>CM060362.1:48594808-49336996 GCA_030545235.1 Helianthus tuberosus | reverse complement strand
AGCTTTGTGGATGTGTTATTAAAGATTTTTAAGCAATGTTTAAGAAAGCCAAACTCGTTATTAAAGATTTTTAAGCAATGTTTAAGAAAGCCAAACTCTAGTGACATTTAATCGATACTATAATGACACACAACCAAGCACGGGTTTCCTAAAATGCTAGGAAGCATTGTATGTATGCACTAGACTTGGAAAAAATTTCATGTTTTATGGAAAAGTCAATATACAAGAGGTAACCATGGATATCCAACAACTATGTTAGAGGCACTTGCATCACAAAACCTATAGATTTTTCATGCGCTTAGTAGGGTTTAGCAATGACATCAACTTAATTATAATCTACAACATTCAACCTTATCTTAGATGGTAGTGTAGATGCATGCCATTTTACATCAAATATGAGACATAATACATACAAGGAGAATTTTAGGCTACAATAGTAAAAAGACATACTAGTTGTTAACGATTACTTCTTACTATTGTACCTTGTGAGAGACATATTCTTACATGAGACATGAAATCTATTTTTAAGAGTGTGTCAAACATATGGCTTTGGCAATATTATGGCTCTACCACTTTTTCGTATTCGGTTTAACTCAATTGTAACTCGTATTATAAGTTTCTGTCAAACTATACGTGTTAAATAATTCTTATTAAAATTTGTTTATAGATGAAACCTAAAGAATAAAAGAAAAAAAAACTTAAAAAGTAATACTGTTCATTAGCATTTGATAAATTTGATAAATGTATAATAAAAATATTAAATTATGAATGATTTTTCTGCATTATTTACTTGGGTAGAGGAGATTCGACAATCGACACAATACAACAGTCTAGACGAATTTGAACCAGTGGAATCTCACCTCCTTCACCGCTACACGGGTATGAAGAACCACTATGGAAAATCCATGTAACAACAGGAAATGAACTGATGTGAGTTAATAAATCAACGCAAATATGGATATAATTTATGTAGGTTCTCATAAACAAATTCGTGATTTTCCAGTTAACCATTCTTCAAATTCGTGAACAGTAACCGTATTGGTTAATCGATATAGGAAAAAAAATAACAAAAGTTTCTTAGATCAGTTTTTTAGTTTCAGATTTTATTTAAAACCCCAAAATATAATCCACAAAATTGGAGATCTCATTGTTACAAAAAGGGTTTTCTTTAACGAAAGTGAGCAGTAACTTTAGGAGACATTTGAAAGAGTTGAAAAGGTAAAGGGGCATTCTTGCAGGGGAAAGTGGAAAAGGAACAGTGCTCAGAGAAAATTATACATCCCTACAAATGAAAACAATTATATTTTAGATTTTAGTATATGTATAATTAACATTTCATGTTTAACTTAACATGTCTAACTCATTCATATATGAGTAGGGTTCAGATTGTATCATAATAAAACATGTCGAGTTGTTAGCTCGTTTAAGACTATAATCAAATATATAATTTATAAGTTCAATCTAACAAGTTTACGCTTTTGTCACAACTTGTTTATAACCCATCTACCTGTTTATAGTTTTATGATCACAACTAATTTACAATCAGTCAACTCGTTAATAGTTTGATTGCAACTAATTTACAACAACTCGACCCGTTAGATGACTTATGGCTTGCCAACCAGTTTAACCCATTTTTTACGAATCATTTTTATGTGACACTGTGTTAAATTGACTCGATTGGATCAAACTATATGCTTCATAAGCTACACCCTCTTAAAATACTATTGTCTTTTCAATTAGAAAAACCACTCATATTAACCTCTTTATCCATGCTCATCCATTTCTTTTAACCTGTTTTTTTTTTTTTTCTAAAAATAATATATTTCGAACTAAAAATTAGGAAACCTTGCTCTATTTGTTTGAAATTTCATGAATTGTCACGATAGCTCATGAATTATTATGTTAAATATATACATAATAATTAGTTTCTAGTACTAAATGTAAAGGCTTAAGCGAGTTCTCTAACACTATTCACAACCCTCTTGTATAGCTTTGGTAACCTAACATGGATGAAAAACCAACAAAACAGAACATATATGCGCATAACACCTAGTGGACGGATAACAAAATTAACAGTAACATGATTATAAACTTATAAATCATGTATATATATAAAACTAACACATATCATGCAATTAGTAGAGCGACATATAGCCCATGGCTTTATAGGCTAGTGGCATCTTCGGTGTCAGATAAGACATTGGGACCAATAGGTCCTGGGTTCGATTCTCACAAGGGGTTTTTTTTCCATATTTATTGAGTTTCCTCCAGAATTGATGTATAGCCATTATGCCTAGTGGAGATAGATATGATCGGATGGTTCCGCTGGTAGCACAATGATACTCTAGTTGTCCGTCAATGATCCAAATTTGTCGTTAAAAAAAGTAGCGACATATAGCATGCACGCTATAGAGCGACATATAATAGGTACCTCGGGAAGATACATATAACAATGCTCCAAGCACTCCGTAGTGTATAAAGAATGGTCCGAAAAATTGACTAATACATAAATTATTATTTACTTCATAAATTGTGAACGTTTATTTATTTGATATATAAAGAAAATCATTTCATAAAAACATCCTAATTGATTTAACTGAACCAAACAAATTGGTTTTGGGTGGTACACAACTTGTAGTACGACATATCTCCCATATTTAACATTCATAACATACTTTGGTTCTCCTCATCATTTTTGGTAAAATCCTACAATAGCCGGATTTCGTTGGTTTGCTTTGGGTCGTTCATTTTCTACTATAGTTCCCAGAAGTTGGGAGTATCCCAAACCAAAAGGTATCGAATACGCCAACATACAAAATTCAAGAGTTGTAGATAAGGATTCGAGTCGTTACCATGCTAAACTAAGGTGTAGTAGATAAGGATTCGAATCGCCACCTTGCTAAACTAAGGTGTATAGATCATGATATGGGCATGGTTGTTCGATGGTTTTGTAATGGGGTTCAACATTCTTTCGTATATTTTTCACGTTTGACTGGCCCATCGCAACACATCTATTTTTCTCTGTTCGACAAGTTCGTCGCAACGTGCGGGTACTGGATTATTTTTTTCTATGTTTTACGTTTCGATTTAATTATTTTGTAACGAGCGTGCGTGATTCAAAATATTTACGTCTGCTTTTCACTCGGCATTATTTTTTTCCGTTTTTTTTTATTTTGTTTTACGAGCTTTTCCGATGTTACTGGTTGCTGACAGTGGTATAACATTGGTACTACTTGACACAGTTTTACGACAACTGCTGCAACATAAGGGTTTAATACTAGTTCACATAATTAACTGATGTTGATTTCATTATACAACTTGCTTATAAGTACAAAATCACAAACATATATAGTTAAGAGACTAGTTGAAATTTTTTAGTACCACATCTCTTTTATCTCTTGTGAAGATACCGGTGCAATTATATGACATATTACAAGAAATAGCTTTAAGCGTGCTTTGCTCCGATACCGTTTGTAATAGCTAAAATAAACTCTGCTAAGATATTATCTACCTTTTCCCCAATGAGTTGCCCATCCAGGAAGTCATGGTTTTGTTTTTACATGATGAGTTACTCGCCAAGGCAAACCACGTCTTGATAAAGAAAATTTCCATCCCCCGCTTATAAGGAAGGCTTCATCCTTCTCCTCAACCGATATGAGACTTAGGGGTTGTTTGACAAATTCTGAATGGTTAAGTGCTGAACTAATAAGAAGTCTGAACTATTAAGTGCTAAATCAGTAAAAGGCCTGAACCATTAAGAGTCAGTATAATACTTAACGTTCAAAGGCAAATGTCTGAGCAATTCAGATTAGAGGTCTTAACCATTCAGACTCAGTTTAAAACTTAACCATTCAGAGGCAAATGTCTGAATCATTTAGATATCTGCTCACAAAACAAACAGTCTGAACCATTAAGTGCCGAACGAGTAAGATGTCTGAACCATTAAGAGACTCATTAAGAGGTAAACAAACACCCCCTTACATATATTATTATTATTATTGTTATTGTTATTGTTATTGTTATTGTTATTGTTAATTGTTAGTTGTAAGTGAAAATGTACAAGTAATCGAAATACAAACTTACATATTATCACACCTACCTCAAATTTAGTTGTCTTTTTATAAATGAACGTCACATACCCTTTTTTTATTCTACAATGTAGTGTAGTTATTTATAAAATTCTGAAAATACTCTCGAAGTCATTTTCATGGTTTTCAATTGATTTTCGGTTCCACTAGTTTAACCTATTTTCCAACATGTTATAATAGTTTTAATCACAGCTAAATACAATGAAACATAATATATCTTAGTAAAACAATGAAAATAAATATATATTTTACATAGAACACATAATGCATAAGGGGAATGTTCATTTGATAAGAAAATTTAATTGAGGGGCTGTTTGGCTAAGCTTATTTTTTTTACTTATTTACTTATTTGCTTATTTGAAAAGCAAATAAGTCATAATGGAATGACTTATTTACTTATTCCTCTCACATAATAAGCTAACCCAAACACCTTTTAACTTTTCAAAAAGTAAATAAGTAAATAAGTCACTAAAATAAGCTTAGCCAAACAGCCCCTGAGAAGAAAAAGAATAAAGGGTACAATTGTAAAACATTAAATACTTTTTCACTTATCTCATTTATTATTATCTTTGACTAATTAATTATTCATAAAAACTATCATCCTTCACACTAATGTTTTTTTACTACACACATCAAAAGTTACCCTACACCTTTCGAATATTTACCCTACACATGTTGAAATTTATCCTACACAACCCGTAATTTATCATATACACATTGTAATTTATCCTACACTCTAAATTATTTTATTTTATTTTTTTGAAAAAATATATATTTTGAAGATAAGTTACAAATTTTAATATAGTTACCTATTAAAGAAGAATACTACTAATTAATGATCTTTATTAGGTTTACCATATTACCCTTATAGTAACATTAAATAGTTGTATTAAATGAAGTAAAATGAAGTATTCTTATTGGTTGAAGTTTCTTTTTTTTTCTTCTTACAAAAAGTTTCTTCTCATTTGAACTCTCCACTAATGCATAATATAATATATATATATATATATATAGGGGAATGATCAAATACAAATTGGTCTTAACATACTAAACATGAGAAGTGAAATAATACCTTTTTTTTTAATTTTTTCCATCTACCTAAACATGATGTTTAGTTGCAAAATGTAAAAAAAATCGTGTATTGACTCTGATAGAATAATTATAGAGGGATTACATATTGCTCTACTAGTGTTAATACAAGAAATGTTTATAGATATCGGGACTAAAATACGTCCTTGGTAGTATGGGAAAAAAAATTCCCTCTGTCACTTTTTACGTTTTGTATGTTAAGCTCATTTGTGCAAAAATATCCAAATTATAATCTAATGATCCATAGTGTCTCTTAGACTTATTAGAAAAAAACACCATTTTTAAACTAACTCTACCCTATATATATATATATATATATATATATATATATATATATATATATATATATATATATAGGGAGAGGTAGGCTTGTAAATGAACTAAACGAACACGAACGAGGCATGTTCATGTTCGTTCATTTACCTTTAACCGAACAAATGATCGGACACGAACATTTAAATGAACGGATTTTCTTGTTTGTGTTCGTTCATTAAGAAAATGAACATGTTCATGTTCGTTTATGTTCGTTCGCTAAAAGTATAAACGAACGGTTCATGAACATAAACGCACACAAACACACATAATTGAACATAACAAATCATAATGAACATAATTGAACAAGGCTTTGAATTGTATAGCGATACTAGAGGACAAGAAAAACTTAAGTATAAGTAAACCTTAATTTACGTTTCATATGATAGAAAAGATTGCTTTTAAATTGGAAAATATGAATCAAATATATTAATACCATATAAAATAAAGTTTTGAAATCGGAAAGTCGAAGCTAGTTATGGGATGATAAAAATAAAAATGAATTTTTAGATTTAATTAGTAATACACGAACGAACGAATTTAAATGAACGGCATAAATAAAAGTAAATGAACGAACATAAACGAACGTAAATGAATGAACATAAACGATCGTTCATGAACGTAAATGAACAAACGGAACATTGTTCATGTTCGTTCATTTATTTAAATGAACAAAAAAATTGTTCATGTTCATTCATTTATTAAATAAACGAACCTGAACGAATTTCCTACCGAATGATTTATGAACGGTTCACTGAACGTTAAGGTTCGTTTACAAGCCTAGGGAGATGATCATGAAAAAACTACATATAAATGAGAAAACTAAAAAACTAACTAAAAAAGCCTAAAAAACATACCAATTTTTTATAAAAAATCGCTACTTTTTATATATAAAAAATTTTCAAAAAAAAAAAAGAAAACTTGTACTGCACATGTGCATTATATGGGTACTATAATGTGCATTACATGCTTAAAATTAGCTTTTGAGTTTAAATTAGCTTTTAAGGTTAGGTTTTTTGGAGGTTTAGGATTAGGATTTTGGGTGTGAGGGGAGGGGGTTTAAGTTTTGGGGGGTGGGGGGGGGGGGGTTTAGGGTTTTTCGGGTTTATGTTTAGGGTTTAGTTTTAGGTTTTCGGGAGGGGGGGTTAGGTTTTTTTTGGGGGGGGGGGGGGGGTTGGGGTTTTAAGCTTTTGGTGGGAGGATGAGTTTAGTTTTTTTTTTTTTTTTGGGGGGGGGGGGGGGGGGTTAGGTTTTTTGCGGGGTGTCGGTGGGGGGTGGGTTAAGTGGTTTAGGCTTTTCCGTATTTTGCACATGTGCAGTACACTTTTTTTTAATTTTTTTATATATAAAAACTAGCGAAATTAAATAAAAAAATTGTAATTTTTTGGTATGTTTTTAGGCTTGTTTAGTTAGTTTTTTGGTTTTCTCATTTAAACTAGTGTTCTCATGATCCATCCCCTATATATATATATATAGGGTAGGGTTCCAGCGTGAACAACCTCCCAAGAGTGAACTGCGTGAACAGATCTGGACCCTTGATTTCCTTTTTAGTTGTTAAGGGTAGGATTGTAATTATATAAAAAATTAGATTTAAATCATTATTTTAATAATTGAATTAAGTTACATCTTTCCTATTTTAAATTCATTATCCACATTATGTTTTATTTAGTAATAAGATAATTATCAAAACAAACAACAAATCACCAGATTTCAATTTTAATTTTTATTTCAGATTTCATCACCAGAATTCAAATTTTGATTTTTAAGATCCACGTAACCTTCATATTTCAACGGTATACACATGTGTACTTGGATATAAATAGAACAGTACACATGTATACTCAACATCGTACATATGTGTAATTAGCTACATAATACATACATAGAAACTATACCTGTAAAACTATTTTATATTTAACAAATTACAAGTTCCATAATGTTTTCCAAACCGAACAAAAAAACATATAATTACAAGTTCCAGTTTCGTAAAAACAATAAACCCAACATAATCGAAAAAACAAAAAACATAATCTTTTACAACTATTCGCCACGTTGTATGCCGAGTCATCTTTATCGACCAAGCAAACAAACATATGTGAATCATCCTTATCGACCTTCCATCTCCACTTTTCTCGTTAACGACATCTCCTATAATAGAACAAAAAAAAAACTCAGCAACTAATACATTGCGTAATTCACAAGTGTACATTAACAACTTTACACATTCAATAGAAAAATTTTTAGATATCACAAAAACAGACGCTATACATATGTGTCATCACATTAAAACCAGAGGAAAATCAGAATACACATGTGTACTTCGCATTAAAAACAGAGCAAAATTAAAAAATTGAACAAAAAACTCAGCAGCTAATACTTTGCATAATTCACAAGTGTACATCAACAACTTTACACATTCAATACACAAAAAAATATGAGATATCACAAAAACAAACGTTATACACATATGTACATCGCATTAAAAACAGAGCAAAATCAGAATACATATGTGTACATCGCATTAAAAACAGAGCAAAAACATAATACACATGTGTACATCGCATCAACTTCAATCTAAACATCTTTACAACATAAAAGAACTAGAATAACTTATCAAACTGACATTCAAGTTGGAAAACATTAAAAAAGACAATCTCTTGAGCAGAATAACCAGAATCACAATCATGATTTACTTTCTTTTTAACACACCCACATAAGATCACATTAACCCATAAAAAACCAACAAAATGCACAAACACAAAACACTAAATCACCAGAAAAAAATCCACAAAACATACCGAGAGAAATCGAGAGATCCGGCTTTTTTTCTTCGATTCCGGCGATGCAGCGATCCGGCTTTTAACCAACACCTATTTTTTCTTTGATTCCGGCGATGCAGCGATCCGACTTTTAATTGAGAGAAAAAAGAGGTCTTCGTTCTTCGTTTCCGTAATCTGGATTTTGGGTTGCGTTTTCTCTTTTAAGTAAATCGGGATGATTGCAAATTTTACGCATTACGTCGATTCCGTAAAGTGAGTTTCTTTCTCCGTTGTGGTCGGCGATCATCTAGAGGCACGGAGAGAAAGAGTACCCCGGTGATCGATTTGGATCTAAAAAACAAATTGCGGTTGTGGCCGCTGTATCGTCGGACGCCGCCACCAAGAGTGGTGGCCGGCGATCATCTATAGGCACATAGAGAAAATGGATCTGAGTTTTTGTTTTAAAAGGGAAATCAAAAGATTTAAACAAACCTATAGATAATTAGGGGATTTAATGAAATCAGAGAATATAGAAACAATCTAGTTTCCTGATTTTAAATAACCAATTAATCTAATTACACTTTTACCCTTTTGATTTTAATAAAACAATAAAAACTAACCTAATAATTACAATCATGCCACCCATTCAAAATATAAAGATCATAATAATCAATGGTCCAGATCCCTCTTGGGATTTTGTTCACGTTTGAACCTAATCCTATATATATATATATATATATATATATATATATATATATATATATATATATATATATATATATATATAGTGAAGGGTTCAAATGAGAAGAAATTTTTTGTAAGAATAAAAATGAACAATCTTCAACCAATAAGAATACTTCCTTTTACTTCATTTAATTTTTGTATTTAATATAGGTGTACGGGTATATTGGTAAAATTAGATAGATCATTAATTGTTAGTCTTCCTTTTTAATAGCTAACTAAATTAAAATTGTAACTTAATTTAAAAGAATATATTTTTTCAAAGAAGAAAAAAATTATTTTAAAGTGTAGGATAAAGTATGAGGTGTGTAGGATGAATTACGAGTTGTGTAGGATAAATTTCAGTATGTGTAGGATAAATTTCAAAAACGTGTAGGATAAATTTTGATATGTCTAGGCAAAAATTTTAGTCTGGAGGATGATAGTCTTTATGACTAATTAATTAGTCAAAAATAATAATAAATGAAATGAGAGAAAAATTATTTAATGTTTTACAATTGTACCATTTGTTCTTTTTCTTCTTAATTTAATTTTCTTCTCAAATGAACCTCCCCCCTATATATATATATATATATATAGGTGACCGCTAAAATGAAAACCACCTCCAGTTGTAAGAACCGCGAGAACCAGTTCCTAACCATTAGATCAAAGAGATGGATGGATAAGATTAAAAGTAACTAAAATGAATATTAAATACATTTTGTCTTATTACGTCTGTAATATTTTAATCCAAAATGGTAGTTTAGTAAAATTACTCTATTTTGTTTTTTTGTTTTTATTATTTTTTGTTACTTTTTTGTTTTATTATATTACTTTTTATTTTTTAAAAAGAATTTTTTTATTAAAAGAATTTTTAAATTCAAATTTTTTAACAAAGGCAAATTTTTTTTGCGCGCCGGTTTTTGCACCCCGGGCTTTTTCAAGCGTCGTTTTTTTAACGCGCCGTTTTTACGCCGGGCTTTTTCAAGCGCCATTTTTTGAACGCGACGTTTTTTACACGTTTTTTTAACGCGTCGTTTTTTACACGTTTTTTTAACGCGTCGTTTTTTACACGTTTTTTACACGCCGTTTTTTGCACGTTTTTTTACACGTCGTTTTAACGCGCCGTTTTTTTTGACGTTTTTTTAAACTTTATACGTTTTACGTTAAACTTTTAATACTTTTTACGTTTTAAGTTTTACGTTTAACTTTTTACGTTTTACGTAAAACAATTTACGTTTTACGTTAAAATTTTTACGTTTTACGTAAAACTTTTTACGTTTTACGTTTTTACGTAAAACTTTTTACGTTTTACATTTTACGATAAAAAGTTTATGGTTTACGTTAAAAAGTTTACGGTTTAACTTTTTTTTACAAAAACTTTTTTACGTAAAAACGAACGCACTCAGAAATCGCAAACTCGGGAGGTGTCTCAGATATATCGCTATCATCATCGACTAGGGGGAAATAAAAAAAACAACATCAAAACAAAGTGTATCTCGAAAAAAAACGGGGTTTGGCTCAGATTTTCCGATAATCAAAAGGCTGCAAAGTGGGGTTGCAGGTTCAAAAACCTACCCTCCACCATCGTTGCCGCGCCATCGTCATCAAAATCTAGGTTTTTTTTTTGCATCATCACTGCCAAACATGCTGTACAGACCCCTCAAGCACCTCTAATAAAATCATCCAACACCCATTTTATATGGAATACCCAAATCAAAGGGAAACCCAGCAAACATAATCAAACAAACAAGCTGTACATACCCACCACCAAACAAACATAATCAAATCAAAACTTATTCAAAAACAAATTGTGTGATTGCAAAAACAACAGAAACAAGATCGAACCTTTGGACCCCCATCAACCACCTGCACCAGCACCGACTTCCGAACACCCCACCCCCATCACCGTCTTCCGCCACCTCCCACCAACGTCTTCCCCACCAACAACTCCCCACCGCCGTCCTCTTTCTCTCTCCTCGGTGAGAGAGAGATGAGAGAGAGCATATGTTACTAGAGAGAGAAACACCTTTCAAAAGCATCCCCGCCGCCGGCATCCCACCGCCACCGTCATCTCTCTCAGATCCAGGATTGGGCGTTGGTTGAGGTAGATCGGAAGAGATGAAGACGGTGGTGGTGGTGGACGGATTTGTTTCAGGTTGTTGGCAGGTATTCACCGGAGGGAGGGGGTGTTTGAGGTAGATCGGAAGAGATGAAGACGGTGGTGGGTTACTGCAGAGACGGAGGGGGGGTGGGTTGCAGGTAAGTATCGCCGGTTCCCCTTCTCTCTCTTTTGAAGATGAACATGGTGGTGGAAACAAATGAGGAAGAAGCTTTTTAAACAAAATAACTAGAGGTGGTTTCTTTTTAATATAGGCAGTGATGTGGTTTGAGAGGAGAGAGGATATGGGTTTTCAAAAAGGTGGAGGGAGAGAGTTCTGACAATTATAAATGAGGAGACATGGTAGGATTTGACATTTGGGGTAAATGACCAATATACCCTTTTTGTTGGCTGAATATGATTGGTGGAGAGTGGTTCTCGCGGTTCTTACAACTGGGGGTGGTTCCTATTTTAGCGGCTCCCTATATATACATATACATATATATATAGCACGCTTTCTCCTTCATTCTCCTATCCCCCTCTCTCTCAACCACTTCCCCAACCTAGTGTCACCACCACCCGACCATCGCTACCACCAGTTCACCACCAGCAGCCGACTAACACAACCCACCCCACACCCTTTCCCTAACCTCCCCCCAAAACACGCCGACAGCACCCTCTGACATCCCCATCATTCACTATCTCCCACCCCAGACATCACCATCGTTCACCACCTCCTACCCACAACCCTAACCTACCTTGTCGCGTCCGTTAACGATTTTAGAAGAAACCCCCAAATCTCTGACCTAATATGCAAGTCGGGAAGAGAGAAATATGGTACGCAGAGATTGTAGTGTCGGTGAACGACGAGCGGTGATAAAGGATGATAAAAACGATTATGGCGTTAATGATGAGGGGTCAAAGACGAACTACAACAGTGTTGTCTTCTGGCCACTAAGGTAAGTTCTGGTTATCTAGAACTCGTTTTCCGGTGGTTTTCCCGGAAACAGGAGTGCCAGTGATACTTGTAGTGTCGGTGACGGAGGTAACCCACGGTCAACGGAATAGGAGGCGGTGGTGGTGGGGGCGTCAATGGTGTTGATAGTGGTGGGACTGATGCGTGGTCGAAAACCAGTGATCGTTTGTGATTAAGTTGATGTTTTTACGTAGCTGTTAATCTTGAATAGCCTACTTTTAATGGGATTTGTGTTTTACAGGTCTAAAAGAGTTTAAGGAGCTAAACGAAGCATCGGACGCTAATCGGATTAACCGGGGATGTGAAATGAATAAAACCAGGTTAATCATGAATATTTTATGTATTTTGAGGAATGTTAATGGATTTAAAATGAATATATTGGAAGATGGCATGATAGAGGGCTGAATTACGAGTACGTGGGCGAAAACGGTGAGTAAAACGGAGCTATAACGAAAAAGTTATGAAGAAAACAAGAAATCAGGAAATCCGCATTTACAGGGGGCGTCGGGGACGCCCTAAATGGCCGTCGGCGATGCCCTCCCGATTACCGTGTCGCGAAATTTGTGTTTTAATGTTTAGGGACGGGTTGCAAGGTTTCGTTTGACCAATTTTCAGGGGTTACGAGTTGGGGAAGCTGAAAACACCATCTTGGAACCATTCTTGATCATCTTTTTCATCCCTAACCCATCTCTAACACTACCAATCATCTACCATCACCAAGCTTCACCCGAATCACCATTCAATTCACCTTCATCATTAATCCAAAACCCTAATCATTCATCCATCATTCTTTCCACCATCATCTATCACCGAAACCCTAACCATCAACCATTCTTCCATTCTTCAAGCTTCAAGATGATCCGAATTGAGTTCCAAGCATCCGGTGATCAAGTTCCTTCAACCATTAGTGGCTAATCACCTTGGTTTCACCCCGGTGTAGGTAGTTGTATTATCTAGAGTTTTGAATTGTGTTTAGTTTTGACTTGTGTGACAAATTGTGTTTTGATTTTGAACACCTTTGATAATTGCCGTGTATTTGAATTGAATTTACAAATTGTCGAACGATGATAAAGTTATGAATTTGTGCACTTATGCGTTATCTTGGTTAGGATTTACTTGTGTTGATTATGAAGTGCATTTTTATCCATTCTTAGGAATGTTGATAGTTATTGGTACCTAAGTCACTGTACACTAAATCCGTTGATCACTTATCCAACTAGGTAAATTCTAAAACTTGTAGGAACCTAGGTTTGCAATTACCGAAACCGGGTGTGAACCCTTTTTCTCATTATTGTTTAAACAATCAATTAATTTTCTTGCAATTTATTAATCATTAGTAATTTAATCAATTCCATTAGTTAAATTCACATCTTTTCAACCAAACAAAAATACAAAAATATTCTAGCAAGCTTAATAAATTGTGACATTCATTTTAATTCAATCGAATCCATTCGCAAACCACATACTGTTCGTGGTTCGACCCCTTGCTACCATGTCACACCCTGATATTTCCACGTATTACCGGTGGGCCCGGTTGGGAGTATTGTGACGTAGTTGATATCACCATAGTCAATAATCACAGTTTAATGCACATCGGAAGTCTAAAAGTATTAATATTACAAAGCGAATGAAAGTAACATGAGTATTACAAACGGAATGTAAAAGGATCCACAGGCGGACCAAAACAAAGGAAAATATTGTTCAACAGATTTGTAAAGTGATAAAGCTTGCATAAATCTTTATTTAATTCACTCAGGAGTAGCCAGCCTATTCCGTCTGGTACCTGCACTTAACCTTTTGGAAAATACGTCAGTTTACACTTGTAAATACAATTAACCGACACTTTTGAAAAGTTTTTTAAGAAAATTGATTTAAATGCACAAGGCACAAATAATCTTTTATAACATGGGATAATTATTTAAAAATAATCTTGTAAAAGAATTATATGTTTGTTATACGTTCAGTAGCCCGGGTTGAATACCGGGTTAAAGATTAATAGAAACACCACATAATATAACCTACGGCGAGTTATTCTCGAACAGGCAGATATATCATTTTACATACGCACCGGCAGGTGTATGCCTACACCCCGTGCTTAAGTCGTGGTCATTTCAATGAATGAGCCGAGGATATCCAGGACATGGTCATTAACCCCCCAAAGGCTTTAACAAACAAAACAGATTAAATGGGTTATCTCAATGAATTAACCATCATACGATTAAAGATTCAATACCCGACCAAGCGGTGTTTTATATACCGTATCCCAAGCCCGTATAAGAGAAAATAAGTTAAAAGTATTTACCTGAGCAAAATATTCAAATTTATCTCAGCCGTATACAATCAGCAAGTGCAAATATCTTTTACTGGGCTCCTAAATTTGGAATGAAGGTTTTAATAACCTATTAGATTCCTAACGGGTCTTACTTAAGTTTAGACTTAGACCGGTTAGTTTTAAAGAAAGATATACGGTTCAAAACGCAAGATTAAGCGAAGACCGGATTAGAATATGATTTAGACCCGACAAGTATGGAGACTTGTATAATATGGGTAAACTAAACACATTCTGGATTTTGAGGTAAAAATGGTAAGGTTTGACCCGTTTCGGTCAATTTATGCAAACTAGTTACATAAACCGTACCGAATGCGAAAAATGCATAACGGGTAACCAAATGAGTAATGTACAGGTTTCCTAAGTTAATATGCCTTAAATATGTTGTGATATCAGTAGAATACCTTCCATTATGCCCAAAACGAATTTAAAATCAATTTAAGCCCCGTAGGGGTATTTTGGTCATTTTAAAGGTTATAAAAGAGATTGAATATTAATCTGAGGTTCTGGTCTAAAATGATCAGTAAAAATATTCATTTTTGCAAGTCATATCAGTAGGGTATTGCACATATGTGAAATTTATCATTTATAACCAAACTATGTGCCATAGGGGCATTTTGGTCATTTCACATAAGCTTTAAAGGTCAAATTTGGAAATCTGAGTTCAAAACTTTTTCTTACTGTTAAAGTATAGAAATTTACTTAAAACATCAGTAGATATTAAGTCTTATATGTTAAAAATAGTTTTAATCCATACTATGCGTTTAAAACGCGTAAAAAGTCGGTTTTAAGCGATTTTCGGGTTATATAGGGAAAGCTGAGATTTTATCAGTCTAGAAGGCTTAAAATATTTTATTTATCATATAAAATCAGTAGAAAAAAGTTTGGTATCAAAATGTTATGTAAAACTCACTTTATTAGCAAAAAAGGTATAACCGACAATTACCGAATCAAAACAAGAACCCTATGCCATGATCAGTTTAAAAATAAATAAAAATCTTCAAAAATCCCGAAATATTATATTACATCAGTGGGTAAAAGGTTTGGTGTAAAAAATCCGGGTTTAAATAGGCTTTATGCTAAATATGCCGTTTAATTAATAAAAAGCTTCCAAATTACGATATTGAGCATAACTCCTAATTTAGACCTCAAACTGATGTCAAATTTTTAGGACATGTTTATAAATCAGTAATAAAGGTTTTTGTCCTCTCACATTTTCAAAAATCTCGTTTTAATATAAAAAGGGCATTATGGTCAACATTTAAGCAATTAACGGAAACATGCAAATGAATTTGATTACAAAGGAACCATATTGTATAATCTCAGAGGGTTATACTTACATGTAATATGGTCCTAATGGAACCCTAAGGCATATCTAAACTAAGCTAAATTGGGTCAGAACTGAAAGTCAAAGCAAACGTCTTCTTTTGCGACTTTCGGTTCCGAACCGAGCCTAAACTCAGAATTGTCGGGTTGAACATGTTTAGACATTAATTACCAAGTTATTTAAGTGTTAAAATAGGTTTCATAACTTCTACATTGTTAGTTATGAGTTTATTTGCAAAATAGCTTTCGGTTGACTTTTTCTAATTAAGTTTGACCCGACAATTGACCAAGTTAGAGTGGAAATCAGAGGGTGCCCTTTTAAGGGTTTATTACCCACATAATTACCAACTCATAGCCACTTTCAATTCGAAAAATGACTGGACCATTAGTGATTAATCACTAAGTCAAAGCTTAATTACGACGGCTTTGACTTTTGGTCATTAGACTAATAAAACTTGAATTAGGAAGGCTAAGAATGCTTACAAAGGCTCTTAGCACAAATTAGGAACTGAAGGAAACTTGCTTTAAGTCCAGAGAGCTCCAGAGAGTGAGTTGTGAATAATTTTTGAATGTGAGCACTTGAACTATCAAACAAGAACTCTTATATAGGAAATTTAAACTCACAAGATCAATCCAACAAAGTCTACAGGTGTTTTCTGATGATCCCAGGTGTCCCCTATGCATGTAAAACCATTGGTTCAGTCCCTGAATTCGAAAACCACCATGCAAAGGCGGTGCAACCTGCTGTACAGGCAACTGTCCAATTTTTCTGCATCTGGGCATTTTACGCGGCCCGCGTAAGGTTTGGCCGAGGGTCTACGCGGCCCGCCTGAGGGTCTGATCCGGTCACCAAGTTTCAGAAATTGCAATATCAGTCCCTGGTCCCTCTAAACTAGTTTTAACTTTCGTTTATTGCACTTTTAACCCTCAAACTTGATTTTTAAGGGTCTTGAATCTTTAAACATTTACCAATAAGCTTTCGGTTAGCCATGAGGTCACCCGAACGGTCTTGAAACGCAATATTAACGCATTTAACCATTATTTCTTGTAATTAACATCTTGCTTATTTATGTGCGTCGAAACTCCATGAATTTAATATCCGTTATTCTTGGGATCAAAATAAATTATCACAATGTTTTTGGGATCGTTAAAAGGTCATTCAGAGGTTACTTTCAACATGTTGACACTTTTAACCCCTATATTTCACAAGATCCTTATTTCGAGCACAAACGACTTTTCAAGTTCGATAAATTATTCTTTAAAGAATACGAACGTCGTTAAAAGGTCAATCAGAGGCACAAGAATGGCATGTTGACACTTTGGATCCCTTTATTCACATATTTACATTGTTTGACAACTTCAGTCCCTCAGAAATAATTCTTTACACGTTTAAAGTCCATGACACGTGTCTTCATAATATTGGTTGTGATTTTACGAGGTGTTACATACCACTAACTATTTTTTAAGGGTAATTAGGGCCTATAAATATTATCTTTGACCAGAGCGCGACACTCCGATCAAATTTTGGCGTCGTTGCCGGGGAGCTAGCGCGCTTACTACTTCATTGCTTGTTCGATTTTAGTTTAGTTTTTTTTTTCTTTCTTGTATATTTGTGATTTTACTTTGGGTGGTCGAGCTTGTGTGTGCAGGTATATGTTTTGCCGGAATTACTTTTCAATATGAATTGGGTGGATGATGATCCCTGTGAGTTTTGCGGAAGCGGAGAGCATTATTTAGAGGATTGCTCAGTTTTCTACGAGAAGGTTCAAGCATACAAGGATCGGGAAGACTACCTCAGCGGATTGTATGAATATTGGAGGGCGGATTATGAAGATTGCAATGGTCCATCTTTACATTATCCATACGCTAGACCACCACCACCACCAACTTAACAAGACTACTACTATCCGGAGATTGATTACCATTACGAGCAAGAGCGGGGTTACAACAACTATGAACCCGACTTGCCACATTTCCCAAGTTACCAGGAGGAGTATGATGACTATTATCATGACTCCCCTCAGCCGACATACGAGGAGCCTCAAGATTCATTACACTCTAAGCTCGATGTAATCATGGACATGATGATAGAAATGAAAAAGAAAGACGATCTGAGGGACAAATCATTTGAGGCTTTGGTTATTCAGGTTGGTCAACTAACCGAGGAAATAGCCCAAATTAAACGCGAGCGGGAGGTTTTGGCTAATGGTACAATGGTAGATGGTGATGTGGTGGAAGAGGTTATAGATCTTCCTGAGCAAGAAGTTGAGTGTTTGAACCGAGCGGAAGACATGACACCGCGAGACGATTCGGATCCGAAAGAAGCCTACGTTCATATTCATCCTTCTCCCATACTTATCACCCCAACCAACAAATTTGGGGATGTGGGTTCGGGTATAAGGATTCGAAGGGTAGTCTTGCAAGACATTGGACAATTCGTCAAGAAACGACCCCAAAGTAGCTTACTACGAATGCCGAGTAAAGTAAAAAGAGAATGGATCCGGCATGCCAACTACCGAGCGTATGTTGGAAACTCGGTAGGCAAATGTGCACTTCGACCACCATGAGAGGAAAATCTGGTATAATTGTTGTAGAGTTTGTATTATTTTTGTTTTATTTTATTTTCTTAGTTAAATGAACGTTGTGGGTGTGTTCCCTATATAACCCTCACGAGACCTACTCGTCCTCCCGAGCTTTCGGGAGGTTTAAAAGGGCTTGTTGCATACGCTAAATACAACCGTGATTCCTATGAAAGTGAGTTAGTTTTGTTGTTGTTGTAAATTATTTTTCCACGTAAATTAAAGTAAATTAACATATGACTTGGTAATATTTTCATAAAAGTAGTAGAACTAGGTAACTAACAAGTTTTAATGGTTGTGAGAAGCATGTTTCTACACAAGGGTTAAGATTTGTAGGTACATTGTGTTCGAGGGATGACCATTTTTGTGAAAAGAAGAAGAAGACATGAGCATCTAGCGAGAAAATCAGGTGCATGCGTTTCCTTTTACCTTGATTCTTAGTTAGTAATAAGTGGATTGTAATTGTATTTTTAGTCTTCGGGGTGGAATTTTTGGGAAATTAGCCGTGTCACATCCCTTGTGCATTTCAAAAACTCTAGTTCTTACACATTGAGGACAATGTTTATCTCAAGTGTGGGGATAGGGGAGTAGTAAAAGTTTTTCGATTTTGACCCGTTCATTTAAATACTACACATTGAGGACAATGTTTACCTCAAGTGTGGGATGGGGGAAAATTTAAAAAAATTTTAAAAAATATCTTGTTTCGAAAGCGATCTTAAAGCACAAGTAACTAAGTCGACGAGGGATGGCACAACCCATTTGGTCTTTTGTCATGGTCAAGTTCAAATTAATAGCATGACAGATATTTAGCGGGTGGTTATTTGGGAATAATCTGCCTAAGAAACTAGCACATTATGCATGTCACATACCATACCCTTTATATATGTGAGGTTTTGAGCCACTTTTACATCATAGAATCACATGCTTATGTTTCTTTGTTTGAGTGGACCATTAGTCATGTATTGTAGAACTTGCAACTTTTGATACGTTTGAGACCATAGACCGAATACAAGCACAAGAATGATTAAGGCATTAGGTAAACCTTTTCCTTTTACACCATTTATATATCCTTACCCAAAAATTTACCCCTTAGTAGCCAAGTTTGAGCCTAACCCTTTCGTTTGACAACCCATTTAGCCCATAACCTTAAACCTTTTTCTTTTAAACCCGTGTGATGGAAATTCGATTATAGGTGTTAAGTTTGTATAGTTGTGAATTGTTTGTTTGCATATAATAAAAAAAGAGAAAGATCAGAAAATGTTGCGAAAAAGAATAGAAAATCATTGAGAAAAGAACAAAAATATGTGTTTCTAGTTGTTGAATAAAAGGCAAAAATCATTGCCTCGTATTTGATGTTTATAATTTACTCGTGTTTAGAATAGTTGTTTTGTAATAAAAATCGAATTTTCATCACCTTAGCCACTTTAAAATATCTTATTTCCTACCCTTAGCCTAGCCCCGTTACAACCCTTACAAAGACCTTATGACTTGTGCTTAGTATTCGTGTTCGGTGGTGGAGAATGATTGAGTTGCAAGCCTATGCGGTACGTGTTCTAATCGGTTTTGAGCGATTACTTTTTGAAAGTGCTAATACATTATGAAAATTAGCCAAATTATAAACCGAGTAGAGAGAACATTGTGAGGGATGTGCATGATTTATTAGTTTCAAGGGCGGGTTAATCTTGGATAACCACTTTTACATGACTAATCATTTATTGCTAAATATGTCGAAAATTGTAAAAATCTTGAACCGGGCATGACTTTAGACCTTAACCTTAGTCTCGGTAATGGGACGTGTGATTCTCGTTCGACCCACGTGAAAGTGAAAAACAGATTTGCTTGAGGGCAAGCAAACGACAAGTGTGGGGATGTGATACGTGGTCGAAAACTGGTGATCGTTTGTGCTTAAGTTGATGTTTTTACGTAGCTTTTAATCTTGAATAGCCTACTTTTAATGGGATTTGTGTTTCACAGGTCTAAAAGAGTTTAAGGAGCTAATCGGGAGCTAAACGGAGCACCGGGACGCGAATCGGATTAACCGGGGATGTGAAATGAACAAAACCGGGTTAATCACGAAGATTGGATGTGTTTTGGGGAATGTTAATAGATTTAAAATGAATATATTGGAAGATGGCATGATAGAGGGCTGAATTACGAGTACGTGGGCGAAAACGGTGAGCAAAACGGAGCTATAACGAAGAAGTTATGAAGAAAACAAGAAATCAGGAAATCCGCATTTACAGGGGGCGTCGGGGACGCCCTAAATGGCCGTCGGCGACGCCCTCCCGATTACCGTGTCGCGAAATTTGTGTTCTAATGTTTAGGGACGGGTTGCAAGGTTTCGTTTGACCAATTTTCGGGGGTTACGAGTTGGGGAAGCTGAAAACACCATCTTGGAACCATTCTTGATCATCTTTTTCATCCCTAACCCATCTCTAACACCACCAATCATCTACCATCACCAAGCTTCACCCGAATCAACCCGATTCACCACAATTCACCTTCATCATTAATCCAAAACCCTAATCATTCATCCATCATTCTTTCCACCATCATCTCTCACCAAAACCCTAACCATCAACCATTCTTCCATTCTTCAAGCTTCAAGATGATCTGAATTGAGTTCCATGCATCCGGTGATCAAGTTCCTTCAACCATGAGCGGCTAATCACCTTGGTTTCACCCCGTTGTAGGTAGTTGTATTATCTAGAGTTTCGAATTGTGTTTAGTTTTGACTTGTGTGACAAATTGTGTTTTGATTTTGAACACCTTTGATAATTGTCGTGTATTTGAATTGAATTTTCAAATTGTCGAACGATGATAAAGTTATGACTTTGTGAAATGAATTTGTGCACTTATGCGTTATCTTGGTTAGGATTTACTTGTGTTGATTATGAAGTGAATTCTTGTCCATTCTTAGGAATGTTGATAGTTATTGGCACCTAAGTCACGGTTCACTAAATCCGTTGATCACTTATCCAACTAGGTAAATTCTAAAACTTGTAGGAACCTAGGTTTGCAATTACCGAAACCAGGTGTGAACCCTTTTTCTCATTATTGTTTAAACAATCAATTACTTTTCTTGTAATTTGTTAATCATTAGTAATTTAATCAATTCCATTAGTTAAATTCACATCTTTTCAACCAAACAAAAATACAAAAATATTCTAGCAAGCTTCATAAATTGTGACATTCATTTTAATTCAATCAAATCCATTCGCAAACCACATACTCTTCGTGGTTCGACCCCTTGCTACCACTAACTATTTGTTAAGGGTAATTAGGGCCTATAAATATTATCTTTGACCGAGCGCGACACTCCGATCAGGGACAGTGATTGCTTATGGGGGTGGTGGTGGTAGTCATGAAGGGTGATGGTTTGTGGAAAGTGCAAGGTGTAGGTGATGGTGGCTATGATAGAGAGCAAGAGAGAGGGGAGAGTGTGTGTATGTATGTTTAAAAGAGAAAAGGTGGGTGGCGTGTGGTTGGTGGGTTTTAACTATTATTTTTAAAATTATCTATCCATTAGTAGGGAAAAGACTGTAATGGGTCCAGATGATTTGATTTAACGAAAAAAATAACTAGGTTAGACTCAATGGTTATAACGTGCAAGATTTGGGCATAAAGTACAAATTCTATCAATTTTAAAGGTAAATAACACTGACTGAATTTTATATAAGGCAAATTGGAAAATAATAATCCCATCTTTCTGAAATTGGCCGATAATAATCCCAAGTCAGTTATTCGCCAATAATAATCAGACCTCGTCCAATTTTTTTGTAAAATAGTCCGCCGTTAAAATAGCTTAACGGAGTTAAGTGTTTTTCCGAATTACAAGCCGATGTTTTAGGGCTTTTGATCAGAACGAGTATACGAGTCGATTGATGTAAAACTTACCTCAAAATACTGCCCCAACCCACGAAAACGGTGCTTTAATTCGGGTGTTTAACTTCCAATTAACAAAATTCAATCCATTTTGAACACAATTTCGAGGTAAGTTTTACATCAATCGACTCGTATCCTCGTTCTGATCAAAAGCCCTAAAACATCGGTTTATAATTCGGAAAAACACTTAACTCCGTTAAGCTTATTTTAACGGCATACTATTTTACAAAAAAATGGACGAGGTCGGATTATTATTGGCTAATAACTGACTTGGAATTATTATCGGCCAATTTCAGAAAGATGAGATTATTATTTTCCAATTTGCCCTTATATAAAGATAAAAGACAAAACTTACATTCTCTTATACTAAAGTAAAATAATGTTGACCATTTGACCATGATGTGGCAATGGTCTTTGGCCAGATAATTGTGTTTTAGGCGCCATTTACCTCATTCTCTCAATTCTCAATCAATTCTTTTTACCGCCTCACAATTCCTTCATTCTTCTTTCAAACGCTCCTTGGATTATATATGGAAAGTTGAATAATTCATCAGTTACCGGAAGATCTTTTGCGAAAATATGGAAGCGTTTCTAATCTAAATCTATTAAAGATAGATTGGTTCCTTTTCTTCATTCTATCTAAAAGTGGTATGTTATTCATCCGTTTCTGATTCATGGTTTCATTCAATCGGTGTTTCAGACTTACAATCATTGGTCATTTCTTTCAATCGGTGTTTCAAACTCTTTGATCGTACCATTTACAGTTGATTTCAACAGGTATGTTTATCAGACACACTAATTTTAGGGTTTCTGATGTAAAAATGTTCATCAGACACACTAATTTTTTGTTGAAGAAAATACAAATTGTATTTTTTTTTTGTTGATTCAAGCATAAATACGGATTCCTCAGGAGCGGGTTGGATTAGTCCCGTGAGTTCATCTCTCTTGCTTCTTATTTGATTGCAAAAACTAGGGTTAGGGTTTTGATTTTTGTTGATTTAGACACTTACCATTTTTTTGTTCAATTTGTGTGGTTTCAGGAGACAAGAACGATTGGATATTTTTGTATGATTTTGGATTATCTGTAGAAAAGGGAAATTCTGATTGGATATTTTGGTTCAATTTGATAAGTTATTTGTTAATTTCTAATTCAAGATACACAAAATATGAGATTATATGTTTATTTGTTATTTTTTGTATTTTACATCAATCGACTCGTATCATCGGTTTGTAATTCGGAAAACACTTAACTCCGTTAAGCTTATTTTAACGGCAGACTATTTTACAAAAAATTGGACGAGGTCGGATTATTATTGGCTAATAACTGACTTGGGATTATTATTGGCCAATTTCAGAAAGATGAGATTATTATTTTCCAATTTGCCTTTATATAAAGATAAAAGACAAAACTTACAATCTCTTATACTAAAGCAAAATAATGTTGACCATTTGACCATGATGTGGCAATGGTCTTTGGCCAGATAATTGTGTTTTAGGCGCCATTTACCTCATTCTCTCAATTCTCAATCAATTCTCCTTACCGCCTCACAATTCCTTCATTCTTCTATCAAACGCTCCTTGGATTATATATGGAAAGTTGAACAATTCATCAATTACCGGAAGATCTTTTGCGAAAATATGGAAGCGTTTACAATCTTAATCTATTAAAGATAGATTGGTTCGTTTTCTTCATTCTATCTAAAAGTGGTATGTTATTCATCCGTTTCTGAGTCATGGTTTCTTTCAATCGGCGTTTCAGACTTACAATCATCGGTCGTTTCTTTCAATCGGTGTTTCAAACTCTTTGATCGTACCGTTTACAGTTGATTTCAACAAGTATGTTTATGAGACACACGAATTTTAGGGTTTCTGATGTAAAATTGTTCATCAAACACACTAATTTTTTGTTGAAGAAAATACAAATTGTATTTTTTTTGTTGATTCAAGCATAAATATGGATTCCTCAGGAGCGGGTTGGATTAGTCCCGTGAGTTCATCTCTCTTGCTTCTTATTTGATTGCAAAAACTAGGGTTAGGGTTTTGATTTTTGTTGATTTAGACACTTACCATTTTTTTTGTTCAATTTGTGTGGTTTCAGGATACAAGAACGATTGGATATTTTTGTACGATTCTGGATTATCTGTAGAAAAGGGAAATTCTGATTGGATATTTTTGTTCAATTTGATAAGTTATTTGTTAATTTCTAATTCAAGATACACAAAATATGAGATTAAATGTTTATTTGTTATTTTTTGTTCAATTTGATAAGTTATTTTTTTCTAATTCAAGATACACTTGCAGACAATTTGTGCGTATGCAGAATGCATCAGCAACAGAGTATGTCTTTCTAACGCGTCTCGCCTGGCTATTAAGGTAACCACCATATCCATCATTCATGATACCAGTTAATTTTTGTATTTGGTAAATGTTGTGAGTCAGACATGATTGGTTATAACTAGATACATGATGTTTGATACTTTGATGTAATGCCTCACTGATCCGCTAACAAGTGTGACTAAGTTTTAGTATTCTTCATAAGAAATTTGTCAACTGATAATGCTCCAAAGGTACGGTTGTAGTCGAGTTTATAAATGATAATTATATATTGTGGATTTTTGTGTGTAATGATGTTTGTTTGATGATTTTTGTTTTCTTCTTTCCACTCGAGCTGGTGGTCTAGGTATCAATCTTGCACACCAGATATTGTCATCATTTTTTAATCAGATTGGAATCCTCAGAATGATCTGCAGGTTTGGGAGTGTATGATATCTATCTCTATTAATATTAACTACATACTAGTTTCATGACTTTTGTTAGGCAATGTGCAGAGCTCACAGGATTGGACGACAAGAAGTCGTTAATATTTATAGGTTCGTGACTTGCAAAAGTGTTGAGGAAGACATCTTGGAACGTGCTAAAAAGAAAATGGTAGATAAACTATTGGTTATTTTGTAATCATTTTACTGTCCATTGTATTATGAAATATGAATTGATTTGTGCTTTCTTGGTGAAATTTGGTCAGTTGATACTATATTGGGGTACATGCAATCCTTTAGATGGAACAAGATGAACACATTTACATGCAAATTCACTTCTCAGCTGTCACACCCCGATATTTCCACATATTACCTGTGGGCCCGGTGGGGAGTATTGTGACGTAGTTGATATCATCATAATCAATTTATCACAGTTTAATGCACAGCGGAAGTCTAAAAGTAAAAATATTACAAACCGAATGAAAGTAACACAAGTATTACATCGGAATGTAAAAGGATCCACAGGCGGATCAAAACAAAGGAAATATTGTTCAACAGATTTTAAAGTGATAAAGCTTGCAAGACTCTTTATTTATTTACTCAGGAGTAGCCAGCCTATTTCGCATAGTACCTGCACTTAACCTTTTGGAAATATACGTCAGTTTACACTGGTAAATACAATTAACCGACTCTTTTGAAAATATTTAAGAAAATTGATTTAAATGCACAAGGCACAAATAATCTTTTATAACTTGGGACAATTATTAAAAAAAATAATCTTGCATACAGTTTTATATGTTTGTCGTCCGTCAGGGCCGGTTAGAAGAGCCGGACAAGATTAACTGACACACCACAAGTATAATGCCCACAAGGAAAATCCTTATTGTGGGATACCTTTTACACATACGCAACTGTCAGGTGTATGCCTACACCCCGTGCTTAAGTCGTGGCCATTTCAATGAATGAGCCAAGGATATCCAGGACATGGTCATTAAACCCCCAAAGGCATTACACCAAACAAAACAGATTAAAACGGGTTATGTAAATATATTAATCACAATCCGATTTAAATAACTACACACCCGACCAAGCGGTATTATTATAATACCGTATCCCAAGCCCGTATAACGGAAAATAAGTTAAATGTATTTACCTGAGCAAAATAATCAAATTTATCTCAGGCGTATACAATCAGCAAGAGCAAATATCTTTTACTGGGCTCCTAAATCTGGAACGAAGGTTTTAATAACCTATTAGATTCCTAACGGGTCTTACTTAAGTTTAAACTTAGACCGGTTAGTTTTAAGAAAGGTTTACGGTTCAAAACGCAAGATTAAGCGAAGACCGAATTAGAATGTGGTTTAGACCCGACAAGTATGAAGACTTGTATAATATGGGTAAACTAAACACATTCTGGATTTTGAAGCAAAAATGATAAGGTTTGACCCGTTTCGGTCAATTTATGCAAACTAGTTACATAAACCGCACCTAACGCGAATAATGCATAACGGGTAACCAAAAGAGTCATATACAGATTTCACAAGTTAATATGCCTTAAATATATTGTGATATCAGTAGGATACCTTCCATTATGCCTGAAACGGATTTAAAATCAATTTAATCACCGTAGGGGTATTTTGGTCTTTTTAAAGATTTTAAAAGAGGTTAAATGACAATCTGAGGTTCTGGTCTAAAACGATCAGTAAAAATATTTATTTTTGCAAGTCATATCAGTAAGGTATTGCATATATGTGAAATTTATCATTTATAACCAAACTATGCACCGTAGGGGCATTTTGGTCATTTCACACAAGCTTTAAAGGTCAAATTTGGAAATCTGAGTTCGAAATTTTTACTTACTGTTAAAGTATAAAAATTTACTTATAATATCAGTAGGTAATAAGTCTTATGTGTCAAAAATAGTTTTAACCCATACTATGTGTTTAAAAAGCGTAAAAAGTCGGTTTTAAGCGATTTTCAGGTTATATAAGGAAAGCTGAGATTTTTATCAGTCCAGAAGACTTAAAATATTTTATTTAACATAAGAAATCGGTAGAAAAATATATGGTATCAAAATGTTATGTAAAACTCATTTTATTAGCAAAAAGGGTATAACCGTCAATTACCGAATCAAGGCAAGAACGCCATGTTATGATCAGTTTAAAAATTAATAAAAATCTCCAAAAATCCCAAAATATTATATTACATCAGTGGGTAAAAGGTTTGGTGTTAAAATTTGGGTTTAACTAGGTTCTATGCCAAAAATGCCGTTTAATTAATAAAAAGGCTTCAATTTACGATATTGAGCATAACTCCTAAATTAGACCTCAAACTGATGTCAAATTTTTAGGAGATGTTTATAAATCAGTAATAAAGGTTTTTGTCCTCTCACATTTTCAAAAATCTCGTTTTAATGTCAAAAGGGCATAATGGTCAACATTTAAGCAATTAACGGAAACATGCAAATGAATCGGATTAATAAGGAACCAAGTTGTATAACCTCAGAGGGTTGTACTAACCTATATTATGGTCCTAAAGGAACTCTATGGCATATCTAAAACAAGCTAAATCGGTTCAGAACTGAAAGTCAAAGCAAAAGTCTACTTTTGCGACTTTCGGTTCATAACCGAGCCTAAACTCGGAAGTGTCGGGTTGAACATGCTTAGACATGTTCTTACATTATTTACCAAGTCATTTTAGTGTTAAAACATGTTCCATAACTTCTACATTATCAGTTATGAATTTATTTGTAAAAATAGTTTCTGTTGACTTTTTAATATTAAGTTTGACCCGACAATTGACCAACTTAGAGTGATAATCAGTGGGTGCCCTTTTAAGGGTTTATTACCCACATAATTACCTACTCATAGCCACTTTCAATTCGAATAATGGCTGGACCATTAGTGATTAATCACTAAGTCAAAGCTTAATTATGACGGCTTTGACTTTTGATCATTATACTAATAAAACTTGAACTTAGGAGGTTAAGAACACTTACAATGGTCCTTAACATGAATTAGGAGCTGAGGAAAACTTGCTTGTACTCCAGAAAGCTCCAGAGAATGAGTTTGAATGAGAAATTTGAGAGTGCAAATGAACAAGTGCAACAACAAGTGCTTATATAGCCAAAAATACTTCACAAGATCACTCCACACAAGTCTACAACTGATTTCTGATGATTCCAGGTGTCCCTATGCATGAAATACTATTGGCTCAGCCCCTGAAATCGAAAACAAGGCATGCAAAGGCGGTACAACAGGCTGACCTACAGCTGTGCAGAGAATCTGCCCAGATCATGACGTCGCGTCGTGCGACAACAGAGGGTGTTGGTGGTGGCGTGACACCACCATAGGGGTAACCTGAGGAAGTTTCAAAGTTGGCATTTTCACCCCCTGAACCTTTTGAAACGCAATATCTTTCATTTTAAGCACATTTAACCCATATAACTTATATTTTTATGATCCAAAAGGTATAACCAAACACCGTTAGGTCCGGTTTCATTAAATGATAATCGAAAACACAAGTTTTGCCTTGTTGACGCTTTTAACCCCTTAGTTACGAAAGTTAACGTATTTTCCTCATACGATATCAAAACCTTGTGAAATTTTTATCACTTATTCTTGGGAGCATAATTAATCGTTACAAGGCTCCGGGTTCATTAAAAGGTCACTCAGAGGTATTATTTAAACATGTTGACATATTTAACCCTCGCATCTTGTAAACTTTCACTTTCTTCCGCAAGCGGTTTCATACGATTCATGATTTATTCGTTTAAGGGTATAAACATCGTGTAGGGTCGTTGAAAGGTAAAATTTTCATATGTTGACACTTTGGATCCTCTTACACACATACTTTCTTTGTTTGTCAACTTTAGTCCCTCGTAATCAATTCGTTAAACGTTTAAAGTCCATGACACGTGTCGATACTATATTGGACATGATTTTGCAAGGTGTTACATCCTCACCCCCTTAAAAGAAATCTCGACCTTGAGATTTACTGAAATAAATGAGGGTACTTCAGTTTCATTGTGGATTCAACCTCCCATGTGTATTAGGGACCTATACGGGCATCCCATTTAACCTTCACAATCGGCACGTGCTTCCTTCGAAGTTTCTTAACCTGTCGATCCTCGATCGATAAAGGTTTTTCAACAAACTTTAAGCTCTCATCTATATGCACATCCTTATGTGACATGGCTAGCGATTCATCAGCTAGACACTTCTTCAAGTTGCAAATGTGGAACACATTATGAATTCCATTGAGTTCTTCTGGCAGATTTAGCTTGTAAGCTACAGTTCCGACACATTCGATGATCTCGAATGGTCCTACGTATCTTGGGCTTAGCTTGCCCTTCTTGCCAAAACGCAACACCCCTTTCCAGGGCGATACCTTAAGTAACACTTTGTCACCTACCTCGAATTTCAGAGGTTTACGCCTTTTATCTGCGTAGCTTTTCTGCCTATCCCTGGCAGCTTTGAGACGATCACGTATCTGCACAATCTTGTATGTCGTCTCCAGGACTATATCAGGTCCTGTTAGTTGGACATTTCCAACTTTCGCCCAACAAACTGGTGTCCTGCACTTTCTTCCATACAAAGCTTCGAAAGGTGCAGCTTGAATACTTGAATGATAACTATTATTATATGCAAATTCAATCAACGGAAGATGATCATCCCAACTTCCACCTAAATCAATAACACAAGCCCTTAGCATATCCTCCAGTGTTTGAATCGTGCGCTCGCTTTGCCCATCCGTCTTAGGATGATATGCAGTGCTGAAGTTTAATCGAGTGCCTAAAGATTGATGAAAGCTTTTCCAAAAATGCGATGTGTGTCTTGTATCCCTATCAGAGATAATAGACACTGGCACCCCGTGGAGAGATACAATCTCATCCACGTACAGCTGAGCTAACTTGTCAGAGCTGTGTGTTTCCTTAATAGGTAAGAAGTGGGCTGACTTGGTCAGTCTATCTACTATAACCCAAATAGTATCATTTCCTCGCTTTGTTCTTGGTAACTTAGTGATAAAATCCCTAGTTACCATTTCCCACTTCCAGGTGGGAAGTTCAGGCTGTTGCAGCAAACCTGGCGGCTTCTGGTGTTCGGCTTTAACTTGCGCACACGTCAAACATTTAGCCACATAAGTGGCTATAGATTTCTTCAAACCTATCCACCAATAATTGGCCTTTAAATCCTGATACATCTTATCACTACCAGGATGAACAGAATGTTTGGAGCTATGGGCTTCTTGAAGGATAACGTCCCAGAGTCCTCCATAAATTGGAACCCATATTCGTCCATTTAGCCTTATGATTCCATCCTTGCCATATGATAACTGTTCAGCAATTACTCCCAACTTTTCATTCGGGTAGTTATCTTCTAATACGGCTTCCTTCTGAGCGGCTAACAACCTTTCATTCAAGCTGTTCTTCAATTCAATGCTCTTGGCATTGATCCTAATGGGCTTAACCCTTTCCTTCCTGCTTAAAGCATCAGTGACTACATTCGCTTTGCCAGGATGATAGCGAATTTCATAATCATAATCATTTAAAGTCTCCATCCATCGACGCTATCTCATGTTCAGATCCTTCTGATTGAACAAATGCTGAAGGCTCTTATGATCAGAATAGATCACACACTTAGTCCCATACAGGTAATGCCTCCAAAGCTTCAGTGCAAATACAACGGCACCCAACTCTAAATCGTGGGTGGTGTAATTCTTCTCGTGCACCTTTAATTGACGGGAAGCATAAGCAATAACTTTGCCCTTCTGCATAAGCAGACATCCCATGCCAGTGTGCGATGCGTCGTAGTAAACCACAAATTCTTCGATCCCTTCAGGCAATGTCAAAACAGGAGCATTGCTCAACTTCTGTTTAAGAATATCAAAGGATTCTTGTTGCTTAGGAACCCAGTTAAATTTTATATTATTGCGAGTCAATGAAGTTAGGGGTGCAGCAATCCTTGAAAATTTTTCAATAAAACGTCGATAGTATCCTGCTAAACCCAAGAAGCTGTGAATCTCTGTGGGCATCTTCGACTCTTGCCAATTCATGATAGCTTCAATCTTAGCGGGATCCACCTGGATACCACGCTCGCTAACCACATGTCCAAGAAATTGGACTTCACGAAGCCAAAACTCACATTTTGAAAACTTGGCGTAGAGCTTCTCTTGCTGAAGAAGTTTAAGAATACATCGAAGGTGCTTTTCATGATCAACCTGGTTCTTTGAATAAATAAGAATGTCATCAATGAAGACGATGACAAACTTTTCTAAGTAGGGTTTGCAAACGCGATTCATGAGATCCATGAATGCTGCTGGTGCATTAGTGAGCCCGAAAGGCATCACCAAGAACTCGTAATGACCATAATGAGTCCTGAATGCAGTCTTATGCACATCTTCATCTCTAACCTTCAGCTGATGGTAATCTGGCCTTAAATCAATCTTGGAGAAGTAACTTGCTCCTTGAAGCTGATCGAACAGATCGTCGATCCTGGGCAATGGATATTTGTTCTTGATTGTAACCTTGTTTAGCTCGCGATAATCGATGCATAGACACATCGATCCATCCTTTTTCTTCAAAAACAGAATCGGCGCTCCCCAAGGGGACGAGCTAGGACGAATGAATCCTTTTTCCAACAAATCATCTAACTGAGTCCTCAACTCTTTCATTTCAGTTGGTGCTAACCGATAAGGTGCTCTCGCAACTGGTGCAGCTCCAGGAATAATGTCAATTATGAACTCCACTTGCCTATCTGGAGGTAAACCAGGTAGTTCTTCAGGGAATACTTCCGGATATTCAGAAATGACAGGGATGTCTTCAATCTTGGGCTTTGGTTCATCAATAGTCACCTGTGCCATGTAAATGACACAGCCCTTCTTCAAACACCTTGATGCCTTAAGCATAGTCACCTGCTTAGGCAACCTATACTGAGTATCTCCTTGTATTGTAAGTGGCTCACCATACGGAGTCTTGATAACCACTTGTTTCTTGTCACAAACAATCTGAGCTTGGTTTTGAGATAACCAATCCATGCCTATCACTATGTCGAAACCAGCTAGTTTCAAAGGAAGCAAAGATAACGGAAAAGAGTGGTTCCTAATGGATATAAAACATCCATCTAACACGGTTGAAGCAGTTTCTATGGTACCATCAGCCAATTCTACTTCATATTTTTTGCTTAGGGTTTTAACAGGCAGATTTAATAACTCACAAAATTTATTATCCACAAACGACTTATCTGCACCCGAATCAAATAATACCCTTGCATAAACATCATTGATAAGAAAGGTACCTGTTATCACGTTGTCATTCTGAATCGCTTCTTGTGCATTCATTTGAAAGACCCGAGCATTGGTCTTCTTAGCCTCATCAGGCTTTTTCGCATATTTTGGGCAGTTAGTCTTAATATGTCCCTTCTCGTTGCAACCATAACAGGTTGCGTCTTTCAACTTCTTGCAATCCAAAGTCTTATGTTCTTTGGACTTGCAGATCCCACACCCAATAGGCTTTGATTGCGACTGAGACTTCGATTCAAACCTGCATTTTCCAAAATGACGCTTCTGGCAGGTTTTGCATTTAAGCTTCTCATCTTCTTGCTGGTTACCCTTGTTAGACCCATAATTCTTCTTGTGGTCTGAATTCCCCTTATGCTTCTTATCAGAACAACGTGAGTTCTCATCCTCACGTTTCCTTTTCCCCTCATCAGAATTTCTAAGCGATCTCTGCCTGACTGCATCGAGGGTAAGAGATAATGACAAATCAGCCACTAACCTGAAAGTGGTGGGTCTAGAAGCTTTCACACTTGCTTTAATCTTCGGAGCTAAACCTCCAATAAAACGGGCTATACGTTTTGGTTCCGGTGTGACCAAGTATGGAACCAATCGTGACATAGTGTTGAAGCTCGTGAGATACGCCTGACAGTCCAAGTTCTTCATAACCAATGTCAGGAAGTCAGTCTCAATTTTCTCAACTTCATGTTGAGGACATAAATTCTCTTTAATTAAAGCAACAAACTGATCCAATGTCAGATTATACAATGGGATCTTCCCAGTAGCTTGGATCAATGACCTCCACCAAGCTAGAGCTTCTCCTTTAAACGATTGTGACACAAGCTTCACAATATCTTGCTCTGCACAACCACTAATATCGACCACAGTGTCCATCTCATCGAGCCAGGTCATACAATCGATGGCTCCTTTCTCCCTTGTAAAGTCTCTAGGCTTGCAGGAGACAAAATATTTATAAGAACAGGTCTTAACCCAGGGCTCTTGATTGAGCACAACTTTCTTAGACGGGACACTCCTCTGGTTTGATGAATGATGAGATTCACTCTTGCGAGCTGTATGAGTCTTGGAGGGTGGTTTTGAATGTGGTACAGACTGAGGTCTAACGCGAGTTCCACTCGATTCATTAAATTGTCTGTCAAGAGCTCGAGTAACGGCATTATCTATTAATGCCTGCAATTCCACGCCCGCTACATTAACTCTGGAAGTGTCATGATTCTCCCTCGGGTGACTGTTGACTTCATCTAACCCAGCCTTGTAGCTTGATTGCTACATAAAATATAGACAAGATTTATTCAGAAGTCTATTATGGAATTGTCCTTTATGGCAATTCAATAACCATGGTAACCATAAACCATATTGGTTAATTTAATTTATTTAAATTTTTATTATATTTTATCCCAGTTATAAACTATTAAGGATAATAGGGTGGCATACAGAAGGCCTAGTCACAAGGACAATTTTCATCCTTAAGCCATGATTTTATAGAATCAAGGCATTTAGGTTTGAACATAGTTCATTACTTTTTCTTGACAGGGAGTCGTAGACTATAACTGTCTTTTGTCTTATATGACAATGTATATGGCCCGTAGGCATTACATCACTAATAGATGTTTAAATGAAAATAAAGGTAAGGAATTGGAAGAATCCAATATAAGGATGACTTATGTGATTTTATCGAATCACATTTTCCAGGAGTGTTAACATGTTTTCAGATGTTAACAAGGATTTAAATCTTAAAAAGGAACTACCATCATGGTCATGTCTTAAAATGACACATGGACTAGGTTTTGCCTTTAAGATTTTTATTCAATATTTATTGGCAGATTTAATAAAAAGGAATGATATATTTTTCTTTAATTTACTTCATATATTATATTTATACATATAATGACAATGAAATTTTGAACTAAAACATTCCACTAAATTAAGAAGGAGTACATAGGTGCCCTAAACGGGACTTTTACATAAATAACTTGCCCACGCAGGGGCTAAAATGGAAATACAAGTCCTCGCAGGGACTAGTTACATAAATAAAAATGTCCACACAGGGACTTGATTGAAATAAAGAAATTACAACATAAATAAATAAGGAATCTTCAAAAATCCCTCTTCTTCTTCCCCTTGATCAGATTCGCCAAACCCTTAAGAAATCCCCGGTGGCTTCTACGCTCCTCCTGAACCTCTCATTCCACCTGGCTCAACCTCTGAAGAATCTCCTGTTGTTGCGGCGGCTGGATTAGGGGCGGCTGCTGCTGCGGAGGCTGAGGAAGTGGCGGGTATTGATACCCGTATGCTTGGTACCCTGATTGGTATGAAGCGGCGAAAGGCCCTTCGGGATGAAGAGCATTGTAATTGGCCACTACGAGGTACGGGTCAACATCGGGTGCATTGTAGTAGTTGTACCCCGGGTAGGCTGGCTGCTCAAAAGAGTTATACGCCGCTGCACCGGCGTAGGAAGGAATTGGGTTATCATAACCCACTGGTGGTGGTGCGACCGGAGCTGAGTCGACTTCTGAAACAGGGTTTAAAGGCCCACCCATCTGCGGGTCTTCATATAGTGGCGGGTAGTGACTGCCACTTGAATGTTGAGGGGTGCTGAAGTGGAATCCTCCTTGCACGGACATCCGTGCACCTGTTCTCATTCGCCTCGGTGGTTCCGGAGGCGGCTGCTGCTCTGGCGGCGGTGGTGGCGGTGGCATAACCGCCTGGAATCATGAATTCTCGGAGGGATCCTGCTGCTGCTGATGAGGTGGGTTAAAAGGGGGAGTGAACTCCCAAGGGTATGAGGCAAACATTGCTTCATAGCTGTCTGGGCCCCGGTACGATGAACCGTGAAAAGATGACCCATCTGAAATTTCTATGGGATGCGTGGGCGTCCTAGTTGGTGGCTCGGCAGGATCCGGATCTTCGTCCATATCCATGTCTTGATCACCGGAAAAATGATCTTCTGGTCCCAATGGGTTAAAACCCACTGGTTCTTGCACCTGATTCACCGGATTGAACCGGCTTTGGAAATACGGGGTCGGGTCTTGAAATACGCGGTGCGACCCCAACCGCTGCAGTGGTAAGTAGGAGTGGTGTGAATCATTGGGCTCGTTCTCCGATTGTGGCCCAAAGGAATGATGATAACAAGGTGATAAACTAAGCGAGACAGATCACCTCGCGGGTTCCAAATACGTCCTCCAGTCTTCTTGAGGACTAGTGCTCATGGTTGCTGACGGAGTTCGCCGGTGTGAAGGCCCGGCCTCATGATCGTTAGGCGCAGTAAATGGCGCCTTGCCTCGTCCTCCTCTCCTGAATCTTGGCGGCATTTCTGTTGATCCTGTCAAAACAAACAAACAAAAGAAAGCAATGAAATTAGGATTAGTCCTATGTTGTTAGCCTAGACTCGGAGGTCAAGGAATGTGCAAACTGTGTCATTGAGATTAAACACAAAAGACTTGTGTTTAATTCACTCAATGTTGGCTCTGATACCAGCCTGTCACACCCCGATATTTCCACGTATTACCGGTGGGCCCGGTGGGGAGTATTGTGACGTAGTTGATATCATCATAGTCAATTTATCACAGTTTAATGCACAGCGGAAGTCTAAAAGTAAAAATATTACAAACCGAATGAAAGTAACATAAGTATTACATACGGAATGTAAAAGGATCCACAGGCGGATCAAAACAAAGGAAATATTGTTCAACAGATTTTAAAGTGATAAAACTTGCAAGACTCTTTATTTATTCACTCAGCAGTAGCCAGCCTATTTCGCATAGTACCTGCACTTAACCTTTTGGAAAAATACGTCAGTTTACACTGGTAAATACAATTAACCGGCGCTTTTGAAAATATTTAAGAAAATTGATTTAAATGCACGAGGCACAAATAATCTTTTATAACTTGGGACAATTATTAAAAAAAAAATAATCTTGGATACAGTTTTATATGTTTGTCGTCCGTCAGGGCCGGTTAGAAGAGCCGGACAAGATTAACTGACACACCACAAGTATAATGCCCATAAGGAAAATCCTTATTGTGGGATACCTTCTATACATACGCAACTGTCAGGTGTATGCCTACACCCCGTGCTTAAGTCATGGCCATTTCAATGAATGAGCCGAGGATATCCAGGACATGATCATTAACCCCCCAAAGGCATTGCACCAAACAAAACAGATTAAAACGGGTTATGTAAATATATTAATCACAATCCAATTTAAATAACTACACACCCGACCAAGCGGTATTATTATAATACTGTATCCCAAGCCCGTATAACGGAAAATAAGTTAAATGTATTTACCTGAGCAAAATATACAAATTTATCTCAGCCGTATACAATCAGCAAGTGCAAATATATTTTACTGGGCTCCTAAATCTGGAACGAAGGTTTTAATAACCTATTATATTCCTAACGAGTCTTACTTAAGTTTAAACTTAGACCGGTTAGTTTTAAGAAAGGTTTACGGTTTAAAACGCAAGATTAAGCGAAGACCGAATTAGAATGTGGTTTAGACCCGACAAGTATGAAGACTTGTATAATATGGGTAAACTAAACACATTCTGGATTTTGAAGCAAAAATGATAAGGTTTGACCCGTTTCGGTCAATTTATGCAAACTAGTTACATAAACCGCACCGAACGCGAATAATGCATAACGGGTAACCAAAAGATTCATATACAGGTTTCACAAGTTAATATGCCTTAAATATGTTGTGATATCAGTAGGATACCTTCCATTATGCCCGAAACAGATTTAAAATCAATTTAAGCCCCGTAGGGGTATTTTGGTCATTTTAAAGATTATAAAAGAGGTTAAATGAAAATCTGAGGTTCTGGTCTAAAACGATCAGTAAAAACATTTTTTTTGCAAGTCATATCAGTAAGGTATTGCATATATGTGAAATTTATCATTTATAACCAAACTATGCACCGTAGGGGCATTTTGGTCATTTCACACAAGCTTTAAAGGTCAAATTTGGAAATCTGAGTTCAAACTTTTTACTTACTGTTAAAGTATAAAAATTTATTTATAATATCAGTAGGTAATAAGTCTTATGTGTCAAAAATAGTTTTAACCCATACTATGTGTTTAAAAAGCGTAAAAAGTCAGTTTTAAGCGATTTTCAGGTTATATAAGGAAAGCTGAGATTTTTATCAGTCTAGAAGGCTTAAAATATTTTATTTAACATAATAAATCGGTAGAAAAAGGTTTGGTATCAAAATGTTATGTAAAACTCATTTTATTAGCAAAAAGGATATAACCGTCAGTTACCGAATCAAGGCAAGAACACCATGTTATGATCAGTTTAAAAATTAATAAAAATCTCCAAAAATCCCAAAATATTATATTACATCAGTGGGTAAATGGTTTGGTATCAAAATTTGGGTTTAACTAGGTTCTATGCCAAAAATGCCGTTTAATTAATAAAAAGGTTTCAATTTACGATATTGAGCATAACTCCTAATTTAGACCTCAAACTGATGTCAAATTTTTAGGACATGTTTATAAATCAGTAATAAAGGTTCTTGTCCTCTCAATTTTCAAAAATCTCATTTTAATGTCAAAAGGGCACAGTGGTCAACATTTAAGCAATTAACGGAAACATGCAAATGAATCGGATTAATAAGAAACCAAGTTGTATAACCTCAGAGGGTTGTACTAACCTATATTATGGTCCTAAAGGAACTCTATGGCATATCTAAAACAAGCTAAATCGGGTCAGAACTGAAAGTCAAAGCAAAAGTCTACTTTTGCGACTTTCGGTTCCGAACCGAGCCTAAACTCAGAAGTGTCGGGTTGAACATGCTTAGACATGTTCTTACATTATTTACCAAGTCATTTTAGTGTTAAAACATGTTCCATATCTTCTACATTATCAGTTATGAATTTATTTGTAAAAATAGTTTATGTTGACTTTTAATATTAAGTTTGACCCGACAATTGACCAACTTAGAGTGATAATCAGTGGGTGCCCTTTTAAGGGTTTATTACCCACATAATTACCAACTCATAGCCACTTTCAATTCGAATAATGGCTGGACCATTAGTGATTAATCACTAAGTCAAAGCTTAATTATGACGACTTTGACTTTTGGTCATTAGACTTATAAAACTTGAACTTAGGAGGTTAAGAACACTTACAATGGTCCTTAACACGAATTAGGAGCTGAGGTAAACTTGCTTGTACTCCAGAAAGCTCCAGAGAATGAGTTTGAATGAGAAATTTGAGAGTGCAAATGAACAAGTGTAACAACAAGTGCTTATATAGCAAAAATACTTCACAAGATCATTCCACACAAGTCTACAACTGATTTCTGATGAATCCAGGTGTCCCTATGCATGAAATACTGTTGGCTCAGCCCCTGAAATCGAAAACAAGGCATGCAAAGGCGGTGCAACAGGCTGACCTGCAGCTGTGCAGAGAATCTGCCCAGATCAGGCCATCGCATCGCGCGATGGTAGAGGGTGTTGGTGGTGGCGTGATGCCACCATAGGGGTAACCTGATCAGCAAGTTTCAAAGTTGGCATTTTCACCCCCTGAACCTTTTGAAACGCAATATCTTTCATTTTAAGCACATTTAACCCATATAACTTATATTTTTATGATCCAAGAGGTATAACCAAACACCGTTAGGTCCGGTTTCGTTAAATGATAATCGAAAACACAAGTTTTGCCTTGTTGACGCTTTTAACCCCTTAGTTACGAAAGTTAACATATTTTCCTCATACGATATCGAAACCTTGTGAAATTTTTATCACTTATTCTTGGGAGCATAATTAATCGTTACAAGGCTCCGGGTTCATTAAAAGGTCACTCAGAGGTATTATTTAAATATGTTGACATATTTAACCCTCGCATCTTGTAAACTTTCACTTTCTTCCACAAACGGTTTCATACGATTCATGATTTATTCGTTTAAGGGTATAAACATCGTGTAGGGTCGTTGAAAGGCAAAATTTTCATATGTTGACACTTTGGATCCTCTTACACACATACTTTGTTCGTTTGTCAACTTTAGTCCCTCGTAATCAATTCGTTAAACGTTTAAAGTCCATGACACGTGTCGATACTATATTGGACATGATTTTGCGAGGTGTTACATCAGCTATGTTCTATTATGAATTTTGTTGAATATGTTTTATATAGGTACTCGACTATTTGGTCATTCAGAAACCAAATGCAGAGGGAAGATTGGAGAAGAAAGAAGCAAAAAAGTGAGTACCTTTGATAGTTTGATTTTCTGCACACATTTTACTGACCATTTGCTTATGTTGTACGAGGTTTGTGTGCCTAAGATTGAGAAAAAAAATAACAAATTGAGTCTGTTTTGCAATGTTCTTAAGGCATGAAATAGAGGTATACAGTGGCTTTTAGGTGTGTGGTGAGGGTGGGAATCCCCTGGTTAGGTTCAGGCGGCCATTCATACTTGAAACAAGCATGGTGGTGGGCAAAAGCTTTTCAGCACTAAGTTCTAATTGCACTAGATATTTGTAATATTGTCTTCGTAGTTGAGTAATCGTGGATTAGTGTTGCTATGACCAATGAATTAACATCGTGTATTTCTTTGGCAGCCTTACAAGAAGTAAGACCATGTATGTCTTTGGCAGCCCTACAAGAACTGTTGAAGCCCTTTTCAGGTATGTAAGTTTTTTTTTTCAAGTATGTTGATGCATGGTCGTAAATCAGTCATTTCTGTTGTTGCTTTCAGGTTTTGATTTTGCAAAGATATTCGAGTCAACAACATGTCCTTATTCTATATGGCTGTCTGACTGAAGATTATTATGATTGCAATCCGTAATTTATATTTGATAGTTCTGTTACAGTTGTTATTGTCAAACCTGTGACCAAACAAGCTTTGAAAAAAATCATATTATGTATCTTCCTTCTTCTATGTACAATAAAATGATACTTGATTTATTCTTTATCACTAATCTGTATTCCTATTGTCCATATTTTCTGTTATAATAATAATTTTTGTTTGTTTGATTGCTTAATCGTGTGAAGGACGGCGGGGAAGTTGTTCTAGCGGATACAATTACTACATGATCGATAAGTCACAAGAGGTATATCTACTTCTCATCATGGAATCGAAGTAGCAGAGTCAAGTTTAAACCGGTTGAACATCCAAGTACATAACCATATTCAAGTGATCTTAATTCAATTGTAAGTTACATATTTTTAGATTCACTTTTATGTTCAACCCATTCAAAAAATTTATGTGGTTCAGTATGAGGTATTATTGTCATGTGCAGAAGAATACTCCTCCTTCTCTAGAATAGATGTAAATAAAATGTGCGGGTTAATTTGCTCAAAACACTTTAGTCCAAAAAGGTTCGAATATTTATTTATAAACAACTATTGTGTCTAACATCAACCCCAACTTACCTCTTTTGTGATATATATATATATATATATATATATATATATATATATATATATATATATTATTCTTATTTCACTTTATAAATGAAAGAGCTGGAAATGGACATTCATAATTGAAAAGCCTTTTTATAGGATAGACCCTTGAGCGGTTCACTTCAAAAACTGGTTAATTTGGTTTGGGTCAGGGCTGGGTCGGGTCAAAATCAGTTCAGGTTAGAACAGATAAGTTATTTGTTAATTTCTAATTCAAGATACACAAAATATGAGATTATATGTTTATTTGTTAATTTTTGTATTTGATGTGATGTCTTCTAGGTGTTTGATGAAATGCTACATATGATCAAGTGGAGCAGTTGTTAAAATTCTCTTTGTTTTATGATTCTTATGTTTTCCAATTGCCTTTTTTTCTACTAATATAATTATATAACATGTATACTTGCAGACAGTTTGTGCGTATGCAGAATGCATCAGCAACAGAGTATGTCTTTCTAACGCGTCTCGCCTGACTATTAAGGTAACCACCATATCCATTATTCATGATACCAGTTAATTTTTGTATTTGGTAAATGTTGTGAGTCAGACATGATTGGTTATAACTAGATACATGATGTTTGATACTTTGATGTAATTCCTCACTGATCCGCTAACAAGTGTGACTGAGTTTTAGTATTCTTCATAAGAAATCTGTCAACTGATAATGATCCAAAGGTACGGTTGTAGTCGAGTTTATAAATGATAATTATATATTGTGGATTTTTGTGTGTTATGATGTTTGTTTGATGATTTTTGTTTTCTTCTTTCCACTCGAGCTGGTGGTTTAGGTATCAATCTTGCACACCAGATATTGTCATCATTTTTGAATCAGATTGGAATCCTCAGAATGATCTGCAGGTTTGGGAGTGTATGATATCTATCTCTATTTATATTCACTACATACTAATTTCATGACTTTTGTTAGGCAATGTGCAGAGCTCACAGGATTGGACAACAAGAAGTCGTTAATATTTATAGGTTCGTGACTTGCAAAAGTGTTGAGGAAGACATCTTGGAACGTGCTAAAAAGAAAATGGTAGATAAACTATTGGTTATTTTGTAATCATTTTACTGTCCACTGTATTATGAAATATGAATTGATTTGTGCTTTCTTGGTGAAATTTGCTCAGTTGATATTATATTTGGGTACATGCAATCCTTTAGATGGAACAAGATGAACACATTTACATGCAAATTCACTTCTCAGCTATGTTCTATTATGAATTTTGTTGAATATGTTTTTTATAGGTACTCGACTATTTGGTCATTCAGAAACCAAATGCAGAGGGAAGATTGGAGAAGAAAGAAGCAAAAAAGTGAGTACCTTTGACAGTTTGATTTTCTGCACACGTTTTACTGGCCATTTGCTTATGTTGTACGGGGTTTGTGTGCCTAATATTGAGAAAAAAATAAAAAATTGAGTCTGTTTTGCAATGTTCTTAAGGCATGAAATAGATGTATACAATGGCTTTTAGGTGTGTGGTGAGGGTGGGAATCCCTTGGTTAGGTTCAGGCGGCCATTCATACTGGAAACAAGCATGGTGGTGGGCAAAAGCGTTTCAGCACTAAGTTCTAATTACACCAGATATTTGTAATATTGTCTTCGTAGTTTAGTAATCGTGGATTAGTGTTGCTATGACCAATGAACCAAGATCGTGTATGTCTTTGGCAGCCCTACAAGAAGTAAGACCATATATGTCTTTGGCAGCCCTACAAGAACTGCTGAAGCCCTTTTCAGGTATGTAAGTTTTTTTTTCAAGTATGTTGATGCATGGTCGTAAATCAATCATTTCTATTGTTGCTTTCAGGTTTGATTTTGCAAAGATATTCGAGTCAACAACATGTCCTTATTCTATATGGCCGTCTGACTGAAGATTATTATGATTGCAATCCATAATTTATATTTGATAGTTCTGTTGCAGTTGTTATTGTCAAACCTGTGACCAAACAAGCTTTGAAAAAAAATCATATTATGTATCTTCCTTCTTCTATGTCGCAACCCTCGTCCCCTATCTGTCCCGGGAACGGGCGGCCGCGAGACCAGTTTCGGTGGTATCGGTGTTTATCAATTTGGCAGTGGAAATTAAATCAGGACCGTAGTTAGGAAATATTTATTAGAGTAAAATACCACGCTTTTATAATAATAAATACATGGGAAACTCCCAAGTTTCAAATACACATATTTTTCTAGAGGGATAAACCCCATTTTATTTAATAAAAACATCTATTTATTCAGGTAACTTTTATAGCCACTTTTTCCAAGCCTTCAGTGCTGTCCAGCTGGCTTCTATTTGGCTTTCACATTTTGTTACCTGAAACGCGTTTAAAACATTTTTGTTAGTGGGAAATACTGGTGAGTGAAACCCAGTTTAATCAAGAAGAGTTTTATCTTTTAACAGTATTGAGAGCTGTTACAATGTTTATTTCTACACAATTACTCATTCAGTACTGTAAATCATGACTGGTGGGTCATATTACCCATTGGCTAACTCTTTGTCCAATGGTAAGGTGTTCCACATTTTGAATACAAAACCCCAACATACCGGCAGTAATTGAAGAACTACAAAGACTCAATCACTGCTTAATTGCATTGTAAAATATTTAAGGTTTTGTAAAAACAGTTTACAAAAAGGAGATTACTCACATTGCTGTCTTAGGGTTTCCTTTAAGGGTTTCCTGGTGATTATCTACTAATTACACAAATGTACATGGGTTAGTATAATAACCCAATATTTACATTAGTAATACCCTCCCCGAGACGACATTCCAATGACTACGTCAGGTATAACCACGACAGCCATTACGGAACCCTAGATCAATCGGGCAGCGTATCTAATACGTAACCGGGGTTATAATACTTACAACGGGGCAGAACTTCGTTAATTAGGGGGGTTATTATACCCGAGTATAGCTTATACTATGTGAGAATTCGAGAGAGAAAGAAATGTGTGAGCGAGTTGGGACTGAATGCTCGACCTCTCTATATATAGTGCTGATCTACGGTTAAAAATAACCACTAACCGGTTATTCCTAAATCGGTTATTAACCGGTTTCAGTTAATAACTGGTAACGGCAAATTAACAGGTTATTTCGGTGGTCAGTGACCTGCGGCTATAAAGGATCTGATTAAAAATTTCCAGTTCTTATAGAATGTGTGTGCCTGTCATTGCATGTTCTCTATGACTTCTTTTGGTGCAGAAGTTGATGACACTATTATAAATAGTCATGGATGCAAATGCCACCTTGGGGAAGAAAAAAGTTGCAGAGCAGATGGGTTTTTCATGGTCTACAATGACATTTTGAATGAGTACCTTCATGAACATTAGGCTTAGTTGGATTCTTATTTCAATTTTTTCGTCTATTACAATTTAATCAAAAATTTCGCTGAATAGGATTACTTCCTTCAAGGGTGAGAAAACCCTTTTACTATTGCTATGAACAGGTCTTGGGTTTTAATTTTGGCATAAAATACCCAATCAGTTTAATTTAAGACATGAAACATGTTTTAGAAAACTAATATAAAAACTTAACAGGTTAAACGGGTCAACTTGCGAATCCGCTGGTTGACACTAACACAACAATGTGGCTAGACGCTTTTGTAGGTTCAAAGTGAAATTTACTCGAACCCATTTATACCAAAACCAAGCCTACAAGTTTCGTGTTAGGTTCAGCTAAACCTATCAAATTTTTAGCTTACATGGTTCTTTCGGTTGATAAAGTTACTTTTCGATGCAACTTTTTTTAATTATTTTGGTTTAACTTTTCTATGGTCAATAGTTTTTTGGAATCTGAATAAGGTTGGTTGTGTCTTGAGATAAAAAGGAAGAAAATAGGCTACAGTCATTTGCCACTAGATTTACGCTGTATGCACCTTTCTTTACCATGATACAATCATCGGCTACCATAAACAAAGCTTTCCCCGATGAAAATCCAATTGTGTTCTTTTGAATATCAAGTGTAATAGCCGTCGGGAGTCCGCTGCTCATCAAGTCACGGATCGCTATCTGTATCTGATATATATTCCCGTAATGTTTGTTACGCGATCTCCAATGAGCCCGAAACGGCAAGAAGACATCATTGATGAGCCGCTCGATTGCAGATTTTTGGGTGCTAGATTCTCATTGTCGACATGAAGATTTACATAAGAGTTTTTCTCACAAATTACAGGGTATATTTTTTTCTTTTAAGTTGATTTATGGCTTTCTTTTCAGGTTTTGTGAGGCATTACTTTTGAGGTTTTCTGTGGTATTTTTTTTTCTCTTTTTAGATTTTGAGGTGAGACATTCTGTTTTTCTTAAAAAAACTTGGCACATATTGTGTAGGATTTTGAACCCCATTCTTTCAAATCTTAATATTACATGAAATTTTATTAATTGGATGTGTTTTGGAACTTTAAATTGTTATAGATGTCTTTTACATGTGTGGAGTCATAATTAAAAATAATGAACCAAGAACTGTCAGCTGAAAAATTCACAATTTAAAGTGTTAGTTGATGCTACAATTAACCATGTTGCTACGTTAACACGTTTTGGAATTGGCTTTTGCTGGAACAGTTGGACACCCCTTAAGGTGATTTTTTTTGGCTTGGCGGGTGGCAATGGATTGGGTGCCGTCTGCTGTGAAACTGGTTCTAAGAAACGTGTTACTGGAGACTGTGCGCTGCAGAACCTGTGACAAAGAATCCGAGTCGACAGTTCATTTATTTGTTTTTTTGCAGATTTGCGCAAGATGTATGGAATTTTGTTACTCTATGGTTCAGGATTAGTTCATTTTTTATACGTGAACTTAATTTTCATGCGCATATCAGGTGAGACGCAGAGTGGCGGAAAGCGGTGTACACAATAATGCAATCGACGATTTGGTGCTTGTGGAAAAGTAGGATCAAGGATGGGATTAAAACGCTTGGGTTCTTGTGGTTCAAGAATAGATCACGATCTCAAGTTATCACATGGGCGGATTGGCGTGACTTTATTTTTGCGAATGTATGAATTGTATGATATGTACTCTTGATGTATGTAAAGCTTTTGGCTAATAGTTGTTAGCTGGATGCATTATAAGTAAAATTTTGTTTGCCATTAGAAAAAGAAGGTACCACTCGATCATGGGTGCTTAATTGGATAGTGTTAGTGGTTGTTTTTTTCCTTTTTCACATGTTTTTATACTTTATACTGTGTTTTTGTTTTATGATACGATCAACTCATTTCTACATTCATGAGTTTTACTAGGCTTTATATGTAATAATCTATCACCACCAATTTTTCTCTCTCTAAAATATTTTTTATGAAAAATTGGTTTTTAATAAACCAACATTTGCCCCATTGGTAAATAATAATCCTACCTACGTAATTGGTATACAATAATCCTACCTATCAACATGTTGGTACTCAATGAACTTTCGTTAATTTTTTTAACTGAAGTTAGTTTTTAAGTTTTATTTATTACACAAACAGTCCCTGTAGTTGTAATTTACTAGTTTTAACTATTTTATAAAATTTAATTACATGGCCCTTGACGCTTTTTTGTTTTACAAAATAGTTAAAACTAGTAAATTATAACTACGGGGACTGTTTGTGTAATAAATAAAACTTAAAAATTAACTTCAGTTAAAAAAAATTAACGGAAGTTCATTGAGTACCAACATATTGATAGGTAGGATTATTGTATACCAATTACGTAGGTAGGATTATTATTTACCAATGGGGCAAATGTTGGTTTATTAAAAACCAATTTTCCATTTTTTATCCACCATAGTTGTCTATTGTTGTATTTAGACTTGCAATTTATACTTTTGCTACCTTTGCTATAAGTTATGACAACTGGAAATGTCATTTTTAACTACAAATATTACAAAGATATGTTATAGACCACTAAAGTCTAAAGGTAATGAGAATTTATCTTTTCTACTTTTACCACCATGATAGATACATTAAATAATAAAAATTAGTTACTAGGTGGTGTCTCTATATACGGGATTCTAGCCTAAGTAATGGAACATTTTTTTTCATTTAAAAGTTTATGTCACAATCGTTAAATAATATAATTTATTGTAAAACCACCCATGTATTACACGAGTACTTAGACTAGTTTACTATAATATATACACACATAACCCATATAATATAAGATTAAATAAATGCGTAATTATTAAAATATAAGTTAAAACAAATTTTCACGGCGTAGTTTGTCGGGATTCTATCATTCTACTAATATATACTAGGCATGAGCAAATGGTATAAAATACTGATCCCATCCCGATACCGATAATCCCGACCCCGACATGTTTCGGTATCGGAAACGGTATCCACATTTTGTTTTTTTCGGTATCGGTATGGTATCGGTAAAATACCGACTTTTACCCTCAAAATACCGATACCGTACCAAACCGACATGTTTCGGTATCGGTATCGGTATCAAGTATTCATGAAATTTCAGGATCGAGATTATCGGTATCGGGACGGGATCGGTATTTGCTCATCCCTAATATATACTATTTACCTTGGCTTACAAATAGTGGAAATTTTAATTTTAGTATTCCTTTTCTTATACTTTTAGTATTTTTTTTTAATTTTTTTTTTATTATTATAGTTAATTTTGAGTATGTTTTTTAATGGGTGTAAACCAGCAGAGCTATATCTCGTATAGAAAAGCTCAGCTCATTTAACTTTGATAGACTGATAGGGCTCAGGCTCGGCTCATTTATAATTTTATTTCTAAAACTCGAGCTTAGCCCTATTTATTATTTATATATTATACATTTCTATAATATAATTTTTACACACATGTGTATATATAATTATAATTTTTATATATATATATATGATATAAGATGTACATTATCTAATTGTTTATATCATAATTCTTATGTATAACTACTAATATTATTTAAATACTTATTAAAATATTAAATAATTATTATATAAATATGTGAAGGTGGTTAAATAAAAGTTCGAGCTCGACTTGATTTGAGTTTTTAACGAGTCAATTTCGAGTAGCTCATGAGTGGTTAGGCATGTTTATATCCTTGTTTTTTATATAACTTTTAAAGTATAATATTTTAAAAAAATTGCAAGTTTTCCATTGCGACATGTCTATTTTTTATCTCCGTCTGAATATAATTCTTTAATAAAAACCGAGTTTTGAGTAATAACTCACAAGTAATCGAAACACAAATGTACATGTATCAATCGTACCTTATATATATTATAAAGTGACTATGCTCCAACATATACAAACACAACTTAGAATTTGTCGGCGGGAATAGTAAAAGTAAATGGTTGGCCAAAATGGCGGCCAAGTTTAATTTTTTTTTTCTTTGCATCAAATAGGTATTTATAAGTGCTGTCAAATTACGATTTTATCCCTTGTTTAAAATTACGATATTGCTCTCAGTTCAAAATTAAATTGAAATTAAATTTACTGGCAGGGAATAGTAGCACCTTGCCTTTGGTTCAAATGGGCGGCCGCCTCTCCCTCATTGGACCAACCAGTTTATTATTTTCTAAACACTTTAAAATTACGTTTTTACCCTGCAATAGTGTTTCTCTCCCATTGGTTCAAATGGACGGCGAGCAATACCTATTGGACCAACCAGTTTATTATTTTATATCCACTTTAAAATTACGTTTTTGCCCCTAGTTAAAAAATACGGTTTTGTCTCAACTTCAAAATACATTTACCCTTTTGCCCCAAGCTAAAAAAATACGATTTCGCCATCGGTAAAAAAATTACGCTTTTACCCTCAGCCAAAATTACGTTTTCGTCCCAGTTCAAAATAAAATGTTGTCCCCCCCCCCCCCCGGCTCAAAATTACGAATTTACATCAGTTTATTATTTTATACATACTTTAAAATTACGGTTTCGCCTACAGTTTAAAATTACGTATTTGCCCCCTGTTCAAAATAAGTTTATGCTTTTGCCCCCAGCTAAAATTTACGAATTTCCCCTCGGTTCAAAATTACGATGTCACCATCAATTCAAAATTACGTTTTTGCCCCCAGTGCAAAATAAAATTATAGTTTTTCCCTAGCTAAAAATTATGATTTTACCCTTGGGAAAAAAATTGATTTTCCCCCCAAGTAAAAATAAAAATATGACTTTGCCCTCAGCTAAAAATCGTGTCAAAGAGTTGCCTAACACTCTTTTCACTTTTTATTTCTAGCAAAACTATAGTACTGTTTTTTAATTGGTTGAGAATTATTCGGTCATCGCCCCGCAACGCGGGTGGGGCATCACCTAGTTAATAAGAAAGTGTAATGCTTTGTAAAATTTCGAGAAGCATGAATGTTAGTTACCTCACCTCACCTTAGGGCTGTCCAAACTGCTCGACGATCGAAGATCGCTCGAAAAATGCTCGAAAAATGCTCGTTCGATTCCCGCTCAGTTTGTAAATGAGCCGATCGGATCGGTTCGATTCAAATTCAATCCGAGCATGAGCATAGCTCCGCTCGCTCGTCGATCGCTCGGTTTCGCTCGAATTATTTTTATTAATAATTAATATATATATTTATATTTATATTATAGATTTTATAGATAAAAACCAAAAAAAAATATAATAGCCCAAAAAAAACTAAAAGCCCAAATAACATTCAACCCAACTTAATATTTAATATATAAATCTAAGTATCTAACCCTAAATCTATTCTTCCCTAATCAGTCGTATTCAAATTGCCGCTCTAATCTCGGTCTCACTCTCCGGTCTCCACAGTCACAGACTCACAGTCTCCGTCTCCGACCCTCTAATCTCCGACACACATATCGCCGCTGTCTCTAGTCTTCAATCTTCGGACGGTCTTCAACAGTTCTTCAATCTGCTGTTTTTTTTTTAATCTTCTGTTTGGTATGTTATGTTTCTGTTTGGTATGTTTGTTATAGTAGCATAGAGCAAGATGGAGATCGATGACATTCGACAGTTGGCAAAATTTTGATGTAAACATGGTTGGTGATTAGCTGTTGTTTGTCCCAGGTCCTTTCTAGCTTCTTGCTAGTTGGGCTTGGTTGGTTGTATTCGCACTTTATTTTGTGTTGCTTTTGTATTCGCACTTTATTTTATGTTTCTTATGTATTCGCACTTTATTTTATGTTGCTTTTGTATTCGCACTTTAAGTTAGAATTTGTTTTTGTTGAACGAAGCCTTATTATTCAATCGAGCGAAAAACAATCCGCTCGCTTTTTTTTAGGATTTGATAAAAACCGAGCGAAACCGAGCCGATCGGATCGGTTCGATTCAAATTCAATCCGAGCATGAGCGTCACTTTTGCGATCGGTTTTACAAATTTGATCCGCTCGGATCGGATCGGTTGTAATTCAATCCGAGCATGAGCAGACCCTCGATCGGATCGGATCGGATCGTGAACACCCCTACCTCACCTATAGTGTTGTTTTTTTATACAGTGACAACGTTTACATTTTTTATTATTCGAATAATATAGTGTATTGTTTTATAAAACTTCAAATATGGCGTTACGACGTGTTTATAAAGTTTTGTTTAAAATTTAATAAATCACATATGATTGATTTTTTTGTTCTATTCCGTGACAAACAAAACAAATACCGCCCGAACAATTTGGTAATGAAACCAATATTCGTTTATATGAGTTCCTACTAAAATTCTATTGAAAATGGCGTTATATTCGCAATATCGCTACCCATGTTGATTCTGACCAAACATTAGTACTGGTATCTACTATGGGAACCGTTACTAGAATTTGTTTTTATGGTTTGTGCTTGATTAAAACACGTGTCGATAACCTTTTGGTATTTTACGAATTTATTTTTTAAAGAGTAAATTACTTTTTGAGTCCCTTTGTTTTAGTGGTTTTAACAACTTGAGTTCAAAATAAAGTAGTTTAACGCCCTGAGTCCCTAACCGCTCATTTTATAATGTTTTGAGTCCAACGTTTTAAAACTTGTACTTTTGATTTTGGACTAAAGTGGTTAAAACCACTAAAACACAGGGACTCAAAACGTTATAAAATGAGCGGTTAGGGACTCAGGCCGTTAGACTTTTTGATTTTGGACTCAAATAGTTAAAACCACTAAAACACAAGGACTCAAAAAGTAACTTACTCTTTTTTAAATCTTATCATTCGGTTTTCATTCTTTGTGTTGGAATTGTATCAATAACGTAATAAACCGAAACAAGTTATGATGTGAACAAATAGATTGGTGTAAAATTGTAAAAGCAATATTTAGAGTGTGTTGTCCTGACAAGTTGGTCTAGTAGTTAGTCACTTAGTTTCTCTTCTTGAGGTCTCAAGTTCAACTTCCACTAGCATCACATTGAAGGACATTGGTGGTGACAATGAAGTTAGGCAGTTCGAAACCGAGCCGAACCGGGTTTTATCGTAGTGGGCCTTCGGGCGACGGGTTTTCCCCGGAACTGGTGGTTTGGTGGCTCGGGTATGCATCCAACTCTGACCGTTATGAAGTAGAGAAAGCATTTGCTCAATTAATGAAAACTTAGAATGCTTATCCGTTGATTTAGTTGCCCGTTTAAAAAAAATATTTATGTGTTGGTAGGAAATTTTACCATGTCATTTTCAATCTTGAGAGGTAGAAGAAAAAAAACTTTAAAGTACCTTTTTATTTTAATGATGTACACATCCATCCATGGCAGAAAACAAGAAGGGACACCACAGGCCTCCTACATCAGGATAGCACCACAGACCAAAGCCACACCTACACTTTCTCTCAAATTCTAGAGAGAGAAACACACTCAAACAAGAGAGAGAGAGAGAGTTCAACTTTGAAGCAGAAGCAGAAAGATGGAGCTCAAATAGTGATATGAAGATAAAAGGTTAGTGTCATCATCAATTGGGTCTCTGATTATCAGTTACATGAATTCAAATCTGAAGCAAATAACAAAACCTAGTAAAAAGCTCTTATCTTTTTGCTAAAAAGGCAAAGATTTCTTGAACTTTGTTCTTTTTTTGCTAATTAATTTATGTTGGTTTTTTTTTTCTCTTTTTTGTGGGGTTTGATGGGTTTTCTTTCTTGTTCATTAGTTGAGCTAATCTCAAAGCCTTAAATCTGTTAAACCCACAAAAAAATATATCATTTTTGGAGTAAAAAAATCAAGAATCTTGCAATTTTTTGTTGGGTTTTTAATTTTTGTATAAACTGAGCTTTGTTACATCAAAAAGCTCATTTTGAACACATCTCAAACCTCCAAATCTTACAAACTCACAAAAAAAAAAAAAAAAAAAAAAAACATGTTTTGACTAAAAGTAATCAAGATTTCTTGAAGGGTGCTACTTTCTACACCCCCTATTTACTTTTTTCACCCCATCCTCTCACATACTTACAGGTGGGACCTGCGTGGGACCGATAGTTGTGTAATCAGGAAGAGGAGGGGTGTGTATAGAATGAGCCATTCTTGAAAGCTATTGAATTCTTGCATATTTGGTGGGCTTTAGGATTTTTTCTTTTTTCTTTTTTAGCATTGTTTCATGAACTTCATTTTGAATTTTGAACCCATCTAAAAGCTCCAAATCTTGCATACCCACACCATCCTTTTCATTTTTTGACATGAAAAAAACCAAGATATTTTTTGCTTGTTAAGCTCATTTAAAAAAAAAATATAAAATGTGTAATTATTTTCTTAACCGTTTCAAATCTTTCTAGGGTTTCAGTTTGTTTGACAACAGATGAGAGGTATAGCATTTGAAGTTGCAACTTTTCAATCTTCTTTAGACTCACACAACTTAAAAGAAGTCAGTTTTAGTTGCAACAACAATAATAATGAACCCATATCAGTTCTGGACACAAGGAGTCCTAGCCCTTCAACCTCAACCTCCACCCCCTCCTCCTCCATGGGCGGCGGCAGTGGTGGCTGCACCACCACTACTACACCAATGCTAGGTGTCTCCGGCAACCCATTCCACCAAAAGTGGCCGGAGTTGCAACCCATCCCACCTGAACTTGAACTTTTACAACAAAGATTTGGTGTTGGGTTGGAAGACTTTGAAAGTTTGTTATCTGAATCTGCACAAGACCAGTCTCTCCGGTGGATCTCCGGTGACTTTGATGACTCATCTTTGAGCTTACAACAGCTGTTGCAGTGTAACCAAATTGACCAAAATGCCCCTCCAGCCACCCTGTCTGAAAATTCACAAAATCCCAATTTGTTGCCACCATTACCACCTCAAGTGCAGTTCTACCAACACAATCTTCAGAAATCCCCTGTTTCTGATCTGGGTCATCGAAAAGATTCGATTTTGAACCCGGGTTTTGAAAAAGTTCCGATTTTGAATCCGGGTTTTCAAAAAGATTCGATTTTGAATCCGGGTTTTCAGAAAGACTTGATTTTGAATCCGGGTTTGCAAAAAGTTTCGATTTTGAATCAGGGTCAAGGGTTACTGCTCAAGAAACCGTCTCCGGTGGTGGTGGTAAAACAAGAAGAACCACCACAAAGTTTGGTACCGCCATCCCATCACCACTACCACCAGTACCAGGTTATCTGTGACCAGTTATTCGCTGCGGCTGAGCTAATGCTCTCTGGGAACCGCTCACACGCGCAAGGGATATTGGCGCGGCTCAATCACCAGTTCGCTTCGGGTCCGACTCCAAGTAAGCCTTTTCAAAGGGCGGCTTTTTATTTCAAAGAAGCCATGCAAATGCAATTACAGTCGAATCTGAATCCGAACAGAATTACTCCACATTTTAATGGCATGTTCAAGATGGGAGCTTATAAAATGTTTTCTGAAGTTTCTCCGGTTATTCAGTTTATGAATTTCACTTCGAACCAGACACTTCTTGAAGCTATTGCAGATGCTAAAAACATTCACATCATCGATTTTGATATTGGGTTTGGTGCGCAGTGGGCGTCTTTCATTCAAGAACTTCCGACTACAAACAATGGCAGTGTTGGTGGAGGATGTTCGCTAAAGATTACCGCATTTGCGTCACCTTCAACACACCATCCCCTTGAACTTGGACTTATGCATGAAAATTTGTCACAACTCGCTCAAGAAATCGGGATTTCTTTCGAGCTTGAAGTTGTGAACTTTGATTCATTTGATCCGCGATGGTTTTCAGTTTCTGAAAACGAAACAATTGCAGTGAATTTCCCAATTTGGTCGGCATGCACTCGCTTATCTTCAATTCCTTCGATTCTCCATTTCGTGAAGCAACTCTCACCGAGAATAGTGGTATCGTTCGACCGTGGGTGTGAAAGGACGGATTTACCCTTCCCACGTTACCTTCTCCAGGGTCTCCAGTACTATGAAGTTTTGCTGGACTCCATTGATGGCGCTAATGTTGTTTCGGACACATCAAACAAGATCGAACGGTACCTTTTTCAGTCTCAAATCGAACGGATGGTGTCAGGCAAACTTCAATTTCCCGAGCCAATGCCTCATTGGAAATCGCTATTTGCAGCCGGAGGGTACGTGCCTGTCGGGTTTAGTAACTTCGCTGTAACGCAAGCCGAATGTGTGTTGAAGAGGATGCAAGTTCAGGGATTTCGCCTCGAGAAGAGGCAGGCCTCGCTTGTGCTTTGCTGGCAGAATCGCGAGTTGATGACGGCTTCAGCTTGGAAGTGTTGAATATGAAGAAGATGATCAATGAGAGGTTTTTGATCAGCTTTGAACTCTTGATCATCAACTTCTTTGAATAAGTGTTTGAGCTAATGTTGATGTTTGATTTTGTGTACTTTCTTTGTTGTAGTTGATCATGTCATCTATCTAGTCTAGACTGTTTATTAACATGAAAGTTGTTTGTTATTGATGATATGTGTAGTAAATTTATCTAAACAATTCAAGCGTGTTGTAAATAGGTTGTGATCAAGTTGTAAACGGGTTGACAGGCTGTGATAATTGATTGAACATGCCGTAAAGGTTCTCACATAGTTTTTTTTAATTTAAACTGGTTGACATGTTTAAATAAAGAGTAAACTACCAAAATGGTCTCTGGGGTTTAATCACTTTTGACACTTTAGTTCAAAACTCAAAACTTTTGAATTTGGGTTTAATGTGGTTTCAACTTTGTTGTCATTTTCATCCAAAATCAAAATCTATTCAGATTTTTTCAGTTAATATCTAGTTTTTTTTGTTCTTTCATCTCCTTTTAATGAAGGGCAAAATGGTCTTTTAACGTTTTATTATAACAAATTGAAAAAATCTGACCATTTTGTCTTTCATTAAAAAGAAGAAAAAGGAAAAAAAAACTGGATGTTAGTAGAAAAATCTGACTAGATTTTGATTTTGAATGAAAATGGTAATAAAATTGAAACTCAGAGACCATTTTGACAGTTTACTCTTAATTAAATGTGACACGGTGTGTTAATTACTTTGTTAAGCGGGTTAAACATGTTTATGGCATACTTAGGTACATTGTGTAATGTGTATTATCAACTTGTACTACACATTTCATGATTCACAAGATTTCAACAAGTATAGTCTTGTCTTTTTATACAACATTAATAAAATACCCAATTGCTCATGTTTCGTATAGTGATGTATTTTAAATTGGATTTATTAAATTCTGAGTGTTTAATATAAGTTTATGTCAAAAGTAAGGTTTCTTTATCAGATTATAATATATTTGTATGAATATAAAAGTTTATTTTACTTGTGTTTTAATAAACTAATTATTTTAATACATTATGATAGGAACATGGGGTGATAATTTATGTACGTATTTTTTTAAGTTAATAAAATACAAAACATGACATCGTGGTCGTTGAAATCAAACTTTTATATAGATCCTTGCCAAACAACCTTGATAATTGTTACAGATTTGGACCAACTCTATATTTAATTACTTGTTACTTGTTATCATTATATTTTAGTATAAATAATTATTATTTGAAAATGTTTAAAAAGATAATTATAGAAAAATAATAATTATACTTGCCTTAAAAACTAAAAAATTCACAATTCTTACCCCTTTTGGGTTAGATTGGGTAAAGACAACCTAAAAGGCCTAAGTTCACAAGGTAAGGTACTTGATGAAACAATGGTTAACCGGGCAGGGTTAACTCACTGGTCTCGTCAAGAGGGTTAATCCCTTCTTTCCGAGGATCGCTGGCTGGATCGTCTGGTGGTGGGTTTCCTGCACAAGGAAACAAACCGTGACTCGTAACAAGGAGGATGGGGTGGGGGGTGCTCCTTGTTACCACTCTCCGGCGTGAGAATCAGTAATTTGCTTGGGAAGCAAAGTATGATAGTAGTAGTATTGAGAGAGTTGAGAAGTGATACCTCAAACCTGGTTTGGGGTGAGTATTTATAGCCGAGGAGTGAAGGAGGGTAGTTGAGTAGCTAGTCTGACATCGCACAGCTATTTGCAGGTGTGTCAGACCTGTCGGATATTGTGGTGATGCCACGTCCTGCTGTGGTGTCAGACTGTTGTACATACGTGGGCCAGTAGGCGACTGTTTTCAGTGCCACTTGCACTGTGGTGTCAGACATATTTGCCTTGTAGGCAGGATGCGGTGCCAAGCCGCATCGCTGCTTGCGGTCATTGATATTGTTCCCGCATTGGTTGTTCCATCCATGATTTGCGCGGGATGCGATGTTGTGCCGCATCGCCTGTCGAGTGACTGTTACTGTTGTCCAGATCCCTTGTCGTGACGAAAATGTTCATAGGATGCGGTGCGAGACCGCATCGCTATGCGTAACATTAGTTTCCGTCCCTAAGGTAAGTCTTCTCATCAATGGACAGATTGGACCGCAGTGTTCGCGTGTGTCTACGCGGACACTGGAGAGTTAATTGCTGTTGGGGGTTTTTAATGAGGGTAATGGTCATTCGCGGTCGAGCTGACGCGATATTTGGGACCATACCCCTTCAAGTCCCCCCAGTCTAGTGTTTCTTCCGTATGCGAGTCGCATGTGGGAGGGATACTGGACTATGTTGTCTAGGAGGTTAAGATTGTGCCATGCAGATGGCACCTTCTTTAAGTAGTAGGCCCTTTCGAGTGGATTGTTTCTTCCTTTGAGAAGGGTGCATGGTTCCGTCTGATGCGGAATTCTCAGTCAAGGACTTGACTCTATCTACCTTTTGCTGATGTCATCAGCCACCTGTTGGTGTTTCGGACCAACCTTTGAGACGGTAACTGAAGGTATTAGCAGGGTTCGAACCAACCTTTGAGATCGTGACTGAAGATGTCTTCTTCAGTATAGTTGGAACCTCTGCGTTAGTTGGTGCAAAGTTGTAAGTACTTTGCTCAAGCTCTATGTTCCGCAACTGGACATGTAACGATGATCCCTGTTTTGTGGGGTGTTCGTGTTCTCCAGTTAGCTTTCTAGTAACCGCACGTCCTCTGCGGTTTATCTCTCAAGTAACCGCACGTCCTCATAGGTTTAGCTCTCTAGTAACCGCGCGTTCTTTGCGGTTACCTTGTTGCCGAACCTTGTTTGCCCTGTTTCTTTGAGGATCGTGGGGTAGTTGTGTTATTGTTGGCCGTGTTTGGTCGAACAATGTGAATCTGGACTATGGGCAGATAAACATGGTCATAGGCAGGGTTGTGCCCACCATTGTTTATTCTATGCGGTCCATAGGTGGGTAACTAGTCATAGGCAGACTTGTTACCGCTGTTCTGGAGCCACTTTCCTTCACGCTTTGGTGGAAAGTAGTTTCCTTGTAAGTAGCGTTGCCGGAAGAGATCGTTTTAGATACTTGGGAAGTTGGTTGAAACTCTTCCGTATTCGATTTGTAGCCACTTTCCTTCACGCTTAGTTGGAAAGCAGTTTTTCTTGAAATTGCTTTGCTCTTCCGCGTGGTGGCTTAGTTGTGGCTCTTCCGTAGCTACCGCTCGCATAGTTGCGGTTTGCAGTAACTATGTAAGAATGGTTGCGGTTTGCAGCAAAGAACTTGCTTCTAGAAGTTTTGTAGCCTGGATGTGGCTCTTGAAGGTTCAGGGGACAGGGTTGCTGATGTGCGGTTGCTCAGCATACTTGTCCTGTTCCTTAAGGAGAAGCTGTTTGCGTTCCCTCTGTGGTTGTGAACCGGAAACGAGGGTTTTGAAGCTTGAAGAAGCTTTCATGGGGTGCGGTTTACCGCGTCTTGAGAAGCGGTTTTCGCAGTCCAAAGAACCGTGCTGGTTCTGAGTATCTGACACACCTGTGCGGGTTGGTGTGCGTCATCTCCGCATATTCCGCGTGTGCTCGTGGATATGTGCGGTTTATGACTTATACCCCTTTATATAATTTAAAGATATATATTTTTGCCTTTTTTGAGGGGTATGTAAAAAACGACATGCGGTATGGGTTATGGTGCGGTAACCAGAGAAACCGCATGCCGCTTGTGTTTGGATAAGGTTGTCGCTTTCTGTTGCTTATGTCACGATTGCACGTGTGGGTTGTTGAAGTTGGTAGGATTCTGACATGTGCTGATTTGAAAAGACGTTTGCACTGACCGAGGTCATAACTGCACTGTAGCAGGGAGTGAAAAAGTCTTCTCTGTCAGGCGCGTGGGCGGCTACGCGCGCGTGATAACCGTCAGCGGAAAGGTCGCTGACCACGTGTCGCCTTGTAACTCGCTTATTTTGAACGTGTTTGAGGCGGTTTACTGTATCGCATTTATTGCGATGAGTATATAAAGGGGGAACCGTTTGGTTTCTCCTCACTGTTCAAATTTTTCGGAAAAATTGCTGGTGAGAGAGAGCATTCCCTTCGTCTTCTCCGATCAATCTGTCTTTTATTCCGGTAATCTTTTGAGTTTTCTGAGTTTTTCTTTAACTCGAAACTTCTGTTCTTCATATTTCTGATGGCTGATCAATCGAACCCACATAATGTGGAGGGTGAAAACCCTGAAGCATCTTTTCCGGTGGCCGGAGAAGAAGAAGATGATGGTGGCAGTGTTCCTGGTGGTGGCCTACCACCATTGAAGTGGTCGAGAGTTTCATTCGACCAACTGATGGCCAAGATTGAGATGCCTCATGAGTTTGGGGCTGAATATCCCCAAACTGGTGATACTGGTGCCAGTGCTCCGGCCGGTTACATCACCATGTGGGCCGAGTGTTTTACTGATGGTAACCTTCGTTTACCATTAACAGTTTTTGTTGCTCAGGTCTTGGAACATTACAAGATCCATATCTCCCAGATGAGTCCTTTTGGGATGATCCGTATTAGACATTTTGAATCAACTTTTCGAGCTCTTGGTCTGCCGGTTACCGTTGAAAACTTCCGGGGGTTTTACCAGTTGACGGTGAACACCGGTTTCTTTTCCTTTAGAGAACGGTATGGAAGCATCAAGTTGATGACCCCTCCGAAGGGTATTACGAAGTGGAAGTGTAAGTTCTTCTACGTTAAAGCTGCCGCAGTTGTTGTGGACATGAATATGCGGAACGTCAATGAGCCTATCCCTGCGGAGGATATTGCTATGCCTACCGCAGAGACTGCGGAGTGGTTCTCAAAGCTGAAACCTATTGAGCATAGGCAGCTGACCAACAATGAGTTGTGGGTGCTGCGGATGATGTTGACCCGGCCTAATAGGAATTTTACGCCTGTGGTGCGGGAGAAAACTGGTGGTAAGTGTTATCACTCTTTTGCGGTTTCTTTATTCCCGTGCTTGTTATTAATTTGGACATGTATTATCTGAAATTGTGGAAGTGTGGAAGATATTTGATCCAACTTTTACTGGCAAAGTTGATCTTATTCCGACTGCGGAGGGTAAAGGTTTTAACTTGACGATTGTCCCTCTCTTCCGCGTTGCTTCACGCGCGGTGATGACTGCACCCCTGCCGCAGGGCAAAGGTATTACCCATAACCTTTATTGCTTTACAAGGTTTGTTGCTGATATTTTATACGCAGGTACACTTGGGAACCTTGGTAAATTTGAGTCAAGGGGTGTCCCCAAAAAACATGCGGAGAAAAAACCTGTGGATAAACCTGGGCGGGGTCGCGGTGTGAAGAAACCTGTTTCTGTTGTTCCGCCTTTGGTGAAGCAAACAACAGGTATCTCTCGTTCTCATTTCTGCAGATATACCGATTACGTGGTAGTATCTGACACCCTAGAGGGCTTGGGTGTTCCAGGTGTTGGTGCGGCCACCGGTGGAACCACTGCGGGTTCAAAACCGGGTGATGAAAAGAAGAGAAAAGCGGAGGATGCTGGTGATGCTGGTAGGGGAAAGAAGCCGAAGATTCAGACCAGGCGCAAGCCTTTTGTCATACCAAGGAAGCCTGCGGTTGTTTCTGGTATGTGACGCATGACTAACAAATATTTCGTGCTTATACTTGGTTCTTTAAAGTATTTCTGTTGATTTCAGAGCCGCAAGATGAAGGGTTCTTCGACTTTGATGCTCCTCCTCCCCCTCCCCCGCCCGACACTGCTGCGGGTGCGGGGGTTCATAAGGCTGTTACTCCCGAAGCTTCTGTGCGGGGGGTGGACACTGGAAAGGGTCCCGAGGCTCAAATCCATGACACGGTTGATTCGAGTGATAATGCTATCACCCCAGAGGATACTGTTGATATGGATTTGAAGTTTGGTTACACCGGAAAGCCAAAGTCTCCTGTTGCCGAGAAGGCTTCCGGTTCCGGTGGTGGTGCGGGTTTTGTAGAGACTCCTATTCAGCCTGAAGAGTCTGAATTGGAGTATTATTATCGTTCCTACACAGAAGACCGAGCTACGGTCTATCACCGGCCCCCGTGGACTGTATTGCAAGGGGATGATGTTACCGTTGACCCCTCCGCTTGTAGGGAGGTTTTGAGTGGTTTGGGCACTCCTTTTGAAGTAAACCGGGCCCGTTCTTTACCGACTGGGGTCCAGGTGAACCAGCTCTCCTCCCTGCTTGTGGGGAGCTCCATAATGGCAAATGCCGTTATAGAAAAGTGCAAGGTGCTGGGGCGCAAGGAGGAGGAGAATGTGCGTTTACGGGCCGAGGCCGCGGAGTTGGTGAAGGCTGCGCGTGAGGGTGCAGAGCAGCTTGAGAGGGATAGAGAGCAGCTTGAGAGGGATAGAGCTGCGTTTGAAAAGCATAAGCAGACTGAAGAATGGGCTGCAACTGCTGAGCTTAAACAGGTTCGTACTCTTGCAAAATTGTTGTCTGATGAGCGTAAGCGTTGGAAAGAAACCCTTTCTGATGAGCGCAAGACGCTATCTGATGAACGCAAGACTTGGAAAGAATCTTGGGGTACACAGAATGAAACTCTCTTTCATGTTCGTCAGGAGCTTATCAATGCCAAGGCAGCAATTTCTGCGTTGGCTAAAGAGAAAGCTGAGGCTGTTGCGGCTGCCCAAGGGGCCAAGGAAGCAGAGGTTCGGCTTGCCAAGGCTCTGGAAGAGGCCAAGGAGGCGGAGGCTCGTGCTGCAAAAGCTCTTGAAGGGGCAAATGTTGACCGTACCAAGTTGAGCAAAACTATCTTGGACCTTCAGGTATAAGTTTATCCTAACTTTGAAATTGTCTCATAAGTTTGTTGATTGTTTTTGTATACTTCTGATTCCCTTTTTTTTTTAAAGGCTGAAGTGCGGACCCGGGGGGCCGCTATTGAGGAAATCTCTGCCCGTGCTGCTGAAGTTGAAGTGCGGGCAAGAGAGGCTGAAGAGGCTAGGGATAGTCACGCTTCTTCACTTGAGTTGCTCAAGGCTGATCATGAATGGATGCGTATGCGCGGGATCGGGCATGTAAGTATCCGTTGCCTTGTTATTTTTGTAGGTTTGCCTTTGATAACCATTGTATTCATGTTTCGCAGATTGTTACTGCCATTCTTGACGCACCCGAGACCATAGCAGGTATTAACGAGATCAGGGAGCGTGCCCGGGATGCTGGTTTCAAAGCTGGCTACAACCGCTGTATCAGTCATGTGAACGTTGCAGCGCGTGGTGGGCTTACTGATGAGCGGTCTGGGTTTCATGGCGTAGACACTGAAGCGCTTCTTGCTGCTGCGGTTAAGGAGTTTAATGATACAACTCTCACAGATCTTGAAGAACTTGAAAAGTGTTTAGAAGCGGAGGATTATGTGGACCGCTTGCGAGTCTTATACGCTGATGAAGATGAAGATGAGGAAAAACCAGATGTTGAGGGCATGGATGATGCGGGCCCCAGTGGCACAAAGGAAGATTAGATTGGCCTGCGTGCCTCTTTTGTTTCCTTATGTAACCGTTATAAAACTTTATGTAAATTCCTTGTGCAGGAATTTTTTGAATATAAAGAATTGTTGTTTTAATTTTTACAAGTGTTTTTAGTACTTGCATGTTTGAATTTGTACGCGTTTAGTGTTACTGTGAGTAATACTAAATCTGTAATTGCCTTTTGCATATCTAGGTGGTATGCAAGTATGAAGATTCGTCTCTGGTTAGACAAACAGTATTGCCATTGCTGGCCTATTACAATAATTGCGTGTGGTTATCATTCTGTGTAGGTATCACGAATGAAGATTTTGCTAATCTGTTTTTGTGTATACCTCAGAGTGGAACACGCATTTGTAATAGAAATAAATAAACAATATTGCATTGAATCGTCTATTTATTTATTTGCAAATGGCCTGCGGCCCGATAGATTACATGCAGAAAACATGGCTTACATATAACAGCGTCGAAGTTGCTGTGCGTTCCATGTGCGTGCGATAGTTTCGCCTTCTAATGTTTGTAGTTTGTACGCGCCTTTGCCCAGGACCTCTTGGATGAGGTACGGTCCTTCCCACTTGGGGGCAAGTTTCCCTGGGCGTTCTGCGTTGGATGCTTCGTTGTCACGAAGGACGTAGTCTCCAGGGTTGAAAGTACAAATGCGAACGCGTGCATTGTAGTATTTTTCCAACTTGGTTTTGTACTTGGCCTCGTTGATGGCAGCGTTTTCGCGCCTTTCTTCCAAGAGGTCCAAGTCAACCCTGCGTTCCTCGTTGTTGTCCATCTTGTTGATGGCCAACATTCTAGGTGAGGGGAGGCCTACCTCCGCGGGGATCACTGCTTCAGTACCGTAGACCAGGCTGAAGGGGGTCTCGCCGTTGCTTGTTTTTGGGCTTGTCCTATGAGCCCATAAAATACTTGGGAGTTCATCAACCCAGCCGCGTCTGGCTGTTCCCAACCGTGCTTTGATGCCTTCGACTAAGCTTTTATTGATACTCTCGACTTGGCCGTTCCCTTGTGGATGCGCAACTGAGGAGAATATGTGTTCAATGTTTAGCTCTTTTAGCCATTTTTGAAAGTCGTCGGCAGCGAAGTTGGTACCGTTGTCGGTGACGATGCACATTGGTAGACCAAAACGGCAGATGATGTGTTCCCACACGAATTTCCTTGTTATCATAGCGGTGGTTGATGCAAGTGGCTTTGCTTCTACCCATTTTGTAAAGTAATCAACAGCTACTATGATAAACTTCACTGCTCCTGGTGCGTCTGGAAATGGTCCCACCACATCAATTGCCCATTTTTGGAATGGCCATGCGGTGGTGACGGGGATCAAGTTGTTCTTGGGACGCAAGGTCTTGGGAGCATGTCGCTGACAATTGAAACACTTGCGTAAGACTTTGACTGCATCCAGGTGCATGCCCGGCCAATAGTAGCCGGCGTTCATGATTTTGGCCACCACCATGCGTGGTCCTGCGTGAATGCCGCATATGCCCTCGTGAATTTCTTTGATAAGGTATATGGCATCTTGGGGGTTGACGCATCGTAGGAATGGCCCCAGGTATGATTTACGGTATAAGATACCGTCTACCATTTGGTAATGACACGCTTTGTGTTGCAACTTGCGTGCCTCTGCTTTGCTTTCGGGAGTAACCCCTGATTGTAAGTATGCAATGAGCGGTGTCATCCAGGATGTTGTACCGTATTGGATGACATTGACTTGGCGCAAGGGTACTGAAGGATTTTGCAGGACTTCGATGCGTACCTCTTTTGCCAGGTGTTGGAAGCTGGTGGACGCAAGTTTTGATAGTGCGTCCGCGGGTTTATTTTCACTCCTGTTGATGTGGTGAATATTGAAGGAGGTAAACTTTGACTTTAGTTGCAAGGCTTGTTCGAGGTAGAGGATCATGATATCCCCTCTTGCGGCATAGTCACCGCGTATCTGCCTTGCAACTAGTAGTGAATCGACGTGTGCTTCCAAATGTTTGACGTCGAGTTTTATTGCTAAACGCAACCCTGCCAGTAGAGCCTCATACTCTGCTTCGTTATTCGTACTTTCGAAATCGAGGCGTATTGCGTAGGTTAGCTCTTGGCCATCGGGGCTGACAAGTCGCAAACCTGCGCCAGAACCATCTTCGTTGGATGCACCATCTGTGAATAATGCCCAGGTTTCTGTGGAGGATGGTTGTGATACAGGGTTTTGTTCTTCTTCGCATTCTTGGATGCGGTTTGCTGGTATTTCAGCGACGAAGTCAGCCAAGACCTGGCCTTTGATTGCGGGGCGCGGCTTATAGTTCAGTGAAAGCGCGCCCAGCTCGATTGCCCATTTTGCTAACCTCCCAGAGATGTCGGGTTTTGATAGGATCGGGCCGATCCTATAGTTGGTTAACACTGTGATGACGTGGTTTGCAAAGTAACGTCGTAAACGTCTTGATGCGTGCACCAGTGCTAGTACCAATTTTTCCATGATGGAGTACCTTGTCTCTGGGTCGTTGAGCATTTTGCTGATGTAGTAGATGGGTGTTTGGACTCCTTCCCGCTCCACTATAAGTACCGCGCCTACCGCGTTGTCCGCGGCAGACAGGTATAAGATAAGTGGCTCATCTTTTCGTGGTGCGGTTAAAGTTGGGAGCTGGATTAAACACTCTTTCATTTCCCGGAAAGCTTTTTCGGCCTCTGCGGTCCATTGGAATTGTTCCTTTTTTAGACAGCTCCGCAGGGTTTTGATGAAAGGGTAAGACTTAGCTGCATGGTTGGCTAAGAATCTATTGAGTGCGGCTAGCCTACCGGCTAGTCGTTGCATTTCCTTCATCGTAGAAGGCGATGGCATGCGCTCGATCGCCTGAACTTTTTCCGGGTTCACCTTGAATCCATCTTTGGTTACGATGAATCCAAGGAATTTGCCTTCTTCCATTCCAAACGAGCATTTCCCTGGGTTGAGCTTCATGTTAACGCTTCGCAGGGTTTGGAATGTTCTTTCGATGTCGTCGAGCATGGTGTTTTCCTCCATGCTCATGACGACCAGGTCGTCCATATAGATAGGTTGCGCCCGCGTTGCGCAGCCCGAACGGCATTTTGGTGTAGCAGTAATTCCCGATAGGAGTGCGGAATGCCGTTTTATCTTCATCATCGATTGCCATTTGTACTTGGTGATAGCCTTTGTAACAATCGAGGAAGCATTTCCATCGAAATGGTGCGAGGTTATCGATCTTCTCGTCGATCTCCGGAAGTGCGTAACAATCCTTGGGGCAGGCTTTATTGAGGTCTTTGTAATCGACACACATGCGCCAGCCCCCGCCTGGTTTTTCTACCATGACTGGGTTGGATAGCCAAGTCTGGTATTTCACTTCTCGCAGGATGCCTGCAGAGAGCAGTTCCTGTACCTGCTCTTCCATCGCCGCGTTTTTTGCTGATCCAAGGTGGCGTTGGCCTTGGATCACGGGTTTGATACCCGGCATGGTATTCAAGAAGTGTTGCGCAATTTCGCATGGTACCCCTGTCATATCTGCGGGTTTCCACGCGAAAATATCTTGGTTCCTGAAGAGTAGTTGCTTCAGGCGCGCTCTGATGGTAGGTGTTAAGGCATGACCCAACGTAACCGTTTGCTCTGGGTGTCTTGCATTAAGAACCCATTTTTCTGGTTGAGTGTTGGGGGTAGGCCTTGCTACCTTTGTCGGACGCAGTTCGTCCGTAGACATGACTTCTCTTTGGGCGTATATTATCGCGATCCCTGTTTCGGTTGGAAAACCGATGGCGGAGTGGGGGACGGATGTTATCATGTTGAAGTCGCCTTGGGACTCCCTCCCGAGAATTACGTCATACTTTGAGGTGTGAGGTAAAACCATGAAGTTCACCTCCTCCGTCCTTGTGTGCCTTCCGTTGGTAAGGCGTACAGGGAAGGTAATTTGTCCCAGGGGGAAAACGGTTTCCCCTGAAAATCCGGCCAACGGGTAGTCCGCTGGCTGCAGTCGATCTTTGTCTTCTTGATCGAACTGGTTGAAGCATTGCTCGTATATAATATCGGACGTACTGCCCGGGTCGATGAACAATCGCTCGGTGCAGTAGTGAGCTAGGTGCCCAGTGATAACCACGGCGCGCCTATCACGCGGTCCGCCTCGGACTTTTGGAAAGACGACTTGCTCGTCCTTCCAGTCATTGTCCGGTCTTCTCGCCGCCTTACGCGGTCTTCCTTTTCCTCCATTGATCATGTGGGTAGAGGCCACGTACATGGCTCTTTTACCCGTGGAGGTGCCCTCGTTGTGGGGAGTGATGCGCTTGGTAGCTTTTTGTGCGCCTGTCAATAGGTGTTGCAGTTTCCCCTCCTTTAGGGCTCGCTCAATCTCCAGTCGGAGACTGATGCAGTTGTTCGTGGTGTGGCCCGAGTCCTTGTGATACTCGCAGTAGAGTGCGGGATCTTGATTCTTTTTGGACTTCATTGGTTGGGCCGGTCTCAGGAATTGCGCATCCGTGAGGAGAACGTCGCTTGGCGACTGGTTGATCTCGGTCCAGTTGCGGTCCCGAGACTCTTTCTTTGACGCCCGGTTTTCTCGTTGGGCGTTGATTGTAGCCCTTGCGTCGGGCTGGTTGTTCCGGGGGACATATGGCTTGGAATCGCTGCCGCGATTCCATGTGTCCCTGTTGCGCTTATTGCTGCGCTTGGATTCTTGGCGGGAAGACTGGCCTTCCACTAGGGGTTGTGCCTTTGACATGTGCGGTCTGAGAGACCGCTGAGTTTGGGCATATGTTTTGACCTTGGCCATGACATCTTCCCACTTCTTAGGCAAGCCGTTACCGCCAGAAATATTCATAACCATTTGTTCGTCTTTGACTGCAACAATGAAATGGTTACGTGCCATCTGGTTGTCAACGTCGCCTATCTCTAGGATCTCTTTATTGTAACGGACAACGAATGCGTCGAGCGATTCATTGTCTCTGCGCCAGATGTTCATGACGTCCATTGAATCACGTTCATGGCGTCGTTGCTGGCTAAAGTGCGCGAGGAACTTTTGTTGTAAGTCCTCGAATGAGGTCAGTGACCCTGGTGGCAGAGAATCGAACCATGCCCTGGCCAGACCTGTTAGGGTCTGTGGGAAAAAATGGCACCAGGTAGGTTCGTCCCACTTACCGTTGCACCCAGCGCCGACGAAGATGTTGTTGTGATCATCTGGGTCGGTCGAGCCGTTGTATTTCCCAATGTTCAATGGGAATTTTGTGGTGGTGACATCGGCGTTGGCGATCTCTGGGACAAACTTAGAGTTTTCGGCCGCAGATTTCGGCATATAAGGTTTGCCCTGCTGGCGCTTTGCAGCGCGGAGGTATGTAGTGCGGGGTTGAGTGGGAGGAACATAGTTGCGTCCTCCTGGTCTGCTGGCAGTGGAATGGGACTCTCCGCGGTATGTACCGTCATCTGGATCGGTATGACCATATCCTTCACGGTGGGACTGTGGTCCCAAACCACTATTAATGTTTGTGTTGCGGCGTATTGTAGACTGCCGCCTTCTTTCTTCTTGAGAGCCTAAACGGCTATGTACGGAGTCCCTGCGGCGGGACCCGTACGAGGAATCGTCCTCATTGATTGTGCGGACATCACAATAGGAGGAGCCGCGGTCCTCCTGTCTCCTTCTGGAGGTTGGATGTGTGGGGGCCCTGTCGTCGTATCGTAAAACACGACCGGCAGGTGTACGCGGTATCGGGGTAGGTCCGATAACTCCTTGTTCGTCTGCACAAGCTCTGTTGTACGTTGCGGCCAGAAGGGCCGCTTGTTGGTCATACCAGGTATGAGGGTTCATGCCTGGAGGTATGACAGCAGCGTATTGTGACAGATCATGTCCAAACGTAAGGGATACGCCCCCTTGCGCTGATGTGCCAATGTGTTCGGCATTTGGGCCTAGGGGAATGGTTCCCGCAGGCCCTTGGTTTGCGGGGTTTAGGTTATCCCCGGTAGTGTTGTTTTGACGATCAGACATCTTTTGGAAAGAAAAGGATGATTGGAAAAAAATGCTACGAGTAGCGGTGGGCGCCAATGATGAAACAATGGTTAACCGGGCAGGGTTAACTCACTGGTCTCGTCAAGAGGGTTAATCCCTTCTTTCCGAGGATCGCTGGCTGGATCGTCTGGTGGTGGGTTTCCTGCACAAGGAAACAAACCGTGACTCGTAACAAGGAGGATGGGGTGGGGGGTGCTCCTTGTTACCACTCTCCGGCGTGAGAATCAGTAATTTGCTTGGGAAGCAAAGTATGATAGTAGTAGTATTGAGAGAGTTGAGAAGTGATACCTCAAACCTGGTTTGGGGTGAGTATTTATAGCCGAGGAGTGAAGGAGGGTAGTTGAGTAGCTAGTCTGACATCGCACAGCTATTTGCAGGTGTGTCAGACCTGTCGGATATTGTGGTGATGCCACGTCCTGCTGTGGTGTCAGACTGTTGTACATACGTGGGCCAGTAGGCGACTGTTTTCAGTGCCACTTGCACTGTGGTGTCAGACCTATTTGCCTTGTAGGCAGGATGCGGTGCCAAGCCGCATCGCTGCTTGCGGTCATTGATATTGTTCCCGCATTGGTTGTTCCATCCATGATTTGCGCGGGATGCGGTGTTGTGCCGTATCGCCTGTCGAGTGACTGTTACTGTTGTCCAGATCCCTTGTCGTGACGAAAATGTTCATAGGATGCGGTGCGAGGCCGCATCGCTATGCGTAACATTAGTTTCCGTCCCTAAGGTAAGTCTTCTCATCAATGGACAGATTGGACCGCAGTGTTCGCGTGTGTCTACGCGGACACTGGAGAGTTAATTGCTGTTGGGGGTTTTTAATGAGGGTAATGGTCATTCGCGGTCGAGCTGACGCGATATTTGGGACCATACCCCTTCAGTACTCTTATCTCTTATCTATCACACAAAACTCTCTTCTACACATCTGCAACGTATCACCATATTTCAATGTTATCTTTGTCATAACGAGTCACATATCGAAAGCAGTCTCACCTGGATCGAGGTAGAGAACGAAATCTTCTTTATAAGTGCAGTGAGAGCCTTCTCTAACAAGACATTGCCTGGGTGAGCAATTCGTCAGGTGGAAAAAAGCTCCAAGTTCCTGGATGGGTGACACACATGAGAAAAGCGGATAATTTCTTGACACATTTTACTCGGGTTAATGGTATTAGAGTCAAGGGTCGGGCAAGTATGCAAGTGAGGTTGTTGGGTTCCCAGGGGGGGGGGGGGATGTAAGTCCATTGCAAGGTATGAGACTTGTTCCACGTTAGTTGTATGGGCAACTGATGTGGGGTTTATATACCAAATGGGCTCTCTAACCCGCCATACTAGTCTTTTGGGTTGAGTTCTCCCGTTTGGTATGTAACATTGGTATCAGAGCCAGAACTCGGAGTGATGACCCATGGAGCGGTGCCCTGGAAAGAGCCAGTCGTGACCAACGGGGACGTTGGCCCTTAAGGAGGGTCAATTGTTATGGACTAATACCATTGCAGTTGTTATGGACTAAAACCAGACTAGCCTTTTGGGTTGATTTACTCATGACAAAACGGACAATAATATGGCAGAGTTTGCTTGAGATATTACGTTGTCCTCCCTAGAATGGAGAGGATCCATACTTTTCAATAGTCTGATCATTCAATAATTTTCTCCCCAAAATGGATTGGAGACTAATATTATGGCACAATATATATTCTTATTTTGGATATGTTTTGTATGAACTACTGAGACTGTTAGAATTTTGAAAATTATGTATTAAATTTTCTTTTTAAATTCGAGCTTAAGCAATCGAAGCCGAGCTTGCTCGGTTCAAAACCAAGTCGAGCTCGAATTGAGATTTCAGATCTGAGCTGAGTTGGCTGGGTTTATAATCGAGCCGAGCCCGAGCTTTCCCTGGCTCGACCCTACTCGGCTCGTGAACAATCCTACACTACTACATACTATACTATTGAACTGCGGGTTATTATTTTATGGATGATCATTTTATAATCATGATCTCACTATTCGATTTAAGTGTGTTTAAATACTTAGCAAAACAACACAATATTTTGATGCAACATCACAAGGTTTTGATTCGGTAGTTAAATCGACTATTGTGAACCGATGTGACTTTGTTTTGACGAGTAATTTAATAAGTGCTCAAATGGATCGCTTATTGGGACGCCACTCACTGACCATGCCGCGCCCTTGGATCCATGAACGGTACTGTCCACTTGACTCCCTGTTGTTCGTTAGAGTCAAAAACTAAATTAGATATTTAAATTGGATTAACGTGCACTCCGCACAACCTACAATCATATTAGGTGCTTTTTTCAAATAAATCTTAATTAAAATGATTTAATGATACATGAATTATTAACAAAAAAGTTAAACATATTACCCTTCATCACTATGCAAATCAAGTTTGTTGGCACCTTTTTTATTTGTAGAAGTGGGGCTAGTCAAGTAGTGCTTTTGTGACCAAGAATACTCAATCCACTCTCCTCATCTTTCAATCATTTTGGTGGCAAAACTAAAAAGGAAAAACTGGTCAAGTGGGTCAATTTGATAATCTCTCCTTTAATTTACTATTTGAAAAGTAATTAACGAATTCATAAAGCATATTTAAAGAAATAAATAAGATCATTGTCGAAATTTCATTGATTATATATTATATTATTATCAAGACTTATCATTTATGTATTTATACATTTTATAGAAATATTGAGTCAGTTAGTTGTTAACTTTGAAGCCAATGATCCGCAGACCAATTGGTTTAGGGGGAGGTGGGAAGGTTTACCCACTTATGTGGGGTTCCTGCCCGAGAGATCTCAGGGTCGAATATTGCGGAGGCCGAACTGTGACACCGGTTCCCACTGATAATAATATGCCAACTAGGGGTGTAAACGAGCCGAGCTAAACCCAAGCCCGACTAGGCTCGAGCTCGGATCGTTATATTTTTATGAAGCTCGAGCTCGAGCTCAGCTCGGTTCGAGCCTACTTCTCTAAGCTCGAGCTCGGCTCGCGAGTAAAACCCAAAGCTCGAGCTCGAGCTCGGCTCGACTCGGCTCGAGCTATTTCGAGAACAACCTCAAATGAGCTAGAAGCTCGGCTCGAGCTCGTTTCAACAGCGATTAAGAGAGCCGAAGCTTGGCTCACCAATGTTATCATCATCATTATTATATTATATATATAAAAAAACTAAAATTTTGTGTAGGCTCGTTTGGGCTTGCGAGCCTAAACGAGCTTTGTATTTCAGGCTCGAGCTCGGGCTCGATAACTAAACGAGCTCTATTTCAGGCTCGAGCTCGGGCTCGTTAAGGCTCGACTTGTTCGAGCTTTTAACCAAGCCGATCACGAGTAGCTCTCGAGCCTCTGGGCTTGTTTACACCCCTAATGCCAACCGCAGGATTACTACTCGTGACCTGGGTGATCAAAGGCCAAATGCCTAACCGGGTGATGGTGATGATGTAGTGTAAAAAAAAGTTGTTAACTTTGAAAAAAAGCTGGTACAATTTTGTGTGCATTGATTGATACAACGGTTTGGTCAGACCAATATCTAGTTATTTAAAACTTACATAAAACAAAACACATACAAAAATATAAAAGCTTAAAGATGACTCATGAAAATTATGGATTGACATTTTAGTTTAGTGGCATTTTAAGGGTCAGATAAGGTTAGGGACCATTAGGTTCTGGGTTTGATTCCCATAAGGAGGTTTTTCCCAAATTTATTGGGTTTGACCACCCAGAATCCTATGGCCCATTGACTTCCGTGAGGTAATGTGGCAAGCCAGTGGAGAGGCGTGGGTTGGAGGTTGCCGTAGCAGAGGCCCCGTTTGAACGGGGTTGGGGTTGGGGAAAGGATGGGTGGTGCTGGGCTAGGAGAAATGCTTTCTTTTCTTTCTATTCGTTGATGACCAGAGGAAAATGTTTTTATGTTTTTGTGACTTTATTATTTCAATTTCGTAATAAACATAATAAAAACACAAAATACTTTCTTTAGTAGGGATTGTTTTTCTTTAGAGTAAAATGCACGGATAGTCCCTGTGGTTTTGCAAAGTTTCACCTATAGTCCCCAGATTTTGAAAATTACACTCCTAGTCCCTGTGGTTTAACAGTTTGTTACTCGGATAGTCCCTGGAGTGGATGACGGTTAGTTTTCTCTGTTAAGTGGATGTGAAATGACAAATTTACCCTTCATCTTCTCCATAAACACACACTCTGACTCTCTCTGTCTCTATCTCTCTCTCTCTCTCTCTCAAGAAAAGCCCCACCACCTACCGTCACCAGCACCACCACTGCCACCACCACCTGCCACCACCCACCACCCACCCCACACCACCACCACCTGATGCAACACGACAAGCATCAACCAGCGAGCTACAATTCCCAATTCCCAAATTCAAGCCCTAATTCCTTTGATCCACAAATAAATCATATTTCAGCGAATGATCTTGTGAATTACATTGGGGGTTTTAATCTGAGTACAGAAACGAACAAGATGCATCAAAAAAATGATTACCGAAAATGAATAGAATATACCGTTAAAGCATCTAATCGATGAAAGATTGGGGGTGTTTGCAGAGGAGAATTGGTATTGTTCAGTACGAAAGATTGTAAACAGGCTTCCAACATCATCCCCATCGTCATCCTTCGCCACCATAGTCGCTCTCTTCACTGTTCATGATGAACTCTTAACCAAAACGACCAGAACTGCATGTTTGTGGCTGAAAAAAGGTGCGTAGACTCGAACCCAACTCGAACCACCAGTATCCACCACCTGTCGGACTTTAACACGCCATCAAACACCACCACAGCACCGCCGCCCTCATCATCACTACAACATCGCCTCCCACGACATCACCACGCCTCCCGTCGCTGCCACCAGACACACCTAACGCCTCCCTTCTTAGCAGTTACACACCACCCACCACCTAACACCACCACCCCGTCTCCGTTCCACCTGTTGAGTCCACCCCTGCCATTGCCTTTAGTTGATTGGAGTCGTCAACGATAGTGCCCGGTCACACACACACCCACATCTCTTGTCTCTCTCTAGATTCTTTCTAACTGTCTCTAAGTTGAATGAAATCAATGGGTGAAATGAATGACGGCAGGTGGTGGTTGCAGTGGTGGTGCTGGTGATGGTAGGTGGGGTGGGGCTTTTCTTGAGAGAGAGAGATAGAGATAGACTGGTGTTTATATATGCATGTGTGATTTTTTTTTTTATATTTTAATAAAAGCAAAGGGTAAATAAGTAATTTCGGATAGAGTTAACAGAGAAAACTAACCGTCATTCACTCCAGGGACTATCCGAGTAACAAACTGTTAAACCACAGGGACTAGGAGTGTAATTTCCAAAATCTGGGGACTATAGGTGAAACTTTGCAAAACCACAGGGACTATCCATGCATTTTACTCTTCTTTATATTGTTAATTAAGCAGTAAGTTCTATACTTCGTGCAATATATTTATCTACTATAAATAAGCAACATTTCAATGCATAGAGGTGTTGTACTCTATGCATAGGGTAGTTTTCAAAAAATATATATAATGTTATACTTTTAGTCCTAAAGTTAATTGATATTTTACTTTTAGTCCAAAAGTTTTCATGTTTTCCAATTTAATCTTATAATTTTCTTTAACTTTCAACTTTGGTCCCCTAACTATTCATATTTCGCAAAATTTTCATTTTACATTTTGTTCTAAATTTTGCGAGTTAACATGACACAACGTTCGTGTGTGGTTCAATGTTTTTTACGTTTTGTTTTGTTCTATATTTTGCAAGTTAACATGGTGCAACATGCGTGTGTGGTTCAACGTTTTTATGTCATCTATTTTTTCCCGTTTGACAGGCCCGTCGCAACACGCGAGACTTTAATCGACTTAGTTATTATTTTCCATGTTTTACGTCTCGGTCTCATTTCTCCGCATTAACACGTCGTAACTTCAGTGTTGGTGGTCACTGACGGTGGTGTGGTATTGGTGCTATTTGTCATGGCTTTACGACCCCACCACAATGCGCATGCACGGTGGATGAGGGTGAGGGTGAGGGTGAGGGTGGGGGTGTTAATACTAGTTCAAATAAAATTTCCTTAATTAAATTATTAATTTAAGAGACTAATTGATTTCAAGTTTTCAACCTGTTAAGTCAATAAGACCGGCCAAGACTTGCAAGATAGCTGGGCTGGGCTGCTATCATGGGATACAAACATGGGTTGGGCTGCAATCATGGGCCGTTTTCAGATCACGTGGTTTAATTACGTTCAACTTTGGCTTTGGCTGGGTGTCTTTCGTAAGGTTTGTTTATGAATTCAAATCGTATTGTTCAGGTTTGACTTTTTTTTTTTTTTAAATTTTAGGGGTTTTTTTTACAATCAATCTTATTCTCATAATAGAAAATTAGAAAGTTCAAAACTGATTTGAGTTCACCCGAATTATGAAAAAATAATATATACACACAAATCAATTAACATATTAATGTACTTTTAAAAAAATAGACAAATATATAATTTGAATTCTAATAATTGGGCCAGTACGGTTCAGATTACTATGTTTGAATTCGATTCGAAAATTCAGAAACCAAATTCAGAAGGTTTGAATCGAATTTCGGATTTTTCAAATATGATTTGAATAAGAACCCTTCTAGTCTTTTGGTTCGATAGGATGGGATGTCATTGTTAAAAAATTAACCATTTTTCGGGAGTCTAGCAAGTGTTATTATTTTTTTTTCTTTTGTTATCTTTCTTCATAGGAGCTGAATAAAAGCGAATGACTTATTTTTTTTTATTTTTTTATTTTTTGGTTTTATGTTAACTTGATAAGTTCGACAGTAGATTCGTAGAGATAGACAAAAGCCCTAGTGATCATAGGCGAAAAAGACCAGAACCCATTGCTATTTTAATCATAAGAACCAAGGTCATCAAGGTTAAGAATAGAACTTAATAAAAAATCAATATGGTGTTTACATCTATCTACTATAATAAAAGAAACCAATAGTGACACGTGTCATTCATTGAAGACGTCTACATTTGTAATTTCCTGCCTTTTCATACTTATCTTATATCAATTAATTAAATAATAAATAATCAATTAATATTAAATCTTATCTTACTTTGAATGTAGGACATAATCATTCTATTTTTTCTAATAATATATTATCTTCAAATTTAAGTTATAAATTAAAGATATTTTTTAAATAATAACACAAAACAATAATCTTAAACCTAAAAAAACAATAATACGCTCATATAAAAAATTTAAAGTACAAACAAAATATACAAAATAACTTATTAAAATATAATACGCTCTAAGAGCATTCACATCCAAAGAACTAAATTGTGAGTGTGGGGTTTTTAAAATATAAAGAGCATAAAAAATGGTTGTGAGTGGAGGAGAGAGAAAATGTTAGTGTTCATCTGTATATTTGGGGGGGACACTGTTCACCCACTATAATTTTTTAATATATAATGAAAGTGGTTGTGAGTGAAGGAGAGAGAAAAAATGTAATGATAAAGGTATAAAAATATTATTTAATTAAAAAGTAGAGAGAAAAAATATTTGTTTTTAGTGAAAATATATTGATATAGGAGTTGTTTTTTAGTGGAATGTATGTATAATTTTAGGGGTTGGATGTGAATGACATTAGATTAAACTTAAAAAAACACTAATTAAGAGGAGAAGCTAATAATATAATTCTGTTTTTGATTTTTCAAATTGGGGATCTAATCAATTCGAATTAAACTTAACCAAGTTTGTGATTTAATTCGAATTAAACCGAACCAAATTTATGATTTTTTAAACGAATCCAATAGCATATCATTTACTATACAAAATTACATTTATTTAACCCGTGTAATACATGGTGTTTATAAAGATATAACTTTTTTTATTATTTAGTATATATTCGCCCCGCTTGCGGTATACAAGGTTACAAAATTACATTTATTTAACCCGTGTAATACACAGTGTTTTTAAAGATATAATTTTTTATTATCTAGTATATATAACTAGATTTATTCAACCCATACAATATACATATTTTTATTATTTGGTATATAAAATTACATTTATTCAATACAATACATGGAGTTCTTAGAGATATATTTTTTTTTATTATTTAATATATAAAATTACATTTGTTCAACTTGTGTAATAAACGAGATTTTTAAAGAATAACTATTTTAATTTAGTATATAAGATTACATTTATTCAACCCCTGTAATACACGGGGTTCTAACCTAGTAACATATATACCAAACTCATATTTATGGGCATTTATTTTTGTGATATACTATTAAGCAAAATTCTATTTTCATTTTAGGTGGAATGTTATGTAAAAAAAAACCATAAATACAAGGATATATTATTTACCATGAGACCAAATTAATCGAACTCATATTGTAAGGAAGTTTGTAAATTTGTAGGGGTGTTTGTTGGTTTTGGTCGCCTCGGTTTGAGGCAGCTTTGTGTTTAATGAAGTTTACTTTAAAAAAAAAAGAGTAAACTGCCATTTTGGTCCCTGTGGTTTGGCCAGTTTTGCCACTTTAGTCCAAATCTCAAACTTATTACATCCAGGGCCCTGTGGTTTGCATTTTGTTGCCATTTTAGTCCAAAACTCAAAAAGTCTGATTTTTGACTGATTTTCTGACCCTTTTTTGTCCTGTTGTGGAGGGGTAGTTTGGGCATTAAAGTTTCATTAATTAAAAAAAAACCATATAATAATAAAATACCCCCTTATTATCTTATTATTTCACAGAAAATACATCATCCTCTTCAACCCCTGTTCTCAGTTCAATCTTCTCAAACCCTAAACAAACTCCGGCGATCTGCATTCTTGCCAAAACGAATCTGATGTAAAGTGCAAAGGCCCATTAACAGCCGGCCACCTCCGACTCCATCATTAACAACAGAATTTTTTTAACATCAGCAATCTTCAGAAAATGAAAACAAGATGAAAGAGAACAAGGGTTTTACCGAAAATTTATAGGAAACAAAACCACCACCGTCGCCGGCCATTACTCCGGCCGTCAGCACCTCAAATCACCAGCCTCATCTTCCTCTAACAGCGTATCATCATTATCATCTCGACATCATCATCAGTCCATGAAACCGGAAAGAACGATGGTGTTGGGGGTGTTTATCGGTGAAGTTAATCAGGCACCACACCACCGCCGCCGCTCACGGCGGTGCGTTTCCTTCACCTCGAGCTCTCTCTCTCTCCCCTCGCCTCTCTGTCTCGTCGCCGTGCCGCCACCAGACGGGGGTGGTGGTGGCCGGTCGTCCCATCGATTGATGGCAGCAGGTGGGTGGGTGTGGTTTGTGTAGATGAAATTTCTTGTGTTTGCAGGTGGGATTCGAGAGAGTAGCAGGAGATTTGTGTGTGTGTGTTCGGGATGTAGCTAATATTCTGTGTGTGTATATTGGAAATCTGATGTGTTTTTCTTGTTGTTATCGATACACACTTATATTATACATTCAGATCTACGTTTTATGGAGCTTTTTTTTTGTTATTATCACCGTAATTTTAGGTGTTTGTTTTCGGATCTTGTTTTATGGATCTTGATTTGAAATCGTAATTTTAGGTTGAAGATGATGATGTATTGTGTGGTAATATAAGGGGTATTTTATTATTATATGGTTTTTTTAATTAATGAAATACATTAATGAAACTTTAATACCAAAACTACCCCTCCACAACAGGACAAAAAAGGGTCAGAAAATCAGTCAAAAATCAGACTTTTTGAGTTTTGGACTAAAATGGCAACAAAATGCAAACCACAGGGCCCTGGATGTAATAAGTTTGAGATTTGGACTAAAGTGGCAAAACTGGCCAAACCACAGGGACCAAAATGGCAGTTTACTCAAAAAAAAATATTGTACGGAAGTTTAAATATGATATGCATTATAAAAATTAAAATTTACAGCCTAGGGATGGAAATAAAAAAAAAAACATTAAATATGTAAATCAATGCACTCAATGATTCATACATTTTACAATCAAATATGATAACTAAAATCGGCTAAAACCGAGAACAAAAATTCTGGTAATTCAAAATAAAGACCTGTATGAAATTAGGACCCAAAAGTCGAACTATGGTGGCTTGTCTAATCGTCATTTGCCAGTTATTTAGGGCTTCTTAACAAGTTTTCTAACCAAAATCCATCCCAGGGAGGAAAAGTGTAACCTGATAAAATTTTGACATCGCCTCCCACGAAAATTTGAAAACGACTAAAGGCCCTCAAGAAATTTGAAAACGAATAAACGAATCTTGTAAAATTTGACCAAGAACACAAAGAGCTTTATCTTAATCCTTCCTTTAAAACTCCAGAATGTATTTACTAAACAATATTCGTTTGATTACGTCATGCATTTCTATTGACGATTGATATACTTCTGTTATTTTTTAGAGTAAAGTGCAATTTGCGTCCAAGTGATATGTGAGCGGAATCAACCTAAGTCTCTGTTTTCAAAAAATGGACACTTGAGTCCCCATGTTTATTTTCGCTATTCTGAGTCCTTGAAAGTTGAAACACACATCGTTAGTTTTAGACACTGAAAAGACTATTTTACCCTTATTTCCTTTCAAGTTGCATCCCTATGGTTTATAACATGTTATCCCCTCTGTCCCTATACTTTACTTTTTTTTTTATTTCCCTTCAAATTCAAATGCACCATTTTAGTATGTGTCCCTAAGGTTTATAATATATCTCCCAATCCGTCCATGAGCTTTACATGTTTTCTTCCCCTCCAGTTTCAAATGCGCATTAATTTAACCATTGCGATTATGAAAAAATATTATGTAAATCATTAAGATTATCATTTTCTCGGATGTTTTACAAAAAAAATCCGCATGTTTTAATGTAAGAACGGGTTAAAACTAATATTAAATGTTATGACCAATTAAGTAACTACTTAACCACATAACCATGATGGAGATTAAGCAAAAATCAAATGTTATAATTACATCAACATATCTGCACGCGCGCGTGCGCGCACACACACACACACACACACACACACACACACACACACACACACACACACACACACACATATATATATATATATATAGGATAAGGATCTGTTAGGAACCACCCTTTATTGCGATAACCGCGAGAACCAATGTGAACACATGGCAAATTTGTAATTACGTGACATTTAATAAAAGAAAACACGCGCTCCTTATTTCCATCCCCTGTTCACGACAATCTTTCACATTCTAGGGTTTCATCCGAGATATTGCATCCATTGACTACGGCGACGGCGATCTTACACCGGCGACTGATATCACGGCGGCGGCATACACATTTTACGGCTGATTCTCTATTACGGCGTTGGGATACTGATTTCGGCTTCACATGGCTTCGTCTGACTCATCTCGTGTTGGAGTTGAACCTACCGCATCTGATGATCATCAAACAACAACTTCTGCATATTATCCACATCCCGATGCTGGTTTTGGCGGCCCATCTGATATCAATGTCAATCTCAATGTCAATCCCATTTCAGTCGTCGGTCCGTCTGATGTGAACCCCTTACCTGCTGTTAATCCAAATGAAAGTCTCAATCCTAGTCGTAATCCTGTGTTTACAACAGTTGCAAGTCGACACACCCTTCATGGGTTTGAAATACAAACGCATGATTCCATGTCTACACTAGGCAACGTAAGCTCTGGGACTGCTAATTTACCTGATAACTCGTTATCAGTTGACACCACATCGACTGGTAACACCACATCGACTGGTACAACACCTACAAGCACAGAACATCAACACTTACAATTCATTCGGTTTGAAACTAAAGGTATTTTATATCCATTTTATGTAAATTGTGACTCGTTCAATGATAAACACTTTTGCAACATGTTCACAATTGTTTTATGTTGTAAATTATGATTATTCAATATTATATGCACATGTGCATTGTGTCAACTGCATCATGTTTTATGTTGTAAATTACGAGTACTCAATATTATATGCACATGTGCATTGGGTCAACTACATCATATTACAAATTATGCATCATATTTCAAATTATGTTACATTACACATTTATGCACATGTGCATTATGATTGAAAAAAATAACTTATGACCTCATACATTAACTGATAATGCATATGTGCATATTAATAACAATTCTATTATTCATCCGTGTATCATATTAACCATTTTTTCATTTATTAATTATTTCTCACAGGAACAATTACGGCTGCCATACATGCTACACCTAACGGCACCCCGTATTGGATACCTGAAGTTGATGTTAAATACCTTCCTATTATAAATAGTACATTTACCCATTGGGAAGATATTGTCATGATGTACAATACGTATGCTTCCCAATCCGGATTTTCTACACGTATCGGCACATCGAAGAACAAAAAATATCATGACAACCCTAATATGAACATCCGCACTCATAGATATATATTATGTTCAAGAGAAGGACAACCACAAGTCACAGAATCTGACCCCAATGCTCCAACCATTTATGATAAATCCAAAAAACAATACCGACAAAGCCGATACACAGAGTCTGGGTGCCGTGCGCGTATCAAAGTGAGTTATGATCGTGCCACCGAACAATACAAAATATACGATTTCATCGCCGCGCTCAACCATTGCATGATTAGTAGCGATCACGCCAACATGTTAAAACAAAATAGGAAAATCGGATTTGAGGAACAACAGTTCATCCACAAAGTTAGCCTTAACAAAATCGGCCCAAATGTTGAACATAACATTCAAGTATCACTTAAAGGTGGGTCTCAAAATGTTCGTGGCACGACAGAAGATTTCAAAAATTGCTCTCGAGATATACGTTTATTCATCGGTGAACGCGATGCAGACATTATCTTACACACCATGAGATCCCGAGTTACCAATCGTAAAGATTTCTATTTTGACTGCGTCATAGTTGATAATGAGTTGCGATCGTTTTTTGGGCTGATTTTGTATCATTGCGAAATTATGAGGCTTTTGGTGATGTATGTGCATTTGATGCTACGTATGACACTAACAAGTAAGATACTACACTTTCCAACATGTGCAATTATTATTAATTTTTTAATATAATATGTTTTCTTTACAGGTACAAAATGATTTTTGTGCCATTCACCGGAGTTGATCACCACAAGAAATGTGTTATCTTTGGCGCTGGCATGTTATATGATGAGACTATAGAGTCATATACATGGTTATTGAACACCTTCCTTGCTGCACATAAGAAACAACCAATATTTATTCTCACTGGCCAAGATGCAGCAATGAAACAAGCTGTATCAACCGTTTTCACAAACTCCATCCATCGTTTATGCATGTGGCACATAATGAGAAAACTTCCATCCAAGGTAAACACCATATTTTAATATTAACACAACTCCAATTAAACCATATAATATGATTAACTAATTCTATTTTTTTTATTATTCACGTATCTTTATTTGCAGATTTCAAATGACATCCTTGATAATACTACCCTTCGCTCGTCAATACATAAATTGGTGTGGAATTTATTCACCACACCACAAACATTCGAAGAAAGATGGCATGTATTAATGGATGAATATCATCTAGACAATCATCCGTGGCTTTGTGAGATGTTTGCTATACGGCATGAATGGGTCCCGTGTTATTTCAGAGAGACACCGATGTGTTGTTTGATGAAGACTACATCAAGATGCGAGAGCTCAAACGCACGTTTTAAAGTCAACTCATCAGAAACTAACACATTAGTTTAATTTATGATGTGTTTTGATACCAGTATTGATGCTCAGCGGCACACACAACGAGATATCGAATTTAAAAGCGATATGTCGACCCCTACCTTATCTACCGGTCTTCGCATAGAGGCACACGCGTCCGAAACATACACATGGTCCATGTTTCTTGAAGTCCGAAAAGAAATATACATGGGCATGTTCCATTGCATGCCAATTGAACGTCCTGGAGCGACCGACATAAAAAATTACACTGTTCGTCACTGCAAATCAAACATGTCTTATGTCAATGAATTCGAGGTATGTCATTACTATCTAATATGTTTTAATGTTCAATATACACAACATAACTACCCAATATGTTTTAATGTGTTTAAAATATTACCACTAGTTCATATTACAATCAATATAATTATTATAATTATTTGTCTGATTATTTTTTGTTATGCACATGAATTTTATTATGCACATGTGCATGTGTATTTTATTATGCACATGTGCATGTAGCAACAAATGTATTTGTGCATGATACCCTCAAAATACCATTACTACATATTAATCTTAATATACCTATTATAACTATTTGTTTGATTATTTTTTGTTATGCACATGTGCATGTATCAAATTTTGCATATACCAAACAGTGTATTTAAATCGATTATTTTAATATACATGAAAACTTATTCAAATGTTTATTTTATTATACATGATAACTTATTTACTTGTTCATATTACCCTTCATGTATTCATTCTATTTATAATATATGTTATGCACATGTGCAGGTGTCACTCAATGTACCTGAACAAACAGTAAGCTGTACATGTCTTGGGTTCACTCGTATTGGATACCTATGCCGACATGTATTCTGTATATTCCGTTATAACGAAATTGAACGACTACCATCTCACTACATCGTTCCGCGTTGGAGACGAGATGCTCTCTCGTCAGTTGTTCATAGCATATCTAACATGTACTCATCTGGCAACAGCGAGTTTGCTATCATCCACAATGAAATAATGGATTTAGTCACTCAATGCACAAACCGAACCAGACGCAATCCTGATCAGCTACGTTCTTTATCTTCTGAGATCAAACGCATCAGAAACCGCGTATTCGAATCGTTCCCGTGTGAGCCTCAGCCTCGTTCCGTTCAAAAAACTGCGAACATCAGTGACATATTAAACATACCTGCAAATCTAAGCACAAGTGTTCATCCCCCCCAAGGTATTAGAAACAAAGGTTGTGGGGCCAAAAAACAACGGATAGGCCCCGGTGGTCAAACAATTAAAGATAAACGAAAGAAAGCCGGTAAACGACAAAAAGCCGCCCCTTTTATGCAACAAATGCAACAAATATGTATTTGACCATGATTCCCGCAATTGCGAGAAAATCAAAGCTGCCAAACGTGCTGCATGAGCAGCTAAACGTGCTGATGCTATCGCCGCTGGACTACCCGCCCCGTCTGATTCCGATTCTGATGATACTGATGTTGATCTCGATGACACTGATGATGATGACACCAATGATGACATCGATGAGTATAATTCTTCTGATTATGATGCAGCCGAATACCCCGTCTCCATGCAAAAACCTCCCGTACCCGAGCGAACAAATTTTAGTCGTGAATCTGAACATTCTTTTGAGCCTGATCAAACCGTTAGGCGTACAACAAGACGTCACAAACCATCCAACATAGCTCGTGATTCTTGATTTATATATTATATATTACAACTTATGATTACCGAACTTATCTAATTATGACTACCAAAGTTTGTTTTGGTTATTTTTATTAATACCCATTTAACTTACAGTATTGATATTGATGCTTAACTTGCCATATGCACATGTGCATATGTATTTACAATTTGTATATACCATTTTTTAACCCACTTGATTATTTATATAATATTGTTTAACATTATACATGTTACTAATATGAATTTAAAACCATCTGTTAAATATACCCAATTGTAATACATTATACAAACTTAACCTTTAATCTGTACGTTTTATCACTTTATGCACATACTGTATGCACATGTGCATACGGGTCATTTAATTTATTAATCAACGTAACATGACATATTTTAACAAACATATAAATTTATAACTAATAACATGCATTTATATCACTTTATGCACATGTGCATATGGGTCATTTAACCATATTATTGCACATGTGCATAAACAACAAACAATACGAACTTGTGGAATTTGTGACTTTAACCATATTAATTCACGTGTGCATAAACAACAAACTATATGAACTGTAAATCCAAACATTGATCACCATATCACCCATCCAACATAACAATTGTTAAAATACACATACCAATTTGCTAAAATTCCAACTTCTCAATATATCAACCAACAAATATTAGTAACACAATTATCTAGTTCCAACCACAACTAACCAAAACTGAAACAAGCATCATAACTGTACCAACTTGTTACCTTCCCAACACAACCATCTAACATGCCAAACCAAACAAAACAATCCAAAGTACCAGTTTAATGTTCAAATATCACTAATTAACTAGAAATACTACCTACGTGTCATGAACTAATACCCTCAAACTTTATCCCCATTCTTCCACTCGCTAAGAACGTTCCAACATTTTTCTTGTTTTGCTCCCTCTTTTTCCAACATTTTTCGCATTCTTTCATCTCTCAAATTTTGTGTTGCTTTTCTTGCGATGTACATAACCGTTTTCTTGTACACGTTCGCCTCTGATAGTATCAGTTTTGTTGCAATCTTCATCCTCAGGTTTTGCAATTGCATGTCTTGAATATTTTTTCGCGTACTAAAACCGCATTCAAACTCGACATCACTTCCTTTGTACATCTCCATGTGCCTCATAGTAAACACGCCACAATCGTTAAAATTATCGCTCGTTGCCCATTCCAGTTTTTTCTTCATCAACGTTGCGGCTGCCATGCGTGCCGCGCTTGGATGTTTAACATCCTTCAAATACCCAACCATGTAATTTTTCTACAAAAAATAATAATTCTGAATGTTCCTACATGTCATATTCATATATCCTTATTTTCAAATATAACATTTAATATAAAAAATCTAGACTTACCACTTTAGATGGCGTTCCATTTTCTTTAAATTTCGTTCCTGCTGACATTCTATAAAACCCGCGGTTACTCGCCATATTATCAATAACTTTGACCTTTGCGTTCTCTAAATCAAAGCATATTATATAGAAATGCTTTCTTTCGATCATTGGTATTATTATGATGTTAAATTCTTTTAACTCCAACATTTTATTGTCATACTCAACAACCTCCTTCAAGTGTGAAGTTAATGTTGTAAACGCCTGTTTTTCTGTCTCTTTTGTTTTCAACATAAACTCCGGCTGCACATTACATTAATACATGTCACACACAAGTATAACTATCCTAAATATGATTGTTAAACATGAATTATAACACACTTACGATAGTTGTCGTATAACACCATAATCGCCTTTTCCCTAATGTATTGTTAATTTTCTCTTCATAATTCAAAATAGCCGCCCAACAGTCTATCACGTTTTGTGAAATGCATTGCCCATCCTCCAAGGTGTTTATCAAATATGCTCGTGTTGTCATTCCATGTGAGGTTTCGAAAATATTTGTGCTGTAATCGTCACAATAAATTACATCAGTTATGTTCTGTATGCACATGTGCATCAAATACATTACATATACTATATACCATATTTTATGCCAAAAGTCATCAGCCCATATACCTACACTAAATTTTTAACTACCCTCCAAACCACAACAGCCACTAACCTAATCAGTCATAACCAACCAGACCCTTATAACATGCGAATAGTATAAACAACCCACTTATTTATTCCGAATTTACTGATTAAATGCTTTATATGTCAAAAGTTTAGGTCATTTCTAAACAAATTGCTTCCTATACTACAATATGTAACAGATTTATAAATAAAAATTAATGCATATTTATTCTTACTTGAATGCCAGGCTGACCTCTTTCTTCTCCTTTTCAACATCTATTTCTTGATCGTCCACATTACATTTTTTGCCCTCCGCTCTACAATATTAGTTTGTACATCAGACTGTAATTCTAAATTATTATGTCACAACAAATAATAGCATAACATTATAATACACGTCCATACCTTCGTTTGTCGTCGATGGTTGTCAGCAAATATTGCCATATCATTTTTTCATCGTCATTTAATGGTTCATTCATCTCAACCACATTTGTATCTCTACCACTCACATGCACGTTTACGTTTGTATCTTTAACACTCGCATGCACGTTTGTTCTAATGTCTGCTTCTGGTGAACTTTGTGAGCTTTGCGACAACAACACAAAAGTCGGTACGGTGTTATCTACTTCTTTCCTCCTACGTGTTTGCCTCTTCATAACATCCTTTTTCGTTTCTGCCCACTTAATGGTCTCACCGACAACTTTGTCTAATTTTATATCCACATCGTTTTTTGTCACTCCATCCACCTTCATTGCATCATATTCGTCATTTTTTGATACACCATCCAACACATCACTTTCATCTCTTAAACTTCTTTTTCTTGACCTTGTAAACACCTTCATCCCACCTTTGATTTTAACATTAACCTTTTTATCCTTCTCATATTCCATCGCTTCGTTTTCTTTGCTGTCAACCTTCTCCTTTCTACTTAACAAACCCGGCATTTTGTTCTCGCCTCTAAATGTTCTATCATACTCCCTCACCAACTCTTCAACCTTCTCATTATTTGGATATTTGTACCAAATATCATCCAACTCTTTATTTAACAACTCTTTTTTCCTTAATGTCTCAGCCATTAAACTTTCAACCATACGAACATGCTCCTAATTAATAACACATTAATAAATCAAAGTTAATTATATGAACACAACAATATGCATATATGCATCAGCTTTATCACATTATAAGACACCATTATGCACATGTGCATGAGTTATATGTTCATATCAAAACAACATTATGCACATGTGCATCATCTTGTACAACATGAATTACATATCGAACTGTATCATCTTAACATTATTATTATGCACATGTGCATTAGTTATATGTTCATATCAACAGAACATTATGCACATGTGCATCATCTTGCACAACATGTATCATATACATCATATCCTAATGACTAACACCACCGCATGTCACTCAAGCTAACACATATCTATATCAACCACATACAAACTACAGAATACAAATTATTATTTTAAACAATATAATCAATGTAAACTGGATCACATTCCTAATTCAATAAAAACAAAGAAAAAAAACACATTAAAACATTATACGTACCTCAAACGTCGCATTTTTCTTTTCACCTTCGTACTTATCTACCATTTGCTCCAGGTTCTTCATTCTGTCATCTTTCATTACATGCTCCACGTCAACTTGAGTGTCGACGTATCCTTCACGTAACACCCCTTTTCCAAAACCGCCATTCTTTATTTCCCATATCTGCCTTCTGCTCAACATTTCTTTAGTCCAGAATGATAGTGGACTCGATGTTCGGACCTTATTGATGTACCCACACAATGTTCTATCCACATATAACATCTGCACATGTGCATTATTACCATATGTGAAAATATATATATATATATATATACAAACTAAAAACAAAATAATTTATACAAAAATACAAATTAAATTATACATCTTATTTCAAACATAATAATTAACTTACCACCAATATTGTAAGAGCACCATTAAAATATTTTGATGTGCTATCCCGTTGCCATCCATCTTTGCTCATTTTAATGTTATCACAAATATACTTGCACCAGTTGTAAGGAGTTTCAAAAATGTCCCAAACTGACCCGGAAGTGGAAACCCGGACCCCCAAAACCCTAATCCATATAAAAAATCAAGAAATCAAGATTCTTGATCCTCTCGCGGGCCGCGTAAAGGATGACCAGACCCTTACGCGGGCCGCGTCAACTTGAAGTTCGACCAGATAAGCATCCGGGCCACATATCATCCACATGGCAACCCTACTTGTGACCAATTCGACCTACGCGTAGACTAGGTGGCCACGCGGGCCGCGTAAGGGTTGAGCCAAAGCTCACGCGGGCCGCGTGAGACCCAAATTCCAGCTATAAATAGAGCGGGTCATGAGCAGTTCATTGGTGTCGACGAAACTTTCAAAATCAATCATATTCTGCTCGAAATTCACTTTCAAATTAGTGGGGTACTGCTACGATACCGGGTATTAACTCGATCGCTGCTACGATTCAATGTCCGATCGATTTAAACTATCCGATGAATGTTTAAGTGCTGCTCAAACTTGGGTTATACTTTGTCATTCGTCGTAAATTCGATGGATGTTTAAGTTATTAACCTAGTTCGTGTGCATTGTTATTTAAATTAGGTTACAAGGCTAATCAGTAGGCTAAACTCTGCCCGTATAAATCTGCAATGTGAGTCATTCTCTTTTTATCAATAATGCTTTACAATACTCCAATCATTTTCAAAAGTTATAATTACAGGGATTAAGTCGTGGTTATCTTGAATCACTGGCTAGTGGGGTATTGTGCACATTACTAATTTCTCACGGTTAGGCTAATAAATCCTAACAGTGATAGCCGTCACTACTTGGGGAAAGACCCAATAGTGGTATGACCATCGTCACCAGGTGACACGGCGTCAGATAAAAATAAGATATGAGCCATTGTAATCGCTCTTATGCTGTAATTGATAACTACTGTGTCGTTTTATCAACTTGAATGACTCGCTAGCATTTCCCAGCTGATAAAATATTTTTAAAACATGTTTCAGGCGACCTGCTGTAAATCAAGGAAAACGTGCTACGGAGCACTAACAAGCTTGAAGTGGTGGCTCAGTTAAAATGAATAAACATGTTTTATAAATAAGGTAATTTACTTATGAAATTCCTCTATTGTAAATTACGGGGTTTATCCCGAATTATGAAATAAAATAATCGGGCATTTTCGAGTTTTAAAAGATCCTATAAAATCTTCCGCTGTCGCATCATTTAGATACCACGGGTTCCTGTCCCGCGGCTCCTGACCGGGTCAAACCGGGGCTGGGGCCGTGAAAGGAAAAGGTGGTATCAAAGCAACTTAAAGAGCCACTGATTTAACCCTATTAAGTATTTAAAATACTTAATTTTCCTGATTATCATCTTGTAATTATGTGCTCTTATCTTGACTATCTGTTCGTTACAGTATGGGTAAGCAAAGAGTGTCGGATATCTATCTTAAATTAGATAGTTCATCGAAAGATAAGGGAACTTCATCTCAAACAAATTCCTCAAGATACTCAGCAGATACTGAGGAGGGAATATTTGTTCGTAAAGCTCATTATGAGAAACCACTTACCCCTAATAAAAGAAGTTTGATTATTAGAAAAAGTCAAGAGAAAATGAGGAAATTACAACCAAAAGAAGGAATAATTAATAAGGAAACCCAGGAAATAAGCAATAAACCACCATGGGAAGATGAGTTAGATGAACAATGGGCAAATCTCTATATGTTAGCCACTATAGCAGTAAATGCTAACTTATAGTTTAAATCGCCAAACCAGTACTAGCACCTATGTCACCTACAAGTAAGAAACTTTACAATTTTAGTTGTACTAAAAATAAATATTTTGTTTCAATAAAATGGTTTGTTAGATAATTGTAATTAATATTAACTTTTCTGCTTTCCATTATATGATTATGTGAAAATTAATATTACAAAATTTTAAACTAAAAGTTTATGTGTTTCTTCATAAATGCTAAACAACATGAATGAATTATCTGAAGCTCTTGAGAATCTCAATCTCTATCCTGTGAAAATACAAGTTTCCAGAGATTTTACTGGTTACTTAGCTGATGTTGAAGAACCTATGGAATTCCAAGCTCCACCACCGGAGAAATCAAAGCCAAAGAAAAGAAGAAGATTTGTGGGTTGGAGGCGTGTGCGCAGAAGAAAACCAGCAACTAGGAAAGTTCCTAAGATAGAAAATCCCATGGATAAAGGAAAAGGGATCGAGATCGGGGAAAGTTTTAGACAAGGAGGAATAGAAATTGGGGAAAGTTCTAAGCAAGCCGAGGAATTGCCACTATAGGAGGAACTAGATTGCATACTGGCAAATTGTGATATCCTTAGGCCTATCAATGAAACCCTCTTCCCTTATCCTGCTGAAACCCAACTTCCAGTAAACTTAAAACCGGCCATCCCAGAGCCTATTATCCACACTCAACCTCTAAGAGAAATGGACGAATGGTGGACCAACGACTGGCAGTTTCAAAACCTCCTAAATAATCCTTATACCTTTTCCCTCAGTTTGACCCAGAACCTGCGCCAAACCCACCAATGAGTAATGAAAACTTAGCTGAACTCCGCCATTTTGGCGAGGAGCTGATAGATGCAGAGAATAGGATCCGGGAGGTGGGAGAACAAATCTCCTGGAAGTACGACGAAAGGGAACGTCGCTTTTGAGGTGTCAGCTGATGGGAGATAGTGTGGTTGTGAAGCTGTGATTGTATAATAATAATAGTAATAAAAATATAACTCTGTAAAATAACCTAAAAATAAAACTTTTGTAAGATAACGGTGTGTATGGATGCATAATATAATATATAAAAATATCGAAAGTCGAAAAATCGACGATTTTTGGCTATAATTGTTTACGTGATTATGTGCAATTATTTGTTATATTTGGTTTTTAATTATTTTATACTAATTACTTATATAAATTAATTACCAGATGGCACACGCTGGTAATGAACCCGTTAACGAAGTTAATCAATCTGAGCATAACAATGAAGATCAATTTCTGAATAGGCAAGATATCGAGAATATCGTTGCTCAGGGAATAGCCAATGCTATTCCAGCAATACTCGCTGCTGCTCGAAATCCAGTTGAACCTCAAATTATTCCTAGCAAACGTACTTATGAAGACAATTTCAATAATAGTATAAACGGAGGCGGCAACAACAACAATAACAATAATGATAATATACTGCAAGCCCCAACTCTCAAAAGAATGAAAGCTGCAACGCCTAGTTGCACTTATAAGGAATTTCTTGCCTGTAAACCAGCTGAATTTGCAGGCAATGAAGGGGCGACTGCGGCGTTGCGTTGGTTGGAGAAAACCGAAGCAGTGATTATGATAAGTAAATGTGTCGAAGAAGACAAGGTCATGTATGCGTCGCATCTTTTAAAGAAGGGGCGCTAGAATGGTGGAATACAGTACTTCAAGCCAAAGGAAGAAATATGGCCTATGCCACAAGTTGGGAAGAATTTAAGCAACTAGTGGAAAGAAAATTCTGTCCCGAGTATGAAAAGGAACAAATGGCGAATAAATTCCTGAACCACCGGATGGTGAATGTAGACTGTCGAGGGTATACTTCGACATTCTTCGAGTATGCAAGAGTTGTACCAACCCTGGCTTCACCAGAACCGGTACTTATTTTCCGTTATATTTGGGGATTGATTGGTGAAATCCATGATATCGTTAAAGCTGCGAGACCTCGAACTATTGACGATGGTGTAGAATTAGCTAATACTCTAACTGACGGGCTGGTACGCACAAGAGAAGAAAACCAGAAGAAGGAAGTAGCCCAAAAGATTACCCAGGAATTCCGTGTGGGTAATCGTAGTAATTTCAAGAGAAAGGGAACCGGGCAATCTTCCACTGTTCCATTTTGCAATGCCTGCAAAAGGAAGCATTTTGGAAGATGCAAAGGATATTGCAATTTTTGCAAAATCCCGGGACACCAAGAAGAAGACTGCAGAAAGAAGAAAGCAACAGTCTGTTACAACTGTGGAGAAGCTGGACACTTCAGGCCAGACTGCCCAAAACTCTTCAAACCAGCCGATAACAACGCCAAACCTGCAGAAGGAGCTACCAAGAAGAACGTAAGAGCCTTCCAGTTGACTACTCAGGAAGCAGAACTAATTCCTGACGTAATAGCTGGTACGTTCCTAGTTCACGACGTTTATGCAAAAGTATTATTTGACTCTGGTGCAAACCAAAGTTTTATTAATACTTCATTCTGCCAAGCTCTTAACTTACCTTTAACCAACCTTAGGCTGATTTTTACGGTAGAAACGACAGATGGAAATTCAGTTAACATAGATAAGGTTTTGCGAGAAGAAAAGATAGAACTCTTAGGCCACAAATTCTCTACAAACCTGTTACCTATGAAGTTAGACGAATTCGATGTGGTATTAGGGATGGATTGGTTAGTAGCCAACCATGCTCGAATTCTTTGTGATAAGAATTCCAGAGAAATTCATACACCCTCAGGAGAATTAGTGGTGATTACAGGAGATAAGCCATGAAAGCCCCTAAAGTTCATTTCAGTAATGAAAGTTGCTAGTTATGAACGAAAGCAAGGAATAGTGTATATGATTTCGGTAATCATTAACACTAAGGGTAAGGAACTCAAGGAAATTCCAGTAGTATCAGAATACCCAGAGGTATTCCCAGAAGAACTACCTGGATTACCACCTGATAGGAAAGTAGAGTTTAGAATTCATCTAATTCCTGGAACTACACCGATAGCCAAGGCACCTTATCGGTTAGCACCCACAGAAATGTTAGAATTGAAAAAGCAATTAGATGAATTGTTGAGAAAATGATTCATACAACCTAGTTCATCCCCCTGGGGAGCTCCAGTGTTGTTTGTAAAGAAGAAATATGGTTCGATGCGAATGTGTATCGATTATAGAGAATTGAATAAAGTTACAATTAAGAATCGATACCCATTACCTAGGATTGATGATCTTTTTGATCAATTGCAAGGAGCTAGATAATTTTCTAAGATAGATTTACGCTCAGGATATCATCAATTAAAGGTACAAGAAGAAGACATACCTAAAACTGCTTTCAGAACTAGGTATGGTCATTACGAGTTTACAGTCAAGCCCTTTGGGTTAACAAATGCTCCAGCAGCATTTATGGACATGATGAATAGGATCTGTAAACCGTACTTGGATAAATTTGTAATTGTTTTCATCGACGATATACTTATTTATTCCAAAACCAAGGAGGAACATTGTGAGCACCTGAATGCACTCTTAACATTGTTAAGAAAGGAACAACTTTATGCCAAATTCTCGAAGTGTGAATTTTGGCTACAAGAAGTGCAATTTTTAGGTCACATGGTGAATCACGAAGGTATTCACGTAGATCCTGCTAAGATAGAAGCGATTGCCAAATGGAAGGTTCCGCAATCAGCTATGGAAATTAGAAGTTTTATAGGTTTAGTCGGATATTATAGACGGTTTAATAAGGATTTTTCCAAGATAGCCGTACCATTAACTAAGTTAACCTGTAAAGCAGTTAAGTTTGAATGGGGACCTAGGCAAGAAGAAGCCTTTAGGATTTTAAAGCAGAAATTAACAAACGCTCCAATCCTAGCTTTACCGGAAGGAACGGAAGATTTTGAAGTATATTGTGATGCTTCAAAGATAGGATTAGGATGTGTGCTAATGCAACGTAAAAAGGTAATTGCGTATGCATCAAGGCAATTGAAAAAGCACGAGGAAAATTATACGACTCATGATTTAGAGTTAGGAGCCATAATTTTTGCCCTTAAGATTTGGAGACATTATCTGTACGGAAGTAAGTTTACTGTCTATACAGATCATAAAAGTTTAAGATATATCTTTGGGCAAAAAGAATTAAACATGAGGCAAAGGAGATGGATGGAAATCCTAAGTGACTACGATTGTGATATTCAATATCACGAAGGAAAAGCAAACGTAGTTGCAGATGCCTTAAGTCGTAAGTATCATGAGAAACAACGACGAGTTCGTGCTTTTAGATTAAATCTACAATTAGATTTAATGGAACAACTGAAAAACATTCAAGAAACAACAATAAAGGATAATGCTGAAGGAATGAAAGGACGAATAAAGGAATTAAAACAAGGAAATGATGGAATATGGAGATTCCACAAGAAAAGAATTTGGGTACCTAAGCAAGGAAAATTAAGAAATAAGATTTTAGAAGAAGCCCATAAATCTAGGTATACCATGCATCCTGGTAACAATAAAATGTACCAAGATTTAAGGAATAACTTCTGGTGGATAGGGATGAAAAAGGACATAGCTAGATATGTTTCTAAGTGTTTTACTTGTTCACAAGTTAAGGCAGAACACCAGAAACCTTTAGGTCTACTACAACAATTAGAAATACTTGTATGGAAATGGGAACTCATAACAATGGATTTTGTTACTAAGTTACCCAAGACCAGAAGAGGTAATGACGCGATTTGGGTAATTGTGGATCGATTAACCAAATCAGCTCATTTTCTACCCATGAAAGAAACCTTTAGCATGGAAAGATTGGCAAAGCTCTATGTAGATGAAGTAGTATCCTTACATGGAGTTCCACTCTCCATTGTATCGGATAGGGATAGTCGTTTCACTTCCCACTTCTGGACAACTTTCCAAGAAGCAATGGGAACCCGACTCAATCTAAGTACTGCATATCATCCTCAGACAGACGGTCAAAGTGAACGGACGATCCAAACTCTAGAAGACATGCTTAGGGCATGTGTGATAGATTTTGGAGGAAACTGGGATGATCACCTACCCTTAATCGAATTCTCCTATAACAATAGTTATCATTCAAGCATCGAAGCTGCCCCATTCGAAGCACTATACGGACGAAAGTGTAGAACTCCAGTTTTTTGGGCAGAAATAGGAGAAAGTCAATTATCAGGTCCCGAGTTTGTGCAAGAAACTACCGAAAAGATCACTCAAATCAAGGAAAGATTAAAGATAGCTCGAGATCGCCAGAAGAGTTATGCAGATAATCGACGCAAACCATTAGAATTTCAAATTGGAGACAAGGTTCTCTTGAAGGTCTCTCCTTGGAAAGGAGTAGTTTGGTTCGGTAAAAGAGGAAAGCTAAGTCCAAGGTACGTAGGACCATTCCCTGTAATCCAACGTATAGGACCAGTTACATATCGCTTACAACTACCAGAGGAGCTAGCTGGGGTACATGATGTATTTCATGTATCCAATCTCAAGAAATGTCTATCGGATGAATCTCTGGTAATACCTCTTTAAGATGTGGAGGTAAATGAAAAGTTAAAATTTGTTGAGAAACCTCTTCAGATAGAAGACATAAAGATCAAATTTCTCAAACACAAGCGACTAGCACTAGTTAAAGTCAAGTGGGATTCAAAAAGAGGACCCGAATATACTTGGGAGCTGGAATCGGAGATGAAAAGAAAGTATCCTCACTTATTTTAATGAATCTCGAGGACGAGATCTTAAATAAGGTGGGGAGGATGTAAGGACTTTCAAAAATGTCCCAAACTGACCCGGAAGTGGAAACCCGGACCCCCGAAACCCTAATCCATATAAAAAATTAAGAAATCAAGATTCTTGATCCTCTCGCAGGCCGCGTAAAGGATGACCAGACCCTTACGCGGGCCGTGTCAACTTGAAGTTCGACCGGATAAGCATCCGGGCCACGTATCATCCACATGGCAACCCTACTTGTGACCAATCCAACCTACGCGTAGACTAGGTGGCCACGCGGGCCGCGTAAGGGTTGAGCCAAAGCTCACGCGGGCCGCGTGAGACCCAAATTCCAGCTATAAATAGAGCGGGTCATGAGCAGTTCATTGGTGTCGACGAAACTTTCAAAATCAATCATATTCTGCTCGAAATTCACTTTCAAATTAGTGGGGTACTGCTACGATACCGGGTATTAACTCGATCGCTGCTACGATTCAATGTCCGATCGATTTAAACTATCCGATGAATGTTTAAGTGCTGCTCAAACTTGGGTTATACTTTGTCATTCGTCGTAAATTCGATGGATGTTTAAGTATTGCACTTTGTCATTCGTTGTGAGGGTTTTAATCTCGTGAGTTATCGTAAATGCTGTATTAGTTACTAACCTAATTTGTGTGCATTGTTATTTAAATTAGGTTACAAGGCTAATCAGTAGGCTAAACTCTGCCCGTATAAATCTGCAATGTGAGTCATTATCTTTTTATCAATAATGCTTTACAATACTCCAATCATTTTCAAAAGTTATAATTACAGGGATTAAGTCGTGGTTATCTTGAATCACTGGCTAGTGAGGTATTGTGCACATTACTAATTTCTCATGGTTAGGCTAATAAATCTTAACAGTGATAACCGTCACTACTTGGGGAAAGACCCAATAGTGGTATGACCATCGTCACCAGGTGACACGGCGCCAGATAAAAATAAGATAGAAGCCATTGTAATCGCTCTAATGCTGTAATTGATAACTACTGTGTCATTTTATCAACTTGAATGACTCGCCGGCATTTCCCCGCTGATAAAATATTTTTAAAACATGTTTCAGGCGACCTGCTGTAAATCAACGAAAACGTGCTACAGAGCACTAACAAGCTTGAAGAGGTGGCTCACTTAAAATGAATAAACATGTTTTATAAATAAGGGAATTTACTTATGAAATTCATCTATTGTAAATTACGGGGTTTATCCCGAATTATGAAATAAAATAATCGGGCATTTTCGAGTTTTAAAAGATCCTATAAAATCTTCCGCTGTCGCATCATTTAGATACCACGGGTTCCTGTCCCGCGGCTCCTGACCGGGTCAAACCGGGGCTGGGGCCGTGACACCAGTTCACATCTTCAACCGCCACATCTTCGCCTAAGCATTCCAGAAAATAAGTTTTGCATCTACCATCTTTATTTATTTCCACCATCGTATTCATGAACAATGTTAAAAAATCATATTTAAACATTATGCCATCCTCCGTTGGGTTATCTCTTAATCGCTCGACAATTCTACTCGGTGTTAATGTACGCCCTTTGTATAAACGGTTCCACTCAGCCAATACCCCATGTTCCTCGTCTTCTTCTTCTTCGTCTTCTTTCACATCAGATTCTATAACAGGCCCACTGTTTTTATCATTATTTTTCCCCTTTTTTTCATCCTTATGTTCTTTCTGCTCTTCATTCTCTTTATCCTTCTTTTTCTCCTTCTTTTTATATTCTATAACAGCCCTGCTGTTTCTCAATCCCAGCAACTCGCTAATAACAGTCTCGTTAACTTCAATGTTACCAACATTCAACTTGATTGCCATATCTTTACCGCTAAATTTGTCTACCACAAAATGTGACATTTTCGCTGGCAAGCTGTCTGTTTTAAGCTTCAAAATACTGCCAAACCCCATATTTTTTATTGCGACCAACTGTTGTTTAGACAATGTGTTTAACCCCACCAAAAGTTGATGTGGTGATATGCGTGTTCGTATCGATCGCCAGTTAGATACCCTCGTAACCTTTTTACTTCCCGTCTTTTTAACTATCGATGACACAACTTCTTTCTTTGAACCTGATTATTAACATAATAACATGCACATGTTATATAATGTATGTGCAAAAAAAAAAAATGCACATGTGCATTTCAAAGTTTTATTAATTATTTTTAATAACACGTACCATCACCATCATTGTGATCAACTTTGATGTATTTCACTGATCTTCGCGATTTTACAATCCTTTTGTTCTTCGTCTTACATGTTACATCCAAACCTTTGGTTGTTTCCTCGTGTTTCCGTGTTTCTGTTTGCTTGTCCTTCTTTCTACATCAACGCTTTTAGTTGCCTCATTTCGTTTCTGTCTGCTTTTGTGCGTTTTGTTCCATCTTTAATATACCCGAATTCATAAAATTAATGCGTTTGCGCGAGTTATAACATTTGTAAAAAAAATATTTGATAATGCACATGTGCATAACTGCACATTTCATCATTAACAAAACTAATATTAATAGTAAATACTCAACACTTTCTAACCTTTTTGCTTAACAGTCGTATGCTCGTCTTCTGTCGCATCTGGCATTCTTTTCGACCTTTCATCTCTTGGCTTCAGGACAAACGTAACTTTTTTTTTGTTTTTTTTTCCATTTTACTGTATACAATGAGAATGCATATCAACTTTAATTTATATTACTTTGTTAGTATGTCATTTCAAACTACATATCAACCTATTATGACAATGTATGCACATGTGCATAACTATACATATCATAAATTTATGTTATTAACATATTGTGTAATCATACTCCGTCAAATTATGCACATGTGCATATATACATGCCACACAATTACACCTTATTAATAAAGAAACTCATAACACAAAGCACCTAAAATCCAAATATCAACTGCGTAATCATGAGCTTTATTTTCAACCATATCTAGTGATAGATAGTCATACATTGTGTGTCTCTTTTTTTATTTTATTTTATTTTATTATATTTTTCTTAACTGTACAGACCACTCAAAATCCGTTATACATTCCCAAAACCCGCTATACATCGGGCATATGCATCTATACAACTATGACTATGCAACTTCGACTATGCACATGTGCATACATACAAATATGACAGTTATACATTCCCAAAATCTGCTATACATCGTGCATATGCATCTATACAACTATGACTATACAACTTCAGCTATGCACATGTGCATACATACAACTATGACATATCTTATCAACAATATATATGAACCAACACACGCGCATAACTATAACTATGCAACTACAACTATGCACATGTGCATACATACAACTATGAAATAATTTATCAGTATAAACATATGTTATCACATTATGCACATATGCATACCTATAAATGACCCAAAAAAACAAAGTCGGCTACAAATTATAAACATAATTTATCACGTTATACACATGTGCATACCAATCAAACATAAATATGAACCAAAACCATAAGTTATCACATTATGCTCATGTGCATTCCAAATCAAACACAAACACATAATCGTATGAACTTACATCGGCTGTAATCTACTTACATCTACTTACATCGGCTGTAATCTACATGAACAAGATTATGCACATGTGCATTCCAAATCAAACACAAACACATAATCGTATTAACCTACATCGGCTGTAATCTACTTACATCGGCTATAATCTACATGAACAAGATTATGCACATGTGCATTCCAAATCAAACACAAACAATCTACATGAACAAGATTATGCACATGTGCATTCCAAATCAAACACAAACACATAATCGTATTAACCTACATCGGCTGTAATCTACCTACATCGGTTGTAATCTACATGAACAAGCACATAATCGGCTGTAATCTACATGAACAAGCACATAAGAACTTTGTATGAACTTACATAGTATGAACTTACATCGGCTGTATGAACTTTCAAATTCGTAAATCGATGCAACGACTTATGTTCTTCGTAATATCCCTCTTCGTGCAATAAACCTCGCCGATTATGACCGTTTTTTTTGCCCTAAAATCGATTCGTTATGACCGTTTTTGCCCTAATTTCGAGCCGACGACTAATGTGCGGTCGACGATTGCACTAGCGACGATGATCGTAGGACGAATATTGATGATGAACGGCTGAAATTGTGAGCGTCGGTGAGAATCAGACTGATTTTTATGAGATTTTTTTGGGGAAAAATTGATTGATTGGAAGAGTTGTGTTTGGATGTGATAGTTGTCGGACGTGAAATTGTATTATCGATTATAGTTAAATTAAATGTTGACGTCCGTATCGTTTGAGCTGGGAGCGGGGTTTTTAGAATTTTTTTATTATTTACAAAATTGCCATCCGTTCACATTGGTTCTCGCGGTTCTCGCAATAAAGGTGGTTCTCGCATGAACACCACCCTATATATATATATATATATATAGGATAATGCTTAGTAAGAAACCCCATATTCTTAGAAAACTTAGCAAACTATAATAGTGGCCATCATTTAGCCACGTAGCCCTCCCACACTTCTTGTTACTTTTTGCTGGAAGGTTATATATGTAATTTGTGTTAGGCAAGATATTATCCCCCATTTGAATTGACATCAGCATTTAATGCACATCAACTCATTTGTACAATGCACCCACCCCCATATTTCTTTTACAATTTCTCATTTTATATATTCTTCAACAGAACTACATAGTCATCTTCTACTCCCCTCTTCATTTCTCCATTAATATCCATGGAGACAAATCCACCAACCTCACAATCAATGTCGCCGGTCCATAGTTTCCCCAACCGGTTCTTTTGCAACGACTTCCAAAATGATGACGAATTTAATGCTCCAGGTTTGTCCATATATGTAATTTAACTGTTCATGAAGTCCTGTTTTTTTTTTGTCTTTTACAACTTTTTAATCTAATAATCCAAACTATACTACATGTCCATGTTCACTTGTTCCATTCGAAGCTTCTGTATACACTTATATGCATGTTGATTGTTCTCGGTCATCTGAAGCCCTTGTTAGATCCCCGGATGTTGTGATATCCAACAATTTCATGAACAGCGCGTTTAATGATGACCAGGTTATGGATAATGAAGAAGGTTTGTTTTTTCTATACTTTGGTTTTGTTTTTTTCTTCCCCAAATATGGCATTGTTCAAACATATTCCATAATGTTCACATGTAGCATCCCAAGATTCCCATATGCAGGCCATGACTGTTGCTGTTTCTGGATCATCTCATGGTCCTTCTATGTTTGTTGAATCATCACGCGGCCAGTTAGACGGTTGTATATATTACATGGGAGCCCACTTTATTCTCATATCACAGATTTCTAACCTTTTGTCATGCCATGTATAGCAGATTCCTAACCTTTTTCGTTTTATGATGCAGGGCCATCGAATCCATCCTTTGTTTTTGATACCCCTCAGGGAACCCGTTACTGGATTCCTAATGTCGCTGATAAGTTCATACCAGTGTGTGGGAAATCTTATCCAACTTTTGCGGATGTTCTTTCGATGGATGAACTTTATGCGTTTGAAGCAGGTTTTTCTGTAAAAAAAGGGCAAACTAAAGTCTGGAATGGAATTCCCACACACAAGTATCTTCGATGCTCAAAATATGGAAAACCACAACCCAAGAGGACCTTTGACACCCTAGATGAATCTTCTGTTAAGCACCGGAGGACCAACTTCACATGGTGTGACTGTAAGGCAAGCATACTAGTCTCAATCTCGAATGATTCATACACAGTTCTGAGTTTCAATGATATTCATAATCATGAACTTGTTGAGAGTTACAACCGTGATCTTAGCAAGATATCACGGAAGCTGTCATTCTCCACGAAACAATTCATTCACAATATGAGTCTAAACCGTATCGGACCAATGAGAGCTTATAGATGTCTTGTAGCTTTAAAAGGAGGGCATCACAATGTCAATGGGACTCCGGTGGATTTTAAAAACTTTAGCCACCAGTTGCGAATTTTTATTGGTGAACGCGACGCACAAGTTTTCCTTGAACGCCTGCATGAGCGTTTTGACAACCTACCCAACTTCTATTTTGATTACACTGTATCAAATGGAAAGTTGTCTTCTGTATTCTGGGCTGATGAGATTTCAAAGCTAAACTACAAAGCTTTTGGCGATGTCCTCGCGTTTGACGCAACTTACAGCACTAACAGGTTAGTCAACCCCCCCCCCATTAACATGTGTTAGGCCTGATCCCCAAGTATACAACCCTAACCCAAAAAAGTTTTACATATTGTTAACATCAAATCAATTTTTTATTCATAGGTACAAGATGGTTTTTGTGCCATTCACGGGTGTGGATCATCATTTCCAATGTGTTACATTTGGAGCGGGTTTGATATCAACCGAGTCCATTGAATCTTATGTGTGGTTGCTTAAGGCTTTCTTGAAGGCACACGGTACTCAACCAACTCTCGTGCTGAGTGATCAAGACCCATCCATGCTACAAGCTGTTCCTATGGTCTTTACCGAATCACGACACCGTCTATGCATGTGGCATATAATGAAAAAACTACCCTCCAAGGTTAGCTTAATTTGTTAGCCCTTAACATGTGTTATTCAACATAACACAATTTTTATATGTCTTCTCAAACTGTATTTAATCTAACTCGTGTTAGTAACTATTAACTTTTTCAGATCTCTGCCGACGTTCTCGATAACACTGATCTTCGGTCCTGCATTCACCGGTTGGTTTGGAATGTTTATATCAAACCTGAAACGTTTGAGTCCCGCTGGAATGACCTCCTACAAACATTTGGGCTTCAAGACCACAGCTGGTTGAACGACATGTACAACATCAAACATCTCTGGGTACCAGCCTACTTCAGGGAACTGCCCATGTGTTGCTTAATGAAGACCACTTCCCGCTGCGAAAGCTCCAACGCTGCCTTCAAGGTCAACTCAACAAGCGCAAACACCCTTGTACAATTTATGATGTGCTTTGAAAATAGGGTAGACAGCCAACGATATCGTCAACGTGTATCGGAGTACAAAACCTCATCCACGATGTTCACTGGCAATACTGATTTAGCGAAAGAACAGCACGCGTTCACCATTTACACAAACGCTGTTTTCGCGCAAGTTCAAAAAGAGATAATTAAAGGGAAGTTTTTATGCTACATCACAAACCAAACCGAGTCCAGCAATTCCAGTCTTCTGATAGACGTCACTCATTTGGATAAAAGGAACAACATCACAAACGTCTATCAGGTAACACATGTTAGGCAATTTCATTATTACCCATCCTCTAACACATGTTAGATCTAAAGGGCTTTCTTTTTTGCTGTCTATGTTCAAAACAGGTTACGTATAACACTGTAGACCAATCCGCCAGTTGCTCATGCAGGAATTTCACACGTATCGGATATCTGTGTCGCCATGTCTTTTGCGTCTATCGATTGAAAAATGTTGAAAGGATTCCACCACAATACATAAACGATAGGTGGCGTCGAGATGCCCTCCCCAAACAGGTTTTTTCAATTTCCAGCCGATACGGAGTCAACCCACACGCACCGTCCGTTATGCGGAATGAAATCCTCGACCTCGTTACTGAATGTGTTGATGTGGCCAGAACCGATGAGGATTCGTTGGCAAAATTGGTTGACCAACTTAGGGATTTCAAGATCAATGTGCTTTCCAAGCAACCATTGTCTACAATTCAAAATGAATCAAACGAGTGTCAAATGGAAGAAATAGTTGGACAGCCAATCAACATTCCAGTCGAAGTTGCTAATCCAGAAGTTGCACGCAATAAAGGATGTGGTACTCATACTCGCATTTCTGGGCCCGGTGAGAAGGCAAAGGCAAAACCACCAAAACGTCCAAAGCAGCTTCGTTTATGCAAGCGTTGTGGTCTGTATGTCGACGACCACGACTCACGCAACCGCCTTAAGGTGGCTGCAATGAAAGCAGCAAAGGCAGCTGCTGAACAACAAAGGCAGACCGCCTCTGGCGACTCACCCTCTGATTAAAATCTTTATTGTTGTTTTCTAGTACTATGTCATGGGAGACTCTCTTCATTTTGTCCTTCTTACATACATGTAACAGTCTTTTGACATCATCCTGCTCTTCTCTGTTACGTGTGTAAGAAGGTGGAACTATTTTGATCCCATTAACCATAATTAGGATTGTAAGAAACTCTACGGCCTTGGCCACTTTTGTGTTTGTAGCCCTACTTCTTTGGGGACCTCTATTTGCTATTAATGGGCTTATCTTAATATTATCTGCATTTGATAATTGTGTTTTTGTGTTTTATTTTTTTACAATGGCATAAAAACAGATTCTTAACACATGTTAGCCCCCATAATGCTTGGTTCTTTTAACTTGAAAGGATCAAAACAATCTGTGTTAACCACACAAAAACAGGTTCTGGGCTGATGAGATTTCAAAGCTAAACTACAAAGCTTTTGGCGATGTCCTCGCGTTTGACGCAACTTACAGCACTAACAGGTTAGTCAAACCCCCCCCCCCCCCCATTAACATGTGTTAGGCCTGATCCCCAAGTATACAACCCTAACCCAAAAAAGTTTTACATATTGTTAACATCAAATCAATTTTTTATTCATAGGTACAAGATGGTTTTTGTGCCATTCACGGGTGTGGATCATCATTTCCAATGTGTTACATTTGATAATTGTGTTTTTGTGTTTTATTTTTTTACAATGGCATAAAAACAGATGCTTAACACATGTTAGCCCCCATAATGCTTGGTTCTTTTAACTTGAAAGGATCAAAACAATCTGTGTTAACCACACAAAAACAGCTTATATATTAAACCACGTCAGGTTATAGAATTAAACTTCACGTCTAGCCAACTTAAACACACATTCTACTAATAGGTTACACCCCCCGCGTCTAAAACACATTGATGGACTAACGAGAAATGACATCAACCGATTGCCCAAAAAAAAAAACATAATAAAATACCAACAAAACGACATTGGTATGTCGTTTTGTTACAACATAGGGTCATCAGGTTAACACATCTTCAACCATTTTCAACATACTAACTACCCATTGTTATCCTCCATCTCTAACAAGCTTTTCATCATGGTGTGGGAAATTCCTCATCATGAAAGTACAGAGGAGAGGGGCTGCGCTCACTCTCCCATGGGTCATGGTAACACCAGGACTGGATTGTTTCGGGTGAGTATGGACACAACGGGCAACCACATAATTCATGGTCTGGATCCGTCAGCAACCTAACCAACTCATCTGGTAGCCCCTTCAACTTTTCAGCTTCTGGAACAACGTGTTCCCTACGGCGTGACGTTTCTTGCGACACACCAGCTACATCAGTTACATTTTTGGTTCCGCTTTCTGAAGCATCGTCACCAGATGCTACTCCAGTTTTCCCGTCTTCTCGATTTTTGTGAGACACTTTTCTTTCGTAGCACACCCCGTACTGGCCCTCACATGCTTCCTTCCCCTTTTGCATCCGCTTCTCCATGCCTGGTTGGGTAGCCGTAACCTTACCTTTACACGGGTCCATCACATTACACCACTTTGGAACCGCTAACAGTTTATGGTTAACTGAAGTGGTGAAGTATTACAGAATATGACTTTGGTTCTTCACTACAATACTTATAGAGGTTTTTCCCTGGGTACATTTAATATAGGTCTTTGTGACTTGACTTTGATGTGACCATAAGGGGCCAAAAAGCAATGGTTCCTTTCCCAATAAAGTTGTTTTATAGACACCAACCCCTATGTTTGTAGACTTCTGCCACCTACTTTCCCCAATTTCCAATATTCCTACTACATTTTTAGAAAGAGTGGTCCCCTTGGAAGCAGCATTTTCTCATTTTCTATAATGTTACACGTACCTTTATATAATTTCAAACAACCTCATTTAAAACATTATCAACTACGTCAATCAACTAGATTAATAATATTCTAACACATCCAACAACACATCAATATTCTTTAGAGTATAGAATTACCTAGAATTACCAAGTTACTAAACATCAGATTGTATATAGATAGTCTATCCCCAAAAAGACATCGTGACGATGCCATACCCAACAAAACACCTACCCCGCAATAAGTTTAAAGCAACATCCCCAAATCCATCAAAGTACATTACATGTTTCCAAAAACAAAGCTTGCGCAATTAATGCACACTGGTGCTACAGTAACTACCATTTCACCCCCCTAACACGTGTTACTCTATTCGGCAATCCTGCTTGATTTTTGGCAGCAGCACATTCACCTCCGAACATAAGATGTGCGCATCATACCTCTTTCTCAACTTTCGCACCTCCGCCATCTTCCTCGCCCCACTCATGCTGAACCCACAGTTAAAACTTTTGTTTTTCCCCATGTAGCACTCCATGTGCCGCATCAAGAAGACCCCACAATCAGTTGTGTTTGCGGTGGTCGCCCAAGGAACTGGCATACGCTGGATGTTGCAGTACTCTATGTCATCGGCTCGCGGATTCCCAACCACCCGAAGATATTGCACAAACATATCTTTCTGCATACACATATACAAGCCATGCTCAATAAAAAAGCAGTTCCTCAATATTATCACACTTATTTGTTCAACAATTGTCAGTTTATAAGAAACTTACGATCTTATACTCTGTGTCCTTGTGGAGGTAGTAGACACTATCTTCTATCAACTGACCTTGGCGGGCTTTGTCATTATCAACGACATAAATTCCCGGGTCGCGTAACTCAAACACTAGCAAGTAAAAGTGTTTGTGCTCCAATATCGGGAAGAAAACAATGTCGTGATTTCGAAAGTCGGGAACATTTTCACCGCTATTAACCGCACCTTTTATTCCAAGCCGAAACTTGTGCATCCGCGCCTCGACTCCACCTTCCTCAGTTGTTAGCATCCACGGAAACTTTAACCACAACAGAGAAATTAATAAGCTCAAAAAGTCACCACACTGTAATCTCTATATACATGACACTCACCACAACTTTGGTACCAAAGAATTGCCTACTGTAAGCCTCCCGTGATTTCCGTTTCTCTTGGAAGTTTAGCACCTCCGCCCAACAGTCGATAATACCATCTGAGATCTCATTGCCAACGTTTAAACTCTTGAACATAGCCCGAGACGCTTCTACATGGGTAGGGCTTCTAAACAGCAACTCCCTGGTTTCAGATGTACAAATTATAAATTAAATTGCATACTTTAACACATGTTATTTATTATTTTACTAAATTTTGGTACGGTGACCCCCCTACTTACACAGCCATGTGTATCGGACTATCTACATCAACAACCGACGACGAACCCTGTTCCCTCCTGCGGAAAAAATCAATATATAACGAATTATCTAGTATGGAACTTGGTTCATGGTTTACCCTATTATTATAAAACAATAAACCACGTTGCAGTTCTACTTACACGTTTGCCTCCATTGACCGCTTCCTACGAGAATGCCCATTTAAAGAGTGCAATGGGCTTTCATCAACGTATATGTACTCCCACAGATTTGCCTCCTTCTTAGTTATTGCCTGCCCCATGTCAACAGACCTTATATAGTAGGGAGCTTCCTTTTTTGGCCCCCTAACTAAGCCAACATACGCACACGGTTTGCAAGCGGAATATTGTCCTCCACCTCATTCATATCACCCCCACAAAATTCCAGACCAGTTAGCCCTTTGTGGATTGCAAGGGCCGGGTCATAGGAGCTAACTGGTTCTACCATTATAACCATACTCAAGTCTGTGGTAGCCTCCATATCGCCTAAAACATATAAAATAAATAACTCACGTTACGCATTAAAGAATACAACACTTTTCACAGTAAATGAATGTATTTCAGCTCACCGGAACGCTCCAGCACTGTTTCTGTCCGAGCAATATCATCCACCTTCCCACTTGTGCACCCTGCACGTTTAATGCAAATAAGTATATTACAGATGACTCCTACTAACCCATCAATACTGAGTTTCTTTAATGCTCTATCGTACCGATTTCCTGTGACACGTCCAATTCACCCCCAATTTGTGTCATTCCAAGACTCCAATTGGGGCCATCTAAATTCCGTTCATCAAAAATCGTATCGCCTTCGCATACTGTGTATATGATTAACACATGTTAACTCACTAAATGATACAGGCAGGGGAGCAGTTAACACATGTTAGAGCATGAAAATCTTTATCGTTCTTTTCCGGCTGACACACCTCCTCAGCCGCTTTCCCTTTACCCTCGACATCCTGGTCCTTATCGAAAGCTGCGCCTGTGACAGAGTCTACCACCGCGCTACTGCACCCTTGCATATTTACATCAGTTGAATGCATCCCATCATGCTCAATCTTACCTTCTTCAGCTGCATAAAACATTCTTATCACATCTCATGCACAACTTAGTACCAGAAGCTGCATAAATAATTACCCTTAAAATCACGGTCACACTCATCAACAGACCCCGTGCCTTTGCCATCCAGAACCACATGTTCGTCCTTATCATTAACATCACCTTCCACAGATGCAAACACGACGCCACCACTCTCTTCTTTTCTTCCATCAGCTGCAGCCCTAACTTCATTCTCAATCTTACTATCTGTAGTTGCATAAACATTTTTCGAATAAATTAGACATGCCTAAACATGGCTAAACAAATAAAACGGTTTCCGAAGACTGTGTATATGATTAACACATGTTAACTCACTAAATGATACAGGTAGGGGAGCAGTTAACACATGTTAGAGCATGAAAATCTTTACCGTTCTTTTCCAGCTGACACACCTCCTCAGCCGCTTTCCCTTTACCCTCGATATCCTGGTCCTTATCGAAAGCTACGCCTGTGACAGAGTCTACCACCGCGCTACTGCACCCTTGCATATTTACATCAGTTGAATGCATCCCATCATGCTCAATCTTACCTTCTTCAGCTGCATAAAACATTCTTATCACATCTCATGCACAACTTAGTACCAGAAGCTGCATAAATAATTACCCTTAAAATCACGGTCACACTCATCAACAGCCCCCTTGCCTTTGCCATCCAGAACCACATGTTCGTCCTTATCATTAACAGCACCATGCACTTCTGCTGCTTTAATACGCAGTATTGCACGCATTAAACCCAGCGGCTTATACACTTCTTCAGCATCACTTTTATCCACGCTTCCGGCTCCTTTATTTTCTTCGGCCCCACCAATACTACAGTCACCTCCACTTGAATTACCAGCATCATGAACACTCTTATCACCTTCGACGACTTCATTTGTTTCTTCCACAAATTCACTAAACCCCAGTTCTCTCTCTTCCAGTTGCTTCTCAGTCTTGTTGAAGCCTATAACATCACAGAAATATTAAATGGGTTTCAGACACGTACGCATATTAGAGGGTAATAAATTTTAACGAGCAACAAACTACGCGTCACCGTCATCGTGTACTTCTAAATCTAAATGTATGATGAAACTGGTAACACATGTTACAGTTTACCTGATTCGAGTCCATCATCCGTTTTTCCCGATCAATCTTTATATTTGTCTTCGGGCAATTCGGGGTCACAAAGCTTGCTTTCATTTCAGGAGCATCCTTTAACTTATTCAGACGGGGAGATCTCCTTACCCGCAACGACATACCACCTTCTTCCAGCGCTCCGGTACACTCAGTTCCATCAGCAACTACGCTTGATTCCCCCGCACCATCTGCTGCAACCACAATAGAATGTTAAACTATACGATCATTATCACATTAACATGTGTTAGACTAAACATTTCATTCCATAACATATAGTACAGGTACATAAACTCTTTTCGCGCTATAAACGTACTCTTATAATGGTAATACATGTAACAATTTACCTTTTTCTTTGCCACCATCCGTGTATTGTCCACCAAACTTCATATTTGTCTTTCTTCTTTTTGGGGTCACAACCCCTTCTTCTGTCTCACTAACATGCTTTAACTTCCCGATTCTTGCAGATCTCCTCACCTGACCCGACTTTCCACCATCTTCCATATTTTCAGCATAGTCTTCTCCACCATCATCTACGATTGATTGGCCCGCAACATCAGCTGCAACCCCAAAAAAATTAGTCAATCAATACAGGTTGCCACACCCGTCAAATGTGTTACAGTGATCACTTTAAGAATGATAACCAACACAACAGGTATCACATTAACACGTGGTTCAGTGTTCATTTCATAAACATTGTCAGCACACCTTCTTGGGCATCAAAGTCTATTGCTGAAGATCCTACTGCTTTCAATCTACTTTTACTGATTTTTTTGTTTCGCCGGATAAGCGACTTCCTGTACAAGCTCGCTATTGGTGACCCATCTGAAAAATCGTCGTCCACGCCATCCCCTACGAAATCGTTTGCACAACGATAAATGGATTCCAAATTATTAAACTAAATAACACAAAGAATAACAGTTACTAACCAGCGTTCTCTCCTTCGTTGATGTGAAACCTTTCATCATTTCTCAAATCTCCCAAGACCGAATTGATCTTGTGTGACGCTAAATCTACCGCGTCATCGTGATCCTCACTTTCACTAACTTTCTTCTCAAACATACTTTCAAACGTTGCCTTCAACGTTTGTACTTCTTCGTCTTCATGGCTCTCCACTAATAGCGATTCTAACATCCCCTCAATTTTGACTTTGTTCTTCTTTGTCACGTTTATTAACTGTCGTACTATCGTCAACCTCTCCTGTTGAAAATAGTTTTTCAACATTTTGATACTAACACTATATACTAATTGTAAAAAACACATGTTAGAGCATATAACTTTACCTCTTTACTTGCCCAGTGGTCCACGTTATAGTTTCTGGGACGTGTTAATCCTTTAAACCGTCCTAGTCCAAACCCACCAGCAAGTATTTCAAGCCTTTCTCTCTCTCGCAATCTTTTCAAGTTCCAAAAAGCTAAAGGACACACCGCACTGTCTACCTCCATCCCCGTGCACTCAATGCTATCAACGTACAACAACTACAAGAAACAACGATCCGTTCAGCCCGGAAATAATCAAGTATTCTAACACATGTTAATTATCTAAAATAATTAAAAGTACACTTACCATCAGAATCGTTAGAGGACCGACGAAGAAACTTTGTGGGTCAAGCCGATTCCAGGTATCTTTGCAAGTTCTCAGCTTTTCTACAACAAGGTCACACCAGTCTATTGTGGCAAAGTCCATTTCGTCATCCAGATACTCTAAGATTTCTTCCCGTAAACAACTTTGTTTATGACAATCAACCAGCACTGCCATAAAACACATTACAAAATCCATCCTGAAATCAAAACTGTCTTCGCCATCGGACTCATCTATCATTTTCACCATCTTTGTTGGAGGCACCATTACACCCGGGTATCTCGCCCTCCAGTCCGCAATGGCATCAATCAGCATCGGCAGCTTACCAATCGAACTAATCTTTTGTCCACCAGTCGGAATCCCTAATAACTTATGTATCACTTCCCTGTTCACCTTGATATCACTGGCAGGCGTACATATCACCATCTTATCGGGATTAAAATTGTCCACAACAAAATAAGCTAACTTAGCCGGCAAACCATCAACGCTGAAAGTTAGCAAACGACCAAAGCCCATTTTCCTGACTGCGTCACGTTGTTGTTCTGTCAATGCCCGTACACATTTATAAAACTGCAGTGGTGCAGATCTTGTCCTTATGCCTGGAAATTCATCCTTTTTTGCTCGCTTACGGGCTTTCTGAACCTTTTCCGGTTTGTTACCAACTACCTTTGGTTTCCCTGCTTTACCTTTCCCATTGTCCTCCGAACCCTTCTTCTTTTTGGTCCTTAACGTCCCACCCTTCGATGTAGCCGTCACTTCTGCCCTACTTACTGAAATAACATTTTATACGAAACCACAACAACCCAAACAATTAGTCTACTTTACAACCACCTATGACAACATGTAACAATTTTTCATTCGTAACATCCAAAAATTTGAAGGGCTTAAAAAATAACTAACCACGGTTTTTTCGCATTACATTGCCAGAATTATCATCGGCGCTGTTTCTTTCCCCTGCTGATTATCACATGTTAATGAATTTTTAAGGTCATGCCCAATTAACACATGTTAATCAAAGCCAACAATATTTAACTAACCACGTTTTCTTTTATTTCCACACCCAGAACTATCCCCGACAATGCTTTTCTTCCCTACAGTTTCAAACATGTTACTCAGAATTAACTGGATACGCAATTAGCCACTATTGTAACAAAAGGAACTTTCCACACAACCTTCATTTAGCACCGATAGATTCGTAACGAAAACGATTAGCCCAACAAGACATTATACAAATTATAAACAATATTACTGGTTACCCGTTACCTGCTTTCCGTCTTTTCCCATGGCTTGGTGACACACTATCGGTATCATCATACACTGCAAGGCAGCCAACAAAATTCTGTTATGCATAATTTCTTATCCAACACACTATCCATATATAGATCACCTTGAACAATGTTAAGAGACATAAAAATTCTAACCTAACTCCCGTTGGGTCGCACCAAAGTCAGATTGTTGTTTGGAAGGTCCTGTCTTGGGTTCGTCGGATATAATCACAACTCTACGGCTCTCAGACATTTTTTGCCCTAATCTGTGTTTCGAAGTCCTACATATATAAAAGAAAACAAACTCAGGTGTCATTTTTCCGATAAATCGGTAGAACAAAACCACCTTTTACATGACCGATTACAACAAAACTAACCTTTTAATTGAACTCTGAATCTTCCTTAATCGTTTCATCTTCACGGACGACGACAATATTATGAACGACTTCCTCATTGTCCAAGTTGGACACTATCGGCTTCTGTGTTAGCGTTCCGGAACAGAGGAGCAATGAGTATAATGTTAAACAATAAAAAATTTTGAATTTTGTTTGCTGTTCTTGATTAGACGGCTACTGCATGGCAGTGATTTCTGTTTTCCAATGTCTTTGTTGACTTCCGAAAATGCCCTTAAATGGTACTAAATGGCAGTACTTTTTATTTCTTTTTAATTTTATTCATACCAAAATAATCATAGCCATTGATCAAGTTTGATGTAAGCTAATCAATGGTTCACAATGGGTTTCCATAGTTTCCTTAAAAAGATAGAGTTTCTTATATAACCAAGCCCTATATATATATATATATATATATATATATATATATATATATATATATATATAGGGTAGGGTTCCAGCGTGAACAACCTCCCCAGCGTGAACTGCGTGAACTGATCTGGACCATTGATTTCCTTTTTAGTTGTTAAGGGTATGATTGTAATTATATAAAAAATTAGATTTAAATCATTATTTTAATAATTGAATTAAATTACATCTTTCCTATTTTAAATTCATTATCCACAATATCTTTTATTTCATTTTTATTTTTTCAGATTTCACCACCAGAATTCGGATTATGATTTTTAAGATCCACGTAACCTTCATATTTCAACGGTGTACACATGTGTACTTGGATATGAATTGAACAGTACACATGTGTACTCAGCATGGTAGATATGTGTAATTAGCTACATAATACATACATATAAACAAAACTTGTAAAACTAGTTTATATTAAGCAAATAACAAGTTACATAATGTTTGCCAAACCAAAAAAAGCATACAATTACAAGTTCCAGTTTCGTGAAAACAATAAACGCAACATAATCGGAAAAATAAAAAAGACATAGTCTTTTTACAACTATTCGCCGTGTTGTATGCTGAATCATCCTTATCGACCAAGCAAACAACCATACATGAATCATCCTTATCAACCTCATACGTGAATCATCCTTATCGACCTTCCATCTCCACTTTTCTCGTTTACGACGTCTCCTATAATAACACAAAAAACTGAGCAATTAGTACTTTGCATAATTCACAAGGGTGCATTAACAACTTTACACATTCAAATACACAAAAAAATATGAGATATCACAAAAACAGACGCTATACACATGTGTACATCGCATTAAAAGAGAGCAAAATCATAATACACATATGTACAGCGCCTTAAAAACATAGCAAAATCAGAATACACATGTGTACAGCGCCTTAAAACCAGAGCAAAATCAGAATACACATGTGTACAGCGCCTTAAAAACAAGCAAAATCAGAATACACATGTGTACATCGAATTAAAAACAGAGCAAAAACATTAAAGCCGGATTATAATTGTAAAACAAATCATTAAAGCCAAAACACAGATTATAATTGTCAAACAAATCATTAAAGCCAACAAAAAGAACTCTAAACTTATTAAGAAATCTCAAACATAAAGAACTATCAATAACCAGTTATTATAGGAAAACAAAAAAAAAAAGATATAAAGAGATGAAAAACTCGAGGCCATTACCAAAGGCCTACAATCATTTCCAATTTTTCTTATAATTAGAACAAGAAAAATAAACCAACCGTCAATTTGTGTGTTCATAAACTTTACCCCATCAAAACAAATCATTTTTCTACTCCAGAACCTAACGCCTAAACAGCGATGACATCATTTCTAAAAATACTTTTTTTTCTTAAAATTATGGTGTTGTTAAACTAGCGATGACATAGACCTTCATCTAAACTTGATTTAACATCAAACGAGCACAAGAATAGTCACCAAAATCTGGAATCCTTCACACCAGATTTTGAGTTTAAATCTCAGATATACCTCAAAACAGAGCCGGAAGGCCACAAATCAGGTCCTCGACTTGTCATTGATCAGATGAAAAACGAAAGGCCACAAATTTCTTGAGTTCAGATCTAGAATTCATTTATCGAGAACCACCAATCAACACCCGGATTCAAATCAACAGTAAATCGATAGTAGATGATCCCATCGATAGTAGATGATCCCTAACAATAAGTTTATTCAAGATCTTAACAGCAGAAGTACTCTAGCAAACTCACCGAGCCTTTAGCAACAGCGGAAGAAACCAAATCGAACAAATCACCAATGGACCAGAGCTCTGCGGTGATGAAGATGAAGATGGAGGTGGAGGTGGCCGGCGATGATGGTTGCTGGTTTACTGCGGACACTGATCTAGGTTTGAATATGGTGGTTTACGGCGGTGATGAAGATGAAGATAGAGAGAACGAACTTTTTCTAGATCTAGGGTTCAATATTATGATTAATTTGTGAGAGAGAACTAAATTTATGCAATCAATTTAAGTTGGAAATTACACATATACCCTTATTGATTTAATTAAATAGTAACAATTAATCAAATAATTACCATCATGCCATTGACTTAAAATCTCAAGATCATAAAAATCAAGGGGCCAGATCAGTTCACGCAGTTCACGCTGGAGAAAATGTTCACGTTTGAACCTAATCCTATATATATATATATATATATATATTTATATATAATGGATTGATCATCAAAGTTGATCAACTAAAACTTGTTTGAAGGTATATGACTAATTGATAAAAAAAAATCTAGATCATCCAAACACTAAGATCATCAAAAACCTTGGTCAACTAACAAACATGATTAGCAAAAAGACATGGATCATCAAACCTACTTGATCCTATTTTCTTCCCTGCCCCCTTTCTCATACTGGAAATCAAAAATTATATTATTTCAAAACTTCAAAACCACCCTCACATAGAATAGAAGGTGGCTTAGGATATCAGTGACCCTAAACATGGCTACAAATGTTCAAATCAGTTGTATCAGGTTCAGTTTTTCAACATAACTACAATAATAAGCGAGTATTAATCAACATAATTACACTAATCAACGAGTATTAATCAACATAACTACGCTAATCACGTTCACTACATGTTAGGGGTGTGCATGGGTCGGTTTGGTTCGGTTCTTACCATTAACCATAACCATAACCGCTAGTTTCGGTTATAGGATTTCCATAACCATAACCGAATTTGGTTATAGTTAATCGGTTATGAATTTGGTTATGGTTATTTAAGTTAACCCAAAACTTCAACTAAAATTAACTTTCGGCTAAAATTCAAAACTTTTGGTGTACAAAATAAAAGATGGAACCAACCATGTTGGACTTAGTTTTGTAATTTTTGTAAGCAACCAAGACTATCCTTTTTGGTCAAACTACCAATGTGGGATCCTTTTTACTAAGATATTTCCCAGCAAAAAAAAAAAAAAAAAACCCTTACTTAAGCCTTTGACTAGAAGTACAATTCTTTATGAAAATAAATGGCACCTACATCAAGATCATTTTTTACAAACATACTTTTATCTTAGGAAAAAAACCTCTACATGATTAGTTTTAAACAAAAATCTATTACATAGACTTAACATTATAAGTTTAGTTTGGGTTCGGTTATATCGGCTATCCAAAGCTTCATAACAATAACCACTTGGTCGGTTACACAAAGTTCATAACCATAATCATTGATTATGTCGGTTGTTGGTTAAAATCAGTTCGGTTTTGTCGGTTATTGGTTAAAATCGGTTCAGTTATGGTTTGGTTATCGGTTATGGCGGTTCATTTGCTCACCTTTACATGCCACACATTGTGTATCGACGATTGCTTGTAAGATGATCTATCGTCTAGGGCCGGAGCGATAACGTGGTGCGTCGATGGATAATTGTCTGGCGGAGCGGTGGCTCTTAGTTGTAAGATGTCATGCAGTTGCTGGTGTTATGTGGCATTAGAGATAAAGACCGGACCAAGTTGTGCAAAATGATAAGGGTACAAATTGATGGGTTGTGAAATGGGAGATGGAGAGGTGGGGGGGATGGGTGAAAAGAGGATACAGTTTGTGTGGACCTGTGAAAACACAATATTACCCAAATTCTGTTATCTTTTTAATGACGAATAGTAATGGTGTCAACTTTAAGGACACAAACTGTAGCAAAAACCAAACCTAGGGACACATATATCCACTTTTTGAAAATAGGACTTATGGTGGAACCACTCACATACTATAAGGACACAAATTACACTTTACTTTTATTTTAAATTTAATTTGGTTTTATCGTAACTATAGACAATACACCCCAGGGGCGGATGTAATGTACAAGGAGGGGTAGCATGGGCTACCCCTCAACTTTGTCGGCCGAGTGTAAAATTAGTACAAAAAAATATTTTCTCTCCGTTTTATGTATCGGGGATACCCCTGAGCAAATATTAGAATACCCCTGTATCAAAAAAAAAAAAAAATTTGAGATACCGCTGAACTTGTCATCTAGATCCACCACTGATACACCCTATAAAAAATCAACCCCAAAATTTTTTTTGGAATTTTTGGGTGCATCAATGCGCTCAAGTAGACAATAAGAGCATTCACATCCAATCCACTAAAAATATACATACATTCCACTAAAAAACAACTCCTATATCAATATATTTCCACTAAAAACAAATACTTTTTCTCTCTCCTTTTCAATATATATTACATTTTTCTCTCTCCTTCACTCACAACCACTTTCAATATATATTAAAAAATTATAGTGGATGAACAGTGTCCCCCCAAATATACAGATGAACAGTAATATTTTCTCTCTCCTCCACTCACAACCACTTTTTATACTCTTTACATTTTAAAACCCCACACTCACAATATGATGCTTGGATGTGAATGCTCTAAAGACAAAGACGGTATCTCTATCTAGTAAACAATATAGACGGTATCCGTAATTTATAAACCTATGGATAAATCTCATCCTGTTTTTAAGTCAAATAATATTTTTTTTTGGGATATTTATTATGTATTCAAAATTTCTTCCACCACAATCCAGATTATTGACCAAGAAATAAAAGTCAAAATCAACAATTTCTAAATAAATTTATTTTATTTCTTGCTTCATCTCCAAGTTCCGAATCCACCAACATCAATCAATTACATTAATAATATTGACTTCCAAACGACCTAATCAACCATGGGTTTAATTCTCAGAAACTTCTCATTCATGGCGGGAACCCTCCTCGGAATCTATGTCGCCCAAAATTACGACGTCCCAGATGTCAAAACTCTTGCAAATCAAGCCCTTACCACTGCCAAACAACTCGAAGAACGTTATCGTAAGCGTAATTAGATTCTCGCTCAAGATTTTTGCATCCATTTACAGGTCTTTGTTTTAACATAATCTCTAATTGGGTTTTATAATGTTTGTTGAACGAATTTGAATGTGGGTTTTGTTCCCTTTTTATTTTGATTATATGTATACAATGTGAAGATGAAATTTAAACGAATGTTGATTATATTCTTGATTAATTTTGATGTGTATTTGAATCTGATTCTGGGTTTTATTGTTTCTTGAAACTAGGGTTTCATTGCAATTAAATTGATAATTAGGGTTGTAAACGAATCGATCGTTCAGCGAACTGTTGATGAACCGTTTGGCGGGAAGTTCGTTCGTTTAATAAATGAATGAACACGGACAAGAAATTTCATCCGTTTAGTTAAATGAGCGAACATGAACAGAGACCGTGATAGTGATTGCTCATTTATGTTTGTGAACGTTTGGTAACGTTAGCGTGTTCGTTTGTGTGTGGGGTTTATACTTTTTATTTTTATATGTTTATTTGTTGGTGGATCCATTTAATCTCTGTGATGCCGGTTTTGTTCGAATGTTAATGTATGTTCATTTGTGGTCGTTTATGTTCATTAACGTTTGTTTGTGTTCATGAACGTTGGGTTGTGTTCATTTCTGTTCACGAATGCTTCTTTGTATTCGCTTGTGTTCATGAACTCTCATTTGTATTCGTGTGCGTTCATGAACTCTCGTATGTGTTCGGTACCTAAAATTAACGAACGAACATGAACAAGTTCATTTCTTTAATGAACGAACACGAACATACAACCTTGTTCTGTAAGTGTTAATGAATTGTTTTTGAACACATGTATTTCATTCACAAACGAACACGGACAAGGCCTTGTTCGTGTTCGTTCGGTTCGTTTGCAACCCTATTGATAACGTGTTACTGTTTTTTTTTGGTTGTCGTTAACAGCAAGATTTGGAAACTTTGGGGTCCGAGATGCAAGAAATAACCTTTCGGATAAAAGTGGCCAAAGTGACGAAAATGACAGTTTGCTCATTGCAATCAAATTGATAATGTGTTACTGTTTTTATTTATTTATTTATTTTTAATCTTTTTTTTTTTCATGAAATCATTGCTCTTGTGATAGAAAAATGTTTGGGAGCATGAAATTTGGTACAAATTTTAGACTAATGCTTGTTGAATACCATACCTGTTGTTCAGATCATAATAGTGTCTTCATTGTTATCAAAAGCTTGATTAAGGTAGAAGAGGATGTGTCGTAGCGCACAAAGAACGATATCACATCAAATTGATTTCGATACTTCAGTTTGTTTTAACCAATAATTTCTTAGCGTCCGAGTAGATTTACCTTCTTTCTTTTAAGACGAAAGCCAACGCACTAAAAAGTCATGTCTTTGTGTTATGAGCGACAGGGCGAGCCATCGTGTGTCTTTGCACTGATGCACAAGTCACCGCGTCTTCGCACCTGTGTACTACTCTCGGGCAGGTTGACAGTGTAAACTTTACTCTTTAATCACGGATCGATCCCTTTGCAAACATAGACTCGTTTTGAGCGACTTAAGCTGACATGCGTCTTCACACGAATAAGTTGTGTCCTTATAAGTTGGAGGAATCGTTGTTGTTTTGTTCTCATACTACGCACTACACATTGTGTCTTCATGGCTACATTATATGTGTTTCAACTTTTCAGTATTGCCGGACAACTTTCAGGTGCTGGCGCGATTTGTTATCTACAAACCGAGTGTATTATATCTGAGCATAGTTAGAGCCTCACAGTATAAGTTTGCATGATCGGAAATTGCCTACAGTTCATAGGGTGTCTCAGGTTCTCGAGATATCTACTGATCGGCATTGGAGTGTGCTTAAGCATCCTGCGTTAGTAATCTCAGTCTCGTTATTGAGTGTTCTTTTGCTCTTTACATGCTTATGTTGATTGGGGTGACTGCTCTAATGATCCGATACACCGATCTAGAAAAGGACCCAACTTAAACGAGCATAGCTTTTAATCCATTTGGAGTTACGGGCCTATAAATTATGGACGCAGATGGAAAACGGGCTGTACGTTTGTAAAAACTCCGTTCATGGTTTGCCCGACTCTCAGACCCAGATTCTCTCGGCCCTGATTTTAACTTTGATGGATTTTCTCAGTTTTTAGCCACTAAGAGGCCTTTCAATTCTGGGTAGTTTTGGAACATCTTCATCTCTTCTTTCTCCAAACACATGGCAGCTTCCCCCGCGTAAAATCAGTATTATACGTAGTAACGTAGGAAACCGACACAAGCCTAGAGTATATGTAATACGCCATCAATCCTTTTTGATGTCTCCAAGCTGAGCAACGATTTCGGTTGCCGTTTCCAAGTTCAGTATACTTTGGAACACTGCCTTCCTTTTCCTCATTTCACCAATGGAGATATGTGGTGCGAGGTCTCTTTGATCCGTTATGGGAAACTCTTATCACGAAGCTAAGGTTTCCTATGCTCTTTCCAGCCAATTTCTCTGTCTCGTATCCCGTCGGAAAGAGCACGCAACTTGATGTGAAAGTTGTCGAGTTTCTCTTGGTAGCAGGAGCCATTGCACAGTTATGAAGTAGCCATGATAGGATCATTAGTCTGGTACATTCTTTTATATAGTTTAACTCTACTCAGTTAAACAAATAAGAATATCAATATTTGAGTTTTTGTATGTCTATTTAAAGGGATTTATTGATATATGTCATATATCAAGTTAACACTTGAAAACTAAGTAATAAAATAACAAACTAACACTCAGCATACCTAATCTCACAACTTAATCAATATGCTTAGTTATTTATGCTTGGTACATCAGATTAAATGGGAAAATCAGAATATAAACACAATCATCAGAATGCTAACAACCCGGCCATGGTTGGAGAGACATCTTTGTTTTGAGTCTTGCGATAAATTATGGCCGCACCCACTGGCGGAACTTTCTTTGGAGCCGGGGGTGCGCTCGTACTGTTAAATTTTACCGAAAATTTTTGAAAAAAAAATATTTTTGTAGTGTACAATATTGGATTTTTAATAGCCTGATCCCACCGATTTGGATTTTAAGAGTCTGCCCCGCCGAGTTTTCGTTCTAGCTCCGCTACTAGCAGCACCCCCCTTTCGTCTTTCCTTTTTTATCAGCCAGGGTTAGCAGTTACATATATCTGCATTGCACAAGGGAAAGAATGCCAAGCCATACAATGACAACAAACCCAGCTAAAGTCAAAGAAGGAGAAAAGAAAAGAAAAAAAAAAAGAGAGGACAGAAAAAAGGATGAATTCGAAGCTAATAAGGGTGAAGGGAGTGGTTAAACACTTTGGAGTGGCAAACCAAAAAACCGACCAATCAGGGCGCGCCATGTCAATCAGTCAAAAGTGTTTAAACTTTGGTGAAAAGTGTTGGCAATGGTTTAAACACTTGGTGAAGTGGTAAACTATTTAAAAAAAAAAGGAAAAAGTTGTGATTGGTTGAGATAGGAATGGACCCCACCCCCACACCCCCTCTCTCTCTCCTTCCTCCCCTCACCGATTCGGTAATGCCCCACCGATTTAAACCCATTTCGTCAAACACCACATGCGGCAAATGGGTTGGCATTGGTTTGCCACCCATTGCCGATTCGGTAATGTGGTTTGCCGCACCCCACTCCCTTCACCCTAAGGATTTAAACCAAGTCTATCAATTAAAGCTTAAAGGGGTTAACCACCCCAACCACATCTCATACTTTTATTTCATGGTGCCGTAAGAAAAAAAAGGTGTCGCCCATGTTTTGGTTAACATATTGCATATTAGAAAGTAGAGTAAATCATCTTGTTTTGGTTAACATATTGCATATTAGGAAATGGAGTAAATAATCTTTTATTTAAATACTAAATTGGAATTTTTATCATTTGTCTTTAAAAAAGCAAGCAAAATATCCTTTAATTTCTAAGTTTTGCACGCTCTTTTTTCCTTTAAGCTAAGGGTGTCCGGGGCGTACTCGGGGAGTGGCCGCGGTGACCACTTTCCCCGATCGGGAACACCGCCGCCATCCCTGCGGTGACCCAATTCGGGGAGGGTGGTCGGGGGGATATCACCGAAGAAGGGGAGATGATATGGTGGGGCCAGCTGCAATTTCAACCAATCATTGATTTTTTTTTTTTTTTGAATAAAAAAACAATTCCCCTAAGAGGGGAGTGCCGCCATCAAATTGGGGTGCGAGGAGAATTTAAGAGGAGAGTTGACGTGGCATAACCTGATTGGGTGTGCGTAAGAGAGGGGACTCCCCTCTTAGGGGAGTGCCCCCCTCACCCTAATTGATGTTAACTTTTCCTTTAACTTAAAGGTAAAATGACCATTTTGCCCAAAAGACATAACCTGAATTTTATTTATGAAGGACATTATTTTATTTTCTTTCTTTTTATTTTATTAAACTTGTCACTATTGTTTTATCGATTACTTTAAAATTTTCTTAATTCATTATTTAACAATTTTTTTTATAAAAATATATGTTTCTGTAATCTATTTAATTTACGAAGGACATTATTTTATTTTCTTTCTTTTTATTTTATTAAACTTGTCACTATTGTTTTATCGATTACTATAAAATTTTCTTAATTCATTATTTAACAATTTTTTTATAAAAAAATATGTTTTGTAATCTATTTATTTTCGTTTGTTTGATTAAATTATTTACTTTTTTATTTTACAAATAATTTAATTTTTTAAACTATGTTTTTACATAAATCGTTGGTGTGATCGAGTTATTTTTTTTTAATTTTTACAATTATTATATGTTATTCGAATGAAATTTACACCAAAATATTGAGAAAAATAAGCACGTCGATCGGGTGTTAATTGTAAAAATCATAAAAAAATAATTCGATCACACCAACGGTGTATGTAAAAACATAGTATAAAAAATACATTGTTTATAAAAAAAGAGTAAATAATTTAATCAAACAAACGAAAGTAAACAAATTACAAAAACACATTTTTATAATTTTTTTTGATAAAATAATGAATTAACAAAATTTTAAAGTAACCGATAAAAAAAATAGTGATAATTTTAATAAAATAAAAAAGAAAGAAAATAAAAAAAGAAAAGAACTTAAAAAATTATAGGTTATGTTCTTTGTAAATAATTTAGATTATGTCCTTTGGGCAAAATGGTCATTTCACCTTTAAGTTAACATCAATTAGCTTAAAGGACAAAGAACGTGCAAAACTTAGAAATTAAAGGACAATTTGTGTGCTTTTTAACAACAAAGGACAAAGAGTGCAATTTGTGACTGACGTGGTTGGAGCGTGATATATATATTTTTTATATATTTTTAAGTACTTTTTACTCATTTATCAAGCTTTAAATTTATAAAACATGATATAACACTATCACTCTCTACAACACGGTAAGGCAAGTGCACTCATCGTTGGCGTAGTATAGTGATAGTAAGATACTGAGGTCGTCCAAGGACACAAGAGCTTTTAATACCGGAATTTCGTAAACATCTAATCTAACCAAATTTTGAGAAAAGATTTTTAATAAATAAAGAAAGAAACTAAATAAATAAAAGAAACAAATAGACAAGATAGAATCACTTGGTTCCGACTCATCTTGGTTCCGACTCATCTTTTATGTATCCTTTGATGATTTCCGCAATTTGGGTTTTTTAAGAGATTATCTTAGTTATAGTGGCATGTCCCTCTTTTGGAGGCAACGCTATCCACAGCTATATTGGTCCGAGTCAGCAGGGATACAGTCCCGCAAGGCCGGAATATTGAAAGATAATTAAATAAGTTATTAATGAAAAATGTGGCATGTCCCTCTTTTAGAGGGAACGCTACCCTCGGCCATATTTGTCTGAGTCAGCAGCGATACAATCCCGCAAGGCCGGTTTAAAGTTTTAATAGTAGTGTATTTATAAGGGATTCAAGCCGTTCTTACTTCTCCCGATTTGATGCTACTTGCCTCAAAGGAAGTCCTAATAAGCTTGAATCAAGTCTTCGTAGGATCTATACACTGAACGAGACAAGAACTTTACCCAAACCATCCTTCTAATCCCCTTCCAGGCAGTTAACGCGCTTTATATAGACAGTAAAGACACGAATGAGTGAATCAACAAAACATGAAGAGATAATAGAATAAAGTTCACTTTCAATATAAAAAACTAGATATTAAAGTCATTAATGCAAAACCAATTAAAAAGTTAACCAAAGCTTGGAAATAAAAAATAATACATAAAGGACTTGTCTTCAGCAAGTGATGTAAGAGATTAGCCAAGCATGGCCTTTGTTTGACAAAAACTCTTACGATCAATCTTGGAACCCGAGACTACTACACACTCTAAAGATGGATAATGGATGAATGTGGTAGATGATGGTGGTGGAGTGGTGGCAGGTGTGAGAGAAGTGGTTTGCCAATGGATGGATTGCAATTGAACCAAGCACCCCTATTTATAGTTGTAAACAGACAGTGACACGGCCCCGTGCCTCCTTCTTCTCTGTCTTCATTTAATGAGTCGTGTCAGTCCGGATGCTTGCACGATCTCGTGTGTCAACGACACGACCCCGTGGCCATTGTACTTGCTGTACTATCCAAGATTTGCATATCTGGGAGTTGACCACGGTCCGTGTCTATGGGACAAAGACCCGTGTCTCTTGTCTGCTTATGTTTGTCTTCTTCTTTCTGGAATCTTGAGTGGGGCACGACCCCATGCCTTGGTGGCATGGCCCCGTGCTTGTCTTCTGATTCGTTGTTTTTGGTCTTGGGGTGAAGTTCAGAGGGTCAGTATGATGTATTAACTTCCCTTCTTTCGTATTTATGTTGGTTTTTGCTGTTAATATGCTTATTTTGTACATTTAAGCTCTTTTAATCCTGAAAATCAAAAGTATACAAAGAAACACACTTTTTCCAATATTAGTACTAAAAATGGTTGATTTTATACCTTATTTGATATAATTTATATATTGCATTTGGTGCATATCAGTGACAAACGGAAAAACTACATGTATATCCATACAACCTAATCATAGTTAATTATACATTTACGTGCATTTAGACTTAATTATGTATTAATTGAGTCCACAAAGTCGAGCAATGTATGGGAAATGCATGAATATTTGCATTTAACATAATTGTATTCACCGCTCCGCGTTTCAATGAAATTAATTTTAACGAACATTGGTGGGTTATCTGGTGGACACTTTGACACCAAAAGCATACTAATATGCCTGGAAAGTTAAACCGATGGCATTATTTCATTATTCGATGAAAAAAACGGATAGAAACTTATATAGAATAAGTATAGATCCTAAGTGTCAGATAAAACACGCAAGCATTATTTTTGGTCCATTTTTAACAGCGGACTTATAATTTTCGCCAAATGACTATAAATACATGATCATTAAGTGATAATGATTAAAATTAAGTGCTATTAATAATTACCGGTTATTAACGCGCAAATGATTGTTAATTATAAGCACAACTAAGGGATAATTTAGCATCAAATCATCATCAAAGTGTAGGAGTGTGGATTGAACTTGTTTAAGAAGGAAAATGATCATGAAAATTTATTCTTGAATATTTAGGGTTTTCATTTAATTTTCTTTTTCATGGATCTTGTTAAAAGTTATAGAAATAATTTTAATCCGATTTTTACCCATCGTGATATGTAACGAAAAATAGAATATTAAAACAACCAAAATTAATAAATGTTCCTATTTTCATTTAACTCAACGAGGGTCCGGTTTTCACAATTTGGGTCGGGTTTTAGAGGTCTGTTTTTGGCGGATGTTACAAAGATGGCTCAAGAAACCAAGTGGATAGGTATGGAGTGCTAAGTTTGAGCCCAGAAGACATCAAGACATGATCAGGGGAAAACTGAAATACTTCATTGTAACAACCCTCATTAAAAGTCCTATTTATTTTATTATTTTATCCAATAGGAAACCCTAATTGTGACACCCAAGTGATTCTGCACAAACCCTAAAATTTTCAGAACAATCAGCATCAGGATCAGGGCCCCTAAAACTCAGGGGGGGGGGGGTATTCCCTACTTAACGATTATCCTTATAAAACGCTGTAAAAATTGAATTTCTCGATTCCGTCGACTCAGCTAGGCTAGAAAAACACGTGGCAAGACGATGACCATTTCGTGTCCCTTACGCACCGTAAGGAAAAATGCTTACGGTGCGCAAGGGGGTCAAAATTCGAGTATAAATAGCAGGTACTGGGACTTGATTCCTGGTTTCATTACGACGTTCAAATTCGATTTGTGCGCTGAGTTATAATAGAAACAGTCTCAAAATCACTAATTAGTGTAGCGGGATGCTGCTACGATGCCGGGTATTAACTTGATCGCTGCTACGATTCAATGTCCGATCGATTGAAACTATCCGATGGATGTTTTAGTACTATCCTTTGTCATTAGTCGTGATTCCGACAGGATGTTTGAGTATCACCCGAACTCAGGGAATACTCTGTCATTCGTTGTGAATCCGATGGATGTTTAAGTGATTGCACTTTGTCATTCGTTGTGAGGGTTTTAATCTCGTGAGTTATCGTAAATGCTGTATTAAGTTACCTACTTAGTTCGTGTACACTAGGTTACAAGGCTAATCAATAGGCTAAGCTCTGCCTGTATCTGCAATCTATCAAGGCTTATCTGTAGACTAAACTTTGCCCGTATAAATCTGCATGCTTATAATGTGAGTCATTCTCTTTTTATCAAATTACTTTCAAAAGCATGTTTATTTTTAAGGTTATAATTACAGGGATTAAGTCTTTGTAATCACCAATTTACAGCCGGTATGTGGGGTATTGTGCACAATATTAATTTCTCACAGGGTTAGGCTAATAAGCCCTAACATAGGTTAGGCAAATAAGCCCTAACAGTGAAGTATCACAGGGTTAGGCTAATAAGCCCTAACACAGGTTAGGCAAATAAGCCCTAACAGTGATATACGTCATCATTGGGGCAGCCAATGGTGATATGACCACAGTCACAGAAACGAGTCGAGTGACAAATACTGTGGGGTAGTTGGTTGATATAGAAACAATGTAATCACCCTTAATACTGTAAATTATAACAAACATGTCGTTTTATTAAATAGAATGATTCACTCAGTATTTCCCGCTGACAAAACCTTTTTAAAACGCGTTTCAGGTAATTACAGTAGATTGGAGTAAGAGATGGATACGACACTGAAAGGCATCAAGAAGTGGCTTATTTATTAATTAAATCAAATTAAGAAATAGTATTTTATCTAATAAAATTTATCTTTATTAAAGCTACCATTGTAAAACATGGGTTTATCCCATCTATTTAATAAATAAAATCCGGTGTTTTCTAAACTCTGATATTTTTCCTAACTCACGGTCTTGATGAAATTTCCGCTGCAACATTTTCAAAATAATCACCGGTACCACTGGGCTGTTCGCGACTCCCGATTCCGTCCAGGGTGGGTCGGGGGCCGTGACAGAAGGTGGTATCAGAGCCACTGATTTAAGCCTTTAGGTGTTGTAACAATAATACCTGAGTTTGTATAAAAGAGTTAGGAGATTGCTGTTAACTGGTAGCACACATGATAACATTTAGACTTGAATTTAAGAAAAGATGCCTTAATATAAACTTCAAGATAAGCTAAGTACTTATGTGAATAAATTATGATGGGTTTTTGTATGCCATAAGAATAGTAATTAGAATATTGCAAGATACGATAAATAAGCAATAACATTTAATTGCTATTAATTCTTGCTTAGTGATATTAATTATGTTACGGGAATAAAAATTTCCTTGATTCTGGATAAAAGCCCTAATAAAAGAGGCACTTTTAAAAATCCTGAAAAGATACTATTTATGGGAAATAGAAAATTTTCTCCGGCAAGACTGGGTATGGTGTAGCAGACTCTCCAGTTTGTCCGGATATACTGAGGTTACCTCTCCGGCGCGAACCGGATAAGACAGGGTATGTAATATGTCAAACGAGTGACAAGATTTCCCTAAATAGTATCATGACCAGATATCTGACTGGTTTTTGGAAATATGAATCTGTTAAATACATTGACCTGATAGATGGTATGTTTATTCCAGCATGTGAAATATAGGATTATATAGATATATATATATATATATATATATCTATAAGAAATTCCAAAAAGTCAATTAGGAATAAAGCACAAGCATATGTGTCTAGATTTCTTTATCAGAAATTTCTTTTCCGATATCAAACATTATTTCATTTGATCATCTGTCTCGTAACTCATGCGACAATAATAACAATAGAAACCCATTAAGTTGGGATACCATCAAAAGTGTAAAGAATTTCTAACGCGTTACCATAAACTATTAACGCAAGTAAGAAGCATGTAAAGTTGTGATAATGTACAAGAAAACACATGAAAATTTAATTATAAGTCCACAGAAGTTGAAGTATATCACACACAACTTTCGAGGAAAGATCTTTGGAAAATATAAATTGGGTACGATGACACCAATGTTAATTCCGTCAGTAGAAGAACTACTAATAAAAAAGAAGCACTTTGCCACATGATCCTACAACCAACATGAATCTTATTGAGGTACGGTGTAACAAGATTTCACAAACATCCGTGCACAGTCTAATCAGAGTCATAAGTATTATCACTGCAAAAAGGAGTCACATACCTTTGCAAATTCCCTATTTTATTTTTATTCGACATTCCCTGGTAATTTCACTTAACAACGGTTATCACACGAAATTCCAGATAAAAGTTCTTATATTTCTTTCCTTAAAATTCTGACTTTTGCATATAATAAATTAACTTTCGTGTTTCTACTTCCTCTAATAGTCATCATACCATGAGGATTTCTTTCATAGTAGCGAATATTGATCTATTTCATTTCTTGGTAAATTCACACATTACACATGCACTGTTTGTTGCGCATGTGATTCATTTGATTTATGAAGACCACTGGAGGACTTCATTCCGATTTGTTATTTTATCCAAACTCAAATATCATTCCGATTTTTGTACTGTGAACCGCATTATTGCAAAACAATAACTCCTGGATATCGAGTCAATCAATTTCTTGAAAAATTTAATTTTCTTTGACATACATAGTTTCTATTGTGACCATGTTCGAACTTTCTTATTAAAACTTGTTTTGTTTAAACCGAGTTCAATTATTTGAATTTGCTCGCATTACATATTCAATTCAAGGTTCCATATGATGAATTAAAACCATCATATTCCAAATAATCTTAACAAGCATTTCAATTTTCTTGAACCATAACATGCTTGTGTGATCCTCGACTTCATTAAATCATTTTGATCACGATCACCTTGTGGTGATGTTTTCACAAAATCTGAAGCTTGCGCTAATCTCGGATTTAATTATTTGTTCATTTCGCTTGGTTGATTTATTCTATACAAGCAATCTTAACACAATCATGTGCTAAGATAATGATACGCAAATTCATTTCATATTTCAGTGTATCTCTTAATAATTCTTACAACATCAATCGAGTCTTTCGTGATATTATTGCTTTATCATCGTTGATCGAAAAACATTATATAAATTTAATTGATTACGGAAACTTACATAAGTAATTATCTAATTTATAATATAGTATTACTATATTTAAAAATTCTTGTTAAACCATTAAAGGTGAAGAATTAATATTTTTACATATAAAATTATGTTTGAGGTATATTCTCATTTAAGTTTATGTTTAGTTAATATTAGTTTTATTATTTGTAATAATATATTAGTGTTAATATTATTTTTAAATACTAGGGTTATTATCAAGGGCATATATTGAGTAGCATAGCCTTAGTTAGGCATGGACTGATCACCTATGCTTAAACAAGGGAGCACTAACCAATATCCAACCATGATAATAACTAGTTAATGTATATAAATTAAGTCATCATACTTATTTAGTAATTGTAATTATATGTAAAAATATTGTTATATATATATATATATATATATATATAAATATATACTTTATACTGTAAGGAGAAGACATATTTCATAAAACAATACAAGAATTAGAGGGACGAATAAAATTATATAAATAATTGTCTATCACATGTTTTGTGGTAACTATGTACCGTAACGCTCTGGCAAGAAAATGACCATATAAGAATAATATGGTAGTCATCAACTACGTTGGGTTAAGGGAACATGGTAATATATAAGAATAGTCCCCGTTTTCACTTATTTACAACATTTGTAAATACATTCACAACGTTATATGGTTTCAAAATAAAAAATAAGTAATCACATAGAATCGACCCATTAAGTGTTATATATTTATAAAATATTTTACAAATACTTTTGTACAATAAATATTTTTACACCTTTTATTTACAATTTTCATTTAACATTATAAATAATAGTGATTTCTTTTACAAAATAATAAAATATTTTGTAAAGTAATAACTTCATTGCGGTGTTTTGTAATATATATTACATAGTAAATATAAGTTATTTTACATAGAATAGTAAAATACTAAAATAATATTTATTTAAAAGTGGTGACCATTTACATATAGTAAAAATATGTAACAAATAATATATATTACATAGTATTTATATTTGATATGTAAAATACGGTTCAGACAGGAACACAAATAATATATATTACATTTGTTTTACAAATATAATATAATGGTTGGTCATGCTAAAACAACTTGTTCTTATTATATTTCGATCTCTAGGATATAGTATGAAAAATATGGTTACTAATAGTGTACTATTACATTGTTTCACAATTAAAACAATTTGGAACTCTAAACAATGATACACTAACTCTATTGTCTTTTGGTGTATCTTTGCAATTCACTCATCTCAACACTTTGATTTTCTCATATCATAAATATTTGACAAATCATTTTTCATGCTTTTATTTCATTTTGAACCTGTCAATTCTAAGTCTTCCTCAGTTGCCAATCAAAGTAAGCTTTCTTTTGACAAAGAATTTTATTAAATTCTAAAAGTCATTCACATTCATTTTAAAATCTATTGATCATATATCTTTTGGCTTGAACCTAGTCATCTTGGAAATTATATCATTTCATCTCATTCGTTTATCATTGATTTCTTGAACTAATTCATTTGAACCATTAAATCCTACTTATTGTACAACTCGTATTCACAAAATTTGATATTTTAATTTTGTGTCATTTACCTTAAAAATATTGTTTTTATTGACTAAAATATGACATAAGTATCATAACCCAAATCTCGAGGACGAGATTTAAAACAAGGTGGGGAGAATGTAACAACCCTCATTAAAAGTCCTATTTATTTTATTATTTTATCCAATAGGAAACCCTAATTGTGACACCCAAGTGATTCTGCACAAACCCTAAAATTTTCAGAACAATTAGAATCAGGATCAGGGCCCCTAAAACTCAGGGGGGGGGGTATTCCCTACTTAACGATTATCCTTTTAAAACGCTGTAAAAATTGAATTTCTCGATTCCGTCGACTCAGCTAGGCTAGAAAAACACGTGGCAAGACGATGACCATTTCGTGTCCCTTACGCACCGTAAGGAAAAATGCTTACGGTGCGCAAGGGGGTCAAAATTCGAGTTTAAATAGCAGGTACTGGGACTTGATTCCTGGTTTCATTATGACGTTCAAATTCGATTTGTGCGCTGAGTTATAATAGAAACAGTCTCAAAATCACTAATTAGTGTAGCAGGATGCTGCTACGATGCCGGGTATTAACTCGATCGCTGCTACGATTCAATGTCCGATCGATTAAAACTATCCGATGGATGTTTTAGTACTATCCTTTGTCATTAGTCGTGATTCCGACAGGATGTTTGAGTATCACCCGAAGTCAGGGAATACTCTGTCATTCGTTGTGAATCCGATGGATGTTTAAGTGATTGCACTTTGTCATTCGTTGTGAGGGTTTTAATCTCGTGAGTTATCGTAAATGCTGTATTAAGTTACCTACCTAGTTCGTGTACACTAGGTTACAAGGCTAATCAATAGGCTAAGCTCTGCCTGTATCTGCAATCTATCAAGGCTTATCTGTAGACTAAACTTTGCCCGTATAAATCTGCATGCTTATAATGTGAGTCATTCTCTTTTTATCAAATTACTTTCAAAAGCATGTTTATTTTTAAGGTTATAATTACAGGGATTAAGTCTTTGTAATCACCAATTTACAGCCGGTATGTGGGGTATTGTGCACAATATTAATTTCTCACAGGGTTAGGCTAATAAGCCCTAACATAGGTTAGGCAAATAAGCCCTAACAGTGAAGTATCACAGGGTTAGGCTAATAAGCCCTAACACAGGTTAGGCAAATAAGCCCTAACAGTGATATACGTCATCATTGGGGCAGCCAATGGTGATATGACCACAGTCACAGAAACGAGTCGAGTGACAAATATTGTGGGGTAGTTGGTTGATATAGAAACAATGTAATCACCCTTAATACTGTAAATTATAACAAACAGGTCGTTTTATTAAATAGAATGATTCACTCAGTATTTCCCGCTGACAAAACCTTTTTAAAACGCGTTTCAGGTAATTACAGTAGATTGGAGTAAGAGATGGATACGGCACTGAAAGGCATCAAGAAGTGGCTTATTTATTAATTAAAACAAATTAAGAAATAGTATTTTATGTAATAAAATTTATATTTATTAAAGCTACCATTGTAAAACATGGGTTTATCCCATCTATTTAATAAATAAAATCCGGTGTTTTCTAAACTCTGATATTTTTCCTAACTCACGGTCTTGATGAAATTTCCGCTGCAACATTTTCAAAATAATCACCGGTACCACTGGGCTGTTCGCGACTCCCGATTCCGTCCAGGGTGGGTCGGGGGCCGTGACATTCATCAAATAAGAGACTAAAAGACAGGCTTCAATAAGTGTGATTTTGGCATCAACAGATCTAGGGGAGATTGTTGGGTTATGTAAGATCTGTTGATGATGAAAGTCAAAACCTAAGGGTACTATTTTCCCTTCCTGATGAAATAAGTTTAGATACATTAACAAGACCAGAAGTTTCCCCTTGAAGGCTTCCCGAAACAGCTACCTAAACTACTAGAACATAAACTATTGCCATTAAGAATAAAAAATAAAAGAACAAAGTGTTGGATTGTCAAAGTGATGGTCAACAAGTTAACTAAAGTCAAGATTGAAGACTAGTAGATCAAGTCAACAAGTCAAAGACCAGAAGTTCTGGATTTCTAGAAGTGCTGGTTCTCAACCAGCAGTACTCTCTATCTCACATCAGAAGCAACAGTTCTATGTAACAATGTAACTATCCAACAGTTTTGCTAACTGTTTGAAGTTACATCATTTAATGAGTTGTTAGGGGTCGCTTTCATGGTGACATCACCAACAGTTCTCTCATCCTATATATAGTTCTTCATTCTTATTGTAATAGTTAATACTTAGAGCCTTTGAGCATAAAAACTAAGCGAGAGAGTGCACTTGGTGAGGGGGAGTACGTCTGTACCTTGTGATTGTATTACATTCTGATTTGAATTCAATAAAATCATTTTGCAATCATTACCAAATCCAATTATGATAGATTAATGTGTTTGTTCATTACCGTTTGATTAAATTTCTAATTTGATTCAACTACTTTATCAGAAAACACACACTCTCAGATCCAACATGTAGTTTTCTATAAAATGGTTCTACAACTATTAACTACTCATTTTGAAGAACATTGGAGCTAAGTATATTATTTACGTGCCCGTGTATTGTATCTTGCATCAATTCGTTGTGTGATTATGTAATGCACACATTGATTTCGCAGGTGTACTCACTATTGTTGATTCTTGTTCACGCATAGACCTTTGATATATTGGGACTTACAGAAACTCATAGAGAACATTCAAAAATGAATGTTATTGGATATGAGGAAATCCAAACAATGCATATTGGTGTCAAAATTGTACATTACCTTCCTCTTCGGGAAGTGAACATGATGACAGAACAAAAAAGCAAATGTTTCTGTTAAGTTAGCTTACTAGAAGCAAATGTTGTCTCTTGGTCCTTACCTAACAATTATGTCACCAATACTGAATTCTCAGACTTTGTGAACATAGTCAAGTCCTAATTATAAGAAACTAAACATTCAGTTGTTGGATAAATAATCACTCAACAATGCTAACCAGATGTGTCAAGCAATGAAAGAGTTATCTATAAATCTTAAGATACTGGTAAAAGTAGTTGAAGAACAATGAAGTGCTATAAAGTAAATCAAGTGTGAGATAGAGAAATAAAATTAGAAGATGTCAAAATCTAATGATCAATAAGCAAAGACCATCTCAACCAATGTGACTGGGATACAACTGATCAATGAAATACTCAATGCTCTTGACAAACAAACAAAACAAAAGGAACGAACACTGAATAAATAGCAATTGTAGAGAAACGTGGACTAAAATGAAGCAAGGAATGAACTTCATTACTTGTAAATGTGACACATCGGAAAAATTACGACAAATAATATGGCCACACGTGTTCGATAACTCTAAAATATTCCTTGTAAGTTGGACGACAGGGACCAAATTCATAAAAACGTGGAAGTTTGGAAGTTGAGGGGTCAAAGATGGAGAAAAAATGCCAAAAATTTGTTTTCTGACAGTCCCTTACGGACCGCAAGGCATATGCCTTGCGGTCAGTAAGGCCATCACTGGCAGACCAGTTTGAGCTGGCAACTGCAGCTACAATTTTGGACACTTATCTAGCGATTTTTGTCACATTTCTCCTGCTTGGGACATGTGTGATGACACTAATCACTTCTATAACACTCTTGAGAACACTTGGCATCATATGGGAGCTTGAATCTAACTATAAATAGGTGATCAAGTTCACCATTTGAACTTGCACCTTTCATAATTCTTTCTCTCTATCTCTATCTCATGGAGTGTTTCCGATCTAAAGAAGCCTCCTACTTGAAGCTTAGTCTTCCTTTGAACACTTGTAAGTGTTCTCCTTCAGTCTTGTTTCATTTCTAGGCTAGTTATTAGCCGAAAGTCAAGCAAATTGACTTTTGCTTTGACTTCGGTTATGACCATATTGGTCAATCCAAAGTTTGAATCGAACATGGATACGTGATCGTAATAATGAATGTATTAATCCTTTATGATGGCACCTTCTGAAGATCACGCTAAGTTAGTGAAATGACTAGTCAAAGTTTTATTAAATAAAAGTAAAAATCGTAAATTTTCGTAATTCACGTAAAATGAACTTCTAAGTATCGAAACCTTAATTTTTGACATTATAACAATTTATATTACATATTAGGACATGTTAGATCATGTCCAACTAGTCATTTCCTGCTTAGAGCTCGGTCCGCAAACGAAAGTCAAACAGTTTGACTTCTGCCTTGACTTCGATTCTGACCCGTTGGAGATAGTTTAGATACTCATTAAGGGTTGTAATATGATCATATTATTGTAGGGAATAAGCACTAAGGGTCATACCTTCTGATCATATCATTTGTAGGGTTTTATGCAAAGTCCATATAATATGCCTAAAAATGCCTAAAATGCCCTTTCCGCGCAAAGAATGGTTTTAAAACATAATGAACCTATAATCTGAGTTTGAAACTGATATGGTAACATAATAAAATATATCTTGGCATATTGGAGTTATCATAAACCCACTCAACCACCCGGTGCCATATATGCGTGTACGGTTGACTTATATAGCAAAATATGTATAAGTTATCCAAATCGGGTCAAAATCTTTCCAAATCAGTTCTAATAAGAATGTATGGTTGTTTGACCCATATTATACGAATCCTCGTACTCGGAAGGGTATAAACCACATTCTATCTGGTCTTCGCTTAATTTAACGAACCGCACACATTTATTATAGTTAACCGTTAAAAGTTAAATGACTTGCATAAGACCCGTTAACGTTCTAATGGATCATAGTTCCGTTCATTCCAGACTAGGAGCCTCCAGTAAATTGCGCCTGTGTTTAGGTTGTTTTGTTTACGATTGTGCTTAAGCTTATTTCATTTGTAAAGATAAGCGCAAGTAAATACTGTTAGCTTATTTTCCCTATACAGGCTTGGGATACGACACTAGCCGCTTGGTCGGGTATTAAATCAATGATGAATATGTCGAAAATTTAAATAACCCGTTTTGCTTGATAACTTTAAGATTGGGGATTAATACGACCGTGTCCTGGATATACACGACTCACTTAATTGCAAGTGGCCATGACCTAAGCGCGGGGTGTAGGCATACACCTGGCAGATGCTAATGCCATTATATGTACTTTATTGAAAATGTGGCGTGTCAGTTAATCATGTATCGATTTTCATCTTCGGCCCCCATATGTACTGACAAGCATGTAAAACTGGTAACATAAGATATAGTTTGTCCCAAGTTATTTATAAAATGATATACCAAATGGTATAAAAAATGATTTTGAAAATGTCTTGGTTAATTGTATTTACCAGTGAAAACTGACGTATTTTCAAAAGACTAAGCGTAGTTTAAATAGCAAATACAGAATAGGCTGGAGGTGCTCGGTCTAGACGTTTTGGAATTTGCGACTCCACGAAAGACCTATTAGTCTAAAGTCTCTTTTGTTATTTTCGATCCGTCTGTGGATCTTTTTAGTACATTTCCGTCTGTATAATTATTCTTGAACTTTTAGACACTATTTGTATCAGAGCCAACGTTTGAGCGAATTAGACACTAGCCTTTTGTGTCTAAGCTCAAATATCATATAAGCATACTCTTTAGACTTTTCCGAGTCTAGACTTAACCTAAGATCACTCATGTCTATATAGTTATTGATTTTATATTTTCAAGTACATTATGCCGCCTAGAAGACGTTGAATGGGAAAAGGTCCCATGAGGGGAGGACCATCACGACTTTTACCGTGACCCTCTCATCACTTGGACCATCCACAAAATTCAAGTGAATTGCATTCCTCACAGCCTGCTAGGCATTCGATTTCACACCACTCGCATTCGCACCATTCCCATTATTTTCGTTCCCACTCACACCACGATTCTTTTAATCCAGCTCACTACATAATTTCACCCACCCTAGTCAGAATCAAATTGATAACGATTCTAACCCAGAGATGCCGTCATCTGGATAAAATCTGCATCCTATTGAGTTATTCAGCGATACTGCATCATATGGAGGTTCACCTTTCCAAGGTCCTGATGAGTGGGACCAGTATTTCAACCAATTCACATTTTACGATACCCCCGAACATCAACCACAAACACCTCCTTATCCACCACCTCAATCTCCACCTCCTCTACCAGAGGATGTGCAAATGGAACAATAACAACCCCCACCATAACCAAGGAAGCCTCGCACCAGTGCACGGATGTCAGTACGTGCTGGACAATGGACTGGATCGCTTCCACCTCTTCCCCCAACTTACCTAACTATACCAGAGGACCCCAAATGGGTGGACCCTCCAACCCTGATCCTACCACTGAGCCACCTCAACCACCATCTACGGGTTATGATAACCCCATTCCCACATATCCAGATATGACCAGATATGATGCTACTTATACTTCAGCCGCTATTGATTATAACTATCCGGCTCCAGCTTATGACCCCTATTTATATGCGGTCATTCAAAATGCTTTATACCCACTGTAAGTCACGTAAAACGGATCTTTCAATGATATCAAACCAAATCTTGTGAGAGTGTGGAAACCAATCACAAGATGATTCAAGATAAACACAAAAAACTTAAAATCGAAGAACAATACTGAATCACTTTCAACACTTGCACACGATTCTATTACTTGAAAAGCAAAACCGTCTAGTACAAGTGTTCTTCACCAAATCGCCTCTCTCTCTAGCTCTCTAGAAGTTGTAACAATGAAGTTCAAAACCCTAAAACAAGTTAGAAACTTGTTTATATACATAGACAAGCCCACTTCCCTACATGGGCTCCCTTTGGGCCTGCTTGGCCCACATGGCCTAAAGCTTGGCCCAAGTGACCTATAAAAGGTCCACAACCTAATATAAACTAACCCGGTAAGGCCCAGTTCGTAACCATAGCTCGCTGTGTTAATTTGATGCGTCAGTCTCACACTTTAGGGCCTAATAATCTCCCCCTAGACTGATGCCATCAAATTGTCTTCATAGCATGAATTCAGCAACGTCTTCAATGAAGTCTATGGTTGTCTCTATGCTGCAGATGTTGTGGAAGTTCTTGACTTCTGAACTCTCAGCACTGGGTCTCTTTCTTCAGCTCTTGTGGTTAGCTTCATATCAGGATCACGATCAGCTTTGCTTGAAAATCTTTGTCAAAAAGAATGTGAGAGGAGGATTCTCAACAACTCTTTTCTTCTTTAGTCTTTATCTTTCAAGCAGGTTCACGGTACTTCTTCAAATGCACTATCACTGTCAGACGACAATTCGTATCCGATTCTTCTGACTCAGGTACATCTTGTTGTTGTGCTGCTTCAGGATTCTTCAGCAACTAACAACATCTTCTTAGTCTTCATCAACCCCTGTTCTTGATTGAAACCAAGTTCTGCACATTCTCACAAACTCATAAGCAAACATTTCTTATGCAACAGGGAGAGTACCATATGAACACTAGGTACATCCAAGTACTTGTACTCGAATTTCACAATTTAAACTCTTTCAAATTTTGATGATCAGTCAAATCTTCAAGAACGGTTACATTTTTTATTTTAAGAAAAACAAATAAACACTCTATTTTTAGATTTTTGGTTTTATAGAAAAGCAAGACACTATTTTTGTATTTTTGAATTTTTGTATTTTTATTTTTTAATATTAAGAACTAGAAATAAATAAAAATCAAAATATAAACAACTACCATAACATACAATTACAATTGCAATGGGATCAAAATACGTTCTCAGGTAGACTAAGGAACACTTTTCAGTACGAGCCTAATCAAACTGGTCTATGCGATTGCCAATATATTTGTCCACTTAAACTTTAACGCTCAACTTTCAATTTTTCAAATTCGTGATATGCTTTAGGTAATATTATATTATTATACCCGTGTGTCCCATTCCAAGGCATACCCCCGAGATCAAGGTAAGCACAACGATTCATCGTAACAGGTGAGTATATAGATGTCATCCCTTTTGATTCTTTGAGCATTTGGAATATTCTCATTTTGAGATTTTGATTCCTCAGGATTTTCGTCCTCTTGGAATCTTTTAAGATATCCTGACTGTGTCTAGGAAACCAAATCACGAGGTTTCGATCTTGACCACACTTATCAACACTGATCTTTTACCGAATGATCTAGACGATTGTCAGTATATTTGTCCACCTAAACTCACCTCCCTAGACCTTTTCCATATAGCTGCCTGTAACAAATTTTATCATGTTTTGATTTCTTAACAATGAACACCCAAACAAATACTAATCAAATCCCGGAGTTATATACAGCACACTCTATCATGCAAGTAGCTTCCCTACCACATATTTCACAAGTCCAATTTAAATCTCTGAAATCTTAACTGGGAATAGATTGAGAAGAGAACAGAATAGATCTTAAGCAAAGATGGTATAATATACAGATCAAATGAGTTTTTCTCAGTTTGATATAGGTTTCTTGGGTTTCTTTTGGGCACTTGAGGGCCTCTTTCGGGTGTTTAATTGATCTATAGAGCGACAACGTACAGCTAGGTCAGCATGTATCTGGATGCAGCAGAAGCTGACGTTGCCTAGCACCTCCAGGTCTTTGCTTCCGCAAAACAGAGGAGATACACGACCTTTTCAGAGAAGATTTCAGAGTTAGACCAAAATTATGTGTATCGGGACAACATACAGACATTCAAATAGAAATGAGCTAATTCCAAGTGACTTTCTTTCCTGAGGTCATGTACTAATTTAGTTCTAAACAGAACAGCCAATGTTTCCAGTCTTTAAGGATAGAGCCTACCAACACATCGTGCTAAAGTCAAACTGTTTCGATACTGGTCTTACATGAGTCAGCCCTTCACCATAATGTGAAAATTCATTTACGGAAGGACAGCCAAGATATCCCTGGATGATTCAACAATATAAAGACCCGTAACCTCAGATGTTGGCTATCTATCAACACAAGATTTAAGACCATAAAATCATACGCCGTTGGTATGTTACCCACATGGTACATAGTTCGTTATGTTTATATCACTTGGTATCCTTTATCATTTTGAGCGTCAAGCCTATCGACATATCGCAGTAGATCCTAGTCTTTTCAGCTATGGCACCTTACATGTGTTAGTCAAACCCTTTAACACGAACATTTATTTCACTTCCCATATCATGTAATTTATCTTTTTGGCTTTTTCATTTTCTCCCCCTAAAACAATACTTATATATACAGCAAACTCTTTTTGTATTTTTCTTTTCTGAGTTTTCTCCCTCTAAACTCTATATCTATCTATATGTTCCTCTCCCCCCCTAAATTTGTGCATAAATCTTGTATTTTTGCGCAAATTTACCATTTACTAGAGAAATGACACTTTATATACAAAATAATGAACTAAGAAAGAGATAAAATATTTTTGCTTAACCATTCTGTCATCAGATTGAAGACTAATCAAATTCAATTCAAAGTACTGAATTTAAACGGTACCTTTTGCTGATCTTTTCTTACTTCTCTAATCTCCTCCAAAGGAAACATATCATCTGTAAAAAAAATTTGAACTTTTTGCAACAGTGAAATGTTACCCGTTTTTATCTCTGGAACAACCGCTATCAACATTCCAGAGATTGTCAACAGCTCCTCCTTGGTTGTTCCTGAAAAATAAGGAGATTAGTAAGACATGGGTACCCAGGCCATCGTGGTCCTGGGATTACCTGAAGCATCAAAGTAAGACACTTCTTTCAAACACAAGTCCCCTTTAGTTTCAAGGATTGGAGACGTTGCTGCCTTGGATTTGGGTTTCCAAATCTGCTTCGGTTTAACAAACGTGTTTGTTGCCTTCGATTGAGCAACTTTAGCTGATTCAGGCTTGTTAGTTTTAGAAAAATGTTTTTGTTCTTGAACAGCCTTACGTTTGTTTTTAGCAGCATTCCAATCCCCATCAGAAGGTTTAACCTTGGGATTCACATTCTTCATTGCCTTAGGTGAAGATACCTTCATTGGCTCGGAATGATTGTTATCATTTGGTGTAACCCTCTGATTTCACATATAATAGGGTACATGGGGACGCCTTGTGCAGTTTCTAGCAATATGACCCACAATGCCACAGTTGTAGCAAGTTTGTCTTTTCATCGGAAAGATGTTTTGAGCAGCTTGATTCGCTCTAGCAGGTCCTGAAGGACAAACCGGTCCTTTTTGTGTTGGATGCGCCTGCACTTTACTTTCAGACGAAGACGAATTTCGGTGCTTGTATGTGCTGGTTGCAGAAGCCTTGTTGCTTTGAGCACCATTCTTCGTCTTTTCTCCCTGATTGGAGCTTTCAGTCACCTTGTCATGAGCCTTATGGGATCGTGATTGTCTTTGATGAGCAGACTTCTTATATCCTCGACTTTGATCTGCTCGTTTTGGCTCCTTTTGTGTGTTGTGAACCGGCTCACAAACACCAGCACAAGAGTGAGTGTTGACTTTTTGTTGCACTTTTGGACGATGAACACAATTTCTAGCAATGTGTCCAGGAATTCCACAGTTGAAACATGTCTGTCGTTTCAATGTATGGAGATTCTGAGAGCAAGCAGCATTAGCCGATCTGATTGGTCTAGATGACCGAGCTTGCTTAGCTTGCTTAGATTGCTTTGGTTGTGTTCCGTGTGCCTTTTCTGAATTCTTCTGTACCTGTTGATCAGAACTAGCACAAGCATGAGATTCAGATGGATGATGTTTTTCGTCTTTTATAATTTTATCAGGATCATTTTGAAAAGACGATTCAGTTTCTGTTTTAATCTCCTTTTCAGAAACATTTTCTTGTGACTGTTCATTTATTGTGACCACCTATTCTTTTACAAAAACAGATCCAGTTTTAATTTCTGAAGATGTTGAAACTTCATCAACACATGTTTCATCAACACATGTATCATCTGAGTTTGATAATGGTTCCTTTTCAACCTCGGTTTCCAATGGGGTCCCACTAGATTCAACATTAGGGACGTCCACTGAGACCAATTCAGAAGAAGAATCAGAACACTGTTGATTCTCTTGAGAAGAAGTTTCAGTGGTTTCACAGAATGCGTCCTGAGGGACCTCACCTGTCAAGCTGTCATCAGCTGAAGAGTTAGAAACATTAGAATCACAATTTTTAGCTACTGAAAAACATCCATCATCACACACATTATTCAAAGATTCATCACAAGCATTCATAGTTTTGCCCAAAACATCAGGCCCAAAAGAAGACGAAACATAGCTATGAAACGAGTTCAAAAATGATTGTCCAAACACACAACCAGAATCAGTTTTATCAAAAGTAGGTTTAGAAACATCAGAATCTAAAGGTGGTTCATTCCCAAACATATCTCCCCATCTTACTTCAGGTACTTCATCTGCACATGATGAAGAAACGTTAGGATCACAAGTACCCTTGGACACAAAACAAACTGGTTTAACCACCTGTTTTTCAACAGGTCTGACATTTACTGATGACTTACAGTTTTTGGGACCATAAGTCATTTTGCTTTCATTCAGCATCTCCTCCTCAGTCATAGGTAAGTAAGTATAATTGTCATTATAAGGAGGAGGAGCCTGATTAAAACCCAATCCCAACCCTTTTCTTTTCTGGTATGCTAACTGTTGATCACACAAGTTTTTGACTAATTTGCTAGAAGAGTCAAATTTTTTAATGTTTAGCTCATTTATTTGATATCTATCTCTGATATCCTCCAGTTCTTTAGTCACATTGCATAGTTTTTCTTTAACCATGAAGAGTTGGGCTGTTTTTACACTAACATCATCCTTGAGTTGGATGATGTCTTTTCGCTGAGCTTCGATTTTCTCCTTAAAAAGTTTTTCATTATTAGCCAAAGTAAATTTTTTCCTTTTAATGTCATTATAGTCTTCAATTAACTCAGCGTTGTGTATTCTATAGGCTTCAACTCGTTCTCTACATTCAGGAGTACAGAAAACAGAAAGTATCTCTTCTTTGGTAATTTCATGAGCCACTGGTTTGTGAAACATGAATGCCATAGTTTCAGTGGGTAGTAGATACTTTTATTCAACTCCTCAAAACACAAACCAAACAAGAACCCGTGTACTCGCTAACTCAAACACTTTGCACGCGATCGAACTCGCTTTCTGACCTGCACTTCAAAAATCTGTCAAACCGATTTCACAAAACCAACAATCCTTTTTTTTATTTTATTTATTTTAAAGTAATGTTTATTATTATTATTATTAATAATAATATTATATAAACCAATGATTAGGTAATGATAACTCAATTATTATTATGATTATAATTAATATTATAAGAAAACCTATATTAATATATCACGTATGTCGTCTTCTTCTACGCAAGATGAAACCCAATACCCTAATTCAAAAACCCAGCCGCCAACAACAGAACTGTCAAAACTGTTTCGACAAACAAACACAGCTGAAGGTACGTTGGATGAAGTTGAACGGAGGATGGTGAATAGACGGAGAAGATCACGACGATGATTACGAAGGTTGCCGGAGACGGTGGCCGGAGAAGATGAACAGTGGTTGCGACTCGAGACTGAAGTGACTCGAAACCGTGGAAAAGATGGACTCGAAATCTGAAAGCTTGAAGATGACAACCTGTGACTCGAAATCGGAGGATGTGAGTTGAAACTGCTGAGTCGAAACCGTGAAGAAGGTTGTTGAAATCGGACTGCGACTCCAGACCGGTGATGAAGGACTCGAAACCGAGAATGATGATAATGATGGGAACTCGAGACCAATTGTTGAAACAGTTGACTCGAGACCTCTGATGAGCTGGTGAAGATGAGTCGAAACCTCAGTGAAGATTTGACTCTAGAACTCCTTTTGTGATTACGAGTGGGAGATGGTTGCGACTCGGAGGTGAAAAACTCGAGACCTTGAATGATGAAGTGGAAGACTCGAGACCTCAAAATGAGAGTGACTTTGGCGATGAGTCGAGACCTGATGTGTGAAGCTTGAAACCAGTAGTGATAAACCCGATAACTCAAAAAGTATGACTCGAAACCATCGAATGTTGACACTTAGACTTTTTGAAAATTGTAACTTAACAGAATTTCCAATATTTTTGGAAATTGAAATCTTTTTAAAACAGAAAGCATATTTCTTTTAAAAAAACAAAATTCGTCCAATATCTCTAACACTTTCAAAACAGACTGACACACCAAAATATATTGATTTTTGATAAAAATTTGATGAACACTACCAAGAACGCGAAGAACACGATGAATGTTCTTGGTGATTTTCAAAAATTTCTTCGAAAAACTTGAATATTTGATATCAAAACGAGCCTAGAACAGGTTCTAAAGGCTCTGATACCACTTGTAAGTCCCGTAAAACGGATCTTTCAATGATATCAAACCTAATCTTGTGAGAGTGTGGAAACCAATCACAAGATGATTCAAGATAAACACGAAAAACTTAAAACCGAAGAACAATACCGAATCACTTTCAACACTTGCACACGATTCTATTACTTGAAAAGCAAAATCGTCTAGTACAAGTGTTCTTCACCAAATCGCCTCTCTCTCTAGCTCTCTAGAAGTTGTAACAATGAAGTTTAAAACCCTAAAACAAGTTAGAAACTTGTTTATATACATAGATAAGCCCACTTCCCTACATGGGCTCCCTTTGGGCCTGCTTGGCCCACATGGCCTAAAGCTTGGCCCAAGTGACATATAAAGGTCCACAACCTAATATAAACTAACCCGGTAAGGCCCAGTTCGTAACCATAGCTCGTTGTGTTAATTTGATGCGTCAGTCTCACACTTTAGGGCCTAACACCCACCTCCATATCCTCCTACTTACCAAAACACAGGTTATCCAAACCCGGGATATTTGTACCCGGTTGTTCCACAACCACAACCACCACAACAACATTTACCGAATGAGGCTATCAATCAGGCGTTGGAACGAGCAGAACAAATCCAACGACAAACGGAAAAGAATGAATGGAGGACGGGCAAAATATTTAAGAAACTCTCCAAGATAGTAAAAGGGAGGAGAGAAGACTGAAGAATTTAATTTTATATTTCATTGTAATTTTTATTTCCAAAAGTCCTTTATGGACATTGTATTACGCTTTCCTTCCAAAAGTCCATGTTTGGACATGTATTGTAATTTATTTATGAAATTTTGATTTATCTTTTAAAATTTTCCTTTGCAAATATCTGAGCATTTATCTCAATATTTAATTCGATCTTTAATTGATCTACCATAAGCCAATAAATCTTCTTGATGGTTTGAAGCCAAATTATACCCTTATAAAGAAACAAGTTTTCTATGCATAATAAGTTGTACATTATGCTTTGCACATTTTTCAAAAAAAACTTGATTTTTTATTTTTAACCCAAATGTTTTTACCTTTTGCATTTTTAATCCTATATAATATTTTTTTTAACTTTAACCCAAAACTTTTCATTATTTGCAATTTAACTTCACAACTTTTGTCACTTATACTTTTCATCTTTCGCAAATTTCCGTTTTACGTATAGTTCTAAATTTTTCAAGTTAATACGACGCAACGTACATGTGTGGTTCAACGTTTTTGCCTCTATTTTTCCATGTTTGACAGTTTCATCGTAACAAGCATATCCTAGGTCTAGTCAGTGTTGGTGGTCGATGACGGTTGTGTAACACTAGTACTATTTGACACCGTTTTAAGCCCCGTTGCAACGCGATGTGTACTTTGTGGGTTTTTTCAAATAAAAAATGGTTATGCATATGGTTGTCGTAACGTTGGCTTTAGGGGTTTTCCAAAAAAAATGATTTTTTTTTACTTTTCACCCAAAAGTATTTCATAAATTACTTTTAACCCAAAACTATTTGTTTTTTACTTTTAACCCAAAACTTTTTACCTTTTGCAATCTATTTTCGTAACTTTTTTACTTTCAACTTTGTTCCTTTATAGTTTTCATTTTCCGCAAATTTTTCGCTTTATGCTTGGTTCTAAATTTTGTGACATAACACATCGCAACGTGTGTCTTTGGCTTAACGTTTTTACATTTCGTTCTAAATTTTGCGAGTTAACACGATGCAACATGCGTGTGTGGGTGAACGTTTTACATCGTCTATTTTTTCCCCGTTTGACAGGTTTAACATAATGTGCGGATCCTAGACCGACTTAGTTATAACTAAAGAATCCCCGCCGCATTGCGGCGGGTCGTAATCCTAGTTTAAATTATATGGCAAGCTAAAATAATGGCAAATAATGATGGCGATTGTGACAATGTGGTGCATACTGATAAAAAAGGTGGATGAGATATCTCCAAGCCTTATAGCCATTAAGGTCAAATGAGACCACAACTAATTATATAAACCAGAACCCTCAAGACAAAAATTCAATACAATTATCATTCAATTCAAATATTCAAATGAATTTCCCTGAGCAATAAATTCATTATTGTTCTGTAGCTCAACTACTTATAAAATGGCAAGCCGAAATTCCGGTGGTGCTGATTGCGGACATGGCAATGTGGAGCATGTCGACCATGAGGGCGGAGGGGATAACCTTCGGTCCCTAATTGTTGTGGAAGTCAGCAAGGCAATGGCCGATTTTATGGCTAATTTCAAAGGGCCAGATCCAACACATTCTGAAACCCCATCTATCCATTCATCTTCCACACATAAAACCCGAAGTTCATACTATTCCTCTACCAAGAGTGTGAGGAGTGAACCACATCGTGTTGCCAAGAAGGAACCTCGAAATCATAAAGAAGGGTGTTCCTACAAGTATTTTGTATCATGCAAACCTCGTGACTTCACGGGGGAAAAGGGAGCCATAGATGCCATGAAATGGCTTAACGAGATGGAAACCGTTGTGGACATCAGCGGTTGTGCTGAAAAAGACATCATTAATTATGTATCTCAGTCCTTTACGGATAATGCGTTGACGTGGTGGAAGGCCATGGTACAATCTACAGGGAAGGTCTCCCTGTACAATATGGGTTGGGCCAAGTTTGTGGACCTAGTCAAAGAAACATACTGCCAACCGCATGAGGTTGAGAAAGTAGAGTCTGACTTCTTAACTCTCACCATGAAGAACCTAGACTGTCGGAAGTATGTATATGACTACAACTCTATGTCTAGATTGGTTCCTTACTTGATTACTCCAGAGTCCAAACGCGTTGCGCGTTTCATTGGTGGTTTAGCACCCGAGATCAAAGGAATGGTGAAAGCCTCCAAACCCACTACCTTCAGATCCGCTGTGGATCTATCTCTCTCACTTACCGAAGATGAAGTGAGATTGAGGTCAATCAAGGCTGAGATTGACGGAAAATGGAAGCGTGAGGATAACCGCTTCCAGAGCTCAAAGAAAGGAAAGTTTGGTTCTAATAAGAACCAACAAAGGTCTAATGATAACAGGGCAAAGTGCAAGTCTTGCGGAAGGCGGCACTGGGGGCAGTGTTGAACTGATCAATAACTGAAACAATGTGGCATCTGTAAAAAGACTAGCCACAAGACACATGAGTGCAAGGACATAAAGAATGTTGTATGCTATGAATGTGGTGAGAAGGGCCACATCAGAACCAGTTGCCCCAAACGTGCAACTAGTGGGAATTCTAAAACTTGGGAAACGAAGAAGTCCAATGCTCGAGCTTTCCAATTAACCGCAAAAGAGGCGGTGAATTACACTAATGTTATAACGTATACGTTCCTTGTTAATAACATATATGCACGTGTCATTTTTGATTCTAGAGCTGATAAATGTTTCGTAGATCATGAGTTCAGTGAACTGTTAAACTTACCCATAAGAACTTTCAAACACTCTTATGAAGTAGAAATAGCCTTTAAAACTCTTGAAGGATGCGCTATATCCATTGAGAATCACTCCATTCCAATAAACCTACTACATGTGACTCTTGCGGGATTTGATATAGTCTTAGGCATGGACAAGTTATCCGATAACCATGCCCACATTGCATGTGATAAAAAGATGATAGAAATCAAATCCCCATCTGGCGAGATGCTCATCATTCATGGAGATCAACACTACGAGTTGCCTGAGAATGCATCTTTTCTCAAGGTATCCAACTGTCTGAAGAGAGGATGTGTCATTTACATAGGGACGGTAGATACGCCAAAGCCCAAGATAGAAGATATACCAGTCATTTCTGAATTCCTGAAGATCTACCCGGATTACCCCCAGAAAGGCAAGTCGAGTTCAGAATCGACATATTTCCTGGGTAAGCTCCAGTAGCTAGAGCCCCATATCGCTTGGCGCCAACTGAGATGAAAGAATTGAAGGTGAAACTTGAAGAACTCCTTGAGAAAGGTTTCATACAAACTAGTTCATCCCCTTGGGGAGCTCCTATTCTATTCATTAAAAAGAAAGATGGTTTAATGCGAATGTGCATTGATTACCATGAGTTGAATAAGATAACGATCAAGAATCATTATCCTGTGCCTAGAATTGACGACTTGTTCGATCAATTGCAAGGAGTAAGTTTCTTTTCCAAGATTGATCTTCGATCTGGTTATCATCAACTGAAGGTCTGAAGTGATGATGTTCCAAAGACTGCCTTAAGAACCGGATATGGACATTATGAGTTCCTGGTTATGCCATTTGGACTCACCAATGCTCCAGCTGCTTTCATGGATCTCATGAACAGAGTCTGCAAGCCTTATATGGATAAGTTTGTCATTGTCTTCATAGACGACATACTTATCTATTCACGCAGCAAGAATGATCACGAGAAACATCTTAGATATATTCTTGATTTGCTAAAGCAAGAGAAGCATTATGCAAAATTCTCTAAGTGTGAGTTTTGGCTTAGAGAAGTCCAGTTCTTAGGACACATGATCAGCGAATGTGGAATCCAAGTGGATCCAGCTAAAATAGAGGCAATCCTGAATTGGGAAGCACCCAAAACTCTATCTGAAATTTGCAGCTTCTTAGGGTTAGCTGGTTATTATAGAAGGTTCATTGAGAACTTCTCAAGAATGGCCACTCCCTTAACTACGTTGACTCGCAAAAATATTAAGTTTGACTGGGGACCAAAGCAAAAAGAATCCTTTGAGATTCTTAAACATAAATTAAGCAATGCCCTAGTATTATCTTTACCTGATGGAATTGAAGACTTTGTAGTCTATTGTGATGCTTCACACACAGGATTAGGGTGCGTGTTGATGCAAAGAGGCAAGGTGATTGCCTATGCGTCACGACAAGTTAAGGTGCATGAAAAGAATTACACCACCCATGACCTGAAATTGGGTGCCGTTGTATTCGCACTAAAGTTGTGGAGGCACAACCTATATGGTATAAAATGTGTTATATACACTGATCATAAAAACCTCCAACACATATTTGAGATTCGTTATCATCCTAGCAAGGCAAATGTCGTTGCTGATGCCTTGAGCCGCAAAGGAAGAATCAAACCAATTAGGGTACATGCAAAAAGAATTGAACTTCGAACCAGTTTAATTGAGAAACTACTCAAAATTCAAAAGCAAACTTTGTTAGAAGCAAATGTCTCTAAAAGGATTAGGTGGAACTATTGAACAGTTAACACATGGTAATGATGGAATCTTGAGATTCAATAATAGAATTTGGGTTCCCATCTTCGGAGGACTCAAAGATCTAATTCTCCAGGAATCACAGAATTCCAAATATTCGGTACATCCTAAAGGAGATAAAATGTACCAAGACCTGAAAAGAAATTATTGGTGGATGGGTATGAAGAAATCCATAGCCACGTATGTAGCTAAATGGCTTACGTGTTCACAAGTTAAAGCTGAACATCAGAAACCGTCAGTACTGCTACAACAACTCAAAATTCCCACATGGAAATGGGAAATGGTAACCATGGACTTGATTACCAAGTTACCAAAGACTAAACGTGGCAATGACATGATTTGGGTGATAGTCGATTGTAACACCCTAGTTATTATTTAACGTTTATCGTATAATTTAAACTCATAATCATGTAATTACAATCACGATTATACTGAAAATACGGGCTTGTTAAGAACTTTTTTTACAATTTATAGTGATATAACATAATGCGATTTAATTCGCCATTTCTAAATAACGAACGAAACAACTTGCGGAAGCTTTATTTAACATGTGTTCGGTTCTTGCTCGACGCTTTAACTTCATCCGGGCTCTCGACATATACCTGTGATCAAAACCAACTTAATAGTTAGTTTTGATAACTAAATATCTAATATAACGAGGAAATTATGTAAATCCAACATTGATAACAAGACCCAAAAACAATGTGCTTGAATTTGGCCTCCACCGTAACTTACGGTGGCACCGTAAGTTACGGTGGCCTCTGAATAAAAGTTCTCCCACCGTAACACAGGTGGTAATCACCGTAACAAGTTCAGCCCCACCGTAACTTACGGTGGCACCGTAAGTTACGATGGCCCCTGCATTCCAGCTTTCCATTTTGCCGTTTCTGATACGAAAACTTCCGTATCTTTCAAACCGTGTGTCCGTTTGACCTACCGTTTCTTCCTACGTGTTTGTAATTTAATTCTCCATCAAATGGAGTTAAAATCCGACATTTGGCTTAATAAATTTTGAGACTTCTAAGCCTTCGCCTCGTTACCTTTTTACCGAATTTTAACCCGTTTACGCATTTTATCAAACAAACGTATCTATTTGATTCTATATCTCCTACACTTTTTCAAATTAATGTTACCTACTATATTAGGTTCTAATCATAGGTTTATTACACCATTTAAACCCGTATTCGCTCGTATGCTTATTTTGACCCGTTAAGGGTATTTAAGCACTTTCGAACCTAAAATCGCTTTCGATTGCTTCTAACATTCCATCACCACATTTCAGTTTCTATACTTATTCTAAGTATTTGCCTAATCATAAAACTCGTTTCCAAACAACTTTTAAAGGTTGTTTGTTCGAATTAGCCAACAAGGGCGTTTTGGTCGATTTTGTTCTTTTTACTACAAAGGACTCTCTTTCCAATTATTCGACCAAAATAGCATTTTTAACTACAACATGAACATGCGTACCTGGCCCGAATCAACAAGTAGACCCGATTTATACCTTGTTTTCATTATCACACAATCAATAGTGACGCAATTATCCGATTTGCAAATCGGTCCTGTTAGCATAAGACTTGACAACCATATTAGTCGATATTGTGAAATGGTGTTATCAGCACCATTCGACCCGTTTGGACTACACGCCCAACGTTATCTATTTAATCAAAACATCGTTTTTGATTTCCAATTTATACATCCATCCCATCCCGGATTTTATTACCATATCCTTTTTCTTTAAACTCTTTTCTTACAAACTCAACCCATTTCAGCTTACGCTATGGGTATCCTTTTAACCTTGATTTACACTAGTCGACATTTGACCAATTTCCATTTTGCCCTTTTTCCCTCATTACTAGATTACACTACAAGGTAATCTTAACAAAATCCATAATTCCAAAACGATTGTTATCCATTTACAACGAATTGAATAAACGAGTATTCTACATAAGTGTGTAAATTACACTTACCTTGCATCCACACCTCGCTTTTCTTTCCGTACTGGCTCCGTTTGACCCGCTCCCTCCTCCAAGCTTTCACCTAGCTTGTTACGCGTCAAACTATTGTCAGTCATTTACAAGGCGGTTAAACTAGTCATTGACAATCATGACTATTCCACCTCACTTATTTTCTATGTCAAAGCTACTGTTCGACTTCATGCTTAGTTAACTTAGTTTATCAAAGCTAACTACTTTAACTCACATGGTTTACAACATTAAGTTTAAATCAACATAGTACTTAGAACCCCTTTTCATAAGCTTTAACGCATAATTCTTTATAATAATCAAATCTGCGTTTTTACCCAACTTTAAGCATTTTAATCCTCACTTAGGCGTTTCATCAAACACCTAGCGGGTCAGATTTTTATATCATCAAAACCAAGTTTATGACTTGTAATTATCATCTAAATTAACTTCGATTAGACAATTCTACACAAGTCTTACATCCATATTTCTGAAATTTACTCTTAAATTCGGATTATGCTAGAGCAAGGTCATAATTCTAGGGTCTATCAAGTATTCTTCAAGTTCATTAATCACCTACAATGGTGATTATGAACTCTATAATTAACATGAAATCTTTTAACAAGATTTCACCTAGGGTTCATCCCTAGACACCATATCCCTTCTAATCTTGTTCATGCATGACACAATCAAGCTAAATTTCGACTTTTCATCATTAACCTAGAATTTAAGATGAATCAAAACATCAAAATTTTGCATACCTTATGATCTTTTCAGCGAGGTGATCACTAATTCGTGATTAGAATTTGATTTGGGACTGAATTGAACCTCCAATTGATCAAATTTTAGTGAGCTAGGGTTTGGAGAGGAGCTCTTGGTCGCTCCTGTGTTCTGATCGATCCAGGCACTCACTTAGGTGAGTGTTTGGAGTTTATTTTGTTTACTAATAACTCAAGTTTCCAATTTAGCCATTCTAGTCCCTCAATTATTGTTTCCTTTATGATTTAAGAGGTTTCCATATTGTTTTAACCACACTTAACTTACTAGGTTAATATTCCTAGTTACTTAGTGGTTTTCGGGGGAGTCATAACCCATTTTATTTTTAAGTCTCGTTAACTCGAGTTTCTTATAAACTTTGTTTTCTCGAAGCGTTTATTCTTCTTTTTGATTTATATTAGGTTTATTTATTTGAGTCCTAATATTTATCGGGTTAAATTTTACCACTAACTGTATTTTCCCCGTCTTTAGTATTAACGGGGTTTAATTACCAAACCCGTTTTCGGGGTGTTACATCGATAGATGGACTAAGTCAACCCACTTTTTGCCAATTAAGGAAACTTTTAGTTCCGACATATTAGCCCAATTATACGTGGATAATATTGTGTCCCTTCACGGAGTGCCAATATCTATAGTATCTGATAGAGATACTAGATATACATCTCATTTTTGGAAATGTTTCCAACAAGCATTAGGCATACACTTAAATTTCAGTACTACTTACCATCCACAGTCTGATGGTTAGAGTGAGCGTGCAATCCAAACTTTGGAGGACATGCTAAGAGCATGTGTCATTAATTTGGGTGGTAGTTGGGATGATCACCTACCATTAATCAAATTTTCCTATAACATTAGTTACCATACAAGTATCAAGGTCGCTCCATTTGAACCTTGTATGAAAGAAAACGCAGAACGCCCATTTGCTGGGCTGAAGTTGGAGAAAGTTAACCGCCTGGACCTGAGATAGTCCTTGAAACCACAGACAAGATTATACAGATTCGTGAAAGTCTCAAAGCTGCCCGTGATAGGCAGAAGAGCAATGCAGATAAGAGGCGAAAACCTCTCAAGTTCCAAATAGGGGACACAATATTATTGAAAGTGTCACCTTGGAAAGGTGTCATGAGATTCGGAAAGGAGGGCAAGTTAAGCCCTAGATATATTGGACCATTCGAGATAACTGAAAGCATCGGTTTCGTAGATTATAGGCTTAAGTTACCTGAGCAACTCAATGGAATCCATAATGTATTCCACATTTCAAATTTAAAGAAATTTCTAGCCAATATGGCACTCGCTATAGCGCACCATGATGTGCAAATTGATGAAAACCTGAGGTTTGTTGAGAAACCGATTTTGATCAAGGATCGACAGGTTAAAAGGCTCCGAAAAAATGATCCCCACTGTAAAAGTCAAATGCGATTCCCATCGTGGCCCTAAATATACGTGGGAGGTCGAACCAAATTTGAGACAAAAGTACCCCTATCTGTTTGAATAAAATCTCGAGGACGAGATTTCTTTTAAGGGGGTGAGGATGTGACACATCGGAAAAATTATGACAAATAATATGGCAACACGTGTCCGATAACTCTCAAATATTCCCGGTAAGTTAGACGAGAGGGACCAAATTCATAAAAATGTGGAAATTTGGAAGTTGAGGGGTCAAAGATGGAGAAAAAATGGCCCATATTATACGAGTCCTCATACTCGGAAGGGTATAAACTACATTCTATCTGGTCTCCGCTTAATCTAGCGAACCATACACATTTATTATAGTTAACCGGTCAAAGTTAAATGACTTGCATAAGAGCCGGTAACATTCTAACGGATCATAATTCTGTTCATTCCAGACTAGGAGCCTCCAGTAAATTGCGCCTTTGTTTAGGTTGTTTTGTTTACGATGAAGCAAAAGAAAATAAACAAACAAGTTCATCAAAAATAACTTTGTTTGAATAAAAGCTTCATCAGAATAAAAAGTTACAAAAATAGAAAGTCCTACGAAAACCGACACTTGTTACGCTTTTTCTACTAACCACTAACCACTAACCCAACCACCTACCTTTAACCCAAGCCTAACCCTTCACCCACAAAGTCCTCTTGATATTTACAAAGGTATAAAAGTTAAAAAGGAGGAGGATTGATTACTTGGCAAGCATATGGTAGGAATAAGTTCCATGCCGCTCTCGAGTGATTCACTAAAAATACACATTCGGCCGAGTGTGAGTGATTTCCCCCGTGAGGTATGTGAACTTGTATATAAATGGAATTTTAAAAAGGCATGTTATGCCTAAATAAGTAATTTCTCTTATGAAAAGTTTTAAATAAATCATGACGAATAGGATTGTAAATAAATAAAAATAAAACCCAAAAAGATCTTGGATTCCCAACACTCTATGACAAGCCAAAACCTTATCTTCTACCCATTCCATTTGGGAGTGTAAGCCACATATTAAAGAGTTTTGCTTGAGGACAAGCAAAAGTTCAAGAGTGGGGGTATTTGATGTGTGTAAAATGCAACATATAAATTACATCAAATGAGGCATAAAACTAACCCTTTTTAAGTACTAATGTTGGAAAAAGAGTGTTTTTGTCTTCCTTTTGTATTTTCAGGATTAAATGAGCTCAAATTCACAAAAGAAGCAAAAAGACAGCTAAATCTAACATAAATACAAGAAAAGGAACATAAGCGGACTGCCCGACCCCTCAACGGCATCTTCCCAAGCAAAATAGATAAGGCAGAAGACTGAACACGCCCCGTGCTCAGCCAGCACGGGGCCGTGCCCAAGAAGCAGCAGAAAAGACAAACCTATAGAAGCTTCTATTGCCCACCACGGGCCGTGTCCAGTGAGCACGGGGGCGTGGCAAAAGTACAGCAGGCGCATTAATTGTAATTGCGAATTACAATTAATGAAGAGAGAGAGTGTCAGACAGGCACGGGGGCGTGTCCAGCGGACACGGGGCCGTGCCCAGCCTTCTGTTCAGCCTATAAATAGGAGTGCTTGGTTTCATTTCAACTCATCCCTTGGCACACCACCTCTCTCACACTTCACCCACCACCCACCACCACCATAACACCATCATCCACCACCATCATCCATTGTCCATCATAGAGTGTGTGAGTCGTCTCGGGATCCAAGATTGATCGTAAGAGTTCTTGACAATCAAGGCCATGTTTGCCTAAGTCTCTTACATCACTTGGTGAAGACAAAGTGTCTAGTATAATACTTTTTATTTCTAATCTTTTGCACTTTTTATTTGGTTTTGTATTAATGACTTTAATAACTAGTTACTTATGTTGAAGGTGATCTTTCCTTATCGTTTGTCCGTGGTGTCTTGGCATTATTTTACTGTCTATATAAAATAAAAGATTTTCACCATTCATATCTCCACGGTCTATATGGAGGTATGTTGGCTACCTGGTCGGGGGTTAAGGGAACGGTTTGGTAAAGGTCTTGCCATTGTTCAGCGTTTAGAGGTCCTGCAATGGACCTGGGTCAAATTTAGTAGGACCTCCTTCAATACTTCACGGTATTGGATGGCGGGGGTCCAAACTCTTTGACCCCCTCATAAGTTAACTACTATTAATACTATAACCCGGCTATTTAGGACTGTATCCCTGCTGACTCAGACTACTTAGCCGAGGGTAACGTCACCGCCAAAAGTGGGGCCTACCATAATATTGCATTAATAACTTAATTCATTATCTTCCAATAATCCAACCTTTTAGGATTGTATCCTTGCTGACTCAAACTACTGGGGTGAGGGTAACGTCACCTTCAAAAGAGGGGCCTACTACAATAACTAAGATAATCTCTTAATTATGTGCAAAAGTGCGGAAACAATCAAAGGTTATACTAGATACGAGTCGGAAACCAAGTGATTCATCTTGTCTATCTGTTTTTCTTTTTATTTTATTTTCAGCATTTTAGTTAGTTTTTATTTTTCTTAGTTAAAAACATTTTTCTAAACTTTTTATTTTGATTAGACGTTGAGGATAAACCGGTACTAAAAGCTCTTGTGTCCTTGGACGACCTCGGTATCTTGCCAACACTATACTACGCTCACGATGGGTGCACTTGCCCATATGTGTGTTTAGTGTTAGTAAAATATCGTGTTTTATAAATTTAAAACTTGGCTAAATAAGTGTTAAAGGGGCTTAAAATATACACCTAATAAATATAACACTTTACCGCACATCAAGTTTTTGGCGCTGCTGCCGGGGACACAAGGATTTTAAGAAAGTTAGGAATCAACGGCCTAATCATTTTTATTTTTATTTTTCTTTTTACTTTTTTTTAGATTTTTCTTAATTTTTCAGCTTCTGCAGAGCTCAGCACGGGCTGTGCCCGCTGAACACGCCCCCGTGCTAAATCATTGGAACTGGCAATCCTGTTTTAAGTCAGACAGTAAGCTGAACACGGGGCCGTGCTCACTCAACACGCCCCCGTGCCCAAGATTCACTTACTGAAAACAGAACCGTTAGATCCCATCGGTTGGTAATTTCTGACATAAACATGAGTGATAGTAATTGTTTTTACTTTCGGCACTCTTATGGTACGTGGTGTCAATTATGTGGAGGCGAACATAAAGAATTACAATGTTACTTTCTAAGTTATAGGCCCCATTACATAGACCCACCGACTCCTTATAACCTTAAGAGGGGCGAAAGTAAAAATAAGCACTATTTCTCCCTCGAATGCGCCCAGCCAGATATTCTAGGAGAAATGCTCCTTGATGAGTTATTTCAACTAGAAGAGCTAATTCTGAATTGGTTAAAAGAGCTTAGGGAGGATTTTATTGATCCGCCCCAAGACGATGACCATTAAGAAATGTTGGAACCGCATTCCGACAACCTCGTTGCTTCCAAAAGTACCTTCATACCTAGCAAAGACGTGGACGATAGTCGTCCCTGTGCCGATTGTGCCGTGAAGGACTCTCCATCGACTTCGTTCGATGCATACATAGACCTGAGCGATTCGGCATACACCTTCTTTAATGAGAGCCCGGAAAAGGGTTGGACTTGTCCACCTAGAATGAAAATAGGAATTACCCTCACCGACAACCTCTTGCGTTCTCGCCTTAGTTTAGGACAATTAAGGTATCTTAGGCACTTTGGGGTTGTTCCAACCAATCAGGAGCCACCCGATACTAATAAGTTCCTTAAAAAACTAGACAACTTCATAAAACAGTCCCTCGACACGGGGCCGTGTCCAGCCAACACGCCCCCGTGTTCACCAAAAGATTCCATTCTGATCAGTACGTCAGAATACGGACAAACTGTGTCAGAATTCCACCTGCACACGGGGCCGTGTCCAATGGACACGGGGCCGTGTCCAGGATGCTGTCATTTTCTATAAATGCAGCCAAGAATTCTGCACATTTGGACCAACTTGGGACAGAGATTTGAAGGAATCTTCTCTCAACTATCCTAGGTAAGTCTAAAAGAAGGTTCCAACAACCCATCTTGTCCTTTCCTCTTTTAGCCATTTCCTTCTTCTCCATCTTTCTCCAAGAACTTCCATTAAAAGTTTGAACTCTTCCAACTTTGTGGTAGGGATTAGTGAGTTTTGTTCAAGGAATCTTGGTAAAAATACGTTATATAACATTGTTTTAAGTTATTAATGTCTAAAAAGACCCCACAAGTTCAGAAAATAACTTAAAATTCCAAGTTTCCTTGTTCCAAAATTCTGCAGAAAGATGAACACGGGGCCGTGCTTAATGAGCACGGGGCCGTGTCCGGTCACTGTTTCATCAAATAAACTATTTTTCAGTTTATTTTTCGTAGGATGTCGAGTGAAAACAGCGAAACATCTTCCGTGCATTCATCAAACAGTTGAAGAGGAAGGAGGCCCTCCGTTGAAGCTACACTTGTGCACTATGTGATAGCATTAAGGGAGGCTCTCGACGAAATGACATCAGTAGAGGAGGTCCTAATCGACCGTATTAACGATCTTACGGTGGGACTCGAAAGCAGCTTCCAAGAAATTAACCTCTTGCACCAAAGGTTAAATATTCTTGTAGCACCCCCGATGGAACCAGTCCTCCCTCAACAGGATTGGAACCTGGCACTCGGAATAAACAACCCTGCCGGATGGGAAGATTTACCAGCGGAACCTCCCGTGGAACACCAACAAGAGATCCCGGTGAAAATCGAAACTCCTCAAACCAATGCCAATGAGCCTTCTTTTCTCCTTCCAAGGGAGGTGGAGGAGTGGCTCGCCGACATATGAGGAGAGCCGCACCCGGAAGAAGGAGTTCTAGAAGGCCTTGTCTAACCAAGATTAGTAGCTTCTTGGAAATTTTGCTTATTAAAATAAAGTAGAGGCCAGAACTCCATGGTTTAATATTTCTTTGTTTTCGTTTCTAGTTTAAGTTTAGGACTATGTAAGGTCTCTCTATGATGCAATGAAATGATGGTTTTTAAGTTTGGATGGTTCATAATAAATAAAACACACTCATGGCGGTAAGGGATGAAAAGGGGAACGAGAAAAATGACCTCATGCACAAGAACAAGGCAACCCGACAATTTTCTCCATTACAGAAGGTTCAACACGGGCCGTACCCAACCAACACGGCCCCGTGCTGAACCCCCTGCAGAAAAACGCCCAGTTCAGGTAACTGGACACGGGCCGTGTTCACCCAACACGCCCCCGTGTCCAGACTTCTGTTTCTCTTGTTTCAATTTTGTTACTGGCACTTTAACACGGGGCCGTGCCCGGACAACACGGGGCCGTGTTCAGCGCCCAGTAACACAAATTTCTTTGCTTTTAACACCATTTTACACATCTAATCAACCTAAAAATTTATTTTTGGGACACATTGAGGACAATGTGTAATTTAAGTGTGGGGGGGATGCTAAACCTTGAAATTTTGCAAGTCCTAAATACAAGCCTTACACAAAACTCTATTGTAACCGCTAATCACCTCAAATTTTTTCAAAAATTTCATTTTTTTACTTGTCTAGGTTTAACTCGGGAAATTCAAGTTCTCAAAAAGGTTATATTTTTACGAATTTACAACCGATAGCGTCGTGATAAAAAGAACCAACATAAGAAAATTATGAAAAGGCATGGCAAACTTATTTAAAATTTGATTATATATACTTGATCACATAAAAACCCATTCCCACAAAAGTGAGTTTTGAGCCTTTATTGAGCATACAATTACATATCATTAAACTAAATGCTCATTTTTCGTTTCTTGTGTGAATAGCCGTTTGGTTCTTACGACTCTAGAACTTGCCATGACGATACATTCCCGGTCCTTATCAACTTAAACCCGAGTAAGTAAATGATAGAGGCATTAGGACTAATTTTTTTTTCTTCTACACCATTATTTTTCTTTTTTTTTTACCACCTACCCAAAATCCCCCTAGTTAGCCCCTTTGAGCCTAAACCTTTTCATTTCATAACCCAAATCAAACACCCTTTTACCCACCAAAACCTTTTTCATTTTTTTAACCCTTTGTTTTAGTAACAAGTTCGGTTTTTCGTATGACTTAAAAAAATGTTGATGATGAAGCAAAAGAAAATAAACAAACAAGTTCATCAAAAATAACTTTGTTTGAATAAAAGCTTCATCAGAATAAAAAGTTACAAAAATAGAAAGTCCTACGAAAACCGACACTTGTTACGCTTTTTCTACTAACCACTAACCACTAACCCAACCACCTACCTTTAACCCAAGCCTAACCCTTCACCCACAAAGTCCTCTTGATATTTACAAAGGTATAAAAGTTAAAAAGGAGGAGGATTGATTACTTGGCAAGCATATGGTAGGAATAAGTTCCATGCCGCTCTCGAGTGATTCACTAAAAATACACATTCGGCCGAGTGTGAGTGATTTCCCCCGTGAGGTATGTGAACTTGTATATAAATGGAATTTTAAAAAGGCATGTTATGCCTAAATAAGTAATTTCTCTTATGAAAAGTTTTAAATAAATCATGACGAATAGGATTGTAAATAAATAAAAATAAAACCCAAAAAGATCTTGGATTCCCAACACTCTATGACAAGCCAAAACCTTATCTTCTACCCATTCCATTTGGGAGTGTAAGCCACATATTAAAGAGTTTTGCTTGAGGACAAGCAAAAGTTCAAGAGTGGGGGTATTTGATGTGTGTAAAATGCAACATATAAATTACATCAAATGAGGCATAAAACTAACCCTTTTAAGTACTAATGTTGGAAAAAGAGTGTTTTTGTCTTCCTTTTGTATTTTCAGGATTAAATGAGCTCAAATTCACAAAAGAAGCAAAAAGACAGCTAAATCTAACATAAATACAAGAAAAGGAACATAAGCGGACTGCCCGACCCCTCAACGGCATCTTCCCAAGCAAAATAGATAAGGCAGAAGACTGAACACGCCCCGTGCTCAGCCAGCACGGGGCCGTGCCCAAGAAGCAGCAGAAAAGACAAACCTATAGAAGCTTCTATTGCCCACCACGGGCCGTGTCCAGTGAGCACGGGGGCGTGGCAAAAGTACAGCAGGCGCATTAATTGTAATTGCGAATTACAATTAATGAAGAGAGAGAGTGTCAGACAGGCACGGGGGCGTGTCCAGCGGACACGGGGCCGTGCCCAGCCTTCTGTTCAGCCTATAAATAGGAGTGCTTGGTTTCATTTCAACTCATCCCTTGGCACACCACCTCTCTCACACTTCACCCACCACCCACCACCACCATAACACCATCATCCACCACCATCATCCATTGTCCATCATAGAGTGTGTGAGTCGTCTCGGGATCCAAGATTGATCGTAAGAGTTCTTGACAATCAAGGCCATGTTTGCCTAAGTCTCTTACATCACTTGGTGAAGACAAAGTGTCTAGTATAATACTTTTTATTTCTAATCTTTTGCACTTTTTATTTGGTTTTGTATTAATGACTTTAATAACTAGTTACTTATGTTGAAGGTGATCTTTCCTTATCGTTTGTCCGTGGTGTCTTGGCATTATTTTACTGTCTATATAAAATAAAAGATTTTCACCATTCATATCTCCACGGTCTATATGGAGGTATGTTGGCTACCTGGTCGGGGGTTAAGGGAACGGTTTGGTAAAGGTCTTGCCATTGTTCAGCGTTTAGAGGTCCTGCAATGGACCTGGGTCAAATTTAGTAGGACCTCCTTCAATACTTCACGGTATTGGATGGCGGGGGTCCAAACTCTTTGACCCCCTCATAAGTTAACTACTATTAATACTATAACCCGGCTATTTAGGACTGTATCCCTGCTGACTCAGACTACTTAGCCGAGGGTAACGTCACCGCCAAAAGTGGGGCCTACCATAATATTGCATTAATAACTTAATTCATTATCTTCCAATAATCCAACCTTTTAGGATTGTATCCTTGCTGACTCAAACTACTGGGGTGAGGGTAACGTCACCTTCAAAAGAGGGGCCTACTACAATAACTAAGATAATCTCTTAATTATGTGCAAAAGTGCGGAAATAATCAAAGGTTATACTAGATACGAGTCGGAACCAAGTGATTCATCTTGTCTATCTGTTTTTCTTTTTATTTTATTTTCAGCATTTTAGTTAGTTTTTATTTTTCTTAGTTAAAAACATTTTTCTAAACTTTTTATTTTGATTAGACGTTGAGGATAAACCGGTACTAAAAGCTCTTGTGTCCTTGGACGACCTCGGTATCTTGCCAACACTATACTACGCTCACGATGGGTGCACTTGCCCATATGTGTGTTTAGTGTTAGTAAAATATCGTGTTTTATAAATTTAAAACTTGGCTAAATAAGTGTTAAAGGGGCTTAAAATATACACCTAATAAATATAACACTTTACCGCACATCAAGTTTTTGGCGCCGCTGCCGGGGACACAAGGATTTTAAGAAAGCTAGGAATCAACGGCCTAATCATTTTTATTTTTCTTTTTAATTTTTTTTAGATTTTTCTTAATTTTTCAGCTTCTGCAGAGCTCAGCACGGGCCGTGCCCGCTGAACACGCCCCCGTGCTAAATCATTGGAACTGGCAATCCTGTTTTAAGTCAGACAGTAAGCTGAACACGGGGCCGTGCTCACTCAACACGCCCCCGTGCCCAAGATTCACTTACTGAAAACAGAACCGTTAGATCCCAGCAGTTGGTAATTTCTGACATAAACATGAGTGATAGTAATTGTTTTTACTTTCGGCACTCTTATGGTACGTGGTGTCAATTATGTGGAGGCGAACATAAAGAATTACAATGTTACTTTCTAAGTTATAGGCCCCATTACATAGACCCACCGACTACTTATAACCTTAAGAGGGGCGAAAGTAAAAATAAGCACTATTTCTCCCTCGAATGCGCCCAGCCAGATATTCTAGGAGAAATGCTCCTTGATGAGTTATTTCAACTAGAAGAGCTAATTCTAAATTGGTTAAAAGAGCTTAGGGAGGATTTTATTGATCCGCCCCAAGACGATGACCATGAAGAAATGTTGGAACCGCATTCCGACAACCTCGTTGCTTCCAAAAGTACCTTCATACCTAGCAAAGACGTGGACGATAGTCGTCCCTGTGCCGATTGTGCCGTGAAGGACTCTCCATCGACTTCGTTCGATGCATACATAGACCTGAGCGATTCGGCATACACCTTCTTTAACGAGAGCCCGGAAAAGGGTTGGACTTGTCCACCTAGAATGAAAATAGGAATTACCCTCACCGACAACCTCTTGCGTTCTCGCCTTAGTTTAGGACAATTAAGGTATCTTAGGCACTTTGGGGTTGTTCCAACCAATCAGGAGCCACCCGATACTAATAAGTTCCTTAAAAAACTAGACAACTTCATAAAACAGTCCCTCGACACGGGGCCGTGTCCAGCCAACACGCCCCCGTGTTCACCAAAAGATTCCATTCTGATCAGTACGTCGGAATACGGACAAACTGTGTCAGAATTCCACCTGCACACGGGGCCGTGTCCAATGGACACGGGGCCGTGTCCAAGATGCTGTCATTTTCTATAAATGCAGCCAAGAATTCTGCACATTTGGACCAACTTGGGACAGAGATTTGAAGGAATCTTCTCTCAACTATCCTAGGTAAGTCTAAAAGAAGGTTCCAATAACCCATCTTGTCCTTTCCTCTTTTAGCCATTTCCTTCTTCTCCATCTTTCTCCAAGAACTTCCATTAAAAGTTTGAACTCTTCCAACTTTGTGGTAGGGATTAGTGAGTTTTGTTCAAGGAATCTTGGTAAAAATACGTTATATAACATTGTTTTAAGTTATTAATGTCTAAAAAGACCCCACAAGTTCAGAAAATAACTTAAAATTCCAAGTTTCATTGTTCCAAAATTCTGCAGAAAGATGAACACGGGGCCGTGCTTAATGAGCACGGGGCCGTGTCCGGTCACTGTTTCATCAAATAAACTATTTTTCAGTTTATTTTTCGTAGGATGTCGAGTGAAAACAGCGAAACATCTTCCGTGCATTCATCAAACAGTCGAAGAGGAAGGAGGCCCTCCGTTGAAGCTACACTTGTGCACTATGTGATAGCATTAAGGGAGGCTCTCGACGAAATGACATCAGTAGAGGAGGTCCTAATCGACCGTATTAACGATCTTACGGTGGGACTCGAAAGCAGCTTCCAAGAAATTAACCTCTTGCACCAAAGGTTAAATATTCTTGTAGCACCCCCGATGGAACCAGTCCTCCCTCAACAGGATTGGAACCTGGCACTCGGAATAAACAACCCTGCCGGATGGGAAGATTTACCAGCGGAACCTCCCGTGGAACACCAACAAGAGATCCTGGTGGAAATCGAAACTCCTCAAACCAATGCCAATGAGCCTTCTTTTCTCCTTCCAAGGGAGGTGGAGGAGTGGCTCGCCGACATATGAGGAGAGCCGCACCCGGAAGAAGGAGTTCTAGAAGGCCTTGTCTAACCAAGATTAGTAGCTTCTTGGAAATTTTGCTTATTAAAATAAAGTAGAGGCCAGAACTCCATGGTTTAATATTTCTTTGTTTTCGTTTCTAGTTTAAGTTTAGGACTATGTAAGGTCTCTCTATGATGCAATGAAATGATGGTTTTTAAGTTTGGATGGTTCATAATAAATAAAACACACTAATGGCGGTAAGGGATGAAAAGGGGAACGAGAAAAATGACCACATGCACAAGAACAAGGCAACCCGACAATTTTCTCCATTACAGATGGTTCAACACGGGCCGTGCCCAACCAACACGGCCCCGTGCTGAACCCCCTGCAGAAAAACGCCCAGTTCAGGTAACTGGACACGGGCCGTGTTCACCCAACACGCCCCCGTGTCCAGACTTCTGTTTCTCTTGTTTCAATTTTGTTACTGGCACTTTAACACGGGGCCGTGCCCGGACAACACGGGGCCGTGTTCAGCGCCCAGTAACACAAATTTCTTTGCTTTTAACACCATTTTACACATCTAATCAACCTAAAAATTTATTTTTGGGACACATTGAGGACAATGTGTAATTTAAGTGTGGGGGGGGGGGGGATGCTAAACCTTGAAATTTTGCAAGTCCTAAATACAAGCCTTACACAAAACTCTATTGGAACCGCTAATCACCTCAAATTTTTTCAAAAATTTCATTTTTTTACTTGTCTAGGTTTAACTCGGGAAATTCAAGTTCTCAAAAAGGTTATATTTTTACGAATTTACAACCGATAGCGTCGTGATAAAAAGAACCAACATAAGAAAATTATGAAAAGGCATGGCAAACTTAGTTAAAATTTGATTATATATACTTGATCACATAAAAACTCATTCCCACAAAAGTGAGTTTTGAGCCTTTATTGAGCATACAATTACATATCATTAAACTAAATGCTCATTTTTCGTTTTTTGTGTGAATAGCCGTTTGGTTCTTACGACTCTAGAACTTGCCATGACGATACATTCCCGGTCCTTATCAACTTAAACCCGAGTAAGTAAATGATAGAGGCATTAGGACTAATTTTTTTTCTTCTACACCATTATTTTTCTTTTTTTTTTACCACCTACCCAAAATCCCCCCAGTTAGCCCCTTTGAGCCTAAACCTTTTCATTTCATAACCCAAATCAAACACCCTTTTACCCACCAAAACCTTTTTCATTTTTTAACCCTTTGTTTTAGTAACAAGTTCGGTTTTTCGTATGACTTAAAAAAAATGTTGATGATGAAGCAAAAGAAAATAAACAAACAAGTTCATCAAAAATAACTTTATTTGAATAAAAGCTTCATCAGAATAAAAAGTTACAAAAATAGAAAGTCCTACGAAAACCGACACTTGTTACGCTTTTTCTACTAACCACTAACCACTAACCCAACCACCTACCTTTAACCCAAGCCTAACCCTTCACCCACAAAGTCCTCTTGATATTTACAAAGGTATAAAAGTTAAAAAGGAGGAGGATTGATTGCTTGGCAAGCATATGGTAGGAATAAGTTCCATGCCGCTCTCGAGTGATTCACTAAAAATACACCTTCGGCCGAGTGTGAGTGATTTCCCCCGTGAGGTATGTGAACTTGTATATAAATGGAATTTTAAAAAGGCATGTTATGCCTAAATAAGTAATTTCTCTTATGAAAAGTTTTAAATAAATCATGACGAATAGGATTGTAAATAAATAAAAATAAAACCCAAAAAGATCTTGGATTCCCAATACTCTATGACAAGCCAAAACCTTCTCTTCTACCCATTCCATTTGGGAGTGTAAGCCACATATTAAAGAGTTTTGCTTGAGGACAAGCAAAAGTTCAAGTGTGGGGGTATTTGATGTGTGTAAAATGCAACATATAAATTACATCAAATGAGGCATAAAACTAACCCTTTTTAAGTACTAATGTTGGAAAAAGAGTGTTTTTGTCTTCCTTTTGTATTTTCAGGATTAAATGAGCTCAAATTCACAAAAGAAGCAAAAAGACAGCTAAATTTAACATAAATACAAGAAAAGGAACATAAGCGGACTGCCCGACCCCTCAACGGCATCTTCCCAAGCAAAATAGATAAGGCAGAAGACTGAACACGCCCCGTGCTCAGCCAGCACGGGGCCGTGCCCAAGAAGCAGCAGAAAAGACAAACCTATAGAAGCTTCTATTGCCCACCACGGGCCGTGTCCAGTGAGCACGGGGGCGTGGCAAAAGTACAGCAGGCGCATTAATTGTAATTGCGAATTACAATTAATGAAGAGAGAGAGTGTCAGACAGGCACGGGGGCGTGTCCAGCGGACACGGGGCCGTGCTCAGCCTTCTGTTCAGCCTATAAATAGGAGTGCTTGGTTTCATTTCAACTCATCCCTTGGCACACCACCTCTCTCACACTTCACCCACCACCCACCACCACCATAACACCATCATCCACCACCATCATCCATTGTCCATCATAGAGTGTGTGAGTCGTCTCGGGATCCAAGATTGATCGTAAGAGTTCTTGACAATCAAGGCCATGTTTGCCTAAGTCTCTTACATCACTTGGTGAAGACAAAGTGTCTAGTATAATACTTTTTATTTCTAATCTTTTGCACTTTTTATTTGGTTTTGTATTAATGACTTTAATAACTAGTTACTTATGTTGAAGGTGATCTTTCCTTATCGTTTGTCCGTGGTGTCTTGGCATTATTTTACTGTCTATATAAAATAAAAGATTTTCACCATTCATATCTCCACGGTCTATATGGAGGTATGTTGGCTACCTGGTCGGGGGTTAAGGGAACGGTTTGGTAAAGGTCTTGCCATTGTTCAGCGTTTAGAGGTCCTGCAATGGACCTGGGTCAAATTTAGTAGGACCTCCTTCAATACTTCACGGTATTGGATGGCGGGGGTCCAAACTCTTTGACCCCCTCATAAGTTAACTACTATTAATACTATAACCCGGCTATTTAGGACTGTATCCCTGCTGACTCAGACTACTTAGCCGAGGGTAACGTCACCGCCAAAAGTGGGGCCTACCATAATATTGCATTAATAACTTAATTCATTATCTTCCAATAATCCAACCTTTTAGGATTGTATCCTTGCTGACTCAAACTACTGGGGTGAGGGTAACGTCACCTTCAAAAGAGGGGCCTACTACAATAACTAAGATAATCTCTTAATTATGTGCAAAAGTGCGGAAATAATCAAAGGTTATACTAGATACGAGTCGGAACCAAGTGATTCATCTTGTCTATCTGTTTTTCTTTTTATTTTATTTTCAGCATTTTAGTTAGTTTTTATTTTTCTTAGTTAAAAACATTTTTCTAAACTTTTTATTTTGATTAGACGTTGAGGATAAACCGGTACTAAAAGCTCTTGTGTCCTTGGACGACCTCGGTATCTTGCCAACACTATACTACGCTCACGATGGGTGCACTTGCCCATATGTGTGTTTAGTGTTAGTAAAATATCGTGTTTTATAAATTTAAAACTTGGCTAAATAAGTGTTAAAGGGGCTTAAAATATACACCTAATAAATATAACACTTTACCGCACATCACATAACCCATTTTATTTTTAAGTCTCGTTAACTCGAGTTTCTTATAAACTTTGTTTTCTCGAAGCGTTTATTCTTCTTTTTTATTAATATTAGGTTTATTTATTTGAGTCCTAATATTTATCGGGTTAAATTTTACCACTAACTGTATTTTCCCCGTCTTTAGTATTAACGGGGTTTAATTACCAAACCCGTTTTCGGGGTGTTACAAGTCTACCCCTCTTAAAGAGGTTTCGTCCTCGAAACCTTTTCTTACATAATTCATTGAGTTTAAACTCAATGCATTCTACCCGAGAAATTACTTATACTTTTTAACCAATCGTTAGTATTACCTGAAAAGTATGGTAACATCTTTTTGGTTACTAATTGTCTACATATCTCATACGACATAGTGTAACTTCGAAATAACGTAATCTCGTTATTTCCACTAGTTTAGTTAACTTAGTGATATCCATCGCTTTCATATACTATCGAATTCCTTATGAATCCGTTACTTTGACCCGTTTAAAGGTCTTTAGTGAAATCTTTCACTTTCAGCAACAATTTCTTTTGTTTTAAAATTCATTTATTCGGTTTAGTTATACCGAATCCACCGCTTACTAGCAAACCAATTTTTTTTTTGATTTGAATTACTGGCCTTAACCGGTCTTACTAGCTAGACTTATTAGTCCCGTTACTTTTCACCGCTCGCTTGGTTATAATGTGATTTTACTTCACATTACATTTCCTAACCGTGATCGTGTCACATCGTGTTTAGTTTGTATCAACCTTTCATTTTTGAAAATATCATCTTGCGCCTATCAGTGTCAAGACTTGTATCTTTCATGCTTACTATTTAAATTCCTATCAGAATTTATGTTTGTAAAAACGTTATTTCTTACTAAAACCGAAGTTTTTGTTTTAGGATATTCTCTTTAACTTTTGTCAATTATCCATACCAGGATATTGACAGTCCATCATTTATTCTTTTACAGTCTTAGTTTTATGCGGGGATTCTCAACCGATTCCCTCGCTTTATCTAATTAACCCGTAGTTTTTTATCACTTAGCCTTATGGGCTATTTTGATTAGACTTTCACATCTTTAGGGCGAAGTCCTTATAACTTCTTTCTAATCATGACCCGTGGGTCGTTTTAGTCCCGTAGATCTTTCATTTGTTTATAACCCTAAAGGTTATGTTGATCCCGTAGATCACTCCTTACTCATGTCATTCTTAAAATACATGTTTGGTGTCAAGGCACCCTGTTTTTGTTCGAAGAATCATTTGGTTTCAAGCTTAGGTCCCGTTAACCTTAATTGTAGTTTCATGGCTATAATTGTTTTCTTTCGGACAATTTTCCGATTTTATGACTTCTCATGTCATTTATGCATCAGGTCTTCTTATGCTTACTGTTATTTGATTTGCATATATTCTTATTTGGTTATATCCCATTACCGGGCTCATTATTCTCTTGCATTTAACGCTACCTTTATCTGGCTAGCGCTCATTTGTGCCATTCGGCGTTATATTGTATTCAACCTGTTTGACCTATTAACGTGAAATCCATCACTTATAAACAATCAACTTTATTCTTTATTCAACCCATTCGACTTCGAATAGTTGAACATATTTACTCACAATTTCTATATACGAGATTTTATAGTCATAACTCGTAATCCAAGTCCTTTGATTTTTTTTTTCAACCCGCGTTCACGTCTCTTGGTTTACGCATGTGTTTAATTCTTACCCATCAACCGGGTGTTTTACCGAAGTCGTTATTATTGCAACCCTCCTGGTATGCATTAAGACCTCGCTTCATTTTTATATTCCGACTTTGTCCTTAAGTTTGACGTTTTACAAAAACGACCCGTTAAGGGACATATTTGCATTTTCCGGGTTCGAGTGTAAGTACACTCCCTCCCAATACTTGTCTAAATCATTTTACATGCTTGCGTTTTCTGGGTTCGAGTGTAAGTACACTCCCTCCCAATACTTGTCTAAATCATTTTACATGCTTGCGTCTTCTGGGTTCGAGTGTAAGTACACTCCCTCCCAATACTTGTCTAAATCATTTTACATGCTTGCGTTTTCCGGGTTCGAGTGTAAGTACACTCCCTCCCAATACTTGTCTAAATCATTTTACATGTTTCTTTGTCCCTTCTCTCGGGCACATTATCCTAATGTAATACGCTTCCGTCACTCGGTTGTGCGTTTACATTATTACCAAATATTTTGCTTATCTGATTCATTTGGGTACTTTTTAATTAGTCCCATTCACCCCGCCCTTACTACATCGGATGTAAACGTGTCCGCCATAAGAAGTTCATGTTACCATATGCCACTACTTACTTGGCCAGAGTAAGCGATTAACACATGACATACATGACCTTTTTATAGTTTTCACATCACGCCCTATGTAAGTAATGCCTCTATTTGTTTCTCTTGGAAACAATATCCCGAATACATTTTCTATTCGGGTTTTTCCAAGTTTTTAATCTACATATGCAACTTTCAATTTCTACGTATTTGTTGCATATTACTATTTGTGCGATTATTTAAAATGTGCACCTGGTAATGTTTGCCCCGACGGGCGTTCCTTGCCATTAACCTTGTTCGCGGTCGTTACACGATTTAGTCCTTGGTGAGCATGCTCCTCTTGTCATACTTCGGACCGTTCCATCATCATATCCACAATTCGTTTGACTCTCGTCGTCTTCAAACGCGAGTGTCCTTCAATTAAAACATTCACAAAAGTTAGTAACATCAACTTCAATAATCGCTCGTATTATAATACAAAGCTTTTTCTACTATACGCGTCAACGCACGTATTTTCGTCAACTATATCAATCATTTTAATTGGGGTAACGTGTATCACACGATAGCCCTATATGTTGTTTACAACACTTTAGCATACTAAACTATTAACATACACGTACTTACCGGATTTGCGATCAAGCCTTGAACCGAACACCAATTCTTTATTAAGAGCATAAGGTTTAAGTCCAAGCATAGCTTTCCCGCCATACTTGAATCTCTTAAACCAAGGCTCTGATACCAACTTGTAACACCCTAGTTATTATTTAACGTTTATCGTATAATTTAAACTCATAATCATGTAATTACAATCACGAAAAACTTTTTTTACAATTTATAGTGATATAACATAATGCGATTTAATTCGCCGTTTCTGAATAACGAACGAAACAACTTGCGGAAGCTTTATTTAACATGTGTTCGGTTCTTGCTCGACGCTTTAACTTCATCCGGGCTCTCGACATATACCTGTGTTCAAAACCAACTTAACAGTTAGTTTTGATAACTAAATATCTAATATAACGAGGAAATTATGTAAATCCAACATTGATAACAAGACCCAAAAACAACGTGCTTGAATTTGGCCTCCACCGTAACTTACGGTGGCACCGTAAGTTACGGTGGCCTCTGAATAAAAGTTCTCCCACCGTAACACAGGTGGTAATCACCGTAACAAGTTCAGCCCCACCGTAACTTACGGTGGCACCGTAAGTTACGGTGGCCCCTGCATTCCAGCTTTCCATTTTGCCGTTTCTGATACGAAAACTTCCGTATCTTTCAAACCGCGTGTCCGTTTGACCTACCGTTTCTTCCTACGTGTTTGTAATTTAATTCTCCATCAAATGGAGTTAAAATCCGACATTTGGCTTAATAAATTTTGAGACTTCTAAGCCTTCGCCTCGTTACCTTTTTACCGAATTTTAACCCGTTTACGCATTTTATCAAACAAACGTATCTATTTGATTCTATATCTCCTACACTTTTTCAAATTAATGTTACCTACTATATTAGGTTATAATCATAGGTTTATTACACCATTTAAACCCGTATTCGCTCGTATGCTTATTTTGACCCGTTAAGGGTATTTAAGCACTTTCGAACCTAAAATCGCTTTCGATTGCTTCTAACATTCCATCACCACATTTCAGTTTCTATACTTATTCTAAGTATTTTCCTAATCATAAAACTCGTTTCCAAACAATTTTTAAAGGTTGTTTGTTCGAATTAGCCAACAAGGGCGTTTTGGTCGATTTTGTTCTTTTTACTACAAAGGACTCTCTTTCCAATTATTCGACCAAAATAGCATTTTTAACTACAACATGAACATGCGTACCTGGCCCGAATCAACAAGTAGACCCGATTTATACCTTGTTTTCATTATCACACAATCAATAGTGACGCAATTATCCGATTTGCTAATCGGTCCTGCTAGCATAAGACTTGACAACCATATTAGTCGATATTGTCAAATGGTGTTATCAGCACCATTCGACCAGTTTGGACTACACGCCCAACGTTATCTATTTAATCAAAACATCGTTTTTGATTTCCAATTTATACATCCATCCCATCCCGGATTTTATTACCATACCCTTTTTCTTTAAACTCTTTTCTTACAAACTCAACCCATTTCAGCTTACGCTATGGGTATCCTTTTAACCTTGATTTACACTAGTCGACATTTGACCAATTTCCATTTTGCCCTTTTTCCCTCATTACTAGATTACACTACAAGGTAATCTTAACAAAATCCATAATTCCAAAACGATTGTTATCCATTTACAACGAATTGATTAAACAAGTATTCTACATAAGTGTGTAAATTACACTTACCTTGCATCCACACCTCGCTTTTCTTTCCGTACTGGCTCCGTTTGACCCGCTCCCTCCTCCAAGCTTTCACCTAGCTTGTTACGCGTCAAACTATTGTCAGTCATTTACAAGGCGGTTAAACTAGTCATTGACAATCATGACTATTCCACCTCACTTATTTTCTATGTCAAAGCTACTGTTCGACTTCATGCTTAGTTAACTTAGTTTATCAAAGCTAACTACTTTAACTCACATGGTTTACAACATTAAGTTTAAATCAACATAGTACTTAGAACCCCTTTTCATAAGCTTTAACGCATAATTCTTTATAATAATCAAATCTGCGTTTTTACCCAACTTTAAGCATTTTAATCCTCACTTAGGCGTTTCATCAAACACCTAGCGGGTCAGATTTTTATATCATCAAAACCAAGTTTATGACTTGTAATTATCATCTAAATTAACTTCGATTAGACAATTCTACACAAGTCTTACATCCATATTTCTGAAATTTACTCTTAAATTCGGATTATGCTAGAGCAAGGTCATAATTCTAGGGTCTATCAAGTATTCTTCAAGTTCATTAATCACCTACAATGGTGATTATGAACTCTATAATTAACATGAAATCTTTTAACAAGATTTCACCTAGGGTTCATCCCTAGACACCATATCCCTTCTAATCTTGTTCATGCATGACACAATCAAGCTAAATTTCGACTTTTCATCATTAACCTAGAATTTAAGATGAATCAAAACATCAAAATTTTGCATACCTTATGATCTTTTCAGCGAGGTGATCACTAATTCGTGATTAGAATTTGATTTGGGACTGAATTGAACCTCCAATTGATCAAATTTTAGTGAGCTAGGGTTTGGAGAGGAGCTCTTGGTCGCTCCTGTGTTCTGATCGATCCAGGCACTCACTTAGGTGAGTGTTTGGAGTTTATTTTGTTTACTAATAACTCAAGTTTCCAATTTAGCCATTCTAGTCCCTCAATTATTGTTTCCTTTATGATTTAAGAGGTTTCCATATTGTTTTAACCACACTTAACTTACTAGGTTAATATTCCTAGTTACTTAGTGGTTTTCGGGGGAGTCATAACCCATTTTATTTTTAAGTCTCGTTAACTCGAGTTTCTTATAAACTTTGTTTTCTCGAAGCGTTTATTCTTCTTTTTGATTTATATTAGGTTTATTTATTTGAGTCCTAATATTTATCGGGTTAAATTTTACCACTAACTGTATTTTCCCCGTCTTTAGTATTAACGGGGTTTAATTACCAAACCCGTTTTCGGGGTGTTACATCGATAGATGGACTAAGTCAACCCACTTTTTGCCAATTAAGGAAACTTTTAGTTCCGACATATTAGCCCAATTATACGTGGATAATATTGTGTCCCTTCACGGAGTGCCAATATCTATAGTATCTGATAGAGATACTAGATATACATCTCATTTTTGGAAATGTTTCCAACAAGCATTAGGCATACACTTAAATTTCAGTACTACTTACCATCCACAGTCTGATGGTTAGAGTGAGCGTGCAATCCAAACTTTGGAGGACATGCTAAGAGCATGTGTCATTAATTTGGGTGGTAGTTGGGATGATCACCTACCATTAATCAAATTTTCCTATAACATTAGTTACCATACAAGTATCAAGGTCGCTCCATTTGAACCTTGTATGAAAGAAAACGCAGAACGCCCATTTGCTGGGCTGAAGTTGGAGAAAGTTAACCGCCTGGACCTGAGATAGTCCTTGAAACCACAGACAAGATTATACAGATTCGTGAAAGTCTCAAAGCTGCCCGTGATAGGCAGAAGAGCAATGCAGATAAGAGGCGAAAACCTCTCAAGTTCCAAATAGGGGACACAATATTATTGAAAGTGTCACCTTGGAAAGGTGTCATGAGATTCGGAAAGGAGGGCAAGTTAAGCCCTAGATATATTGGACCATTCGAGATAACTGAAAGCATCGGTTTCGTAGATTATAGGCTTAAGTTACCTGAGCAACTCAATGGAATCCATAATGTATTCCACATTTCAAATTTAAAGAAATTTCTAGCCAATATGGCACTCGCTATAGCGCACCATGATGTGCAAATTGATGAAAACCTGAGGTTTGTTGAGAAACCGATTTTGATCAAGGATCGACAGGTTAAAAGGCTCCGAAAAAATGATCCCCACTGTAAAAGTCAAATGCGATTCCCATCGTGGCCCTAAATATACGTGGGAGGTCGAACCAAATTTGAGACAAAAGTACCCCTATCTGTTTGAATAAAATCTCGAGGACGAGATTTCTTTTAAGGGGGTGAGGATGTGACACATCGGAAAAATTATGACAAATAATATGGCAACACGTGTCCGATAACTCTCAAATATTCCCGGTAAGTTAGACGAGAGGGACCAAATTCATAAAAATGTGGAAATTTGGAAGTTGAGGGGTCAAAGATGGAGAAAAAATGGCCCATATTATACGAGTCCTCATACTCGGAAGGGTATAAACTACATTCTATCTGGTCTCCGCTTAATCTAGCGAACCATACACATTTATTATAGTTAACCGGTCAAAGTTAAATGACTTGCATAAGAGCCGGTAACATTCTAACGGATCATAATTCTGTTCATTCCAGACTAGGAGCCTCCAGTAAATTGCGCCTTTGTTTAGGTTGTTTTGTTTACGATGAAGCAAAAGAAAATAAACAAACAAGTTCATCAAAAATAACTTTGTTTGAATAAAAGCTTCATCAGAATAAAAAGTTACAAAAATAGAAAGTCCTACGAAAACCGACACTTGTTACGCTTTTTCTACTAACCACTAACCACTAACCCAACCACCTACCTTTAACCCAAGCCTAACCCTTCACCCACAAAGTCCTCTTGATATTTACAAAGGTATAAAAGTTAAAAAGGAGGAGGATTGATTACTTGGCAAGCATATGGTAGGAATAAGTTCCATGCCGCTCTCGAGTGATTCACTAAAAATACACATTCGGCCGAGTGTGAGTGATTTCCCCCGTGAGGTATGTGAACTTGTATATAAATGGAATTTTAAAAAGGCATGTTATGCCTAAATAAGTAATTTCTCTTATGAAAAGTTTTAAATAAATCATGACGAATAGGATTGTAAATAAATAAAAATAAAACCCAAAAAGATCTTGGATTCCCAACACTCTATGACAAGCCAAAACCTTATCTTCTACCCATTCCATTTGGGAGTGTAAGCCACATATTAAAGAGTTTTGCTTGAGGACAAGCAAAAGTTCAAGAGTGGGGGTATTTGATGTGTGTAAAATGCAACATATAAATTACATCAAATGAGGCATAAAACTAACCCTTTTTAAGTACTAATGTTGGAAAAAGAGTGTTTTTGTCTTCCTTTTGTATTTTCAGGATTAAATGAGCTCAAATTCACAAAAGAAGCAAAAAGACAGCTAAATCTAACATAAATACAAGAAAAGGAACATAAGCGGACTGCCCGACCCCTCAACGGCATCTTCCCAAGCAAAATAGATAAGGCAGAAGACTGAACACGCCCCGTGCTCAGCCAGCACGGGGCCGTGCCCAAGAAGCAGCAGAAAAGACAAACCTATAGAAGCTTCTATTGCCCACCACGGGCCGTGTCCAGTGAGCACGGGGGCGTGGCAAAAGTACAGCAGGCGCATTAATTGTAATTGCGAATTACAATTAATGAAGAGAGAGAGTGTCAGACAGGCACGGGGGCGTGTCCAGCGGACACGGGGCCGTGCCCAGCCTTCTGTTCAGCCTATAAATAGGAGTGCTTGGTTTCATTTCAACTCATCCCTTGGCACACCACCTCTCTCACACTTCACCCACCACCCACCACCACCATAACACCATCATCCACCACCATCATCCATTGTCCATCATAGAGTGTGTGAGTCGTCTCGGGATCCAAGATTGATCGTAAGAGTTCTTGACAATCAAGGCCATGTTTGCCTAAGTCTCTTACATCACTTGGTGAAGACAAAGTGTCTAGTATAATACTTTTTATTTCTAATCTTTTGCACTTTTTATTTGGTTTTGTATTAATGACTTTAATAACTAGTTACTTATGTTGAAGGTGATCTTTCCTTATCGTTTGTCCGTGGTGTCTTGGCATTATTTTACTGTCTATATAAAATAAAAGATTTTCACCATTCATATCTCCACGGTCTATATGGAGGTATGTTGGCTACCTGGTCGGGGGTTAAGGGAACGGTTTGGTAAAGGTCTTGCCATTGTTCAGCGTTTAGAGGTCCTGCAATGGACCTGGGTCAAATTTAGTAGGACCTCCTTCAATACTTCACGGTATTGGATGGCGGGGGTCCAAACTCTTTGACCCCCTCATAAGTTAACTACTATTAATACTATAACCCGGCTATTTAGGACTGTATCCCTGCTGACTCAGACTACTTAGCCGAGGGTAACGTCACCGCCAAAAGTGGGGCCTACCATAATATTGCATTAATAACTTAATTCATTATCTTCCAATAATCCAACCTTTTAGGATTGTATCCTTGCTGACTCAAACTACTGGGGTGAGGGTAACGTCACCTTCAAAAGAGGGGCCTACTACAATAACTAAGATAATCTCTTAATTATGTGCAAAAGTGCGGAAATAATCAAAGGTTATACTAGATACGAGTCGGAACCAAGTGATTCATCTTGTCTATCTGTTTTTCTTTTTATTTTATTTTCAGCATTTTAGTTAGTTTTTATTTTTCTTAGTTAAAAACATTTTTCTAAACTTTTTATTTTGATTAGACGTTGAGGATAAACCGGTACTAAAAGCTCTTGTGTCCTTGGACGACCTCGGTATCTTGCCAACACTATACTACGCTCACGATGGGTGCACTTGCCCATATGTGTGTTTAGTGTTAGTAAAATATCGTGTTTTATAAATTTAAAACTTGGCTAAATAAGTGTTAAAGGGGCTTAAAATATACACCTAATAAATATAACACTTTACCGCACATCACATAACCCATTTTATTTTTAAGTCTCGTTAACTCGAGTTTCTTATAAACTTTGTTTTCTCGAAGCGTTTATTCTTCTTTTTGATTAATATTAGGTTTATTTATTTGAGTCCTAATATTTATCGGGTTAAATTTTACCACTAACTGTATTTTCCCCGTCTTTAGTATTAACGGGGTTTAATTACCAAACCCGTTTTCGGGGTGTTACAAGTCTACCCCTCTTAAAGAGGTTTCGTCCTCGAAACCTTTTCTTACATAATTCATTGAGTTTAAACTCAATGCATTCTACCCGAGAAATTACTTATACTTTTTAACCAATCGTTAGTATTACCTGAAAAGTATGGTAACATCTTTTTGGTTACTAATTGTCTACATATCTCATACGACATAGTGTAACTTCGAAATAACGTAATCTCGTTATTTCCACTAGTTTAGTTAACTTAGTGATATCCATCGCTTTCATATACTATCGAATTCCTTATGAATCCGTTACTTTGACCCGTTTAAAGGTCTTTAGTGAAATCTTTCACTTTCAGCAACAATTTCTTTTGTTTTAAAATTCATTTATTCGGTTTAGTTATACCGAATCCACCGCTTACTAGCAAACCAATTTTTTTTTTGATTTGAATTACTGGCCTTAACCGGTCTTACTAGCTAGACTTATTAGTCCCGTTACTTTTCACCGCTCGCTTGGTTATAATGTGATTTTACTTCACATTACATTTCCTAACCGTGATCGTGTCACATCGTGTTTAGTTTGTATCAACCTTTCATTTTTGAAAATATCATCTTGCGCCTATCAGTGTCAAGACTTGTATCTTTCATGCTTACTATTTAAATTCCTATCAGAATTTATGTTTGTAAAAACGTTATTTCTTACTAAAACCGAAGTTTTTGTTTTAGGATATTCTCTTTAACTTTTGTCAATTATCCATACCAGGATATTGACAGTCCATCATTTATTCTTTTACAGTCTTAGTTTTATGCGGGGATTCTCAACCGATTCCCTCGCTTTATCTAATTAACCCGTAGTTTTTTATCACTTAGCCTTATGGGCTATTTTGATTAGACTTTCACATCTTTAGGGCGAAGTCCTTATAACTTCTTTCTAATCATGACCCGTGGGTCGTTTTAGTCCCGTAGATCTTTCATTTGTTTATAACCCTAAAGGTTATGTTGATCCCGTAGATCACTCCTTACTCATGTCATTCTTAAAATACATGTTTGGTGTCAAGGCACCCTGTTTTTGTTCGAAGAATCATTTGGTTTCAAGCTTAGGTCCCGTTAACCTTAATTGTAGTTTCATGGCTATAATTGTTTTCTTTCGGACAATTTTCCGATTTTATGACTTCTCATGTCATTTATGCATCAGGTCTTCTTATGCTTACTGTTATTTGATTTGCATATATTCTTATTTGGTTATATCCCATTACCGGGCTCATTATTCTCTTGCATTTAACGCTACCTTTATCTGGCTAGCGCTCATTTGTGCCATTCGGCGTTATATTGTATTCAACCTGTTTGACCTATTAACGTGAAATCCATCACTTATAAACAATCAACTTTATTCTTTATTCAACCCATTCGACTTCGAATAGTTGAACATATTTACTCACAATTTCTATATACGAGATTTTATAGTCATAACTCGTAATCCAAGTCCTTTGATTTTTTTTTTCAACCCGCGTTCACGTCTCTTGGTTTACGCATGTGTTTAATTCTTACCCATCAACCGGGTGTTTTACCGAAGTCGTTATTATTGCAACCCTCCCGGTATGCATTAAGACCTCGCTTCATTTTTATATTCCGACTTTGTCCTTAAGTTTGACGTTTTACAAAAACGACCCGTTAAGGGACATATTTGCATTTTCCGGGTTCGAGTGTAAGTACACTCCCTCCCAATACTTGTCTAAATCATTTTACATGCTTGCGTTTTCTGGGTTCGAGTGTAAGTACACTCCCTCCCAATACTTGTCTAAATCATTTTACATGCTTGCGTCTTCTGGGTTCGAGTGTAAGTACACTCCCTCCCAATACTTGTCTAAATCATTTTACATGCTTGCGTTTTCCGGGTTCGAGTGTAAGTACACTCCCTCCCAATACTTGTCTAAATCATTTTACATGTTTCTTTGTCCCTTCTCTCGGGCACATTATCCTAATGTAATACGCTTCCGTCACTCGGTTGTGCGTTTACATTATTACCAAATATTTTGCTTATCTGATTCATTTGGGTACTTTTTAATTAGTCCCATTCACCCCGCCCTTACTACATCGGATGTAAACGTGTCCGCCATAAGAAGTTCATGTTACCATATGCCACTACTTACTTGGCCAGAGTAAGCGATTAACACATGACATACATGACCTTTTTATAGTTTTCACATCATGCCCTATGTAAGTAATGCCTCTATTTGTTTCTCTTGGAAACAATATCCCGAATACATTTTCTATTCGGGTTTTTCCAAGTTTTTAATCTACATATGCAACTTTCAATTTCTACGTATTTGTTGCATATTACTATTTGTGCGATTATTTAAAATGTGCACCTGGTAATGTTTGCCCCGACGGGCGTTCCTTGCCATTAACCTTGTTCGCGGTCGTTACACGATTTAGTCCTTGGTGAGCATGCTCCTCTTGTCATACTTCGGACCGTTCCATCATCATATCCACAATTCGTTTGACTCTCGTCGTCTTCAAACGCGAGTGTCCTTCAATTAAAACATTCACAAAAGTTAGTAACATCAACTTCAATAATCGCTCGTATTATAATACAAAGCTTTTTCTACTATACGCGTCAACGCGCGTATTTTCGTCAACTATATCAATCATTTTAATTGGGGTAACGTGTATCACACGATAGCCCTATGTGTTGTTTACAACACTTTAGCATACTAAACTATTAACATACACGTACTTACCGGATTTGCGATCAAGCCTTGAACCGAACACCAATTCTTTATTAAGAGCATAAGGTTTAAGTCCAAGCATAGCTTTCCCGCCATACTTGAATCTCTTAAACCAAGGCTCTGATACCAACTTGTAACACCCTAGTTATTATTTAACGTTTATCGTATAATTTAAACTCATAATCATGTAATTACAATCACGAAAAACTTTTTTTACAATTTATAGTGATATAACATAATGCGATTTAATTCGCCGTTTCTGAATAACGAACGAAACAACTTGCGGAAGCTTTATTTAACATGTGTTCGGTTCTTGCTCGACGCTTTAACTTCATCCGGGCTCTCGACATATACCTGTGTTCAAAACCAACTTAACAGTTAGTTTTGATAACTAAATATCTAATATAACGAGGAAATTATGTAAATCCAACATTGATAACAAGACCCAAAAACAACGTGCTTGAATTTGGCCTCCACCGTAACTTACGGTGGCACCGTAAGTTACGGTGGCCTCTGAATAAAAGTTCTCCCACCGTAACACAGGTGGTAATCACCGTAACAAGTTCAGCCCCACCGTAACTTACGGTGGCACCGTAAGTTACGGTGGCCCCTGCATTCCAGCTTTCCATTTTGCCGTTTCTGATACGAAAACTTCCGTATCTTTCAAACCGCGTGTCCGTTTGACCTACCGTTTCTTCCTATTTTTTTTTTTTTTTTTTTTTTTTTTTTTTTTGTGTTTGTAATTTAATTCTCCATCAAATGGAGTTAAAATCCGACATTTGGCTTAATAAATTTTGAGACTTCTAAGCCTTCGCCTCGTTACCTTTTTACCGAATTTTAACCCGTTTACGCATTTTATCAAACAAACGTATCTATTTGATTCTATATCTCCTACACTTTTTCAAATTAATGTTACCTACTATATTAGGTTATAATCATAGGTTTATTACACCATTTAAACCCGTATTCGCTCGTATGCTTATTTTGACCCGTTAAGGGTATTTAAGCACTTTCGAACCTAAAATCGCTTTCGATTGCTTCTAACATTCCATCACCACATTTCAGTTTCTATACTTATTCTAAGTATTTTCCTAATCATAAAACTCGTTTCCAAACAACTTTTAAAGGTTGTTTGTTCGAATTAGCCAACAAGGGCGTTTTGGTCGATTTTGTTCTTTTTACTACAAAGGACTCTCTTTCCAATTATTCGACCAAAATAGCATTTTTAACTACAACATGAACATGCGTACCTGGCCCGAATCAACAAGTAGACCCGATTTATACCTTGTTTTCATTATCACACAATCAACAGTGACGCAATTATCCGATTTGCTAATCGGTCCTGCTAGCATAAGACTTGACAACCATATTAGTCGATATTGTCAAATGGTGTTATCAGCACCATTCGACCAGTTTGGACTACACGCCCAACGTTATCTATTTAATCAAAACATCGTTTTTGATTTCCAATTTATACATCCATCCCATCCCGGATTTTATTACCATACCCTTTTTCTTTAAACTCTTTTCTTACAAACTCAACCCATTTCAGCTTACGCTATGGGTATCCTTTTAACCTTGATTTACACTAGTCGACATTTGACCAATTTCCATTTTGCCCTTTTTCCCTCATTACTAGATTACACTACAAGGTAATCTTAACAAAATCCATAATTCCAAAACGATTGTTATCCATTTACAACGAATTGATTAAACAAGTATTCTACATAAGTGTGTAAATTACACTTACCTTGCATCCACACCTCGCTTTTCTTTCCGTACTGGCTCCGTTTGACCCGCTCCCTCCTCCAAGCTTTCACCTAGCTTGTTACGCGTCAAACTATTGTCAGTCATTTACAAGGCGGTTAAACTAGTCATTGACAATCATGACTATTCCACCTCACTTATTTTCTATGTCAAAGCTACTGTTCGACTTCATGCTTAGTTAACTTAGTTTATCAAAGCTAACTACTTTAACTCACATGGTTTACAACATTAAGTTTAAATCAACATAGTACTTAGAACCCCTTTTCATAAGCTTTAACGCATAATTCTTTATAATAATCAAATCTGCGTTTTTACCCAACTTTAAGCATTTTAATCCTCACTTAGGCGTTTCATCAAACACCTAGCGGGTCAGATTTTTATATCATCAAAACCAAGTTTATGACTTGTAATTATCATCTAAATTAACTTCGATTAGACAATTCTACACAAGTCTTACATCCATATTTCTGAAATTTACTCTTAAATTCGGATTATGCTAGAGCAAGGTCATAATTCTAGGGTCTATCAAGTATTCTTCAAGTTCATTAATCACCTACAATGGTGATTATGAACTCTATAATTAACATGAAATCTTTTAACAAGATTTCACCTAGGGTTCATCCCTAGACACCATATCCCTTCTAATCTTGTTCATGCATGACACAATCAAGCTAAATTTCGACTTTTCATCATTAACCTAGAATTTAAGATGAATCAAAACATCAAAATTTTGCATACCTTATGATCTTTTCAGCGAGGTGATCACTAATTCGTGATTAGAATTTGATTTGGGACTGAATTGAACCTCCAATTGATCAAATTTTAGTGAGCTAGGGTTTGGAGAGGAGCTCTTGGTCGCTCCTGTGTTCTGATCGATCCAGGCACTCACTTAGGTGAGTGTTTGGAGTTTATTTTGTTTACTAATAACTCAAGTTTCCAATTTAGCCATTCTAGTCCCTCAATTATTGTTTCCTTTATGATTTAAGAGGTTTCCATATTGTTTTAACCACACTTAACTTACTAGGTTAATATTCCTAGTTACTTAGTGGTTTTCGGGGGAGTCATAACCCATTTTATTTTTAAGTCTCGTTAACTCGAGTTTCTTATAAACTTTGTTTTCTCGAAGCGTTTATTCTTCTTTTTGATTTATATTAGGTTTATTTATTTGAGTCCTAATATTTATCGGGTTAAATTTTACCACTAACTGTATTTTCCCCGTCTTTAGTATTAACGGGGTTTAATTACCAAACCCGTTTTCGGGGTGTTACATCGATAGATGGACTAAGTCAACCCACTTTTTGCCAATTAAGGAAACTTTTAGTTCCGACATATTAGCCCAATTATACGTGGATAATATTGTGTCCCTTCACGGAGTGCCAATATCTATAGTATCTGATAGAGATACTAGATATACATCTCATTTTTGGAAATGTTTCCAACAAGCATTAGGCATACACTTAAATTTCAGTACTACTTACCATCCACAGTCTGATGGTTAGAGTGAGCGTGCAATCCAAACTTTGGAGGACATGCTAAGAGCATGTGTCATTAATTTGGGTGGTAGTTGAGATGATCACCTACCATTAATCAAATTTTCCTATAACATTAGTTACCATACAAGTATCAAGGTCGCTCCATTTGAACCTTGTATGAAAGAAAACGCAGAACGCCCATTTGCTGGGCTGAAGTTGGAGAAAGTTAACCGCCTGGACCTGAGATAGTCCTTGAAACCACAGACAAGATTATACAGATTCGTGAAAGTCTCAAAGCTGCCCGTGATAGGCAGAAGAGCAATGCAGATAAGAGGCGAAAACCTCTCAAGTTCCAAATAGGGGACACAATATTATTGAAAGTGTCACCTTGGAAAGGTGTCATGAGATTCGGAAAGGAGGGCAAGTTAAGCCCTAGATATATTGGACCATTCGAGATAACTGAAAGCATCGGTTTCGTAGATTATAGGCTTAAGTTACCTGAGCAACTCAATGGAATCCATAATGTATTCCACATTTCAAATTTAAAGAAATTTCTAGCCAATATGGCACTCGCTATAGCGCACCATGATGTGCAAATTGATGAAAACCTGAGGTTTGTTGAGAAACCGATTTTGATCAAGGATCGACAGGTTAAAAGGCTCCGAAAAAATGATCCCCACTGTAAAAGTCAAATGCGATTCCCATCGTGGCCCTAAATATACGTGGGAGGTCGAACCAAATTTGAGACAAAAGTACCCCTATCTGTTTGAATAAAATCTCGAGGACGAGATTTCTTTTAAGGGGGTGAGGATGTGACACATCGGAAAAATTATGACAAATAATATGGCAACACGTGTCCGATAACTCTCAAATATTCCCGGTAAGTTAGACGAGAGGGACCAAATTCATAAAAATGTGGAAATTTGGAAGTTGAGGGGTCAAAGATGGAGAAAAAATGGCCCATATTATACGAGTCCTCATACTCGGAAGGGTATAAACTACATTCTATCTGGTCTCCGCTTAATCTAGCGAACCATACACATTTATTATAGTTAACCGGTCAAAGTTAAATGACTTGCATAAGAGCCGGTAACATTCTAACGGATCATAATTCTGTTCATTCCAGACTAGGAGCCTCCAGTAAATTGCGCCTTTGTTTAGGTTGTTTTGTTTACGATGAAGCAAAAGAAAATAAACAAACAAGTTCATCAAAAATAACTTTGTTTGAATAAAAGCTTCATCAGAATAAAAAGTTACAAAAATAGAAAGTCCTACGAAAACCGACACTTGTTACGCTTTTTCTACTAACCACTAACCACTAACCCAACCACCTACCTTTAACCCAAGCCTAACCCTTCACCCACAAAGTCCTCTTGATATTTACAAAGGTATAAAAGTTAAAAAGGAGGAGGATTGATTACTTGGCAAGCATATGGTAGGAATAAGTTCCATGCCGCTCTCGAGTGATTCACTAAAAATACACATTCGGCCGAGTGTGAGTGATTTCCCCCGTGAGGTATGTGAACTTGTATATAAATGGAATTTTAAAAAGGCATGTTATGCCTAAATAAGTAATTTCTCTTATGAAAAGTTTTAAATAAATCATGACGAATAGGATTGTAAATAAATAAAAATAAAACCCAAAAAGATCTTGGATTCCCAACACTCTATGACAAGCCAAAACCTTATCTTCTACCCATTCCATTTGGGAGTGTAAGCCACATATTAAAGAGTTTTGCTTGAGGACAAGCAAAAGTTCAAGAGTGGGGGTATTTGATGTGTGTAAAATGCAACATATAAATTACATCAAATGAGGCATAAAACTAACCCTTTTTAAGTACTAATGTTGGAAAAAGAGTGTTTTTGTCTTCCTTTTGTATTTTCAGGATTAAATGAGCTCAAATTCACAAAAGAAGCAAAAAGACAGCTAAATCTAACATAAATACAAGAAAAGGAACATAAGCGGACTGCCCGACCCCTCAACGGCATCTTCCCAAGCAAAATAGATAAGGCAGAAGACTGAACACGCCCCGTGCTCAGCCAGCACGGGGCCGTGCCCAAGAAGCAGCAGAAAAGACAAACCTATAGAAGCTTCTATTGCCCACCACGGGCCGTGTCCAGTGAGCACGGGGGCGTGGCAAAAGTACAGCAGGCGCATTAATTGTAATTGCGAATTACAATTAATGAAGAGAGAGAGTGTCAGACAGGCACGGGGGCGTGTCCAGCGGACACGGGGCCGTGCCCAGCCTTCTGTTCAGCCTATAAATAGGAGTGCTTGGTTTCATTTCAACTCATCCCTTGGCACACCACCTCTCTCACACTTCACCCACCACCCACCACCACCATAACACCATCATCCACCACCATCATCCATTGTCCATCATAGAGTGTGTGAGTCGTCTCGGGATCCAAGATTGATCGTAAGAGTTCTTGACAATCAAGGCCATGTTTGCCTAAGTCTCTTACATCACTTGGTGAAGACAAAGTGTCTAGTATAATACTTTTTATTTCTAATCTTTTGCACTTTTTATTTGGTTTTGTATTAATGACTTTAATAACTAGTTACTTATGTTGAAGGTGATCTTTCCTTATCGTTTGTCCGTGGTGTCTTGGCATTATTTTACTGTCTATATAAAATAAAAGATTTTCACCATTCATATCTCCACGGTCTATATGGAGGTATGTTGGCTACCTGGTCGGGGGTTAAGGGAACGGTTTGGTAAAGGTCTTGCCATTGTTCAGCGTTTAGAGGTCCTGCAATGGACCTGGGTCAAATTTAGTAGGACCTCCTTCAATACTTCACGGTATTGGATGGCGGGGGTCCAAACTCTTTGACCCCCTCATAAGTTAACTACTATTAATACTATAACCCGGCTATTTAGGACTGTATCCCTGCTGACTCAGACTACTTAGCCGAGGGTAACGTCACCGCCAAAAGTGGGGCCTACCATAATATTGCATTAATAACTTAATTCATTATCTTCCAATAATCCAACCTTTTAGGATTGTATCCTTGCTGACTCAAACTACTGGGGTGAGGGTAACGTCACCTTCAAAAGAGGGGCCTACTACAATAACTAAGATAATCTCTTAATTATGTGCAAAAGTGCGGAAATAATCAAAGGTTATACTAGATACGAGTCGGAACCAAGTGATTCATCTTGTCTATCTGTTTTTCTTTTTATTTTATTTTCAGCATTTTAGTTAGTTTTTATTTTTCTTAGTTAAAAACATTTTTCTAAACTTTTTATTTTGATTAGACGTTGAGGATAAACCGGTACTAAAAGCTCTTGTGTCCTTGGACGACCTCGGTATCTTGCCAACACTATACTACGCTCACGATGGGTGCACTTGCCCATATGTGTGTTTAGTGTTAGTAAAATATCGTGTTTTATAAATTTAAAACTTGGCTAAATAAGTGTTAAAGGGGCTTAAAATATACACCTAATAAATATAACACTTTACCGCACATCACATAACCCATTTTATTTTTAAGTCTCGTTAACTCGAGTTTCTTATAAACTTTGTTTTCTCGAAGCGTTTATTCTTCTTTTTGATTAATATTAGGTTTATTTATTTGAGTCCTAATATTTATCGGGTTAAATTTTACCACTAACTGTATTTTCCCCGTCTTTAGTATTAACGGGGTTTAATTACCAAACCCGTTTTCGGGGTGTTACAAGTCTACCCCTCTTAAAGAGGTTTCGTCCTCGAAACCTTTTCTTACATAATTCATTGAGTTTAAACTCAATGCATTCTACCCGAGAAATTACTTATACTTTTTAACCAATCGTTAGTATTACCTGAAAAGTATGGTAACATCTTTTTGGTTACTAATTGTCTACATATCTCATACGACATAGTGTAACTTCGAAATAACGTAATCTCGTTATTTCCACTAGTTTAGTTAACTTAGTGATATCCATCGCTTTCATATACTATCGAATTCCTTATGAATCCGTTACTTTGACCCGTTTAAAGGTCTTTAGTGAAATCTTTCACTTTCAGCAACAATTTCTTTTGTTTTAAAATTCATTTATTCGGTTTAGTTATACCGAATCCACCGCTTACTAGCAAACCAATTTTTTTTTTGATTTGAATTACTGGCCTTAACCGGTCTTACTAGCTAGACTTATTAGTCCCGTTACTTTTCACCGCTCGCTTGGTTATAATGTGATTTTACTTCACATTACATTTCCTAACCGTGATCGTGTCACATCGTGTTTAGTTTGTATCAACCTTTCATTTTTGAAAATATCATCTTGCGCCTATCAGTGTCAAGACTTGTATCTTTCATGCTTACTATTTAAATTCCTATCAGAATTTATGTTTGTAAAAACGTTATTTCTTACTAAAACCGAAGTTTTTGTTTTAGGATATTCTCTTTAACTTTTGTCAATTATCCATACCAGGATATTGACAGTCCATCATTTATTCTTTTACAGTCTTAGTTTTATGCGGGGATTCTCAACCGATTCCCTCGCTTTATCTAATTAACCCGTAGTTTTTTATCACTTAGCCTTATGGGCTATTTTGATTAGACTTTCACATCTTTAGGGCGAAGTCCTTATAACTTCTTTCTAATCATGACCCGTGGGTCGTTTTAGTCCCGTAGATCTTTCATTTGTTTATAACCCTAAAGGTTATGTTGATCCCGTAGATCACTCCTTACTCATGTCATTCTTAAAATACATGTTTGGTGTCAAGGCACCCTGTTTTTGTTCGAAGAATCATTTGGTTTCAAGCTTAGGTCCCGTTAACCTTAATTGTAGTTTCATGGCTATAATTGTTTTCTTTCGGACAATTTTCCGATTTTATGACTTCTCATGTCATTTATGCATCAGGTCTTCTTATGCTTACTGTTATTTGATTTGCATATATTCTTATTTGGTTATATCCCATTACCGGGCTCATTATTCTCTTGCATTTAACGCTACCTTTATCTGGCTAGCGCTCATTTGTGCCATTCGGCGTTATATTGTATTCAACCTGTTTGACCTATTAACGTGAAATCCATCACTTATAAACAATCAACTTTATTCTTTATTCAACCCATTCGACTTCGAATAGTTGAACATATTTACTCACAATTTCTATATACGAGATTTTATAGTCATAACTCGTAATCCAAGTCCTTTGATTTTTTTTTTCAACCCGCGTTCACGTCTCTTGGTTTACGCATGTGTTTAATTCTTACCCATCAACCGGGTGTTTTACCGAAGTCGTTATTATTGCAACCCTCCCGGTATGCATTAAGACCTCGCTTCATTTTTATATTCCGACTTTGTCCTTAAGTTTGACGTTTTACAAAAACGACCCGTTAAGGGACATATTTGCATTTTCCGGGTTCGAGTGTAAGTACACTCCCTCCCAATACTTGTCTAAATCATTTTACATGCTTGCGTTTTCTGGGTTCGAGTGTAAGTACACTCCCTCCCAATACTTGTCTAAATCATTTTACATGCTTGCGTCTTCTGGGTTCGAGTGTAAGTACACTCCCTCCCAATACTTGTCTAAATCATTTTACATGCTTGCGTTTTCCGGGTTCGAGTGTAAGTACACTCCCTCCCAATACTTGTCTAAATCATTTTACATGTTTCTTTGTCCCTTCTCTCGGGCACATTATCCTAATGTAATACGCTTCCGTCACTCGGTTGTGCGTTTACATTATTACCAAATATTTTGCTTATCTGATTCATTTGGGTACTTTTTAATTAGTCCCATTCACCCCGCCCTTACTACATCGGATGTAAACGTGTCCGCCATAAGAAGTTCATGTTACCATATGCCACTACTTACTTGGCCAGAGTAAGCGATTAACACATGACATACATGACCTTTTTATAGTTTTCACATCATGCCCTATGTAAGTAATGCCTCTATTTGTTTCTCTTGGAAACAATATCCCGAATACATTTTCTATTCGGGTTTTTCCAAGTTTTTAATCTACATATGCAACTTTCAATTTCTACGTATTTGTTGCATATTACTATTTGTGCGATTATTTAAAATGTGCACCTGGTAATGTTTGCCCCGACGGGCGTTCCTTGCCATTAACCTTGTTCGCGGTCGTTACACGATTTAGTCCTTGGTGAGCATGCTCCTCTTGTCATACTTCGGACCGTTCCATCATCATATCCACAATTCGTTTGACTCTCGTCGTCTTCAAACGCGAGTGTCCTTCAATTAAAACATTCACAAAAGTTAGTAACATCAACTTCAATAATCGCTCGTATTATAATACAAAGCTTTTTCTACTATACGCGTCAACGCGCGTATTTTCGTCAACTATATCAATCATTTTAATTGGGGTAACGTGTATCACACGATAGCCCTATGTGTTGTTTACAACACTTTAGCATACTAAACTATTAACATACACGTACTTACCGGATTTGCGATCAAGCCTTGAACCGAACACCAATTCTTTATTAAGAGCATAAGGTTTAAGTCCAAGCATAGCTTTCCCGCCATACTTGAATCTCTTAAACCAAGGCTCTGATACCAACTTGTAACACCCTAGTTATTATTTAACGTTTATCGTATAATTTAAACTCATAATCATGTAATTACAATCACGAAAAACTTTTTTTACAATTTATAGTGATATAACATAATGCGATTTAATTCGCCGTTTCTGAATAACGAACGAAACAACTTGCGGAAGCTTTATTTAACATGTGTTCGGTTCTTGCTCGACGCTTTAACTTCATCCGGGCTCTCGACATATACCTGTGTTCAAAACCAACTTAACAGTTAGTTTTGATAACTAAATATCTAATATAACGAGGAAATTATGTAAATCCAACATTGATAACAAGACCCAAAAACAACGTGCTTGAATTTGGCCTCCACCGTAACTTACGGTGGCACCGTAAGTTACGGTGGCCTCTGAATAAAAGTTCTCCCACCGTAACACAGGTGGTAATCACCGTAACAAGTTCAGCCCCACCGTAACTTACGGTGGCACCGTAAGTTACGGTGGCCCCTGCATTCCAGCTTTCCATTTTGCCGTTTCTGATACGAAAACTTCCGTATCTTTCAAACCGCGTGTCCGTTTGACCTACCGTTTCTTCCTATTTTTTTTTTTTTTTTTTTTTTTTTTTTTTTTGTGTTTGTAATTTAATTCTCCATCAAATGGAGTTAAAATCCGACATTTGGCTTAATAAATTTTGAGACTTCTAAGCCTTCGCCTCGTTACCTTTTTACCGAATTTTAACCCGTTTACGCATTTTATCAAACAAACGTATCTATTTGATTCTATATCTCCTACACTTTTTCAAATTAATGTTACCTACTATATTAGGTTATAATCATAGGTTTATTACACCATTTAAACCCGTATTCGCTCGTATGCTTATTTTGACCCGTTAAGGGTATTTAAGCACTTTCGAACCTAAAATCGCTTTCGATTGCTTCTAACATTCCATCACCACATTTCAGTTTCTATACTTATTCTAAGTATTTTCCTAATCATAAAACTCGTTTCCAAACAACTTTTAAAGGTTGTTTGTTCGAATTAGCCAACAAGGGCGTTTTGGTCGATTTTGTTCTTTTTACTACAAAGGACTCTCTTTCCAATTATTCGACCAAAATAGCATTTTTAACTACAACATGAACATGCGTACCTGGCCCGAATCAACAAGTAGACCCGATTTATACCTTGTTTTCATTATCACACAATCAATAGTGACGCAATTATCCGATTTGCTAATCGGTCCTGCTAGCATAAGACTTGACAACCATATTAGTCGATATTGTCAAATGGTGTTATCAGCACCATTCGACCAGTTTGGACTACACGCCCAACGTTATCTATTTAATCAAAACATCGTTTTTGATTTCCAATTTATACATCCATCCCATCCCGGATTTTATTACCATACCCTTTTTCTTTAAACTCTTTTCTTACAAACTCAACCCATTTCAGCTTACGCTATGGGTATCCTTTTAACCTTGATTTACACTAGTCGACATTTGACCAATTTCCATTTTGCCCTTTTTCCCTCATTACTAGATTACACTACAAGGTAATCTTAACAAAATCCATAATTCCAAAACGATTGTACGAGTCCTCATACTCGGAAGGGTATAAACTACATTCTATCTGGTCTCCGCTTAATCTAGCGAACCATACACATTTATTATAGTTAACCGGTCAAAGTTAAATGACTTGCATAAGAGCCGGTAACATTCTAACGGATCATAATTCTGTTCATTCCAGACTAGGAGCCTCCAGTAAATTGCGCCTTTGTTTAGGTTGTTTTGTTTACGATTGTGCTTAAGCCTATTTGATTTGTAAAGATAAGCGCAAGTAAATACTCTTAGCTTATTTTACCTATACGAGCTTGGGATACGGAACTAGCTGCTTGGTCGGGTATTAAATCAATGATGAATATGTCGAAATTTAAATAACCCGTTTTGCTTAATAACTTAAACATTGGGGGTTAATACGACCGTGTCCTGGATATCCATGACTCATTTAATTGCAAGTGGCCACGACCTAAATGCGAGGTGTAGGCATACCTGACAGATGCTGATGCCATTATATGTATTTTATTAAAAATGTGGCGTGTCGGTTAATCATGTATCAATTTTTATCTTCGGTCCCCATATGTATTGACAAGCATGTAAAACTGGTAACAAGAGATATAGTTTGTCCCAAGTTATATATAAAATGATATTTACAAATGGTATAAAAAATGATTTTGAAAAGATTTTCAAAATGTGTCGGTTAATTGTATTTATCAGTGAAAACTGACGCATTTTCAAAAGATTAAGCACATGTTAAATAGCATATACGGAATAGGCTAGAGCTTCTCGGTCTAGGCGTTATGAAATTTGCGACTTCACGAAAGACCTATTAGTCTAAAGTCTCTTTTGTTATTTTCGATCCGCCTGTGGATCTTTTTAGTACAATTCTGTCTGTATAATTATTTTCGAACTTTCGGACACTATTTGTACTTTGTAATAGTTTAATTTAAAACCCCAACTTTCGCTGTGCTATGTGAATACTGATATCAATCGTCACACATATATCCTAAGTCCGGGCCCACCGGGAAATATAGGTGTGACAATAAATGACTAGTTAAAGAGCTACATCTATCCACTGACCATAATAAGTGATGATTGATAGTCTTCAAGGAATAGATTTGATAAGAGGAATGTAGTGTTTTGGATCATAAATTCTCTAAGCCCATATGGTTATTGAGTTGTATTTGGTTACACCACTTTTTTCGCACTATATTCATGTAGTAAAAAAGTTACACAAATTAGGGTAAATTACACTTTTCGTACTTTATGTTTGTATCGGATTGCAACAAATACCCTTTAACTTCAATAATTACAGTCACAGTCCTTTATTTGTAAAACCCATTACACCATACGTCCTTTGACCCTAACCAGGTTAAAATTTTCAGTTAAGAAAGGCATGTGCCTTGCACATGAGGGTAGATTGGTAATTTTACTAGTATATTACATAACCCTACAAAATGTAACTTGGGGTGCCTTAGGGTAACTCAAAAGTTGTGTCTCTTTACATCACATCCTTAACTAATACTCTTGCCTTAATAAACACATAACCCAAACCAACATGTCCCAATATATACACCCCTAAATAATACATTAGTAAGTTGGGTTACACCCCTTGCTTAAACATCATGTCGTTACATACCAAAAATTAATCAACTTTTTTGTCATTTACAACATCAATGCGTATCTTCGAAAGATAAAAGCACCATTTCAAAAAGAAGTGACGGTTGAAAAAGTAACCATTAATTGATTGACATTCCCATTTATTGCTTTTATCCCATTGTAACCATTTCACAATCGTTTAACCCACAACACATATCCCACCCATGATACTTTGTTCAATGGATTCAAAATGTTAAAACGTTCCACAATTCCGGTAACAATTTCGGTTTAGATGATGTTGGGTGTTTTAATCTGCATATATTGGGTAATTGAATCGCCATGTTTGTCCTTTTTTCCTTCTTAAATTGTGTTTGGTTACAATTCCGATTTGATTCAAGCATATAGAATCGATTTGAAAACCCGCAACATATTTGAAACAAGAAATTTTGATTTTTAGTATTTGATTTTATTAGTATTTTAAAATCACAAAAGCATTTACTTCTGATTTTTCTACATATATACACACCTTGGTTTTTCCGAATAGGACAAAATATTTAGAAACTTATTTTGTTTAAGTTTGTTAAAATTTAGACATACTTATAGAAGATTTTAAAAATAACTTTACAACATTTTCAAAATCAAAGTTATAAAGAAATACATGTGTGACAAGTTCGACCTATGTGGCGATTTAGACATGTATGGCAAACAAGCAAGCCAATCATCAAATCGCCATCGTCCCCGCCGCAACGCGCGGGGTGGCATCAACTTGTTTAAAATATATTTAAACAAATACATATAACCCACCCCCTCTCTCCAGATCAGAACCCTATCTCTCCTTTCTCCTTCTTCCTTCTTCCTTCTTCCTTCTTCCTTCTCCTCCACCCACCACCACCAACCCACCACACCACCACCCACCCTTCACACATTACTGTCGCTGCCATTACACACTACCATTGCCGACACCCCTATCCAATTTGCAATATGACTGTCGTATCCCCACCAACTTCCGACAACCGCCACTACCACCATCTCCACAGGCACCACCACCATAGCATGAAACCTCCACCGCCGCCAATATCTGTTATAGTGTTTTAGAAACCCACTAACTTCTCGAATCAGAATTTGAGACCCAAAACACTCTTGAAAAAAAACCTCGATTACCCGACACGAATATCGAAAAACACAGATCCAAAAACTCTATTACGATGGAGATGAAGAAGATGAATGTTTTGGTCGCCAACATAAAAGGAAGAATACCTACAAAGCTTCAGCGTAGGATTCTGATGTAGAATATTCTTAAAGACTGTAATTTTTTCTAATATCATGATTCTTCTTTCGTGGAAGTTAAAGCTTTAAATTGGGGTTTTGATTTACATCAGTGGCTTTACCTTTTTTTGTTATTAAGGTGATGTTTGGGTTCGGTAATCCTCAAATTGAATTGGGGTTTTGATTTACATCAGTGAATCACTCAAATAGTGAGTGATTTTGAGAGTGGTGGTGATGAGTGGTGCTTATGGCGGTGAAGATGGTGGTGGCACGTGGTGGGTGGTTGCCGGGATATTGAGAGACTGTCTTTAGAAGAAAGAGTAGTGTGGGGAGAGAGTTTTTAGATAAATAAATAGAACAAAATTACAAATCTACCCTCTTGTGTAAGACACATGTCTTTTTTAACTGAAAATTTTAACCTAGTTAGGGTCAAAGGACGTATGGTGTAATGAGTTTTACAAATAAATGATTGTGACTGTAATTATTGAAGTTAAAGGGTATCCGTTGCAATCCGATACAAACATAAAGGACGAAAAGTGTAATTTACCCCACAAATTATATACAATTATATAATCCAAAATACAATTATTGTTGTATATTACATTTCTTGAGTTCATTAAAAAATAAATAATGTTGTAATTTGTTACATTTACAAATCTTGTAAAAACAATACATATGCTTTTATACCAGATTTGATCGGTTTTTTTTAATCAAACAATCATCTCCCTTTTACCATGAGCATCTTCATTGCTTCTAATTGCATACACCCATTCTAGCATAATTTGATGTGAGAAAATTCATTTCACACAACATGAGCACACTTGTGGAAGTCTTCATCAAAAATGAGGTTGCTAGTATAACTGATGAAGGAGCCATGACCACATGACGTGTGAAATCATATGGTCACTTTTAGTTCCAAGAACAACAATACCAACAAAATAGTTGCAAACGCGGTAGCACAAATGAAGTATTCAACATCACGTTTGACACTTTTTACTTCTGAAACCGCTGTTTACAACAAACAGGAGGAGATATCGATAAACACCACCATCACATGGACATATCTCATGGATCACCGATGGGTAGGAGTCACCATATTTGTAGTCTGACAACAACAATTAAAAAGCCCTTGGAAAATCTTATCAAGTTAACTTATCTTCATAATTTGTGACCGATCACATATAGATTAGTTGTAAAGAAAAACGACAATGTAGACCGTCCATCGCAAGATCGAGGATCTATCAGTAATTGGAAGGTAAATTTACCAATAAGTACTATAAAACACGGTTTGTATAGAATTTGACCTACAAAATGGTGATACCGGGCAATGCTATAGATACAAACAAATCATATATCATATAGTTCAATATAGATATAGTTTTATCATAGAAAATACAAAAACAAAAGTATAAAATTTATTGTATTACATATTACATCGGTCAACGTTACGACCAATTTTATTTGCAAAGTCGATACTTCCAACAAACTAGCTTACATCAAAATGCGAAGGATCCATAGTAACATGTGCAAAATTGACCTAAGTTTCCTACTCCTTTGTTATACATCTTTTATTTCCACATAAAAAAAAATAAATAAAGAAGCTTTTTTACACCAATGAATTAGCTATATATTCTCACGCTTAGTAGTCACTTGAATAGGTATGTGAAGCAAGCCATGAATCCACAATAACAAAAGCTTCTTCTGGCTTGTATAATGCCACTGAATGGCCCGCACCCTACATAACACAAATGATACATTTATTGTTCAAATTTCATTTGTTTGATAAGTTTTTAACCATATATTCTGTGCATTAAAATCAAAACCAGTAACAAGTTCAGTGTTAAGTGAACCATTCTTTGTCTTTGATAGTTAAGTGGTTGAGAAAAAAAAAAAAAAAAAAACACCTTAACCATAGTTTCTAGAGTGCAAGAAAAAAAATTGACGACGTTAAATATAACCCAACGATAAATCGATTCAAAGAGTTGTTTAATCAAGTCTCTTCTTTTCGCTTCTTTATGTGTAGATAGATCAAGAGCTTTTAAAAGTTTGTACCTAACATAATTGTGAGTCGAATTATCAAACAATAGAGTGTGTATTGTCTCTTACCTTAACAGTTGCATGCATTAAAGAGTATCCATTCTTTGTATATATCGTCCGATACCTACAAAAAAAAAAAAAAAGAAAAAAGAAAAAACAATGATTTCTAAGGATTTTCATTATATTATGTGGACTTATAAGATAGGTTCTAAAAGATCTAACAAAGAACCCTAAATTTAGAAGAACTAGAAATAAGCTCACCCTGCAACTTGGTTTCTAACAAACCATGCCGTCCATGGGCTTTCAATTGGAAGATTGAGAGATGATATCCATTCCATCGTGCCAACATATGGAAAATTCATATCATGATCACCGCTGTAAATACAAATAAGTTATCACAATGATAAAAATTGTAGATCTTAAATACATTATTTGTATATATGTAAGAACTTTTAAGTTATACAATTATGTACTCTTTTGAAATTAACTGTTTTGAAATTAAAAGTCATATTATTTTTCGTGTTATGAATTTTCATCGAGATGCTTGGTAAACGGGCAATAAACTGTGTCGCTACCCTATTTTTCGTGTTTTGAAATTGACATGAATATGAATATATGATTTATAAAGATATAAAAACCTGAACAATAATCTGGAATCGAGTTGACCCTTTTTTTATAAACAAAAGTATCTTATTAATTATTCAAAGTAATTTTCACCATTAACACCGTAAGGATAAGCAATAATGGATTTTAATAATTTAACTATTAGCCGTTGGCCAGCAACGGTCTCAACTTCAAAAATAACCGGCGGTGGTCCCAATTTTTCACATATTGTAAACCAATGGACTTTTACTAAACCGTAAATGATAAAGGGACACAAAGAAATTAAGGTTCTGTTAGTAAAGGTCCATTGTTTTACAATATATGAAAAGATGGGATCACCACTGATAATTTTTGAAGTTGAGACCGTTGTCGGCCAACGGCTAATAGTTGAGATTATTATAATTCATTATTCCTAAGGATATTTGCCGTACTTGATGATCAAAACTTGGCAGTTTCTGTCCACAAGCTGTTTATGGTACACGACACTACTGAAGATGTCGTATGAGTAATATATTGTATCATTTTTCTTTAAATCGTAATGGAGCATAGCATTGTTTTGCTGCCACGTGTTAACTGTTCCCTGCACATAAAAAAAAACATTTAATGTCATTGAAAAGAACTGCAATTAAAGTTAATGCAACTAACATACCTCACGAACATGGAGAGCCTTTTGCACCTCTTTATCGTTTGCCCAAACCTCTAAATATACCTTATCAATGGACTGAAAACATAACATAAATGAATTCAAATACTCTCATTTTTCTTAGTCATAAATTTTTGTGTTGCATAGGATAAGTATTTTCTTTAAAAAGAGTAGATTACACTTTTCGTCTTTTAGGTTTATAACATCTTGTAGTTTTTCTCCTTACTAAAACAAAGAGTATGAAAATGATGGTTTGGATGTTAGGGTAATTAAAATTTTCTTTTTAGTTTTTCTTTCCTTTTTAACCAAAAGTGTAAACATACCAAATTTTCATCATGTGTTGCGCACATGATATATTGGTTTCAAATCCCACTGACGACAGAAATAAAAGAAATTTGCCATTAAAAAAAAGAACGAAAATTGCACGGTGGTATATATGTATGTCTGTGTATATATATGATCTAGAGAATTGAATCTGTAATCTACTCTTAAAAGTATACGCGGTTTGTCAATAAATTTCAGAGAGAAAAATTACACAAGTTGGATCCGTATCTAAATCTTCGCATAGTGGCTCCAATATATTTGATGGGTTAATTCCACTCGTGCACTGTAATAGAGATTGAAATTGATTTAGAGTTATCATCACAAAAAGTTTCTAAATATCGTAACAAAATATATGATCCACGATCACGTACTTCATCCATTCTTTGAAGATTACTCGAACATAATATGTTGTTCTGATCCCTATCTACATAATTGCCATTGCAAGATTCTTTTGTTGACTGTATTATATACAAATGACCAGGTTGTTTAAACATTTTATATAACTAGAAATGTGAAGTAAGTAAATGTATCATAAAGTTGACATAAATATATTTCGTTACCTTGTAAATATCATCTGATATTAGTGCAAGCCGGTGAGCAAACTCTAATCTCGAATTGAAATCACTGAACTTATCGGTGAGAGGGCTTATTATTAGACATCCCTATTGAACAAGTGTTGAAAATACACATACATATAGTTAATTAGGTGTTATGTTTGTTTAATTAAAAATCTTTGTGTCAATTTATGAAATTACTTTGATATTCAAATGTGATTGATTTCCTTGTTCATTGCCTGCAAAATTAGAGAAATATATATTCAATAGAATGCTCCAAAAAACTTTTTAATGGGAGTAATTCACAAATCAGAGAACTTGATAGAGAAGGGTAGTTAGAAGTAAGGAAAAAAATGTTAAAAATGAGGGGTTGATGAAGGAAAATAAAAATTCACTTCTATAAATGAATAATATAAGGGAAATTAAAAATCAAAATGTTTGACTTCAAATTTGAACTATTTTTGCCTCTAAAATCTAAATATGATTTTTGTTGGTGCACTTGTGTCTGTACTTTGTCTGTATTTTGTCTTTATACCAAACGATGTCTTGTTAGTCTTGTAAGTTTGACCAAGTCAACCATCCTCCTGGTTTGACTTGGCCAAACAGTCAACATTATGTTTGTAAGATGTTGGGTCGAAGGATGTGCCATCGAAGGATTGCCTATATCCTTCGATGACCTGCTCGAAAGATAGCATTCGATAGATGGACCACGAAAGATCCCATCTTTCGTGGTACATGTTGATCCTTCGAGCTGTTTATGGTCGACAGATGATCGTTCGACCAGTGTGCCTGATCCTTCGACCAGACCTGCTGTATTGGGTATAAATACCCGTGTGTTGTGTTCATTTAGAGTAGAGACAGTTAGACAGATAGGAGAACACACACACACACTCTGAGAGTTTGCAGAACTGATTTGTAAACATTGAGCTTGTAACCGGACCTTTCATACGTTTAATACAAGTGGTGTTAATCGTTGAGTCTTGTGTGTTTATCATTTGCGTGTTCTATCTCGGTTTGCTATCTCGGTTGGATTCCGCACAACCGGGTTGGTTTGTATACAAGGATTAGGCGACTAGATCCTCCCCTAGCCGGACCTACAAGTGGTATCAGAGCCTTGGCTCTTATCCTTGTTAAAACCGAGGTGTTCTTGCTGTTTTTCGGGTTTAAAAAGTTCATATTTTCTGGAAAATCTTGCTGTTTTTGCTTGGTGTTTTGTTAAAAAACCTTGTTATTTTTCATGTTTACATGTTAGTCATGGGTTTTTGTTAAACATTTTAGCAAAATCGTGTGTTTGGAGAGTTTCGGTTCACCGAAATTCTTATTTTTCTGGGTAGTGTTCTTGAAGTCTTCATAGTGTTCTTCATAAGATTACACTCTTTGATCTTGAAAATTTGAATATTAAACTTGTTTGTGCATTGAAAAGAGTAAATTGATTAAAATATTAGACATTACTTGTTTGGTGAAACCTGCATGTTCAGAAGATATGGTCTGAACATACTTTCTGCCGAAAGTTCTCACCAACCCGTCAACTTTTCACCAACCTGTCACAATTGTCAACCGTGTCAGTAAGTTCGAAAGATCATCTTTCGACCAAAGGAGGTTCGACAGATAGTCATCCTTCGAGCATCCTTCGAAGTGTGAGACTTATCTTTCGTTCCGAGGAATATTTTCGAAACATACATCTTTCGGTCTTCTGCTCACTTTCGAAAGACTAGGATCCTTCGACTGAGAATCTTTCGAAGTCATTGTTCAACACTCAACAGTGTTCATCTTTCGGTCTACAGTACGTTTTCGAAGGATAAGGATCCTTCGTTAGAGAATCTTTCGAAAACATTGTTCGAAACTCAACAGTGATCTTTCGAACCCTGTTGATCTTTCGAACAGGTGTTGATCTTTCGATCCTTAGTCTGTTTGTGTTTAACAGTTTGTGTTGTTCAAGTCTTTCGAACAGGTATCCTTCGGCTGATCAAAAATGAATCCAAGGTGGAATACTTTGGTAAATACAGATATGTATTTTGGTACTCCGTCATCTTCCGCACCGGTATCTTCACAAGCTAATGCAATTTCGACCGGTCAATGGGCATTTGTATCAAATCAAGTTCCAAGTGTTCAAAGCATTCTCTTGAGCGAGAGCGAAACTGGAAGTTTGAATCGGCCTCCAAAGTTGATGCACTTGTATGAATATCCAGGATGGATTGATAGATTTCATACATATGTTCTTGGTCAAAATACAGAATTGTGGTTGCGGTTCATCACAGACTTCGATCAAACAATAGAGGTTGCCGCATCATCTGCTGCTACGTTTGCAGATCTCACGGAAGATCAGAAGAAGGTCTATGATCTAGAAAAGAAGGCATACGCCATTCTCACTCAGGCCTTAAGTAAAGATATCTATCATCAATTCGTCAGTTACAAGACAACGAAGAGGTTGTGGGACGCGTTGAAAACAAGGGGCGTTGGAAATGAGGCGACACGCCAATTGAGAAAAGAACTGCTAAGGAAAGAGTTTGATGGTTTTACTTGTATGGAAAATGAGTCGTTGGGTGATTTGACAAGTCGATTTAATCACTTGTTGACTGAATTGACAAATTTTGGGGTAGTTACAACTCCTGCAGAGATTGTGAAAAGGTTTGCAGATGCGTTGCCACCTCAATGGAATACTTTCTTGGAAATTATGAAGTACAATGGTACTTTAGCTACAACGAGCTTCAACGACTTTGTTCAAATTCTAGAAAACAAGAATCAGGAAGAAACTCTGAAGGCAAAAAGAATTCCCGTGCCTCAAAATCCTGAAATGTATTTTGGAACCTCTAGCACTTCTACAAAACCTTCTTCGCATGCTCCAATTCAAACAGCATTTGTGACTAGCACTGACATGTATGGCAATACTATCCAAGTGCCGGTTCCTCCAAAGACAGACATGTATGGAAATCTGCTAGAACCAGTTCCTCAACAGCAACATCAAAGCCAACGACCTCTCAGACCAACTGATATGTTCGGGAATCCATTACCAGTTCGATCTCCCGGAACAACAGATATGTATGGGAATCCACTTCCTCCTCAATCTACAGTTCCAACAGACATGTATGGGAACCCACTTCCTCCACAACAGCAAGCCTGTTATGGAAGCACATCATCTGCTGGTCAACAATCAAAGCCAAATACAGTACGGCTCGACACCTCAAGCTTTTCTAAAGTCAGTGTGGAAGTAGCAAAGGAACACATGGAGCTGCTAAACACTTTGGTGAGCGCATACTGTGGATTAGTGGAAGGTCAGATTGGCAACATTAATCTGACTCAAGAAGACTATCAGCAGATTGACAAAGAGGAAATGGAGATGATGGACATCAAATGGGCCTTTGCCAGTGCTGTTAGGCGAGCAAAGGATTTCATGGAAAGAACTGGCAGAACCAGCTTGGAAAGCAAGAAAGACACCAAGTATGGGTTTGATAAACAGGCTGTTAAGTGTTTCAATTGTGGTGAACGTGGTCATTTCAAGCGTGAATGTACAAGGCCATCTCAGCATGGAAACCAGAATCCCTTCAGAAATCAAGGCAACCAGCAGAACCAGAACAGGAACAATGTTCGTACGTTGGTACCTGTCAACAACCAGAGTCAAGCGGGACCATCTAATGCCAACCAGGCACTTGTGGTTCAAGTAGATGAAGGTTGTGATTGGTCTATTCAGTTGGGAAACGATGCTCCAGATGGAACAGCTTGTTTTGCTGAAATTGTCAAGGATCTTAAACACACCAGTGGTGGAGAATCTTCCACCAATGGTGATGAGTCTTCTGAAGATGAAAACAGCTCAGGTTACAGTGGAAGTTCAGATGAAGAGTCCTCGGGTTCAGGAAATGATCAGGAAGATGACACATCAACTGCGTCAGTCGATGCAAATATTGATGAGCTTTTGGAAGAAGTTGCAGCAGGAACTGATAGAAGATCTATTTTGGTGGATCAAGCTGCTTATTCTTCGTCTTCTCTCCATTCAGCCTTTATGGCTAATGTCGACAGTTCATCAAGTCAGGTATGTGTCGATGAACCCACTTCTGTTAGCTGTGATAATTGTGATAGATTGCATGTTAGATGTGCTGATTTGGATGCAAACATGTCTGAGTTGCAAGGCAAACATGATGCTTTACAAGCTAGTTTGTTTGACTTGCAAGACAAACATGTTTCTTTGAATGATAAGTGGTGTGAATTGCAAAGCAAACACGATGCTTTGCAAGAGAAATATGATATGACATTCATTCACAATCAGAAATTGACCGTTGATCTTTCAAAGTGCACTGAAGCCAATATGTTTTATGAAAACCATGAAAAGGAATTTAAGTCAATGATTGAAACGTTAAAGAAAGATAAAACAGAGCTGACAAAAATGGTTTCCAGAAAACAAACTGATATTAATTTGTATATAACTCGTCTTGAGGTAATGCAAAAGGAAATGGCTTGTGTTAAAACAGAAAGTGAGGCGATCCGACTCAAGTTAGACAGTTATTTGAGCTCTAGCTATGTGTTGGATCACATCATTGATGTTCAGAAAGAGAAACGGGATGTCACATGCATAGGTTACAAGAAATGTCCACCACCAGTGAGAAACAATTTTGATGCCCTGCCTGATGAAGAGTATAGGACTCACTTTGAGCCATCTGTTCCTTTGGACGTTGAGGAATTTGCAGCAGGACTCGGATACAAGAAAGAAGTATCGTCAGATTCAGATGTGTCAGCAGATACATTTGTAACTGCTGAACAGAATCAGGATCCTCCAGTTGTGGTTGAGGATGCTGATTCTTCTGATGATGAGTCTGATGATACTGATTCAGCAAAGTCTGATGCGGTGATCAAAGAAGAGGACATACCTCTTGAGAATCACATTCTTTGTGATCCACCTGCTAAACCGTCTGTGATTGCTACAGCCAAGTCTGTTGAATCCTTATCTGGAAGCTGTGAAAGCGTGAACTTGCTTTACACGTTGATTGGATCTGATAAAATATATTCAGACAAGGATTTCCCTATCAAAAATGTCAATCAATCTTTGATTGATAAAGTTTTCGAAGATTCTACCAGTAAGTTTTTGGAAAAGTCGAGCCCAGGAGTTGTAGTAACTCAGTGTGCTCCTATCCCAAAATCCGAAGTTAGAAAGAAATATGGGAATCAAAAATTGCAAACACAAAACAATCAACGAAAGCAAAATCACGCTGCCCAAGGAAATGGAAAAGGCAAACAGAGCCAAAACAAGAAAAAGGACAAGAAGGTGAACTTTGTGAAATCAAAGGGAACGGACAAAATTGAAACGTTTGAAAACAAATCTAACTTAGATTTTGTTAAACAAGCAACAGTGTTGAAAATAAATGACCCGAACTGTTCGAAACCTAGTACCTCGAGATCACAAAGTTCATCATCATCGGCAAGACGATCACATGATACTTCGGGGTTTGTTGAACGAAGATCATGTTTTGAATGTGGCACAATTGGACATATCATTCGAAATTGTCCATATCTTCATAAACAAAAAGCCAAAGTTGATGTCCCCCATGGTAACAATTACCATAAAAGACCTGTTTCACCAAGACAGGACCCTCGTCTTGTTAAACAACGGGAAATGAAACAGAAAAAGAAACAACGACAAGAAGTTGAAAAGGTTTTAAAACCAGAGGTTGTCCAAACGCAATCTGTTAAGTTAGAAGTTAAAAATGAAAAACAAAAACAGATTTGGAAACCAAAACCAGTAACTATTTCAGGGGGAGCTACATCAATTCCGAATCATCGGGAAATGGATGTCACAATCCTCGATGATGACGGACGACCCAAGTCTGTGAAGGCTTGGGTCCCCCTCTCCAACTAATCTCTGAATGAGTATGTAGGATGTTCCAGGAGGAACTATTGATAGTCTTAGGATTGTTGATAGTGGAGCGTCCATGCACAAGATCGGCGACACCAGACTCCGAAACATCATTACATCTAGGAGAATGTTGTTGCCATTGATGGAGAGAGAGGAAAGAAAAAGGAAAGAAGAAGAAAATGTCTGATGAAAGAATGTGGTTAAATGTAGTTGAAAAATTCGACCAGATGAAATATGTTCCAAAATTTGGTTGTTATGGTTTTTGATCGGGTCCTCAGGAAAGATTCAAATGAAAAGTACGCACCTGCAGCACGTTTGAAGTTCAAAATCAACAAGATGAACGTGCAGTGTACATTTCTACGCGGTGTGATTGAAGAAAATGTGTTTGTTGAACAAACCAACTGGGTGTGCGGATGCCTTGGCGTGGATTGAACAACCGCACACTACTTCTCAAAGAGAAAGACAAAGACCTTCGCTGGTGCAATGTGGAAGACCAGCCAGACCCAAAGGTTTCTGATCTTGTTGCTGTGAAGAGATTTCTAAGTAGCTACAAATAATCGACTTTGAAGTCCACAACGGGTGGATATCCAGTTTGGGAGAGCGCTCAGATTCCTTGCAATGCACGAAGCAGTTGCAGGATACGGTTTTGAATTTCTAATCTCTCCTATACTTGTCGATATTTAAGCTGCTTTATGAATGACACGTTGATTTGTCGATATTTAAGCTGCTTTTTGAATTTCTAATCATCTCATACAGCACTCTTTGACCTGACACGTTGATCTCGAATATCACCTCACACGTGATTGTTTCACTATGAAATTCATCAATGTTGTCATGGTCCACACCGATGACCAACGTGCCGACCTTTTTACCAAAGCATTTGACAAATCAAGATTTGACTTTTTAATTTTGGTAAACGGCATTGAGGTAAAACATGAGTTAACCAACATCGGGAAATCGTTTTTGTAAATACCTTTGTGTTTTAAATTTATCTTAGTTTGTTGATTTTAGGGGGAGTAAATCCAAATTTGAAAATCCAAAAACATCGAAAAATTTCAAAAGCACAAAAACAATAGAAAAGCAAAAATGAGTTTCCTGGCGAGCAAAAGAGAAAATGATAGTACATCAGTGGTCTGTCCAAACCTCTTTAAACCTTAAATGCAAAACGATAAGCAACTCTATATAAGATGTATCGGTAGGCTCACAATCATTTTAAAGTGTGCAGGGTGATATAAACTTAAATCGACTGAAGACCAGGTGGGAACCATTCATTGGCATATGGTCTTAGTACCGAAATTTCGTTTGATAGATTGCCGAGGTTCTGAGATATTCGGTCTTTATGCTGCTTATCATCTGGTATCATGGTTGTATCTTTTACCAAAAAATAACGGGGTCGCAAGTCTAGATCTTCCATGATACCATACATACGTGTACATATTGTATTCGACCTCAATAAGTGATCAACAATCACATGTCCAAACAAATAAGTGATAAAATATCACATTTATCCGGGAGTCAAGTTCGTCTCTCTGCTGTACGAAAGTACTGACCTGTTCACGGACTTGCTCCTGTGCCCTTCATGCATCGAAAATCAAGTTCCTCATCAATAAGTGATTCTATCACACAGGGCTTGTTTTCAATCAAAATAAGTGAGTTTCTCACATCATATACGGTCAAACAGATGATAATCGGTATACTCACCGGTAAGATGAACCCTCGTGCATACCTTGATACGGGAATGTGTCGTGATGTGGATGAACACCGGTCGGTAAGTATAAATCATACCTTAACGTATCCCCTCGCCATGATTACATCTGATAAGTTGAGCTTATGTGGACAACAATACCGATAATTGTTATAGGATGCTTATCTAAATGTTAACTAATTGAACAAAAAGAGCGTTTTGGCGTGACCGTACACTGATATGATTCTCTTACCCTCGAAACTCGCAAAAAGAATGTCTGTAAATATTTATTTAATGCTTTCAGTTTCTGCATCTTTGTATATATTTATTTACTGCTTTCTGTCTTTACATTTGAAATATTCAAAAATACCAAAAAGATTTTAGGTGTGTTTTAATATAAACTTTCTAAAAGCCAAAAAGATTTTATTTCTATTCTATTTTCGATCGTACGATGTTGGATCTCGAGTCTTCGTTGCCTGAAACCTGAACGAAAACCAAATTGACTAAATCTTCATAAACGGTCGAAATTTGCAAAGTGTTGAAAGTTAAAATTTGAAATTGATAAAATACTTTAAAACTTTCAAACTGTCGGACGGTGTTTGTTTGAACTATGGTCACATGTGTGTCGTTTGCTTATGATATTCCAAGCGGTTGTTCTCATTACGCGTTTAGATTTCTTGCATGTGCAGATTCTAAAGGCAAGGAGAACATGGTCGATGACAAGCTTCGGAATGAAGACACGACGTGAAGGCACTCAAATGATGAAGATGATCGAGTTGCCGCTGACCATCATCAACACCACAAGGATCTCACTTCATAAAGATCAAGCCATTCACGAACATAACTCAAGGGGGAGCTTATGTTAAGGGGGAGTTTGTCAACACACTTCCTACATGAAACGGGGAGTTTGTTGATACACTTTCTGCTTTCAAGACGTGAAGACTTTAAAGATCCTCCGACATTGAAGACTTGAAAAGACGTCAAAGACTTGAAGTCACAAAGATCGAGACAAAGCTACAGCCAGACAAAGCTACAGCCAAGGGGGAGTTTGTTGGTGCACTTGTGTCTGTACTTTGTCTGTATTTTGTCTTTATACCAAACGATGTCTTGTTAGTCTTGTAAGTTTGACCAAGTCAACCATCCTCCTGGTTTGACTTGGCCAAACAGTCAACATTATGTTTGTAAGATGTTGGGTCGAAGGATGTGCCATCGAAGGATTGCCTATATCCTTCGATGACCTGCTCGAAAGATAGCATTCGATAGATGGACCACGAAAGATCCCATCTTTCGTGGTACATGTTGATCCTTCGAGCTGTTTATGGTCGACAGATGATCGTTCGACCAGTCTGCCTGATCCTTCAACCAGACCTGCTGTATTGGGTATAAATACCCGTGCGTTGTGTTCATTTAGAGTAGAGACAGTTAGACAGATAGGAGAACACACACACACACTCTGAGAGTTTGCAGAACTGATTTGTAAACATTGAGCTTGTAACCGGACCTTTCATACGTTTAATACAAGTGGTGTTAATCGTTGAGTCTTGTGTGTTTATCATTTGCGTGTTCTATCTCGGTTTGCTATCTCGGTTGGATTCCGCACAACCGGGTTGGTTTGTATACAAGGATTAGGCGACTAGATCCTCCCCTAGCCGGACCTACAATTTTTATTATCATTCTTAAACAGGTTAGCATGTTAACCCATATATTTAACGGGTTATGATCGGTTAAACAAATTTATTGAACGAGTTGTGTTTCGGTTGTTTCGTTAGATACATAAACGGGTTGTGACCGCTATAATTCGTATTGTGTCAAAATTTAGCACCCCTAAGAAATGCAACAAAGGTCTTACCTTTATACGCCTCTAGGGTAACAACCGGTACTAGAATGCCCATGTATGAAATCCCAGATATGTACAAAGGGTTATTGCGAAACTTCACATGCTCCGAAAGCCACTATAAGCATCACATAGTATTTAAGCATGGAGATAGAAGGATATGACTTGAAAATATGTAGAACTTGACGTGTCTCACCTTTTTCAGAAACTTATATGTATGTAAAGCTAAGATGGAATCACTACTCCGTGATGCTTCCGATGTTGTAGCATATGAAAACCCTACACCGGTCGGTAGATCTAGGAATAGTACATTAGCAGCCTACATAAATATAATAAACATCAATAAAATCCTTTATATAATGTCGAATATATATATTGTCACACAAAAATAATCGAGTCTTATGATAACTTGAAATATTCATTTTGAAAAGCATTATATAAAATCCTTAATATAACTGTTTCACAAAATGCAGAGTTAATAAGAAAATGAACCTTTGTCAATGAATTGGAATTCAACTCCAGTGTAATGTTATCAGGCGATGAACGCTCAACGTTGATAGTTAGTGGACCTGCAGAAGAAAGGTTAATTAATTATAAGTATGTGTTAAAAAAACAGGTGGACCGGGTCGAGTTCTGTAACAGTTAGACAGTTCAGGTTATATAAGCCACTTTAAAAATCAGCTCATATGGGTTGGGTCATGGTGGGTTCACCCCGTATATTTGTTTTTATAGTTGGGAGTCCACGCTGACACAGAGAGTGACACAACATTCAACCGAAGAAAACCCCATGAAAACCTTCTAGCCAGTTAAGTGTCTCCATCCAAAATACATTGGATAGAACTTGAACCAGGGTCTCAGAGAAAAAACCAGAATGTCTCAACCATGTCACCATTACATCAATGCATTCAAACTTATTAATATGTGAGAAAAAACCATACAGAGGTCTTACTAAAGTACATGCAAATTCATAATAAGCACAATCTAATTAAAGCAAAATCGACTAAGTTTTTTATTATAAAAAATCATTTCATAACTTTATACCATTAACTAAAAGTCTTAAAATCGGTTATAAAGTTATTGTAATTAAGAGCATTCAAATCTCTTTTCTTAGTTTAGTTTTATGTGAAGAGTTCAACATTTTATAAAAATAGTTGCAAGTGGTTATAGGTAAAGGAGAAAAAAAATATTACTGTTTATCTGTAAATTTTGGGCACTGTTCATCCGTATTAATTTTTTAATATTTATTGGAGTGACTGTGAGTGAAGGAGAAAGAAAAATGTAATGATAAATGTATAAAAAAATTATTTAATTAAAAAAAGAGAGAGAAAATATATGATTTTTAATGTAATCATAGGAATGGAGATAGGAGAAAGGATGTGAATGCCCTAAGACCATGTGTAGTGGGGCGTTTTTTTTTTAAATTAAAAAAAAAGTCCAAAAACGCCTCCCCCATTACATAGGGCGTTATTATGCAATTTTTTTGAAAAAAGAGTTGAGCAGCGTTTTAAATAAAACGCTCAACAAACAAGTGGTCCAAGTATGACATGTTTGACTGACCAATGGGAAGGGGCATTAATGGTCCAAGTGTAAGTTTTTTTTTTTAATCATTTTTAATGATTGGAAGGGGCATTATTTGGACATTATTCCCACTACGCCACTTTTGCAATAACACCCCATGCTGACTGGACTGCCACGTGTCGAATAATGCCCCATGGTGGGGGCATTATTTGGCTAAACAACTACACATGGTCTAAGAGTGAAGAGTTCGAAGCTCGATAAAATCGCATTTAAAATTAAAAAAATGTTAAAATCAAATGGATAATTTCAATGTATAATAATATTTTCAACTTTTATTCCTAATCAATCATAATGCTTGCTTTCATCATGACGATATATATTCGGTTTGTTTAATTAATTTGTTGATAGAGCATGTGATATGTTTCTTTTTAATTCAAACTAGGATTGCGACCCGCCGGGGATTCTTTAGTTATAACAAAGTGGATCTAGGACCCGCACGTTATATTAAACCTGTCAAACGGAGAAAAAATAGACGATGTAAAAACGTTCACCCACACACGCACGTTGCGTCGTGTTAACTCGCAAAATTTAGAACGAAACGTAAAAACGTTAAACCAAAGACGCACGTTGCAATATGTTAAGTCACAAAATTTAGAACCAAGCATAAAGCGAAAAATTTGCGGAAAATGAAAACTATAAAAGGCCAAAGTTGAAAGTAAAAAAAGTTTTAAGGATAGATTGCAAAACATAAAAAAATTTGGGTTAAAAGTAAAAAAATAAATAGTTTTGGGTTAAAAGTAATTTATGATATGCTTTTTGGTGAAAAGTAAAAAAATCAGTTTTTTTGGAAAACCCCCAAAGCCAATGTTACGACAACCATATGCATAACCATTTTTTCTTTAGAAAACCCTCAAAGCACACCCCGTGTTGCGGCGGGGCGTAAAACGGTGTCAAATAGTACTAATGTCACACAACCGTCATCGACCACCAACACTGACTCGACCTAGGATATGCGTGTTGCGACGAACCTTTCAAACGTGGAAAAATAGATGTAAAAATGTTGAACCACACATGCACGTTGCGTCGTATTAACTCGAAAAATTTAGAACTATACGTAAAACGAAAATTTGCGAAAGATGAAAACTATAAGCGAAAAAAGTTTTGAAGTTAAATTGCAAATAATAAAAAGTTTTGGGTTAAAGTTATAAAAACAAACTATGTAGGGTTAAAATTGTAAAATATATAAACCTTTGGGTGAAAAGTAGAAAATCAACTTTTTTTTTTGGAAAATGTCCAAAGCATAGGTTACAACTCATTATGCATATACATGTTGCTTCTTTATATAGGTTTTAATTTAATATTTATATAGAATTAAAGCCAAAATACTTTCCCACCTACTCGTCATTAATTACGATTGTGTAATTACGTAACATGTTTTATTTTCGACACAATTATAATGGAACTTGATGATTATTTCATGATTACGCATACCTACTACGTGATTACGTATGGACAATTATGCCACTAACCTAAAATACGTGTGTAATATTTTGTTGGTTTCCTGCCTTCTATAAGGGTATAGCCGTATAGGAGTAAATTTACACAGTTGATTAATTTTTTATATATCAATTTCTAATTAAATTAAACTTATACCTCATTTTCAAATTATACCCTATAAAACAAACTTAATTTACGTGAAGGATAAATTTGATACGTGTAGGATAAATTTCGATATACATAGTATAAATTTCAGCATGTATGATAAAGCTTTTATGACTAATGAATTTACCTATTTGATACATGAACGGGTACAGTGCTGGAGTGCCAGGGCCACCGGTCAAATAAAGAAGAAGAGGATCGTGTGACGGGTCTCTCTGAGACTCAACGAAGTAGTAGAAAAACTGAATTTCATTGTTGTCTCCCACTTCAACATATCTTTCAACGTTTGCAAAAATAATTATATAAGTTTTCTATTTAAGACGACAATAATACATGAAGTTGAAGACACATGCATACCCAGTTTCAAAACTAAATGGTAGATCACCATGAAAGCCAGGGAGATTTCTGATGATTGACTTTGATTTAGATAAAGCTGTGAGATGCACAATGATGATTAAAAGGGAAAGCCTTATGTAAGTAGACTTCATTATATCAGAAGAACAAGTTTAAGTTTTCAGGAGGGTGCAACTGATTTATATGAGTAATAAACTAAATAAAAAGTACAAGTTGGCCAGTTGCACCTTTGTATAATTACCAACTTTCAGCAAGTGCTTTGTTGGTGGCTAAATCTTCTCTGTTCAAAACTTGTTTTTAAATCGTATGCATGTTGTTTTGCGAACAATGTTTTTGACGACGAGGGTCCCCGCTTGGGCTCCTCGTCTGGGCTCATCGCCCTAGATTGGTGGCTGGGCTCGAGCCCACTTGTGTCTTTCTCGGTATGTTTGGTTGGTTTGAGTAGGCCATGTCCTGATAAGCCTACTCTTGGATCGGCCCATTAGGGCTATGGCCCAACTGCCTCACTATATAACTAGAACTCCCTTCTCCAAGAAGGGACAGAACATATTTCTCCACAAAAAGGTTACTACTTCCTCTTCTCCTCTCATATATTACTCCTGTCCCTCTATTCTCTCTCAAAAAATTATAATTGCACTTATAACATCTTTACCACACAAGATACTGACTTGAGCGTCGGAGTGCCCACGGGGTGAACCCCCTCGGGCCCTCTAACTAGAGTTTCATGTGGATGCAGCCTGAGACCCGACACTCCGCAAGAGGAACTGCCACCGTGACAGCGAGATGACGAACCCGAACCGGAGCTCACCGAATCTAAGGTTAGTACCGCCAAACCCTCTGAACGACTTCAGGGATTTGGGGATTCGACATTGGCGCCATCCGTGGGACCGAGTACAAACGTGTCTCGGTCTCTTCACACAAACGGCTAGATCTGCCTCTCCACTACCGTCAGATCTGCATTTTGACTCCGGTCACCAGGTTCCGAATCTCTAAAACTTCCTCCATCTATCAAAGACGTTTTGCTTGTCGTCACCTAAAATCTGTAGGGGCGTATGCATCTTTTGGATATTTCATATGTTCTCGAAATACGGCTGGATTTGCCATCTCCGCGGCGGTCAGACCTACATCTTGACTCCGGTTAAACAGGTTCCCGACCTCTCTCCCTTTACTTCTTAGTCTACTTGAAATATGTGTTCATTGAAGGGCAACAACACACTTGTTAAATCCTTGAACTATTCACTCCTCATGAGGTGAAAAACTCTATGTTTAACAGTGGGAATGTTAATGGTAGATACATTATGTTGGCTAAAGTAAAAGCATGTATGGGTTTTTTGAGGGAAACAGGGAGAAAGTCTGGGCGACGCCTTTCTTTTAAAAAATATATATATATCAAGGTTACAAACCCTTATGCACGAACTACAAATATATGTTACCAAATGGAAACCTATACATAGATTCTGGAAAAGTATTGTTCGTAGAATATATATAAAATAAAAAAGAAATGTATGTATACAAAACCATGTGGAATATGAGCTGTTCTCACGAAAAGTACTGCCAAAGAAAGTTTTTGCCTTTATCTTTTGGGTAATGACATGGTTTGACTACAAAAAAGCTTTAGACTTTCTGACACAAAAAAGGGGTATGGGAAAAAGAGTAGGAAACTGGTTCAAACAGAACTAGAAATATGGTTTAAATACTCACATTTATCCTCAAATTACAAGTACACATCAACCTTTCTAAACGTACTTTTGTATGCATGTACGTACACATCAAGTTACAGTACTTTTGTACTTTCACACAAGACCTACCTTTTTGTAAAAAAAAAAATGATAAAAGATATTGACTATCTTTTTATTGTGAAAACAAAAAATATGAACGAATCATTAATCTAAAGTACAAATCCTTATGAGAAAGTTACAAGGATTTATCACTCATGGCAAAAGGAAATAGTACAAACTATTAATGCACATGGCACATGTCATAATAATGTATAATGTACAAGATAAGTTTCTCTCTCTGTGGAAAAGATACTATTTTTACATGATGTGACCCTACTTTTTGAAAAAGAAAAAAGAGAAATGATGCCACACTCTTATCAATGTAAAATAATATTATTTTACTAGTACCAGGTCCTTCCAACAGGTCCTTTCACGGGGCCCCTTCCCCTGACCCCTTTCTCAGGCCCTTCAGCCAAGGTCCTTCACCAGAGTCCTTCCTCAGGCCCTTCAGCCAAGGTCCTTACCCAGGACCTTCCTCAGGCCCTTCTGCCACGGTCCTTCCCTAGGTCCTTCCTCAGGCCATTTCGCGGGGTCCCTTCCCCTGGCCCCTTTATCAGTTTTTTTTCACAGGGTCCTTCCTTAGGCCCTTCTGCCAAGGTCCTTCCTCAGGTCCTTCCTCGGACCCTTTCACAAGGTCCTTCCACCTGGCCCTTACTCAGGTCCTTCCCCAGGACCTTCCTTAGTTTCTCTTCCTCAGGTCCTTTTCTAGATCCTAACACAAAACATTTACGCAAGGCCTTTCTCTGAAGTCTTGCATCGTACACCACTTCCTCAGGTCCTTTTCTAGATCCTAGACACAGATTTATTGTTCCCATTACAACGTTGTTAGGGTACGTAGGCTACCCCCATTAACGATATGATGATCACATGTCTTCACAAAATAAAGCATGAGGCACAAGTGCTTGTACACACAACAAAACATGTTTAACACATAAAGAAGTTGATCTTTGGTATGACTTACCTTTTTTGAAAGTGTTTTCGTGGCAAGTATCGAAGCATGAACATGAACGAAACAAGTAGCTGTTAGCCACGACCTATGGGACAGGTCGACAAAGGCTAGCATTGGACTGGATGATATGCACCCGAGAAACAGGGCATGATCTGTGAAAAGATACTAAAGAATAGTGGTCACCTTAAATATCCTCAAACATGGATATAGCTTCGGTTAGGAAGAAAGTAACACAACATTGGTGAAAGCAAGAAATACCTTTGCGCAACATTGAACTGGGGGACTAATATGCCTAGGCGGATATTGTTGGACAAAGTTTTTGTTGACCTCGGGCTACTTTCATTCAACAAAGAATCATATACTAATCTGCCGGATACATCTATCAGCTATATCCTTGCGTGTTATCGTGTCTCGGATAAAGACATCACTCATTAGAAGTGATTATGATTTAGAAGACTTTCGATACTCATCAAAAGTAACTATATTCTTTATTCACAACCGAGGGTCTAGACAGACGGGCTCAATGACAGCCTATTTTAAAAGTTCAGTATCACCAACTACGATCGACAACACTAAACTGGGGAGCTAGCATGGTATAACACCATTGGGTCCTACATTGAAGACTTTTCAAAAGGATCTTTATTTTTGTATTACTTCCTCCGAAAAGGATTAAGCCCCTCCATAAGTTCTCATGTTCGAAGATCTCAACATCAAAAAAAAAAAAAAAAAGGGAAGGAGGGATAATGGGCATGGACTGCCTTACTAACTCCTCCACTGGAAGAAAGGAAAAGCCTGGGTTGTGTATTTGGCTCCTTCCCTGAAGAAAAGAGAATCAGAGGATCACGTTATCAATCCTCCATTTGAAGAAATGAGGAGTCTGGGCTACGCAGCTGACTCCCCTTCTGAAGGGGAAAGAATCGTCGGACTATGTCATTAGTCCTTAAGAAAAAACCAGACGCCCCTTCTTTGAAAACGGAAGACTCCTTGGATTACGCTCTTAGTCCTTAAGGAAACCCTGGACGGTCCTTCCTTGAAAAAGGAAGAACCCTTGAGCTGCATTATTAGTCCATCTCTTGAAGAAGGAAAGAACCTGAGCAGGACAATACGAGAGGGGAAAGTGAAATCCTCCTACGGTCCGTCGTGCTCAAGAAACCCTTATCTGCTGGACCAACCCTACCTTCCACGGGATCTGGCTGAAGTCTCAAAGTTCACTCGGAGAATTGCAGAGGCACCTATGCCCTCTAAAACAAAACTACCTCCAAACTTCGACCGGTATGATGGGACGAGAGACCCTGAAGATCATCAAAGAAAGGTGGTCAAGAACCCAAACGAAATCTTACACATAAGGCAGAGGGACAACGAGCGGATAGACCAATACATGGAAAGGTTTGTCAAGGAAAGCATGAACATCAAGGACGTCCCGGAGGTCATGAAGATCAGCAGTTTCATAAACAGATTAAAGCATGCAAAACTATGCGAGAAACTGGGGGAAGAGTTTCCTCACTCGTTTGAAAATCTCATGGACAGGATCAGAGCCTTTGTCAGGGGCAAAGACAAAGTCAGCAAAGCCAAGGAGACAGACGCCCCACCTCGAAGGGTCACCTCCGCTGCAAAACCTCTTGATAAAGGTACACCTTACTCCCAAAAGCCTGTTTTTGATAGAATGTTGCATGATAAAACAAGACCCTCGTACTCCCCATACAGACCTCGGGGAAGAGGCCCATCCCCTTACTCTGACAACTTCACCCCTCTCACCAAGACACCAAGTGAAATATTTGCTACTGAGAGGGTGAAGGGCTCCTTTCCAAGGCCACCACCTATTAAACCTGGGCCAAAGGCACAACCAAATGAATATTGTGACTTTCACAAAGGGTTTGGCCATAGAACTGATGATTGCCTGTACCTAAAAAGAGAAACAGAAGCCGCGGTTAAAACAGGAAAACTAGCCCATTTGGTTAAGGAAATTAAGGAAGAAGGGGGGATCGCAAAGGGAAAGATGCAAGGGAGCCTGGGAGGGCAGATGTAGATATGATTAGAATGAGGGATGAATTTGATACCACCAGGAGTGTAAAGGCCAGAATCCTGGGCTCCCCAAACTGCATGAAAGCTCCCATCCTAATACCACACTCGGAGGAAAATGAGGTACAACGGCTCCCACTCAACATCTCAGCTGTAATAGCCGGTCATAAAGTGGCCAGAATACACGTAGACGGGGGATCTGGGGTAGAAGTTATATACGAACATTGTTTCCTCAGACTTGACAGGGATGTAAGAGACCGACTTGAGGAGAATTCTATCCCTCTAGTAGGGTTCAACAACAGTGTGTCACACCCCCTGGAGAAGATCAAACTCCCATTCACAGTCGGGGTAGGGGATCGGGTCCGAACAATAAACCTGACCTTCACAGTGGTTCGAGCACCCTCGAAGTACAACGCAATCCTAGGAAGACCCGGAATCGGGGATTTGCAGGCACATGCATCCACCCCACACGGAGCCTTAGTATTTCAGACACCAAAGGGCTTGGCTTGGGTAAAATCTGCATACGAAGTGATTTCTTCTGTGTCTGAAGGGGAAGCATCCGAGAAGCCCCGAAAAGAAGGGGTCGAAGAGTGGGTCCTTTGTGACAGGTTCCCGAAGCAGACGGTCAAAGTGGGAAGTCACCTAAGTGACAAGTGCAAGAGTGCCCTCAAAGAACTGCTCCTCCTCAACATAGACGTATTTGCATTCCAACGTGGGGATATGGCAGGAATCCCGAGAAGCTTGACTGAGCACCGACTCAATACGTATATATGGGCAAAACCAGTGAAACAGAAAAAACGAAGCATGGGTCCCAGCAAAAGGAGGGCCGCCTGTGAAGAAACCAGGAAACTGCTCAAAGCGGGAATAGTCAGGGAGGTGAAGTACCCGTCCTGGGTCGCTAACCCGGTTATGGTCCAGAAGAAAGACGGGGGATGGAGGATGTGCATCGACTTCCAAGATCTGAACAAAGCATGTTCTAAGGACTGTTATCCCCTCCCAGAAATAGATGTCCAAGTGGACTCCTTATCCCAATACCCCCTGAAATGCTTTTTGGATGCCTACAAAGGATACCATCAAATACAGATGTCAATGGAAGATTAGGAAAAAACCGCCTTCATCACAGACGAGGGGACATTTTGTTATACCAAAACGCCCTTCGGTCTTAAAAATGCTGGGGCCACATATCAAAGATTTATGAACTCCCTCTTTTGGGAACAACGGGGAAGAAACTTGGAGGTATACGTCGATGACATCGTTATCAAAAGCCTAACCGAAATGGCCATGATAGACGATATAGCTGAAACCCTCCACACCATGCAAGATGTGAATATGAAACTAAACCCCGGGAAGTGCTGTTTTGGGGTAGAAAAAGGAAAACTCTTGGGGGTAGTAGTCACAAAGGGCGGAATCAAAGCTAACCCGGAGAAGACTCAAGTTGTGGCCGAAATGCGATCTCCCAGGTCTTTGAAAGACATCCAGCAGCTAAACGGGAGGCTAATCGCTTTAAACCGTTTTTTCTCAAAAGTAGCTGACAGAACCCTTCCCTTCATGAAGGTGCTGAAGGACTGCCTTCAAACGGACAAGTTTAATTGGACCTCTGAGGCGGAAGCCGCTTTCCAAGAAATGAAGGCCTATATTTGTAAACTCCCAACACTGGCCACCCCAGTACCCGGGGAACATCTGACCTTGTACCTGTCCGCCTAAAAAACAACTATAAGTGCGGTCATGATGGTGGAACGGGAGGGAAAACAGATACCAATGTATTTCATCAGTAGAACACTTAAAGGCCCTGAAGAACGTTACATGCCCTTGGAGAAGTTAGCATTGGCCCTTGTTTTTGCATCCAGGAGACTCAGGAGGTATTTCCAAGGGCACAAGGCCACCCTGATGACAGATCAGCCCCTCCAAAAGGTGCTCAAGAGGCCGGAGCTGTCGGGACGATCGGCTAAATGGGCCGTGGAACTGGGAGAACACTCCTTGGAGTTCAAACCCAGGACAGCCGTGAAAGGACAAATACTGGCAGATTTCCTGGCAGAAGTCCCTGAGGATGAAGAAAAAGAACTCCTAAAATGGGAAGCCTTGGAAAGAAAAGAGAAAGAGAGGGAAGACAAGGCTGCGTGGAAACTCTTCACAGATGGAGCCTCTAGTGAAGAAAGGAGCAGAGCAGGCATTACTTTGATAAACCCCGAGGGAATCAAGCTAACCTATGCCATAAGACTGGACTTCGAAAACACCAACAACGCTGCAGAATATAAAGCCCTCTTAGCAGGGATGAGGCTGGCAGAAAAGATGAAAGCAAAACATGAGGAAGCTAGCACTGATTCATAGTTAGTAGTCAAACAATACCAAGGAGAGTATGAGGCCAAAGACAACACCATGGCTCAGTACGTGGCAAAGGTAAAAGAGATGGCCAAGGTATTCAAAACTTTTAAGCTAGAATACATTCCCCGAGGGAGAAACAGAAAGTCTGATGCCATCAGTAAGCTAGCCTCAGTAGCATTCGATCACTTAGCAAGAGAAGTCAAAGTGGAAGTCCTAACCTCCCCCTCCATCAGTACAGAGGAGGTAGCTGCAGTCGAAAACACATAAGAAACATGGATGACACCAATTGTAAAGTTCCTCAGGGACGGGACCCTTATCTGCCGGAACAAAACGATGTTCTCTCCTAAAGGCTAAAGCATTATGGAAGTCCCTTCCATCAACAAGAAAATCCCTTCTCTTGTGAATAAGGTACCTCAGCAGCCGCTTACAAGAACAGGAACGTATACTTTCCATGGAATTAAGTCCAGGAAAAGTTCCTTCCGAGATTATGAAGAGTATCCCATTCCCTGGGATCAAGTGTTTTAGAAGTCCCTTTCATAAACAGGAACATACCTCTTCCTCGGGACTAATTCTTGAAGAAACTCCTTCTGAGAATAGGAAGGAACATATCCCTCCCTCGGGATCCAGTATTAAGGAAACTCCTTCCAAGAATAGGAAGGAACATATCCCTCACTCGGGATTCAGCCTTGAAGAAACTCCTTCCGAGAATATGAAATGATGAAGTACAGGGGCCGTTCGGTCATTAATCAAAAGTTGAATCGAATGGAAATACAAGAGAAATGTGGGAGGTAATTAAAGTGGGAGTTTCACGATGAGGATTAGTATCTATGGGGATTAAGTCTTGGAGGAGCCGCCTCCGAAAAAATGAAGATATCCCACCCTATGTGATTAGGGGTCTCGTAAGTCTTTTCAGCAAACAGTAACAAGTTTCTCCCAAGAAAAGAAGGGTGTCCCCTCCCGTGGGATTAAGTATTGTAGAAGCCTATTCAACGAACAGAAGTGCACCCAGCTACGGGATCAAGTATTGATGAAGTTCCTTCTAAGGACGGGAAACTACTCCCGTCGCTGGGATTTAATATCTGAGAAAAATCCTTCTTGAGATTTCGCACCCGAACAACTTATTCAAAAAAAAAAAAAAGGAGGGGGGAGAGCCTCCCTTGACAAGGGACTTCGAATCTGAAGAATCCCTTCCTTGAAAAGAAAAGATCTCCGCCACAGGTCTGTGTTTTAGAAAGTATCTCTCCAAAGAAGAGGAGCCCCATCTCGGGGTCGCATACGTTTGAAGAAGTCTCTCCAAGAGGAGAGGGTTGCACATTCCATGGGCACCCATTTTTAGAGAATTACAACATCTCTCCAGGGTAGCAAAGAGCCCTTAATAAGGACTCACATAGGAAGGTTCCTTCTACATAACAAGTGTTTTTAAAGGGCTCATAAAACCTCTCCAAAAGGAGAAGATACCACCCCTTCTCGAAGAACAAAAACCTGAACGGTTTGAGGACCTTGCTAACAGGTCAAACAGGATCATCTAGGCAGACGTGCCGAACGATCTTACAATAAAATGAACATGTACATAGGCATACAGACATGCCGCCTTAATCAAAACAAGGCAAAGCCCGGCCGTGGGGCTAGGACTAAGTCGACTACGTCCAAAAAATGCCGAAGCAGGCATATGAAAGTCCAAGCGGCCCAAACGCCATTGGACAACAGGCCCAACATAAGCTTTAACAACTTAAAACAAGTTACAAAGCGGGCCTAGTCAAAGCCTTTACAACTTGAGCAAGTTACGAAGCAAACTATAGAAAGCTTTAACAACCCAAGCAGGTTACGAAGCAAACTTGTACAAAGCTTTAACAACTTAAACCAGTTACAGAGCAAACTTATATAAAGCTTTAACAACTTAAACGAGCGACAAAGCATAGAAAGCTTTAGCAACCCAAAAACGTTACAAGGCAAACTCATAGGAAAGTTTTTAACGACTCAAGCAAGCTACGAAGCAAACTTATGCAAAGTTTCAAACGAGTCACAAAACGGGTCTATACAAAGCTTTAACAACTTAAAAAGTTACAAAGCGACCCATAGAAAGTCTTAACGGCTTAAACAGGGTACAAAGAAAATTCATAAGAAAGTTTTAACAGTTCAAGCAATACAAAAACCCTCGTTAGAGGAACATAATACAAAGAGTACAACACGGTAAATAAGGCGTCCCGGTCGATGCCCTTTGAGAAATTACTCTCGAACGAGTACTTTGATTGAAATGCATCTAAGAAGTATATGCAAAGATGGTCTAAATAGCATAAACGATATAAAAAAGCACTATCGAACAAGTGCATGGGAAAAAAAATGCCTTCAAGGAGGCATAAATTGAAGTAAGGTATTGTGCTACCCTACTTAAGGGATCACCTGGCTATTTTAAGTACTAAATGCAAGGTCACCCCAAGGACAACAAAGTAGATTGGTTTGGCATGACGTGCCTTAGGCTATGCTTACTCGACGGATGGGGAGAACGGTTGAAGGGCGGATAGCGACCCGCCTCGACCTTCAGGGACTGGAACAAGTCCTGCGCCCATTCATGAGTAAATAGACTTGGACTAAGGATGACTTGACGACGAGGGTCCCCGCTTGGGCTCCTCGTCTGGGCTCATCGCCCTAGATTGGTGGCTGGGCTCGAGCCCACTTGTGTCTTTCTCGGTATGTTTGGTTGGTTTGAGTAGGCCATGTCCTGATAAGCCCACTCTTGGATCGGCCCATTAGGGCTATGGCCCAACTGCCTCACTATATAACTAGAACTCCCTTCTCCAAGAAGGGACATAACATATTTCTCCACAAAAAGGTTACTACTTCCTCTTCTCCTCTCATATATTACTCCTGTCCCTCTATTCTCTCTCAAAAAATTATACTTGCACTTATAACATCTTTACCACACAAGATACTGACTTGAGCGTCGGAGTGCCCACGGGGTGAACCCCCTCGGGCCCTCTAACTAGAGTTTCATGTGGATGCAGCCTGAGACCCGACACTCCGCAAGAGGAACTGCCACCGTGACAGCGAGATGACGAACCCGAACCGGAGCTCACCGAATCTAAGGTTAGTACCGCCAAACCCTCTGAACGACTTCAGGGATTTGGGGATTCGACAGTTTTAAATATGTTTTTCTCTGGATTCAACTCCAAAACATGTTGTTTAGTTTAAACTATGTTGTTCTAATACATATTGATTTACATATAGTTCAAATTTTGTTTTTTTTTTGTTCAGTATTGTTTTGTTTTTCAGTATTATGTTTTTTCAATTCAAATTTGGATATTGTATCATCAAGTTGTGATCTTTTACCGTTATAGCATAAGATATATTGCTTTACCATTTTCCATTTATATATGTGTTGTTTTATCGGTTTTAATTATAAACTAGTATCAAGGACCAACGCTTTGCGGTGGAACTGTTAAGTCGAATAAAAAGTAAACGTAAAAAATGATGAATCTTACACACACGTTACGGCGTCTTAACTCGCAAAAAATAGACCGATAAAATAAAAATAGACACATTCTTTAAGAATTTTTTTTTAACTCATATGAAAATATGTGTAAATTTTTGGATAATAAACTTGGTAAGTGTAGAGAATTTTTAGGCAAAATAATTGGCGGGGTGGATCTATATAATTTTAAAAGTTTTGGACGAAAAATCGGAAAAATTACACCAATAACCGAAACATTGGCGAGGGCGGGTGCACCCCTTTACCCCATAAAAGCTCCGCCCTTGGTCTATCGGTTATTTTTTTTTTTCAAAAAACCCCATAAAACCTACTTTTTAGTGAAACACTCCCCAACAACTTATGTATACTTTAGTTATTTAGTTATAACATTAAAACCATAAAACCAGTTTAAAAATAGATCGAAACATCATAGCGCTAAGTGGTCAGGTTGGTGCAAGAGTTGTATGTTGTAAATTTCTATAGCGTTGATGTGGCACTGCCCTTGTTTTTTGCCAGGGTTGTGGTTTTTTTAAAAAAGTTTATCTTTAAAGAAAAAATAAACTAACTGTTCAAACCCCAATTTAAATAAACTAACTAGTTATTTTCCACCCGCGCGTTGCGGCGGGGATTCAATGACTGCAAAACGCGTGTCAACAACGGCAAACAAATACCGAATATCAAAACATAAATAAAAATGACGTGGTAAGGATAGTCACTCCGTCAAAAAAAAAAAAAAAACGATTTTAAATAACCTAATATATAATAATAGGACCCACACGTCTTACACGTTGGAAATTCGGTTGTTTTCACTTCAGTTATTACGGTGCTAACATGTTAAAATATGGATGAGCTCGGTACCGGTAACGGCACCGAAATTACCGATCCGGAAAATCTTGAAATTAGGTACAGGCACCGAAATTGCTCGGTACAATACGGTATGGTATTTGAAGGGTAGGATCAATAAATACGTGTATGGTGCTAGACCGGTGTCCAACCGAAAGTAACGATTCTAAAAACGCCAAAAGGTGGATACCAAATTAGTACCGAAAATGATTTGGTATAGTTAATTTGATACCGATACGATACCGGTTTGATTACAGGATTTGATGCGATTTGCTCATCAATAATCTAAATATCCAAGTGAATTTTACATGCTACAGTTCATTCATTAAAAAAAACACAAAAAAGAAAGCAAAATAAGTTGTTGTGTATATCAAACCTAATTCAAACGAAATACAGTTACTTACCGTGTGTATGAAAAGTAATCTAAAAGGTGCAATTACTTGCATTGCTACAGGATTTGATGAGCTCGGTACCAACCGGTACCGAAAATACCGTTACCGAAATTCCCAAAAGTGGGTACAGGTACTGAATATGCCTGGTACAGTACGATTCGGTACCGGTCGGTACTGGTACGACATTTGAGGGTAAAAACCGGTGAATACCGGTGCCGAACCGATACCGAAAATACATCCGGTTTAATAAATTTAATACCGGTACCGGTACCCGATACCATTTGCTCATCACTTAGTAATGTTACTATTCAATTATATTTTTAAATTTAATATGTTATATTATTAGCTGTTACTGTTTATTCATTTTGATTTTTAATATATAGGGTAATTGATCAAAGGTTTGAAAAATGTTATCGCACATTAGTTTCTTAGATTTCAATCTTGCGCACCTAACTCCGTGGCTGCAAAATACAAGGATTTATGGCTTCATGGCGGCTACGTACAGCGGCTAATTCATATGCACACAACTTGTGACGTATAGAATATATGTATTTGAAACTGTCACCTAACCTAAGTCTTTGGATTGTTCCTGTATTTTATTTGCTTCAACTGTTTTATAGCCATTACAATATTTCCAATTGCCTTATATTTTTTGTGGACTTAATTACCTACCACCACTACGTCTTTGTTTAATGTTTTATATCGGATTATGCAGATTATTTTTTAGCTAGCACAGTTTATACCTAACACACCATATTTGATTATCCATAAACCAGATTATACTTGGTTATATAAGTTAACTAGTTTAAGTATCCGTATGTTACACGAATGGCCTCACAATAAAATATCTTATTTAACGATGTTGATATAAACCTTTTAACGAAAGAAAGGTTCAGGTTCATGTACTAACATAACATTTAATGGTCAATTAATATTTACCAAACGTGGCCCATTTAGCCACATATTTTTTTTATCCATAACACATGCAGACTGATGAATATAAAATTTGTGGAGACCTGTTTTGACTCGTTTGTTGTTGCCCGACCCACATACCATCAATAAATTAACTATAAATGAGTATTCAGATTAGATACCAATGAACATAAAATTCGTGGAGACTGACAAAAATGTTTACTATAATGTTTTCCAATATACAAAACCATTTTAAAGAGTTAACACATGTCTAAATTATTGTTTGGCATTTTTCGTGTGCAGTAGATCCTTTAAACAACAATTCTATCTGGTGTGCGTCCTTTTAGAAACACCTGCTTGATCCATTCGTACCCTCTTTTTGTAGCAACTTTCACAATGTTCGTTGCGAGTTGACTCGCCCTGTCACACCCTGGTATTTATACGTCACCCGGTGGACCCGGATTTGGGGTATGTGACTCGATTGATATCAAATACACAGATAGCACAGCGGAAATCTTGGATTTAAATTACTATTACAAATAAAATTGTCCGAGTGTTCAAAATATATACAGATGGATAGTGTATCAAAGATCCACAGGCGGATCGTAAATTACAAAATGAGATAACAGACTAATAGGCTTCTAATGCAAGAAGTTGCAAATTCCTCTTAAATATTACCCGACACCAAACAAGAATATCACACCAAACCCAGGATGCCACTAAGCAGCTTCGTCTGAAAAAGTTTCAAAATGCCAAAAGAAATTCAGGACGAAAAAAGGGTTGATGACAGTGAAGATTCGGAAGAGAAATTAGATTACCATTTTTAATTTTTTTTATTTTCATTTTATATTGTTTTGTTATCAAGTTATATGTTGTTTTGTTATCTAATTCTCTACAAATAAAATACATTATTATATAAAACGCCAAAAACTACAAACACCAAAACGCTAGTAGTATGAAAACTGTGAGAACGGGTGCTGGCAAAGCACCTTATCAAATGTATTAAACGCCAAAAAAATCACTAAACGCCAAAAAAAAGCATTTGGTCTTATTGTAATCTTATGAAAATATTAATGACTCGTAGTGAATTATTATACAAAACGCCAAAAAATTGACCAGAAAACGCTATAACGCCAAAAAATTATCTATGTGACCCAAAAAACAATTAATTCAACGCCAAAAAGTTTAATAAATACAATTAACACCAAAAAAAATTTAGACGCCAGAAAATGTTATAGCACGTTCGGAAAATAAAAGAAGATTGAAAAGACAAAAAAACCTGATCATGTCCCGAGACACGTGTTTGGCCAGAATGCGAAGAAGTTTTTTGGTCTTTTTCTCCTGATCCCGTTTCTCTCTCTCTCTCTCTCTCTCTATATATATATATATATATATATATATATAGTGGAGAGTTCAAATGCGAAGAAGTTTTTTTGTAAGAATAAAAAAAAGAAATTTCAACCAATAAGAATGCTTCATTTTTCTTCATTTAATTTTTGTATTTAATATTAGTATAAGGTATATTGGTAAACTTAGATTGATCATTAATTGGTAGTCTTCCTTTTTAATAACTAACTATATTAAATTTGTAACTTATTTTTCAAAAAAAGAAAAAATATAGAGTAAATTGCAGTTTTACCCCCTGAGGTTTGGGGCCATTGGCACTCTTACCCCCCCTAAGGAAATAAATGCAAAATTACCCCTACTGTTAAGCCTTATGTCGCACAATTACCCCCCGGATTGAAAGTCAATGACTGGTCAACAAGAGTCAAAGGGTAATGAGGTAATTTCACGTTAATTATTGCTTTATATATAATATAAACCCTTAAACTAAACATAATCCAACAATCTTACCCCCTAAGCTTCCACTCCTTCTTCCTCAACACCTCCGGCGATCCATCCTCCATCTCCGGCGATCCATCCTCCATCTCCGGCGATCCATCCTTCCACCTCCACCACCGGCCTATTGCGACACCACATTCCACCTCCACCACCGGCCTATTGCGACACCACATTCCACCTCCACCACCTGTTTCCACCTCCAACACCGGCGATCACAATGAGTGAAGAGAACCCCATCCTTCCACCTCCACCTCCGGCGACCACAATGGCGACCACACCTCCGCCGATGAACATGGTTTCCGGCGACAACAACCGTTCCTCGTTTTGGTCTCTGCTGTCAGGTATAAACCGATCTGTGTGAACATTTTAAAAACAGGGGGTTATTGAAAACATCCATCTTCATGTGTTTGCAGTGGACATGAGGATTCGGTGGTCAGGCCGATCGATTGTGGTCTCAGTGGTGGTGAAAATGCAGGGCCGCCCTTTCCTCCACTTCCAATTTCCACCGCAGCAGGAAATGGTTGTGTAAAACTCTAATATAATAGGATGTTTTGGTTTATATATTAGGATCTTTTGGTATATATTAGGATCTTTTGGTGTAAAACCCTAATATATTAGGCTGTTAATGTTAACTTGCTGTTCTTTTGGTGTAAAACTCTAATATATTAGGCTGTTAATGTTAAGCTGCTGTTGTTAATGTTGACTTGCTGCTGTTAATGTTAAGTTGCTCCTGTTAAGTTGCATATCAGAAGCATTGACTAAAGTTGAGTTGATGTTGTTAATGAATTATCACTTGAGGTTATGAATTATGGGTAATGTGGATGTGCTTTGACTTATGAAACAGGTTTCTAGTCAAACAGGTTTGTACAATGCATATACAGGTTTGTACAATGCATTTGTAGGTGTATTTTAATACCCAGTCTCTACAAATGCATAGGTGTATCAATAGGTCAATAGGTGTATCAATAGGTGTATGTTAGTAGTCATAACAGATTCTACTGTGGTTAATACATTTTGTGCATTTGATCAACAACCTGTTAGCAATCATGACAGTGGTTTGATACATTGTTAGTAGTCATAACAGATTCTACTGTGGTTAATCAGTGGTTTGGTTAATTGTTAGCAGTTATGCAACATGTATGCTTGAGTATAAAACACATTGCAGCAGGTAAGATTGGAACCATTAACATGTATGCAACAGGTATGCAACAGGTTAAGATTGGAACCATGTATGCAACAGGTATGCAACAGGTTAAGATTGGAACCATGTATGCAACAGGTATGCAACAGGTTAAGATTGGAACCATTAACATGTATGCTTGGTTCCAATTAGAAATGCATTCCAAAAACCTTAACATGTATGCTACCCATGAACTAGTGGTCTGAAATACATAATCCAAACGATCAGACCCATTAGACCACTAGTTCCATAGAATTAGGTGTTTATATGATGTATTCAGATCATAGTTCATGGAAGTGTGATTATAGAATCATAGACCACTAGTTCATGGGTTTGAATGCATTATGTATTCAGATCATAGAACAGGTTAAGATTTTTGATTATAGAATCATAGATCAGGTTTTTGATTTTGGCGGGAAGGTTTTTGGAATTTGCAGGGAGGTTTTTGGAATTTGTAGGGGGTAATGTTGTATCTTAACGCAAAGTACAGGGGGTAATAACAAAGGACAAATTAGTAATTTACCAATGGGGGGTAATTGTGCGACTTAACAGGAATGTTGGGGGGTAAAATGGAAGGGTAATATAGTCATTTCAACTAAGAGTCAACAGATCTGTCATTGACTTTCAATCCGGGGGGTAATTGTGCGACATAAGGCTTAACAGTAGGGGGTAATTTTGCATTTATTTCCTTAGGGGGGGTAAGAGTGCCAATGGCCCCAAACCTCAGGGGGTAAAACTGCAATTTACTCAAAAATATATTATTTAAAGTGTAGCATAAATTACGAGGTGTGTAGGATAAATTACGAGCTGTGTAGGATAAATTTCAATATGTGTAGGATAAATTTCTAAACGTGTAGGATAAATTTTGATGTGTGTAAGCAAAAATTTAAGTGTGGAGGATGATAGTGTTTATGACTAATTAATTAGTCAAAGATAATAATAAATGAGTTGAGAGAAAAATTATTTAATATTTTACATTTATACCCTTTATTCTTTTTCTTCTTAATTTAATTTTCTTCTCTAGTGAACCTTCCCCATATATATATATATATATATATATATATATATATATATATATATATATATATTTATCCGGTTTTCGCTTAATCTAGTGAATCGCACACATTTATTATAGTTAACCTGTCAAAGTCAAATGACTTGCATAAGACCCGTTAATATTCTAACGGATCATAGTTTCGTTTATTCCATACTAGGAGCCTCTAGTAAATTGCGCCAGTGTTTAGGTTGTTTTGTTTACGATTGTGCTTAAGCCTCTTTGATTTGTAAAGATAAGCACAAGTAAATACTCTTAGCCTATTTTCCCTATACGGGCTTGGGATACGACACTAGACTCTTGGTCGGGTATTAAATCAATGACGAATGATGTCCAAAATTTAAATAACAAGTTTTAATCCGTTTTGCTTGATAACTTAAACATTGGGGTTAATACGACCGTGTCCTGGATATCCACGACTCACTTACTTGAAGTGGCCACGACCTAAAATGTAGGTCCACCCGGAGGATCGAGTCAACCTCTATTCCTGTTTTCCGATAAACCCGAGAGTGCGGAATCCAAACGGGTAAGTTAAACCAAGTTACGAACACGTAAAACACAAGATTCACCGATTAACACTCCAATGTATTAATCTAGAAAACGGTTACAAAGCAATGTTTACAAGATGCTCTCATAAACTCTCAGTGTGTGTGTGTGTGTTTACAGTGTGTTCTCTCAAATCAATTCAGATTTGTCTCTGTGTGCTCTGTCTGTTGTTTGTGTATTATATAGTGAAGGACCTCGACGAAATCAAGTTCAACGACGAACTCTAAGTTCGTCGTCCATCATCACGACGAAATCATGTTCATCACGACGAAATCCTTTTGATTTCGTCCCATTTGGTCTTCGTCACACAAGAGGTGTTTTCGTCACTTGTATAGCAGCCCAATACAAACAAATGGCCCAAGTGAAGAAGTTTCGGCCCATTCAAAGTTGATTGGCCCAATGGTAGTGCATGTTCTACGTAAGTTCCAAATATAATCTGATTTGTAAAGTTTAGTCAACATGTGACATCATCATGACATCATCATGATGATGTCATGGTGATGTGTAAACGGGAATTGGTCCGCGGCTCTCCGTGCTTCGCGTGTCGAACTCTGGGGCGCACGACGGAGGAATGTCGTGACGTCGGGCTTGAGCCGAACCTAACCGAGTCGAACCAAACCGAATCGAACTGAACCGAGTCGCGTCCACATAATATGTATCAACAAACTCCCCCTTGGACGCTACTCGTGAGGTTCGTCTTCCATATCTTCCATGTCGATCCCCTGATTTCGTCACATGTAAGTTGGGCTCGGGCCATGGGCTTCATCATGTTGGGCTTTGTCAATGGATTACACAAACAGACAACACAAACGATAATCTAAAATGCATACTGCACACACGCAGTTGCAAGTACATGATTTGTTACAAAGTAATTAGCATACCGAGTCAAGACAGGAGGATGTCTTGACTACGGCCTTCACTTAGTAGCCGAGTCGAACTGAGCCGAGCCGTATCCACATAATATGTATCAACAAACTCCCCCTTGGATGCTGCTCGCGAGGTTCATAATCTCGTTCTCCATCTCTTGATGGTTCTTTTTCTCGGAAAGGATCTTCAAAGACTTCACGTGACACACATAGAAAGTGTATTAACAAACTCCCGCTTTTATCTAGGAAGTGTATCAATAAACTCCCCCTTTGATTATGCTCGTGAATCTTTTGATTTTTGATACTTTAGATCCTTGTGGTGTTGATGATTGATCAGCGGCAACTCGATCATCTTTATCATTTGAGTGCCTTCACGTCGTGTCTTCATTCCGAAGCTTGTCATCGAACATGTCCTCTTCGCCTTTAGCATCTGCACATGCAAGAAAGCTAAACACGTAATGAGAACAAACGCTTGGAATATAGTTAACATTTAAACAAATAACTCACATGTGAGACCAATTCTCATTCAACTACCGTCCGACAATTAGTTTGAAAAGTTAACAGATTTTTCAATTTTGATTATTAACTTTCAAAACTTGCAAACTCTGACCGTTTATGAAGATTCAGTCGTTTTGGTTTTCATCGGATTTCAGGCAACGAAGACTTGAGTTCCAACATCGGTTAATCAAAACTAAAGCAGAAATAAAATCTTTTTGACTTTTATAAAGTTTAAATTAAAACACACCTAAAATCTTTTTGGCATTTTGAATATTTCAAACTTAAAGACTGAAAGCAGTAAATAAATATATACAGAGTTGCAGAAACTAAGAAAAGTAAATATATACAAACATTCTTTTTGCGAGTTTCGAGGGTAAGAGAATCATATCAGTGTACGGTCATGCCAAAACGCTCTTGTTGTTCTTTTTGTTAACAATTAGATAAACATCCTATAACGATTATCGGTATTGTTATCCACATAAGCTCAACTTATCAGATGTAATCATGGCGAGGGGATACGTTAAGGTATGATTTATACTTACCGACCGATGTTCATCCACATCACGACACATTCCCTTATCAAGGTATGCACGAGGGTTCATCTTACTGGTGAGTATACCATTTATCATCTGTTTTGCCGTATATGAAAATGTGAGAAACTCACTTATTTTGATTGAAAACAAGCCCTATGTGATAGAATCACTTATTGATGAGGAACTTGATTTTCAGATGCATGAGGGCACAGGAGCAAGTCCGTGAACAGGTCAGTACTTTCGTACAGCAAAGAGACGAACTTGACTCCCGGATAAATGTGATATATTATCACTTGTTTTGTGGACATGTGATTGTTGATCACTTATTGAGGTCGTATGCAGTATGTACACGCATGTATGATATCATGGAAGATCTAGACCTCGTCTCCGTTTTGTTTCGGTAAAAGAAACAACCATGATACCCAGATGATAAACAGCATAAAGACCACATATCTCAGAACCTCGGCAATCTCTCAAATGAAATTTCGGTACTAAGACCATATGCCAATGAATGGTTCCCACCTGGTCTTCAGTCGATTTAAGTTTATATCACCCTGCACACTTTAAGATGATTGTGAGCCTACCGATACATCTTATATAGAGCTGCTTATCACTTTTCATTTTGCATTTTGCATTTCAGTTTAAAGAGGTTTGGACAGACCACTAATGTACTATCATTTTCTCTTTTGCTCGCCAGGAAACTCATTTTTGTTTTTCTATTGTTTTTGAGTTTTGAAATTTTTCGATGTTTTTGAATTTTCAAATTTTGGAATTACTCCCCCTAAAATCAACAAACTAAAAATAAATTTTAAAAACACAAAGATATTTACAAAAACGATTTCCCTGATGTCGGTTAACTCATGTTTTACCTCAATGCCGTTTACCAAAATTAAATTTTTGTCAGAAATGATTTATCGAATTTTGGAAAAATCAGTTGGCATGTCGGTAATCGGTGCGGACCATGACAACATTGACGAGTTTCATAGTGAAACAATCACGTGTGAAGTGATATTCGAGTTCAACGTGTCAGGTCAAAGAGTGCTGTACGAGATGATAATAATTCATAAAGCAGCTTAAATATCGACAAGTATAGGAGAGATTAGAAGTTCAAAACCGTATCCTGGAATTGCTTCGTGCATTGCAAGGAATCTGAGCGCTCTCCCAAGCTAGGTCTGGATTTCAAAGTCGATTTTGTAGCTACTGCGAAATCTCTTCACAGCAACAAGATCATAAACCTCTGGGTCCGGCTGGTCTTTCACATTGCACCAGCGAAGGTCTTTGTTTTTCCCTTTGAGAAGTAGTGTGCGGTTGCTCAATCCACGCCAAGGCATCCGCACACCCGGTTGGTTTGATCAACAAACACATTTTCTTCAATAACACCGTAGAGAAAAGTACCCTACACGTTCATCTTGTGGACTTTGAACTTCCTGCGGAAGAAAAATCCATGAATCTTCGAAAAGCTACAGACGTGCTACAGGCGCGTACATTTCATTGGAATCTTTCCTGTCGACCCGATTAAAAACCATAACAACCAAATTTTGACACATTTTTCATCTGGTCGAATTTTTCAACTTCATTCCTTTTTCCTCTCCATCAATGGCAACAATATTCTCCAAAATGTAACAATATTTCGGAGCCTTATGTCGCCGATCTTGTGCATGGACGCTCTACTATCAACAATCCGAAGACTATCAATAGTTCCTCCTGGAACTTCCTACACACTCATTCAGAGATTAGTTGGAGAGGGGGACCCAAGCCTTCGTGGTCTTGGGTCTTCCATTTTCATCGACATAAGTTATTTCAACTTCTCGATGTTTTGGAAATTGTGATGTATCTCTGATATGGGTTAAAATACACATATTTGTCCCGTGTAAAGTGTATAGTTTTAGTTTAGTTTTTATTTATTATTTTTAGTTTTTAGTATTATATTATATTATTTTGTGTTAGGCTAGTTCCTGGTGCAAATGGAGCAAAAACGAATAATATGGAAATGACCAGCCAGTTGAGCAGAGTGAGACGCCAGTGACTGAATTAAATTTGCAGCTATTTTCTGTGATTGGGCCGATACCACTACCTCTATATTATCTATTAAAAGGCTGCCATATTATTTTAGTGGGGATGCAACCTACAACATGAAAAAGATATATTATTTATCAAAGGTTGGCACAATTAATTGAAGTGGAAGGAGGAATTAGTATAAGAAACAGAGAAGGGGAATAAAATAGATGAAAAAGTCAAGAATGCCACTAATGAAATATGGTATTTACAAGTCATGCCACCGAGTGGCTTTCTTATTTGCTGTGAACTTTAGAAGGGAAGCTGCCATATTTATTATTTTGTTGGAGTAGAGTTGGATAAAAACAAAACCAAAAAGAAAAAGAGTTTGGCCGCAAGAAAAAATATGGCTGCCAATTATTAAATTGGAGTTCAGCCCAACAACTTACGCAGGGAATTGGTCTTGGGCTCTGTGAATAAGTATTTTTTGAATATATGTTATCATGGACCATAATCCATTCTAACAGGCATATTCCTTGGGACTCACGTATAACGGAAGGCGGCTATTATTTGGGGCGGTGCTATTAATATTTGGAGGAATGGAGATATAATAATTCTTAGAAAGACAATTACGAATTTGAGTTTCTTGGAGCACCATTGAAGGCTGTTGAAGGTTTTGGAGCATCTTGGAAGCTTGGAATCATTCGAGTATACTTCGGGAGCGTTCGGGAGTGAAGATTCGGGTTTAATCATCCTTTATCTTTCGTTTTCGTTCGTTTAACTTTGAGACACGATGAATTCAGATTATATTTTGATTATTATTCTGCTTTTGATGATGTTTAGCGGCTAAAACTCTTTAACTACCTAGGCATGACAATAGTTTAAATAAAGTTTGGATTTTTATTCGGTTTTTAAGTGGTTTATGGATTTTCTTGTATTGTGAAGGCTATGGAATTTTAACTTGGTGTATATGCATGCTTGATATTGTTTTATTGTTGATTGTTGCTTCGTATAATCCTTGGTGACGGTCTATATCACATAATAGGGTTATGCTAGGGTTCTTGATTTAGGTGAGTGTCTATATCACATACTAAGTCATTAATCCTTTAGGGTGAAAAGTGCACAATTAACCTTAGAAGTAATATTCGGTAATTTAATAAAATCAAGTGTTCTGCTAATCTTGTCGCTGTGAGGCTCGAGGTTATTAATAGGTCTCGGTTTAGTTTATAGGTAGGTCTAAGAAATTGGTCTAGTCCTTAAACATTCTCTTGTCTATTAAACCAAGATTAAAATCCATAGTTTCCGTAGACTTTCGTGCTGTGAGGTAGATCGTCTTATTTAGGCACTTTCAAGAAGTTAGAGGACTGTGGGGAAATCTATAAACCGGTAAGCGTAACAGCCTAGGTAGTGCCACAAGAATCACCTTGAGAAGGATCGAGGGGCTTAGTTGGTGTCTTAATAGGTTTAGCAATTAAAGATCCCGGTTCCATACCACAAAACTATCGAATAGAAATCCATTCTGAGTTTAGCTTGCGTCTAGCCTAGGTAGTCTTCATCACCACTGGTTCTAGTCTTCCTCCAAGTTCGTGTCTAGTTATTTAGCATTATTTTAATAATTTTATTTAGGATTTTTAGAAACCCCCCAATCAATAAACAAATAGTTGAGTCGCGTCAGTCTTAGTCTAAATAGAGTCTTAGTGTAATCCTTAGAGTCTCGTGGGTTCGATACTCGGACTTACTTTAGCTTTACTACATTGATCGGTACACTTGCCGGTTGTGTGGTTCTAGTTTTAGACCGAGTCTTAGTTTATAAATTTAAAGCTTAGAGTGTCTAGATTAGGGTTAATTTTAGTTGTTTTTATTAGACCACATCGTGCACATCAAGTTTTTGGCGCCGTTGCCGGGGACTCTTTTGCGATTGCGTTGATTACTTTGTTTGGACTTATTTGACATATTACGTGCTATTTGTGTGTTCGTTGAGTCGTAGGATTCTAAAAATTACAAAAATCAAAAAAATATTTGCTTTAGTGTCTTTTCTAGTTTTTGTCGAGTCATTTGTTAAAGTCTTCCTTCTCGTCTTCTGCGTCCGAGGTAAGTTCGTCTAGCTCTTCTTCGTCTTCGCATTCTGTAACACCCCGAAAACGGGTTTGGTAATTAAACCACGTTAATAATAATGAACGGGTAAAATAGCGTTAGTGGTAAAATTTACCCGGTGAATACTAGGACTTAGACAAACAATCCTAATATTAGTTATAAAATTTAATAAATGCTTGAGAAAACAATGTTATAAGAAGCCCGAGTTAACGGGACTTAAAATAAAACGGGTTATGACTTCCCGAACCATTTAAGTTAACTAGGGATAATTAACCTAGTTAATAAGAAGGACTTTTACTAGAAATAAGTGGGTTGTAGCCTGCTTAATAACAAACCAAAACGTGAGGGACCGAAGTTGGATAACTTGAAAAAGGGTTTTATAAAAAAAAAAAAATAACATAACACACACCTAAGGTGTGTGTGTGCGTGTCTGGAGATCGACCAGGAGGGTGCTCCCAAGAGCTCAAACCCTAGAACTCAACAAATTGAAGCCTGATTCAAGGTCAAAATCGATGCATGAATACATAGAAACGATCACCTAGTCGTGGGGATCGTAAGGTATGTCAAATTTTTGATGTTTATGAAGTTGAGATTTTTGATGAACTTGTGAAAATCGAAATTCAAGCTTGAATGATTGATGTTTGGGTGAAACTAGGATGAAATTCATGCTTAGAAACAAACCCTAGTTGAAAACTTGAAGAATTAGTACTAAAACTAGGAATTTGATAATTACCCTCTTATGTGCTAAGTGGGTTTTGATTGTGTAGTGAAGATGATGATATGTTTATGCTAGAAATCATCATAGTTGATAGTTGATGCAAGATACTTGAACAATTTCCAAGTTTGAGTGTTGATCATACATGACTTGAAAAGTGGGTTTTTGGATGATTTAATGAAATTGATGTGGTATTGGTGTTTATAAACACCATACTAACTTGTATGAATGAACTACTTGAACAAAATGGGGAATTGTTAAGAGTTTATACTTGATTTGAAGTGGGTCTTGATACAAGAATTAAACTCATGATTTATGATTTAGTTCAATAAGAAAAGTAGTCAAAGATTCATAAGGTGTGAAAGTCATGATTTAGAATGACTAATCTAACAACCTTGTCAATGATGAATGATAGTTGGCGCTTAACAAGCTAGGTGAAGCTTGGGATGGAAGCGGGTCAAACGAGTCAAGCATAAAGGAAAAGCGTATTCGGGATGCAAGGTAAGTGAAACTTACACAATTATGTAGAATACTTGTTTATTCTATACGATATAAATGCGATAACGATAATATAGAAAATATGAATTTCCGACGCGATCGATACGAGTCGGAACATATAGAGATGATAAAAACCTTGGTTTATGGAAAAAAGGGCAAAACGGTAAATAAATCATGTAATGATTTAAGAAATTATGAATTCCCGTTAAGATTACCTTGTAGTGTAATCTAATAATGATAAAAAGGATAAAATGGAAATTGGTCAAGTGATGACTAATGTAAATCAAAGTTAAAAGAATACCCATGGCGTAAGCCGAAATGGGTTGAAATTTGTAAGAAAAGAGTGTAAAAGAAAAAGGGGTATGGTAATAAAATCCGGGATGGGATGGATGTATGAATTGGAGATCAAAAACGATGTTTTTGATTAAATAGATAATGTTGGGCATATAGTCCAAACGGGTCGAATGGTGGTGATAACACCATTTGATAATCTCGACTAATGTGGTTGTCAAGTCTTATGTTAACAGGACCGATTAGCAAATCGGATAATTGCGTCACCATTGATGGTGTGATAATGAAAACGAGGTATAAATCGGGTCTACTTGTTGATCCGGGCCAGGTACGCATAATTATGTTGTAGTTAAAAGTGCTATTTTGGTCAAATAATTTGAGAGAGAGTCCTTCGTCATAAAAGGACTAAAATCGACCAAAACGCCCTTGTAGGCTAAATGGGACAAACAACCCTTAAAGGTTGTTTGGAAACGAGTTTTATGACAAGGTAAATACTTACAATAAGTATAGAAGCTGAAAGAGGTATTATATTAGCCATATAGCACTATTTGAGTTTTTGCCGTAAAATGACGATTCGAGAGGTAAAACTTTGTTTATATTGATCACCACATTAAATCTACCTTAAATACAGTTGTGGTGGGAGATTATAGGATAATAAATGTGGTAATGGAATGCCAGAAGCAATCGAAAGCTATTTTAGGCTCGAAAGTGCTTAAATACCCTTAACGAGTCAAAATAAGCATACGAGCGAAAACGGGTTTAAATTGTGAAATAAACTTATGATTAGAGCCTAAAATGGTAGTTAATATCAATTTGAAGAAGTGTAGGTGATGTAGGAATCAAACAAATATGTTTGTTTGATAAAATGCATAAACGGGTAAAATTTGATAATAAGGTAACGAGTCGAAGGCTTGAAAGTCTCAAAATTTATTTATGTTGGATGTTGGATTTTAACTCCATATGATGTATAATTAAATTACGGACGCGTAGGAAAAAGAATCGGGTAAAACGGATCAATAACGAAGAAGTTATGGCCGTTTCTGTGAAATCGGGTTGAGCTGAGAATGTACAGCATCAGCTGAAGGCATAGGCTGTGAAAAACAGGGCTAGGCGTGACACCTAGGCCCTTGGCGTCACGTCTAGCCCCCTAACTCCGAAAATTGTTAATTTTTGTCATATTTAACACCTGTACTTGTTTGAACTTAATATTTGACTATCAAAACTAACTTTTAAGTTGGTTTTGATCATAGGTGAATGCCAAGAGTGCACGGATGAAGATCAAGCGACGAGCAAGAACTGAACACGATCACGAAATAAGCTTCCGCACTATGTATCGTTATTATGTTAAACGACGAACGTACACATGATATGTTGTATACTTTTAAGTTGTAAAAAGTTTTAATAAACCCGAAATTTTCCAATGCATATGTAATCTTAATTACATGATTGTTTTTCGTAAATGATACGTAAAACCTCAATTATTAAGAACGGGTGTTACAAGTTGGTATCAGAGCCTTGGTTTAAGAGATTCAAGTATGGTGGGAAAACTATGCTTGGACTTAAACCTTATGCTCTTAATAAAGATTGGTGTTCGGTTCGAGGCTTGATCGCAAATCCGGTAAGTACATGTATGTTAATAGTTTAGCATGCTAAAGTGTTGTAAACAACACATAGGGCTATCGTGTGATACACGTTATCCCAATTAAAATGATTGAAATAGTTGACGAAAATACGCGCGTTGACGCGTATAGTAGAAAAAGCCTTGTATTATAATACGGGCGATTATTGAAGTTGACGTTACTAACCTTTGTGAATGTTTTAATTGAAGGACACTCGCGTTTGAAGACGATGAGAGTCAAACGAATTGTGGATATGATGATGGAACGGTCCGAAGTATGACAAGAGGAGCATGCTCACCGAGGACTCAATCGCGTAACGACCGGGAACAAGGTTAATGGCAAGGAACGCCCGTCGGGGCAAACATTACCAGATGCACATTTTAAATAATCGCACAAATAGCAATATGCAACAAATAAGTAGAAATTGAAAGTTGCATATGTAGATTAAAAACTTGGAAAAACCCGAATAGAAAATGTATTCGGGATATTGTTTCCAAGAGAAACAAATAGAGGCGTTACTTACATAGGGCGTGATGTGAAAACTATAAAAAGGTCATGTGTGTCATGTGTTAATCGCTTACTCTGGCCAAGTAAGTAGTGGCATATGATACCATGAACTTCTTATGGCGGACACGTTTACATTCGATGTAGTAAGGGCGGGGTGAATGGGACTAACTTAAAAGTACCCAAATGAGTCAAATGAGCAAAATATTTGATAATAATGTAAACGCACAGCCGGGTGATGGAAGCGTATTACATTAGGATGATGAGCCCGAGTGAAGGGACAAAGATTAATGTAAAAAGATTAAGGTATGCAATTGGGAGGGGTGTGCTTACACTCGAACCCGGAGAATGCAAATATGACTCTTAACGGGCCGATTTTGTAAAACACCAAATTTGAGAACAAAGTAGGAATATAAAAGCGAAACGAAGTCATAATGCATACCGTAAGGGTTGCAATAATAACGACTTCGGTAAAACACCCGGTTGGTGGGTAAGGATTTAAACGCATGCATAGACTGAGAAACAGGAACGCGAAATAGAAAGTCAAAAGACTCGGAATATGAGTCATGACTAAAAGATGACAAGAATTTTCGCAAACATATATTTTGATAAAAAAATTACGTTCGACTAGTTAAAAGTCGAACGAGTCGAACAAAGAATGAAATTTGACGTTCACCAGTGATGAAATTTCACACGAACAAGTCAAAAGAATTAAATAAATGATGACGCTTGCTAATGTAAGTAGGCGCGGACTGAATAAGTAAAAGTGTGAGATGTTAACTAACCTATGTAAAAGGGTTATGGGCGTTAAGAACGTTAAGATAAAAGAACCCAGGTAATGGGTTGTATAGAAGTATAAGTATGAACCGGGAAACGGTAAGCGTAGAACAAACTGACGCGTAAATAACGTCAGAAGTCATAAAGTCGGAGGATTAGTCCGGAAGTAAACAAATGAAGCCTTAGACTACGGTCAAGGTCAATTGAAGTTCAAGAGCGAAAATAAACGATTCCAAACATAATAAGAGATGCCTTGAAGCTATATATGTATATATACATTTGAGTATAGACAAGAATAAAAGATGATCTACGGGATCATCATAACCTACGGGATTAAACACAGTGTTAAGGTCTACGGGACCAAAAAGACCCTCGGGTCATAAAGAGAAGGAAACGAGTTGTTAATGTCTCACCTTAAAAAGGTGAAAAATTTAAAGAAATAGCCTATGAGGCTAAGTGAAAGAACCTACGGGTCAATAGTGTAAAGCAAGGGAACTAGTTATGATTCCCCGCGTAAAATGAGAACGGAAAAGAATAAATTATGGGTTGTCAATTTCCTTAATATGAGTAATTGACATAGTTAAAAGGAAAAACGTTAAACTAAAATTCAGTTTTAGTAAGAAACAACGTTTTAACAAATATGAATACTATAAGACGAATTTGGAAATAACAAATATCAAAGAGTATGGGTCTTAACATCGATAGGTGCAAGACGATATATTCGAAAAAGTGGTATTTTCGAAAATGAAAGGTTGATATAAATTAAACATGACGTGACACGATCACGGTCAAGAAATGCAATGTGAAGTGGAATCACATTATCACCAAGCGAGCGGTAAAAAGCAACTGGACTAATAAGTCTAGTTAGTGAGACCGGTTAAGGTCATTTAAGTAAGTTGGTTGCTTGTAAGCGGTGGATTCGGTATAACTGAACCGAATAAATGAATTTGAAAACAAAAGAAATTGTTGCTAAAGGTGAAAGATTTCACTAAAGACCTTTAAACGGGTCAAAGTAACGGATTCATAAGGAAATTCGATAGTATATGAAAGCGATGGATATCGCTAAGTTAACTAAACTAGTGGAAATAATGAGATTACGTTATTTCGAAGTTACACTATGTCGTATGAAATATGTAGACAATTAGTAACCAAAAAGATGTTACCGTACTTTTCGGGTAATACTAACGATTGGTTAAAAAGTATAAGTAATGTTTAAAAGATTTCTCGGCTCAAATACATTGAGTTTAAACTCAATGAATTATGTAAGAAAAGGTTTCGAGGACGAAACCTCTTTAAGGGGGGTAGACTTGTAACACCCCGAAAACGGGTTTGGTAATTAAACCACGTTAATAATAATGAACGAGTAAAATAGCGTTAGTGGTAAAATTTACCCGGTGAATATTAGGACTTAGACAAACAATCCTAATATTAGTTATAAAATTTAATAAATGCTTGAGAAAACAATGTTATAAGAAGCCCGAGTTAACGGGACTTAAAATAAAACGGTTTATGACTTCCCGAACCCATTAAGTTAACTAGGGATAATTAACCTAGTTAATAAGAAGGACTTTTACTAGAAATAAGTGGGTTGTAGCGTACTTAATAACAAACCAAAACGTGAGGGACCGAAGTTGGATAACTTGAAAAAGGGTTTTATAAACAAAAAAAAAATAACATAATACACACCTAAGGTGTGTGTGTGCGTGTCTGGAGATCGACCAGGAGGGTGCTCCCAAGAGCTCAAACCCTAGAACTCAACAAATCATCAAATTGAAGCCTGATTCAAGGTCAAAATCGATGCATGAATACATAGAAACGATCACCTAGTCGTGGGGATCGTAAGGTATGTCAAATTTTTGATGTTTATGAAGTTGAGATTTTTGATGAACTTGTGAAAATCGAAATTCAAGCTTGAATGATTGATGTTTGGGTGAAACTAGGATGAAATTCATGCTTAGAAACAAACCCTAGTTGAAAACTTGAAGAATTAGTACTAAAACTAGGAATTTGATAATTACCCTCTTATGTGCTAAGTGGGTTTTGATTGTGTAGTGAAGATGATGATATGTTTATGCTAGAAATCATCATAGTTGATAGTTGATGCAAGATACTTGAACAATTTCCAAGTTTGAGTGTTGATCATACATGACTTGAAAAGTGGGTTTTTGGATGATTTAATGAAATTGATGTGGTATTGGTGTTTATAAACACCATACTAACTTGTATGAATGAACTACTTGAACAAAATGGGGAATTGTTAAGAGTTTATACTTGATTTGAAGTGGGTCTTGATACAAGAATTAAACTCATGATTTATGATTTAGTTCAATAAGAAAAGTAGTCAAAGATTCATAAGGTGTGAAAGTCATGATTTAGAATGACTAATCTAACAACCTTGTCAATGATGAATGATAGTTGGCGCTTAACAAGCTAGGTGAAGCTTGGGATGGAAGCGGGTCAAACGAGTCAAGCATAAAGGAAAAGCGTATTCGGGATGCAAGGTAAGTGAAACTTACACAATTATGTAGAATACTTGTTTATTCTATACGATATAAATGCGATAACGATAATATAGAAAATATGAATTTCCGACGCGATCGATACGAGTCGGAACATATAGAGATGATAAAAACCTTGGTTTATGGAAAAAAGGGCAAAACGGTAAATAAATCATGTAATGATTTAAGAAATTATGAATTCCCGTTAAGATTACCTTGTAGTGTAATCTAATAATGATAAAAAGGATAAAATGGAAATTGGTCAAGTGATGACTAATGTAAATCAAAGTTAAAAGAATACCCATGGCGTAAGCCGAAATGGGTTGAAATTTGTAAGAAAAGAGTGTAAAAGAAAAAGGGGTATGGTAATAAAATCCGGGATGGGATGGATGTATGAATTGGAGATCAAAAACGATGTTTTTGATTAAATAGATAATGTTGGGCATATAGTCCAAACGGGTCGAATGGTGGTGATAACACCATTTGATAATCTCGACTAATGTGGTTGTCAAGTCTTATGTTAACAGGACCGATTAGCAAATCGGATAATTGCGTCACCATTGATGGTGTGATAATGAAAACGAGGTATAAATCGGGTCTACTTGTTGATCCGGGCCAGGTACGCATAATTATGTTGTAGTTAAAAGTGCTATTTTGGTCAAATAATTTGAGAGAGAGTCCTTCGTCATAAAAGGACTAAAATCGACCAAAACGCCCTTGTAGGCTAAATGGGACAAACAACCCTTAAAGGTTGTTTGGAAACGAGTTTTATGACAAGGTAAATACTTACAATAAGTATAGAAGCTGAAAGAGGTATTATATTAGCCATATAGCACTATTTGAGTTTTTGCCGTAAAATGACGATTCGAGAGGTAAAACTTTGTTTATATTGATCACCACATTAAATCTACCTTAAATACAGTTGTGGTGGGAGATTATAGGATAATAAATGTGGTAATGGAATGCCAGAAGCAATCGAAAGCTATTTTAGGCTCGAAAGTGCTTAAATACCCTTAACGAGTCAAAATAAGCATACGAGCGAAAACGGGTTTAAATTGTGAAATAAACTTATGATTAGAGCCTAAAATGGTAGTTAATATCAATTTGAAGAAGTGTAGGTGATGTAGGAATCAAACAAATATGTTTGTTTGATAAAATGCATAAACGGGTAAAATTTGATAATAAGGTAACGAGTCGAAGGCTTGAAAGTCTCAAAATTTATTTATGTTGGATGTTGGATTTTAACTCCATATGATGTATAATTAAATTACGGACGCGTAGGAAAAAGAATCGGGTAAAACGGATCAATAACGAAGAAGTTATGGCCGTTTCTGTGAAATCGGGTTGAGCTGAGAATGTACAGCATCAGCTGAAGGCATAGGCTGTGAAAAACAGGGCTAGGCGTGACACCTAGGCCCTTGGCGTCACGTCTAGCCCCCTAACTCCGAAAATTGTTAATTTTTGTCATATTTAACACCTGTACTTGTTTGAACTTAATATTTGACTATCAAAACTAACTTTTAAGTTGGTTTTGATCATAGGTGAATGCCAAGAGTGCACGGATGAAGATCAAGCGACGAGCAAGAACTGAACACGATCACGAAATAAGCTTCCGCACTATGTATCGTTATTATGTTAAACGACGAACGTACACATGATATGTTGTATACTTTTAAGTTGTAAAAAGTTTTAATAAACCCGAAATTTTCCAATGCATATGTAATCTTAATTACATGATTGTTTTTCGTAAATGATACGTAAAACCTCAATTATTAAGAACGGGTGTTACAAGTTGGTATCAGAGCCTTGGTTTAAGAGATTCAAGTATGGTGGGAAAACTATGCTTGGACTTAAACCTTATGCTCTTAATAAAGATTGGTGTTCGGTTCGAGGCTTGATCGCAAATCCGGTAAGTACATGTATGTTAATAGTTTAGCATGCTAAAGTGTTGTAAACAACACATAGGGCTATCGTGTGATACACGTTATCCCAATTAAAATGATTGAAATAGTTGACGAAAATACGCGCGTTGACGCGTATAGTAGAAAAAGCCTTGTATTATAATACGGGCGATTATTGAAGTTGACGTTACTAACCTTTGTGAATGTTTTAATTGAAGGACACTCGCGTTTGAAGACGATGAGAGTCAAACGAATTGTGGATATGATGATGGAACGGTCCGAAGTATGACAAGAGGAGCATGCTCACCGAGGACTCAATCGCGTAACGACCGCGAACAAGGTTAATGGCAAGGAACGCCCGTCGGGGCAAACATTACCAGATGCACATTTTAAATAATCGCACAAATAGCAATATGCAACAAATAAGTAGAAATTGAAAGTTGCATATGTAGATTAAAAACTTGGAAAAACCCGAATAGAAAATGTATTCGGGATATTGTTTCCAAGAGAAACAAATAGAGGCGTTACTTACATAGGGCGTGATGTGAAAACTATAAAAAGGTCATGTGTGTCATGTGTTAATCGCTTACTCTGGCCAAGTAAGTAGTGGCATATGATACCATGAACTTCTTATGGCGGACACGTTTACATTCGATGTAGTAAGGGCGGGGTGAATGGGACTAACTTAAAAGTACCCAAATGAGTCAAATGAGCAAAATATTTGATAATAATGTAAACGCACAGCCGGGTGATGGAAGCGTATTACATTAGGATGATGAGCCCGAGTGAAGGGACAAAGATTAATGTAAAAAGATTAAGGTATGCAATTGGGAGGGGTGTGCTTACACTCGAACCCGGAGAATGCAAATATGACTCTTAACGGGCCGATTTTGTAAAACACCAAATTTGAGAACAAAGTAGGAATATAAAAGCGAAACGAAGTCATAATGCATACCGTAAGGGTTGCAATAATAACGACTTCGGTAAAACACCCGGTTGGTGGGTAAGGATTTAAACGCATGCATAGACTGAGAAACAGGAACGCGAAATAGAAAGTCAAAAGACTCGGAATATGAGTCATGACTAAAAGATGACAAGAATTTTCGCAAACATATATTTTGATAAAAAAATTACGTTCGACTAGTTAAAAGTCGAACGAGTCGAACAAAGAATGAAATTTGACGTTCACCAGTGATGAAATTTCACGCGTAGGAAAAAGAATCGGGTAAAACGGATCAATAACGAAGAAGTTATGGCCGTTTTTGTGAAATCGGGTTGAGCTGAGAATGTACAGCATCAGCTGAAGGCATAGGCTGTGAAAAACAGGGCTAGGCGTGACACCTAGGCCCTTGGCGTCACGTCTAGCCCCCTAACTCCGAAAATTGTTAATTTTTGTCATATTTAACCCCTGTACTTGTTTGAACTTAATATTTGACTATCAAAACTAACTTTTAAGTTGGTTTTGATCATAGGTGAATTCCAAGAGTGCACGGATGAAGATCAAGCGACGAGCAAGAACCGAACACGATCCTGAAATAAGCTTCCGCACTATGTATCGTTATTATGTTAAACGACGAACGTACACATGATATGTTGTATACTTTTAAGTTGTAAAAAGTTTTAATAAACCCGAAATTTTCCAATGCATATGTAATCTTAATTACATGATTGTTTTTCGTAAATGATACGTAAAACCTCAATTATTAAGAACGGGTGTTACACATTCTACCCCAGCTTTCGACTTTACACCGAAGCCGTCACCACACAATTCCCCACCACCCACCCGTCCTCAGAGTCTTACACCCGCAGTTCAAATGGCTAATTGCACCGTTTACGAGCAAGCTACCACTGGTTTCACCGGCGCTACTTCACCCATCACCCTTCCCGACATTACGAATGAGAGGTCTTGGCATATTCCATCTTACATCATGACCGCCATCACAAATTCATGCCAGTTCCATGGTCGTGACGACGAGGATGCTCCCGCTCACATCAATCGCATCACTCGCCTTTGCAACACCTTCTCCATTGAGGGTGTTAATTTAGAGACCAGGTAGCTTCAGGTTTTCCCATTCTCTCTCGCTGGACGCGCGGCCGTCTGGTTCGATTCTCAGCCCGAAGGCACTTTCACCACTTGGGTTGGTCTTCGCGATGCTTTCTTAGCCAAGTACTTCCCACCAGCCAAGGCGTCTCGCCTTCGTGATCAGATTCACTCCTTTCGCATGGAGCCTGATGAGCCGTACCACCTAGCTTGGGCGTGTTTTCAGACGCTTCTCTCTCGTTATTCGCAGCATGGTTTGTCTGATTGGGCGTTGGTTGAAAAGTTCTACAATGGTCTTACTCCTGAGATCAAAGCTCGTTTCGATACTTTAGCAGGAGGGCAACTTATGGGAAAGAAGACGGTGAATGAGTGCAATGATTTGTTCGAGAGTTTCGCACATTCTGATATGGACTACAGCTCTACCCGTAGGACTTCCATTCCTGTTCATACCACCTCGGCCGGTCGAGGGGTAAACCAAGTTAGCTTGGATCCATCGGTAGCTGCTATAGTCGAGAGTTTGAGGCAAGAGGTGAGGCAAGAGTTGAATGAGATTTAGAAGAAAGTTGATAGATGTGAGGTTTGTAGGGGAGGTCACGACACGCTCGATTGTCCCACACTTACTCTTGAGCAGGTAGAGTACATAGCCGGTCAGTCTAGGGGTCCCACGAATCCGTTCAATAATTCCAATTACAACTCCAACTGGCGCGGTAGTGGTAACAATAGTGGTTTTCGTTCTTCTGGAAATCCCCCTGGTTTCCCATCTGGTCAGTATCAAAATAGGGGCCCGGGTCTTTACACGAGTAGTGGTTCGGGTCAGAGTGGTCAGTTTAGTGGCTCAGGAGGTTAGTTTGCTAGTGGGGGGTCGAATCAAGAGAGTCAAGGCAGTGGCAAGGCTTTCGAGGGAAGTTTGAGTAGGTTGGAGGAGATGTTCGCTCAGATGATGACACAAAACGCTCAGATAATGACACAAAATCAGGCGACGCAGAAATCTCTAACTGATTTCGCGAAAAGTCAAGATCAAATTAATAAGAGTCACGATCTTCAGCTTAAAAATCAAGAGTCTACCATTTTAGATCTTAAGAGAACAGTGACTGATATAGCTAGGCAGTTGAGAGAATCCCCTCCTGGTCAGTTTTCAGGTACCACTCACCCGGCTGACCATTCTGTGAAAGCAATCACTACTTGTAGTGGGAAGAGTCTAGGGGAGGTCGTGAGAGAGAATGTTGAGTTAGGGAGTGATGATGAGGTAGATGAGGAGATAGAGATGGAAAAGCCCGGTAAAGTGCAACATAGGCTAGGCCCAGCAAGTACCGCACATATCGAGGAGCCCCAGGTTGAGAAGAGAGTAGAGAAGCAACCGGTTAGGGTTAGGCCACCGCCCTTATTTGATCCCTCCCGTCTTCCCTTTCCCGCCCGCTTTAAGCAACAACAATATGTTAGGGAGTACGAGAGATTTATTGAGATGTTCACCCAGTTAAAAGTAAATCTTCCGTTCATAGAGGCCCTGCGGTCAATGCCCAAATACGCCAAGTTCCTTAAGGATTTTCTCAAGCGTAAGGATAGGTTAGGTGAGTGTTCTAATACTCCATTGAATGGAGATTGTTCTGCGGTGATCTTAAACAAACTTCCTGAGAAACTCACTGATCCGGGCATATTCACGATCCCATGTTTGTTTGGTGGTGATGTTAAAAACCACGCGTTAGCAGACCTTGGTGCTAGTATTAATTTGATGCCATAATCATTTTACGAAAAACTAGGCCTTGGTGATTTGAAGCCAACTCGTATGACCCTCTCGTTAGCAGATAAGACAGTTAAGTACCCTAGGGGGATTGTAGAGAATTTGTTAGTGAAAGTGGACAAGTTTGTCTTCCCGGCGGATTTTGTAGTGCTAGATATGGAGGCCGATGAAAACGTGCCGATGATTTTAGGGCGCCCGTTCTTGAACACTGCTAAAGCGCTTATAGATATCTTCTTAGGCACAATCAAACTTAGAGCGGGCGACGAATCGGTAGTTTTCAAGGTGACGAATGCTACATTGAGGGCAATGTAGAGTTTAAGTGTGGGGATGGGAAACTATCGTTTAGTGTCTAGTTTTGAGTCTTGAGTCATAAATTTGAAAAATACAAAAAAAAAAATCAAAAATTTTAAAACAATCCAAAAAAAAAAAAAATTTAAAATTAAAAAAATTAGAAAATGTCTTTTGAATAAAGAAGTTTGCAAAATAAAAACGGAAAATGATAGAAAAGTCGGGTTTTTGTTCGGGTTCAAATAATAATAATATGAGATAATATATTCGTGCTTGTGTCTAGTTTGGGATGTGCGGGTAGGCTCGATTCGGTTCTAGGTTCCTTTGATCTTTAAATTACCTAATTGTCGGTCTACTAGTGGGTTCTCATCTAGGGAAAGTGGGGAAATTGGAACCGCCGATAATAGTATAAGGGATGCCGTTATAAGCTAAGATCGTTAGAGTTTTTGATCACTATCTTGTAAAAAAAAGAGCTAGAAACTAAATGAAAGTAGCCATTTCAATGTAGTCTGGGTTGGGGATAGCGACTCTACAGCCGGATTACCGCTAGGGTGTGTGAAATCGACCTTGCAAAGAAAAAAAAATAAAAAGTACCGAAACCTTTAATATTTGGAGGAATGGAGATATAATAATTCTTTGAAAGACAATTACGAATTTGAGTTTCTTGGAGCACCATTGAAGGCTGTTGAAGGTTTTGGAGCATCTTGGAAGCTTCGAATCATTCGGGTACACTTCGGGAGCGTTCGGGAGTGAAGATTCGGGTTTAATCATCCTTTATCTTTCGTTTTCGTTCGTTTAACTTTGTGACACGATGAATTCAGATTATATTTTGATTATTATTCTACTTTTGATGATGTTTAGCGGCTAAAACTCTTTAACTACCTAGGCATGACAATAGTTTAAATAAAGTTTGGATTTTTATTCGGTTTTTAAGTGGTTTATGGATTTTCTTGTATTGTAAAGGCTATGGAATTTTAACTTGGTGTATATGCATGCTTGATATTGTTTTATTGCTGATTGTTGCTTCGTATAATCCTTGGTGACGGTCTATATCACATAATAGGGTTATGCTAGGGTTCTTGATTTAGGTGAGTGTCTATATCACATAATAAGTCATTAATCCTTTAGGGTGAAAAGTGCACAATTAACCTTAGAAGTAATATTCGGAAATTTAATAAAATCAAGTGTTCTGCTAATCTTGTCGCTGTGAGGCTCGAGGTTATTAATAGGTCTCGGTTTGGTTTATAGGTAGGTCTAAGAAATTGGTCTAGTCCTTAAACATTCTCTTGTCTATTAAACCAAGATTAAAATCCATAGTTGCCTTAGACTTTCGCGCTGTGAGGTAGATCGTCTTATTTAGGCACTTTCAAGAAGTTAGAGGACTGTGAGGAAATCTAAAAACCGGTAAGCGTGACAGCCTAGTTAGTGCCACAAGAATCACCTTGAGAAGGATCGAGGGGCTTAGTTGGTGTCTTAATTGGTTTAGCATTTAAAGATCCCGGTTCCATACCACAAAACTATCGAATAGAAATCCATTCTGAGTTTAGCTTGCGTCTAGCCTAGGTAGTCTTCATCACCACTGGTTCTAGTCTTCGTCCAAGTTCGTGTCTAGTTATTTAGCATTATTTTAATATTTTTATTTAGGATTTTTAGAAACCCCCCCAATCAATAAACAAATAGTTGAGTCGCGTCAGTCTTAGTCTAAATAGAGTCTTAGTGTAATCCTTAGAGTCCCGTGGGTTCGATACTCGGACTTACTTTAGCTTTACTACATTGATCGGTACACTTGCCGGTTGTGTGGTTCTAGTTTTAGATGGAGTCTTAGTTTATAAATTTAAAGCTTAGAGTGTCTAGATTAGGGTTAATTTTAGTTGTTTTTATTAGACCACATCGTGCACATCAATCTCCCCCTGAAACAGTTATCGGTTTTGGTTTCCAAATCTGTTTTTGTTTTTCATGTTTAACATTTGATTGGACAACCTCCGGTTTTAAAACCTTTTCAACATTTTTCCGTTGTATCTTTATCTGTTTCACTTCTTGTTGTTTAACAAGACGACGGTCCTATTTTGGTGAAACAGATCTTTTATGGTATTTGTTACCAAGGGGGGTTCAACCTTTGACTTTCCCTTGGTGAGATATGGACAATTCTTAACAATGTGTCCATACTCACAGCATTCAAAGCATGATCTCCGCTCAACAAACCTCGGAGTATCATAACTGTAGGAGCTTGACGATGAACTTCATGATCTTGAGGTACTTGGTCCTACATCACAACCGTTTGTGTGTTGTGTGTAATTGTTTTGACTGTTTCTTTTCAAAATTTTACTTTGTTTAACAAAATCCGTGTTGGATTTGTTTTCGAAAGTTTCAATTTTATCAGTCCCTCTGGATTTCACGAAGTTTCTCTTCCGAATCGTCTTCTTGTTTTGGCTTTGTTTGCCTTTTCCCTTTCCTTGGTGAATGTGACTTTGCTTTCGTTGATTGTATTGTGGTTGCAATTTTTTATTCCCATATCTCTTTCTATCTTCGGATTTTGGGATAGGCATATTCCTTGGGACTCACGTATAACGGAAGGCGGCTATTATTTGGGGCGGTGCTATTAATTTTTGGAGGAATGGAGATATAATAATTCTTTGAAAGACAATTACGAATTTGAGTTTCTTGGAGCACCATTGAAGGCTGTTGAAGGTTTTGGAGCATCTTTGAAGCTTCGAATCATTCGGGTATACTTCGGGAGCGTTCGGGAGTGAAGATTCGGGTTTAATCATCCTTTATCTTTCGTTTTCGTTCGTTTAACTTTGTGAGACGATGAATTCAGATTATATTTTGATTATTATTCTGCTTTTGACGATGTTTAGCGGCTAAAACTCTTTAACTACCTTGGCATGACAATAGTTTAAATAAAGTTTGGATTTTTATTCGGTTTTTAAGTGGTTTATGGATTTTCTTGTATTGTAAAGGCTATGGAATTTTAACTTGGTGTATATGCATGCTTGATATTGTTTTATTGCTGATTGTTGCTTCGTATAATCCTTGGTGACGGTCTATATCACATAATAGGGTTATGCTAGGGTTCTTGATTTAGGTGAGTGTCTATATCACATAATAAGTCATTAATCCTTTAGGGTGAAAAGTGCACAATTAACCTTAGAAGTAATATTCGGTAATTTAATAAAATCAAGTGTTCTGCTAATCTTGTCGCTGTGAGGCTCGAGGTTATTAATAGGTCTCGGTTTGGTTTATAGGTAGGTCTAAGAAATTGGTCTAGTCCTTAAACATTCTCTTGTCTATTAAACCAAGATTAAAATCCATAGTTGCCTTAGACTTTCGCGCTGTGAGGTAGATCGTCTTATTTAGTCACTTTCAAGAAGTTAGAGGACTGTGAGGAAATCTAAAAACCAGTAAGCGTGACAGCCTAGGTAGTGCCACAAGAATCCCCTTGAGAAGGATCGAGGGGCTTAGTTGGTGTCTTAATTGGTTTAGCATTTAAAGATCCCGGTTCCATACCACAAAACTATCGAATGGAAATTCATTCTGAGTTTAGCTTGCGTCTAGCCTAGGTAGTCTTCATCACCACTGGTTCTAGTCTTCGTCCAAGTTCGTGTCTAGTTATTTAGCATTATTTTAATATTTTTATTTAGGATTTTTAGAAACCCCCCCAATCAATAAACAAATAGTTGAGTCGCGTCAGTCTTAGTCTAAATAGAGTCTTAGTGTAATCCTTAGAGTCCCGTGGGTTCGATACTCGGACTTACTTTAGCTTTACTACATTGATCGGTACACTTGCCGGTTGTGTGGTTCTAGTTTTAGATGGAGTCTTAGTTTATAAATTTAAAGCTTAGAGTGTCTAGATTAGGGTTAATTTTAGTTGTTTTTATTAGACCACATCGTGCACATCAATCTCCCCCTGAAACAGTTATCTGTTTTGGTTTCCAAATCTGTTTTTGTTTTTCATGTTTAACATTTGATTGGACAACCTCCGGTTTTAAAACCTTTTCAACATTTTTCCGTTGTTTCTTTATCTGTTTCACTTCTTGTTGTTTAACAAGACGACGGTCCTATTTTGGTGAAATAGATCTTTTATGGTATTTGTTACCAAGGGGGGTTCAACCTTTGACTTTCCCTTGGTGAGATATGGACAATTCTTAACAATGTGTCCATACTCACAGCATTCAAAGCATGATCTCCGCTCAACAAACCTCGGAGTATCATAACTGTAGGAGCTTGACGATGAACTTCGTGATCTTGAGGTACTTGGTCCTACATCACAACCGTTTGTGTGTTGTGTGTAATTGTTTTGACTATTACTTTTCAAAATTTTACTTTGTTTAACAAAATCCGTGTTGGATTTGTTTTCGAAAGTTTCAATTTTATCAGTCCCTCTGGATTTCACGAAGTTTATCTTCCGAATCGTCTTCTTGTTTTGGCTTTGTTTGCCTTTTCCCTTTCCTTGGTGAATGTGACTTTGCTTTCGTTGATTGTATTGTGGTTGCAATTTTTTATTCCCATATCTCTTTCTATCTTCGGATTTTGGGATAGGCATATTCCTTGGGACTCACGTATAACGGAAGGCGGCTATTATTTGGGGCGGTGCTATTAATATTTGGAGGAATGGAGATATAATAATTCTTTGAAAGACAATTACGAATTTGAGTTTCTTGGAGCACCATTGAAGGCTGTTGAAGGTTTTGGAGCATCTTTGAAGCTTCGAATCATTCGGGTATACTTCGGGAGCGTTCAGGAGTGAAGATTCGGGTTTAATCATCCTTTATCTTTCGTTTTCGTTCGTTTAACTTTGTGACACGATGAATTCAGATTATATTTTGATTATTATTCTGCTTTTGATGATGTTTAGCGGCTAAAACTCTTTAACTACCTAGGCATGACAATAGTTTAAATAAAGTTTGGATTTTTATTCGGTTTTTAAGTGGTTTATGGATTTTCTTGTATTGTAAAGGCTATGGAATTTTAACTTGGTGTATATGCATGCTTGATATTGTTTTATTGCTGATTGTTGCTTCGTATAATCCTTGGTGACGGTCTATATCACATAATAGGGTTATGCTAGGGTTCTTGATTTAGGTGAGTGTCTATATCACATAATAAGTCATTAATCCTTTAGGGTGAAAAGTGCACAATTAACCTTAGAAGTAATATTCGGTAATTTAATAAAATCAAGTGTTCTGCTAATCTTGTCGCTGTGAGGCTCGAGGTTATTAATAGGTCTCGGTTTGGTTTATAGGTAGGTCTAAGAAATTGGTCTAGTCCTTAAACATTCTCTTGTCTATTAAACCAAGATTAAAATCCATAGTTGCCTTAGACTTTCGCGCTGTGAGGTAGATCGTCTTATTTAGGCACTTTCAAGAAGTTAGAGGATTGTGAGGAAATCTAAAAACCGGTAAGCGTAGCAGCCTAGGTAGTTCCACAAGAATCACCTTGAGAAGGATCGAGGGGCTTAGTTGGTGTCTTAATTGGTTTAGCATTTAAAGATCCCGGTTCCATACCACAAAACTATCGAATAGAAATTCATTCTGAGTTTAGCTTGCGTCTAGCCTAGGTAGTCTTCATCACCACTGGTTCTAGTCTTCGTCCAAGTTCGTGTCTAGTTATTTAGCATTATTTTAATATTTTTATTTAGGATTTTTAGAAACCCCCCCCAATCAATAAACAAATAGTTGAGTCGCATCAGTCTTAGTCTAAATAGAGTCTTAGTGTAATCCTTAGAGTCCCGTGGGTTCGATACTCGGACTTACTTTAGCTTTACTACATTGATCGGTACACTTGCCGGTTGTGTGGTTCTAGTTTTAGATCGAGTCTTAGTTTATAAATTTAAAGCTTAGAGTGTCTAGATTAGGGTTAATTTTAGTTGTTTTTATTAGACCACATCGTGCACATCAATCTCCCCCTGAAACAGTTATCGGTTTTGGTTTCCAAATCTGTTTTTGTTTTTCTTGTTTAACATTTGATTGGACAACCTCCGGTTTTAAAACCTTTTCAACATTTTTCCGTTGTTTCTTTATCTGTTTCACTTCTTGTTGTTTAACAAGACGACGATCCTATTTTGGTGAAATAGATCTTTTATGGTATTTGTTACCACGGGGGTTTCAACCTTTGACTTTCCCTTGGTGAGATATGGACAATTCTTAACAATGTGTCCATACTCACAGCATTCAAAGCATGATCTCCGCTCAACAAACCTCGGAGTATCATAACTATAGGAGCTTGACGATGAACTTCGTGATCTTGAGGTACATGGTCTTACATCACAACCGTTTGTGTGTTGTGTGTAATTGTTTTGACTGTTTCTTTTCAAAATTTTACTTTGTTTAACAAAATCCGTGTTGGATTTGTTTTCGAAAGTTTCAATTTTATCAGTCCCCCTGGATTTCACGATGTTTATCTTCCGAATCATCTTCTTGTTTTGGCTTTGTTTGCCTTTTCCCTTTCCTTGGTGAATGTGACTTTGCTTTCGTTGATTGTATTGTGGTTGCAATTTTTTATTCCCATATCTCTTTCTATCTTCGGATTTTGGGATAGGAGCACACTGAGTTACTACAACTCCTGGGCTCAACTTTCCCAAAAACTTACTGGTAGAATCTTCGAAAATTTTATCAATCAAAGATTGATTGACATTCTTGATTGGAAAATCATTGTCTGAATATATTTTATCAGATCCAATCAACGTGTAAAGCAAGTTCATGCTTTCACAGCTTCCAGATGAGGATTCAACAGAATTGGCTGTAGCAGTCACAAACGGTTTTGCAGGTGGATCACAAAGAATGTAATTTTCGAGAGGTATGTTTTCCTCTTTTGTTACCATTTCTGACTGTTCAGAGTTAGTATCCTCGGATTCATCATCTGACAAATCGGCATCCTCAACAATGACCGGAGGATCCTGATTTCGTTCAGCTGTTGACACTTTCGTATCTGCTGATTTATCCGAATATGAGGATACTTCCTTTTTGTAACCTAGGCCAAATGTGAATTCCTCAAGGCTTAATGAAACTAAGGGCTCAAAATGAGGCTTATTTTCCTCATCAGGCATCGAAGAATAATCGTGTTTAATAGGTGGTGGACACTTCTTATAACCTATGCATGTGACATCAGTTTTCTTTTTCTGAACATCAATGATGTGATCCAGCACATAGCTAGAGCTTAAATAGCTGTCTAACTTGAGTCGAATCGCCTCACTTTAAGATTTAACACAAGCCATTTCTTTTTGCATTAACTCGAACCTACTAATGTAAAGGTTTATTTCAGTTTGTTTTCTTGAAACCATTTTCGTTAGCTCGGTCTTATCCTTTTTTAATGTTTCAATTATCTTTTTAAATTCCTTTTCATAATTTTCACGAAACATGTTGGCCTCTGTGCATTTTGAAAGATCCATGATCAAATGTTGATTGTGGATAAATGTCACATCATATTTGCTTTGCAAATCGTCATATTTGCTTTGCAAATCAGACAATTTAACATTTAATCCAACGCACATATCACACCTCTCACAACTATCAGATTTTGATTCATCGACACGTACCTGACTGGAATCACTCTCAGATGTTGACCTATCTGCATCAGAATCAACAACCTTCCTTGATGATTCACATTCAGATCCATCCTCGCTTGAACTTGAACTTGAAGTTGTAACATCTTCAACAGAAGTTGAAACGTCTTCAACTGAACTACTGTCATGTTCAGAACTGTCATCGTTTCGCGATGATTCACCATTGCTGGCATAAAACGCCATTTTTGTTTGACTACAGTTCCTTGGATCAAGAGATGATGGTGCTACAGTAGAACGATGGCGCTGTGAAGCAACTGGTGGTAATGGATTTCCATACAACTCTGTTGTTCTTTCTGGTTTGGGAACTGATTGTATTGGATTTCCATATAAATCGGTTGCTAAGTCCTTTCTCGTATACGTTTTATTTGACGGTGTGGGAGATTCGGCCCATGAAGGCGATAATCTCATGTTTATATACTTGCTTTCCGTATTAGATGCGGGTGCGGGAGATTCGGCCCATGATGGAGATAAACGCGTGTTTATATACTTGCTTTCCGTATTAGACGGAGTACCAGACCAAGCAGGATTCATTTTGAATGTATAATGACGAATACCTGCTCAAAAACTCAAATCAACCAGTTTAGAATGTTTTAAAAAGCATATGTTAATAAAATGAAAAGATATGTGATGAAAATAGGGGTTTTCGTCGCTGATATGTTTCATTTCGTCGCTGAAATAGTGATTTCATCGCTGAAAGGGTGATTTCGTCGCTGAAAGGGTGATTTCGTCGCTGAAAGGGTGATTTCGTCGCTGATGTGCCTTTTATGACGAAATCAGGGGTTGTTTTCGTCGCTAATGTGCCTTTGACGAAATCAGGGGTTGTTTTCGTTGCTGATGTGCCTTTGACGAAATCAGGGGTTGTTTTCGTCGCTGATGTGCCTTTTTTTACGAAATCAGGGGTTGTTTTCGTCGCTAATGTGCCTTTGACGAAAATGGGGGTGATTTCGTTGGTTATGTTGACGAAAATGGGGGTGATTTCGTTGGTTATGTTGACGAAAATGGGGGTGATTTCGTCCAGCCCACTTGTGATGAAGTCAGGTGTTTTCGTTGACAATTGTGACCGATTTTTCAACAAAATTAGATCTTATTTTATCCTGACACAAACCTGCCTAAGATGTCCAATTTTCAAACACTCTCTTATCTTTATCAGACTTCTTTTTAAACATACATCATCACATGTGCAATTTTGTCAACTTAATATATAATAATCACAACAAACACAATAGTTCAAGTTCAACAAAAGATCAAAAACATGTATTTATCAAGAACACTTATGAACTTGATGAATATTCAGATGAAACCGATGAGTTTTCCAGCCACCGGAAAATTTTCCGAACACAATTTTTGCGCAAATGTTCAATAAAAATCCTTTCTTAACATGTATAGATGAAAAATATCAAGATTTTTATAAGAACAATCAACAAAAACACAAGATTTTCAAAGATTTAATACCGGGTTTTTATGAAAATATGAACTTTCTGTTTCAAAAATCAAGAACAAATCTGGAAACACATGAAAATCTACTTGGTTTTAACAAGGAATCGAGCCAATGCTCTGATACCAATTGTAGGTCCGTGTTTCGGGACCGAAATCGTGATTATCATGATTATGTTCATAGACGGGAAGATTAGAGACGGATGAAATACTTACTTGTATAGATTTGATAACATAACAAAGCAAACCGGCCCGATTAACAAGCTAACCGAACCATACAAAAGGAGTACACATCCGAGGAGAGACCAAGTGGTGATCTCTCCCTGTGAGGACTCAAACCTCTAAAACTTTTCAAATGTTGCAAATGGCAAGGGGTTGCTATTTATAGCCACACCCCCTTGTCTTGCAAACACACACGGTCAAACAAAAAACCCTCTCGTTTGACCACTTCAAACAAGTGGGTCAATATACGTTCGTTTGACCATTTCACTAACTATTACGTATTCAGCATAAAATAAATCTAATCTATTCGACAAGCATCGGGCACAAAATCTGCATCCACAAATTCCCCCTTGTCCGTTGCTGTCGAATGCCGAAAATGCAACTGCAATCGATCTTCAGTCAAGTATTCATCTTTTCTGTGTTAACAAATTCCCCCTTGACCGATGATCCAGGTAAGTAGTATCTTGACGCTTCTTGTATAATAGTTCCCCTTCAAAGTACGCGTATCCGTGTTGGGCGTTGTGCAATTTCCTCAAAAGGCTCAATTGACCGATCTTCCGCTGATCTTCTAATACTCCAACCGGAATTTGATAAGGGTTCCATTCTTTAAAAACTGCATCAAGTCTTGATCTTCAAGCATACTACATTGGTAGAGGTTTCTGGTGAACTGTCTTCTGTAAACCGTCTTTGTGGAATCGACCAAGTAACGCACTTTAATCTTCAGCATCAACACTCAGGAAAGTCTGTGACGTGTGCGTATATATACATAATATTTTGCAATGAATTACACACGATTGGGTTTTAAATTTATAAAAGTGATTATTACTTTTACATCAAAACACACACGAAAGAGGCAAGTGTACCCCGTCATATATGTAATAAAGTATCGGTAAGAACCAAGTATCGATCCAAGGAAATGGGCGGAGAATTAGTACTAGACCTTTGTCACTAAACTACCGGTAAAAACATAGGTTTTGTGATTTTAAACTAAACTAAAGTAAGCATAAACAAATACATAATAAAAACATAATATATAGTAGATAAAAAGCCTTGCTAAATACACAACCACAGCATGTCAACTAAGTCAGTTTTGGCACTAAAAGCATTCGGTCAATTTTCCAATTTAAAACAATTAGTATCCCTTTCGGGAATCCTAACATGACAATCATTCGGAAAGCTAAAACGATAAACACACTTTAACCACCTAAAATTGTTCTTTAACGTGCAATTGATAAATGTCTATGAAAATCTCTTAAAAATAAGTTAGTCAGCCGTTAGGATTATTCTAACCTCACTTAAACAAGGAAAGCAACACCGATAAACACAATGCAACCACCGAGACAAGCATAAACTAGATTAAATCACAACCAAGTTCATTTTACAAATCTTGCACAAAAATTCACTAAGATAGAAATTTTGGCCTAAACTACTAACTAAGCTAACAAAGCATGGCAAGAATTTATAACGACACCATCTAACCCGTTTAGGTCCTTACGTGACGGCAAGCTCTCTTGATTAACAATAATTACATTTTATTAAATCACTAACCATTTCTAGTATCATGATGCATACATTTAAACCAAGTTAAACTAGTTAACCAAATTCAAAGTTTACTAATACAAGATTAATTAAGCTTCATTTTTCAACTATCTTAACTAACCAAGCATCAATCATCCAACATAATTACTTATAATCAAGAATTCAATATCAATAACAAGGTTGCAAACTAATCATCAAAGATTAACATAGAAAATACTTCAAATGTCATTACAAACAAAGTTTAACACACTAATGGTTATAATCTAGCAAGGGATTGTTGTGTTTTTGCCCAAAGGCTACAATAATACATAAATCATAATCTAAGTACTTGAAAGATCAACAAAAACATGGAAAGATTAGAAAATCAAACCATAAACAAGTACTAGACTAAGGATCCGGGTAGTAATCGAGCTAAACGAGACAATGTGGCTTGAATCCGGGTGAAAGCTAATGCCTCCAGAGCCTGAAAATCGCCTGAGAGCTCTCCAAAAATCCAGAATGTCGAGCAGAAAGTTTCTGCTGTGTTTTTATACTTTTTGCTGATGCACGGTCGTTCCTCATATGGAACGACCGTTCACTTTATGTAATTATTGGAGATGGGTCACCATACTGCATACGTCATCGGATCGTTGACCAGATCTGAAATGGCACGACCGTTCCCCATATGGAACGATCGTTCAGTTCCGGGCTTCATGTTGCACGCCAAGTGGCACCTACCGTTCAGTTCCGAGACTCTGTTGATTCACCGGAGACGCACAGTCGTTCCTCAGATGGAACGACCGTTCTTCACCAAGTCGCTTGTTTCCCTGGAACGCCCAACCGCACCTACCGTTCATTGCCGAGATGATCAGTGTTGTCGGAGATGCACGATCGTGCATCAGGTGGAACGGTCGTTCCACAGGCCCAGATCAGAATCCTTAACAGAAAGTCCGCAGCTTTGTCGTTTTCTCCGGAAAGTCCTCGTTTTTGGTATCATCTTGTCTGGAATGCAGTTTTAGGCCTGTAAACACAAATGTAGATAAATAAGTATCCGAACGACGGTTTTACGGCCAAAAACGCATAAAATAGGGGTAAAACGGGGGACTAAAATATGTGTAAAGTAGAGTGTATCAAATCTCCCCACACTTGAACCTTGCTTTTCCTCAAGCAAGCTAAACTAAAAAGCAATAAAAGACATAAACAAACAAGAACGATAATTTACACACTATTTTATTTAAAACTAATATATAAACGGTTAGCCGGTTTGTCGAAAGACAACATCAATAGATTCAAACCCAACAAGCATATGCAAGTTTAAAAAGCGACAACCAAAAAGCCGAGACTAAACATTTAATTGACTCGCATGTTAATCTTCACCCAACTCACAATGTTCACACACACTCGGTTTTATTTATGAATCATACATAAAATGTGTATGCGTAAACACTCAACGCCTAGTCAATGAAATGTGCAATATCATAAGCTTGTCATAAGATCTCGTCTCCACCAACTAACATGCAAATAAGTGTAAATCAAGAGGTCTTTACGGGTTGTAACGTTAGGCTTGGGCGAAGGGTATGGAAGTGGACATTTAAAATGGCGAAAACGGTTAAAACTCGGTAGTAGCGTTTAACTAGCAATAAACAATACAACTTTACATACAAATGCCTTAAAAAGGCGACTAAAGCGCAATCGAGCTAATCAACAAGATTTTTAACATTTAAGCATTCAAAATTGCTCGATTTCTATCAACTTCACCCTATTTTAGGGTGTTTTATTTATTTATTTTTTTTTAACAAACTATACAATGAAATATAAACACTAACAAGCTAGTTAAACTATTATTATAACCGAGTTTCAACACTAAAAAGGTTTAAAAACATAAAAATGCTAAATTTGGTTAAGTGGGCGATAATGTGGGTAAACAAAGGTGAACGGGAAGGCTCGACATGGTTAATCCTAAAGGGTAATATAAGGTGAACGGGAAGCACAACACAAAGAACAAGGTACACAACAAAGGGGTAATCTAAGTGCCTCTATCATGTTTACACAAATCCGCACGTTCATGGTCTTAACAAGCATACTAGTGACAAGTTCTAAATTGCACAAAACATCCGGCTCACTCCTATATCCGTAATGAACAAATATATAACAATCTAGGCTCAAATATGCTCACGTAACGGAAGGAATGGGTAAAAGTGTGAAAATTATCATGTAAGTCTTTCTTTGTTTGTCACGCACGCTTTCCGGTTTCCTTTTTTAAAAATATTTTGCTTGTCGAGTTTTTATCAAGTCCGATGCTTTCTAAAACATAACCAACCGGTTTATTTACCAACATATATACAAAACACACGTATTTATAAATGATTTTTCTGATTTTCTGTTTTTTTTTTTTTAACATAAGAGGACAAACAAAGCTAAGTTAACAAAGTTAACCCCCTCCCCACACTTGAACTTCGCATTGTCCCCAATGCGAGACCCTAAATATAGAGAAAAGGGATAAAAATACTCCCCTCAAGATGATGTTGGTGCCACGAGACTTCCGAAGCTCTAACTGGTACGTGCTCCGGTCCAAGATCCGATAGATAAAATCTGCAAGTATGTCGTGTACACCCAAAATATAACAGAAAAAGAAAAACCAAACAACCATAATGTACATAAATGCTAACCATCCAAACAAACAGAAAGGAAATTGTTTGAAAATACATATCCGGAGTGTTTTAAATACTAAGTCAAAATAAACACCCAAATAAAAACGAAGTACTGAAACATAAAACACCACCAAATGCTACCACTACCGCAAACTACTCATCATCATCATCGTCATCATGCCTCGTGCCAGATGGGCCCTGATCGCCATAGCTAGGGGGGTTCCACGGTGGGAACTCCGGCGGGTGCTGAAAATAGTTGGGGTATGCGTGATGCATCTCCCCGAACAAATAAGAAAACCCCGCAGACACCCCCTGGTATAGAGTGTCCTGGCGCTGCTCTAGCCGGTCATGTGTGGCCCGAAGCTCTGCCTGACTGGCTCTAATCTCGTCCTGGCTGGATCTGATCTGATCAAAGTATGTACCATGCTGCTCCTGCGTAACACGCATATCCTGGAACTGCTGGTAGAATGTGGGCCAGTCCTCATGCTGATGAAAGGCGTGGTGCTGCGGCGAGTGTGGTGGTGTCGGTGGCTGGTGCTGCTCGTGCTGCTCACCCATCTCAACATCTTCATCCTCATGTTCCTCCTCAGCTGGAGGTAACGGGTCCCAGACCTCTCCATTCAAACCCCTCAACCTATCTCTCCCATCCAACTCAGCAATAACCCCCATAAACTTCAAAGACCGGATATCAACATGCACCCCCTCAGTGATCAAGGTGAGACCCCTAAGCACCCCCGGCGTCATATATCGCTCATTGTACGCGATCTCGGTCACGTACTGACCGCCGTGGATCTCACTATTGTGGGTCCGCCCTGAACACTTAACAAAGTACTCAGCCATTCTCGCGGCGAGGTTGATCGGTGCTTTGCCAACCAACGCATAAAGAAAAAGCAAATCAGGCGTGGGACAGTTACCCTGACTGTCCATGCGTCCGCATATAGAATGGCTGAATACGTGGTGCATCACTCGCACCAGAGGGTCTCGGAGGCACGAAGCCTTTGACATCCGTGGGTTGTATGGGCCCCCAATAGCGTTACGTGCCCAGAATGCATCCCGCGCCGCATCATTCGGGAAGTTGAACCGATCATTGAAGATGTCGGGATCATCCATGTCCTCCCGCGTATAAATTCCAAGCCTCCGTCCCAAACGACCCACCGACCATGTATGCCATCGCCCACACAACCTGAAGGTGACCCGATTCCTATAGCGGAAATCAGGTTCTGTACGTACAACCGGCTTTTCATACTGATACGAGGCGAAGAATTCGATTGTCAACTCCTGATAAACCGGTCGGTTGCAACCGACCAAGTTTGCAAGCGGGCGGGTCATCATTTCATCTAGGCGATCATACTGGTTGAGGTCACGCATAACCTCCCAGTCCAACCAACGGGGCTCTCCAAACTGATCCCGCCTCACCCACAATTCATCGCGCTTCGCGATGCATAACGCTTCCTTCTCGATGTTGGGTTTAAATTGTAGGAAAGGGTGATCCATCTGCAATGGGGAATGTTGTTAGGAAGACAGAAACAGGAGAAAAATGAGTTGAAAACAAGCGAGCAGCCAATTATGAAGCTACTGTCCAAACTGTACTGGCAATATGGCACGGTCGTTCTCCGGGACGCACGGTCGTGCGTCACCGAGAACTAACAGGCCAGACCAGACGATATCGTGAATAGCCGGCGATGCACGACCGTTCCACCTGACGAACGATCGTGCACTTCCGAATCTGCAGAATACGACCCCTGAACTTAGAACAATCAGATTTTGCAAAATTTCAACAAGTATTGGGTCAACAGGGGTCTGCAAATCAACCGGGTGTTCACAATACTTCGATTTAACAAGGGTTAGGGTTTCGATTTGTTTATGAAGAGAACCCTAAAAATTCCTTGAAAAAATCGGAAGAAAACTACACTAGAAAGAAAGAAAATAAGAAATCTAACACTAGAGACGTACCGTGCGAAGTTGGGTGTTTGATCGTGCGAAAAATCGTGCGATATGGTGAAAAATTGCCCTGGAACGGTCTGCAGCGGCTAGGGTTCGCGAATGAGGGATCTTGCAGCAGATGAGGGTATATATAATGTGCAAAATGACAAAATTGCCCTCAGCCTGTTGCACGGTCGTTCGACCTGTGGAACGGTCGTGCGTCACCGGTGTCGCTCAAACCCAACAGCTTCTCCTCGGAAATGCACCGAGGGTGCGATCTGCCGTTCTGTCTTGCTCGGAGTCGCACGGTCGTGCGACCCGAAGAATGATCGTGCATCAGGTGCAGATCAGAATTTTTCCGCAGAAGCCATTTTCAGCAGCTGTTTCGGCCGTTTTTCGCCGTTTTTTCGACACACCAACTATTCTAACAATATTACAATACAGAACTTTCGCCCGGCATGTACGGAAACTAAAAAAACAAACGAAAACTACCTAACTAACCTAAATTACGCTAAAACTACAAAAACAAATAAAAGGACAATTTTGCCCTTATAGCGCCAAAGACGCTCCTGCTGCATTTTTGTCGGCGAGTCAGCAGCGTAGACTCATGCTAAATTTTTATCGGCGAGTCGATAGCAAGACTCATGCTAAATTTTTTTCGGCGAGTCGATAGCAAGACTCATTACGAGTCGATCCAAGGAAATGGGCGGAGAATTAGTACTAGACCTTTGTCACTAAACTACCGGTAAAAACATAGGTTTTGTGATTTTAAACTAAACTAAAGTAAGCATAAACAAATACATAATAAAAACATAATATATAGTAGATAAAAAGCCTTGCTAAATACACAACCACAGCATGTCAACTAAGTCAGTTTTGGCACTAAAAGCATTCGGTCAATTTTCCAATTTAAAACAATTAGTATCCCTTTCGGGAATCCTAACATGACAATCATTCGGAAAGCTAAAACGATAAACACACTTTAACCACCTAAAATTGTTCTTTAACGTGCAATTGATAAATGTCTATGAAAATCTCTTAAAAATAAGTTAGTCAGCCGTTAGGATTATTCTAACCTCACTTAAACAAGGAAAGCAACACCGATAAACACAATGCAACCACCGAGACAAGCATAAACTAGATTAAATCACAACCAAGTTCATTTTACAAATCTTGCACAAAAATTCACTAAGATAGCAATTTTGGCCTAAACTACTAACTAAGCTAACAAATCATGGCAAGAATTTATAACGACACCATCTAACCCGTTTAGGTCCTTACGTGACGGCAAGCTCTCTTGATTAACAATAATTACATTTTATTAAATCACTAACCATTTCTAGTATCATGATGCATACATTTAAACCAAGTTAAACTAGTTAACCAAATTCAAAGTTTACTAATACAAGATTAATTAAGCTTCATTTTTCAACTATCTTAACTAACCAAGCATCAATCATCCAACATAATTACTTATAATCAAGAATTCAATATCAATAACAAGGTTGCAAACTAATCATCAAAGATTAACATAGAAAATACTTCAAATGTCATTACAAACAAAGTTTAACACACTAATGGTTATAATCTAGCAAGGGATTGTTGTGTTTTTGCCCAAAGGCTACAATAATACATAAATCATAATCTAAGTACTTGAAAGATCAACAAAAACATGGAAAGATTAGAAAATCAAACCATAAACAAGTACTAGACTAAGGATCCGGGTAGCAATCGAGCTAAACGAGACAATGTGGCTTGAATCCGGGTGAAAGCTAATGCCTCCGGAGCCTGAAAATCGCCTGAGAGCTCTCCAAAAATCCAGAATGTCGAGCAGAAAGTTTCTGCTGTGTTTTTATACTTTTTGCTGATGCACGGTCGTTCCTCATATGGAACGACCGTTCACTTTATGTAATTATTGGAAATGGGTCACCATACTGCATACGTCATCGGATCGTTGACCAGATCTGAAATGGCACGACCGTTCCCCATATGGAACGATCGTTCAGTTCCGGGCTTCATGTTGCACGCCAAGTCGCACCTACCGTTCAGTTCCGAGACTCTGTTGATTCACCGGAGACGCACAGTCGTTCCTCAGATGGAACGACCGTTCTTCACCAAGTCGCTTGTTTCCCTGGAACGCCCAACCGCACCTACCGTTCATTGCCGAGATGATCAGTGTTGTCGGAGATGCACGACCGTGCATCAGGTGGAACGGTCGTTCCACAGGCCCAGATCAGAATCCTTAACAGAAAGTCCGCAGCTTTGTCGTTTTCTCCGGAAAGTCCTCGTTTTTGGTATCATCTTGTCTGGAATGCAGTTTTAGGCCTGTAAACACAAATGTAGATAAATAAGTATCCGAACGACGGTTTTACGGCCAAAAACGCATAAAATAGGGGTAAAACGGGGGACTAAAATATGTGTAAATTAGAGTGTATCAGTCTGCTAGACCAAGTGTATCCCTTGCAAGCTCAACCAGCATGCTTAGTTGAACTACATCCAGATCTCATTGTCTCGCCTTTGTGAAGTTGACCACGTAATGCACTACAGATCTTCAACATCAGTACTCAGGAAGTCAGCTAGACCAAGTACATCGTTTCCAAGCTCAACGAATTGAGTTACCCCCAGATCCCTGTAAAATCCCAAAGAAACATCAAACCCAAAACCGAATCATGCAGGTCTTCAGTCTTGAACTATCAGCTTTCATATAGACTCCCTAGGTCTTCAGTGAACAACGCTTTTGTAACTACTGTAGACTTAAGATGCCTGTATGTTTCCGTGCAAAACTCTTCACGCTGGCTGGAGAATTAATTAAAATCCTCAAATATGTGTCTGTGCAAAACATTACATTCCGAACCTTTAGTATTACTAGAAAATCACAAAGTCTACCACCTGTGATTGCGTTTAGAAATTTACCGAATAAATTCAACATACATTTTATTCCCCCATTTCTTTGGTAAGATCTCTAAACCTTAACAAATTCCCTCCACTTCAAAGGAACTGTCATCAATCTTCACTGAATGTTCTCGGTTGTTCGAAAGATCACGAAAACGACTTTCTTCTTTGCATATTCTAGTTGAATAAGAACGTCCCCTAGTACCCCGTAGGATCCGACTTGTATCCCTCCAAAGACTTTGTGAACTCGTTAGGACCGGTATTGACATTCTAGGTTCATTCATTCGTTACCAAATGCGAGAATATGACAATAAACAAAAAACTTTCTTCTTTGCATATTCTAGTTGATAAAGAAATTTCGCCTAGTACCCCGTAGGATCCGACTTGTATCCCTCCAAAGACTTTGTGAACTTGTTAGGACCAGTATTGACATTCCAGGTTCATATGTTCGTTTTCAAATGCGAGAATATGACAATAAACAAAATGCTTTCGAACATTTTCGAATAACCGATAACAATCATAAATATTGACGTGCGGAAGTGAACATACCGTTTTTGTTTTTGGCCCATAGTAGTCAAGTCACCAAGTTTGACGTTCGCATCGGTAACCGTGACTACCCCACAATTTTCAAAATATCATCATCTTTTGTTTTCATCATGCCGCATCATCACGCGCGCTCCCAAAACCCGTACGAATTTTGACCTTGATATTTAGAAGCGCGATTCAAATCAACTCCGCGAATACCCGACCCCACTCCAAGTGAATTAAATGAGCAACCCCAAATTTAGTAACAATCTGACTGATCTTATAATAAAATTCCAATCCAACATAGACATCGGTTTAAATTGGGAGCATATCATACTCATTAATAGAATCGGCTCGATCCCCTATAAACGACCAAAATAATAAACCCAATAAAACCATACCTTACTCCATTAATCCATCAATGTGGAAAAAAAATCCAAACTTCTTGTAATTTTAATTCATGTGTTTCCCAGTCACTAGTAGCTACCACATTCCAATCTACGGTTGACATTTGTGATTGTAGACCATCATGTACCAACCATGCTCAAAGTGCTAGAATTGAAGTCTGTTGCGAGTAGGTGGACAAAAAGAAAATTCAATCACTCTACCAAACAGATTACTCCATTGTGTAGCCACTCAACCATCACATGCCAATATCAAAATTCCATATAATGCAGGTGAAGGCCCAGTAATAAAACTGGAAATCCAATTAGTTGTAGCCCAAATACCAAACAAGCTGCCCAAATACCAATGAAGCCCAACATTTCTAGTATTCTTTTGTTTGGTCATATTAGTGGGCCCAAATGAATAAAACCTAGTTGCCAAACAAATGACTTCAGCTTCAGCCGACAACTTACAATAGTTGCTATCATCTTTGTCATCTCCTTCTTTGAGATACCAAAAATTCAAAACTCCAAAAAAAAAAAAAAAAAAAATCGCAGCAGCCTCCTCTTATAAATAAACATCATCTTGTTCACTCAATCCAAAACCCTAACCCAACATACAGCCGCCACATTAATCTGCCATTCTCCTCTTCTTCTTCTTCAATACCCAGCACCAAACTTCAAATCCCTGTTCTTCTTCTTGGCGATTATCAAACATCAAAACCTCAAAGCCCTAAATCACATAAAAAAAGCCGACATCTCACAGATTCACCTCGGCAAACAACATCAGATCTGGCTGTGGTTTTCGGACTTGATTTCACCACAACCGAATCTGTAGCGGGTTGAGAAAAAAAATGGACGGTGATGGCTACCCGTATCACATGCCGGAGGATTATTCGATTTCGTCAGGGGGTTTTCGCCAGGGGGTTTCGTCGAAGGGTTTTCGTTAGGGGGTTTTCGCCAGGGGGTTTCGCCGAAGGGTTTTTGCCAAGGGGTTTCGTCAGGTTAGGGGTTTCGTCAACATGTTATGAAGAAACCCTAGCTTTCTTTAACAGCCGCCAAGAACACAATGAAGAACACCATCTGCAGATTTGCAGATCTGACAAAATATGCCTCAAAGTGATGAAAACTTGATGATTTTGTTGTAAAGCATAAAACCCAAACCTCTGATGTGTTTCGTTTCAGCTCAGATCCGTATATTCGGTTCAGATCTGGGTTTTCTTCATTTTTTTTTCAACTTTACATCTTGAACAAAAAGCACAAAAATCACAGATCTAGAACACACGTGACTTAGTAAACGGTTAGATTTACTAAATCGGGCACCATGGCTCTGATACCAATTGTAGGACCACCCGGAGGACCGAGTCAACCTCTATTCCTGTTTTTCGACAAACCCGAGAGTGCGGAATCCAAACGGGTAAGTTAAACCAAGTTACGAACACGTAAAACACAAGATTCACCGATTAACACTCCAATGTATTAATCTAGAAAACGGTTACAAAGCAATGTTTACAAGATGCTCTCATAATCTCTCAGTGTGTGTGTGTTTACAGAGTGTTCTCTCAAATCTATTCAAATTTGTCTCTGTGTGCTCTGTCTGTTGTCTGTGTATTATATAGTGAAGGACCTCGACGAAATCAAGTTCAACGACGAACTCTAAGTTCGTCGTCCATCATCACGACGAAATCATGTTCATCACGACGAAATCCTTTTGATTTCGTCCCATTTTGTCTTCATCACACAAGAGGTGTTTTCGTAACTTGTATAGCAGCCCAATACAAACAAATGGCCCAAGTGAAGAAGTTTCGGCACATTCAAAGTTGATTGGCCCAATGGTAGTGCATGTTCTACGTAAGTTCCAAATATAATCAGATTTGTAAAGTTTAGTCAGCATGTGACATCATCATGACATCATCATGATGATGTCATGGTGATGTGTAAACGGGAATTGGTCCGCGGCTCTCCGTGCTTCGCGTGTCAAACTCTGGGGCGCACGACGGAGGAATGTCGTGACGTCGGGCTTGAGCCGAACCTAACCGAGTCGAACCGAACCGAATCGAACTGAACCGAGTCGCGTCCACATAATATGTATCAACAGACTCCCCCTTGGACGCTACTCGTGAGGTTCGTCTTCTATATCTTCCATGTCGATCCCCTGATTTCGTCACATGTAAGTTGGGCTTGGGCCATGGGCTTCATCATGTTGGGCTTTGTCAATGGATTACACAAACAGACAACACAAACGATAATCTAAAATGCATACTGCACACACGCAGTTGCAAGTACATGATTTGTTACAAAGTAATTAGCATACCGAGTCAAGACAGGAGGATGTCTTGACTACGACCTTCACTTCGTAGCCGAGTCGAACCGAGCCGAGCCGTATCCACATAATATGTATCAACATAAACGCGGGGTGTAGGCATACACCTGACAGACGCTATGCCACTATATGCATTTTATTGAAAATGTGGCGTATCGGTTAATCATGTATCAATTTTCATCTTGGGTCTCCATATGTATTGACAAGTTTTACAGAGATATAATTTGTTCCAAGTCATATATAAAATGACGTATTTTCGAAAGACTAAGCGTAGGTGAAATAACAAATATGGAATAGGCTGGAGCTTCTCGGTCTAGGCGTTATGGAATTTGCGACTTCAGAAAGACCTATTAGTCTAAAGTCTCTTATGTTTTTTTCGATCCGCCTGTAAATCTTTTTAGTACAATTCTGTCTGTATAATTATTTTCGAACTTTCGGACACTATATGTACTTTGTAATACTTTAATTTAAAACCCCTACTTCCTCTGTGCTATGTGAATACTAATATCAATCGTCACGCATATACCCCAAGTCCGGACTCACCGAGAAATCAAGGTGTGACAATAAATGACTAGTTAAAAAGCTAGATCTATCCACTGACCATAATAAGTGATGATTGATAGTCTATTTGATGAGAGGAATGTTGTGTTCTGGATCAGAAATTCTCTAAGCCCAATTCTAGAGCAGGGCAGTTCCAACGTTTCTAGAGGCCCTAAGCAAACTATAAAGGCGGGCCTACTTCGAATTGGTATATAAAGAAAAAATGGAAGTCACAATCGCAAGCATAATATCAAAATAAAAAGATTCAAAGTATCAATTAGGGTTTTAGGGCAAACAGTGATTTCCCCCCAATAATTTCTCCAAATTTAACCTCAAATTTTATATAGATATTATTATAGAAAAAATAGCTGCTAACCATTGCGACACCAATAGACAATAGTCAGTCAGCGACAACAATAAGCGGAGTTAGCATATGCGACGTTACAGTTAGCTAGAATGACGATGTCAGCCTAAATTACTTACGAATTACATATTGCTTGGAATTGGAATTGGGCCTCTTTTATTTAAATTTGGTTTTTCAATTGAGCATTGCAATAAATATATTTTTTGTTTTATTCATTAGGGACTAATACAATAATACACATATACTATATAAAGATTTTTAAAAAAAATTTGAGACCCTATTTTTTGGAAGCCGTAAGCCGTTGCTTAGATTTGAAAGCTTCTAGGTCCGCCCCTATTCTAGACCTTATTATGTTTATTGAGTTGTATTAGGTTACACCACTTTTTTTCACACTATACTCATGTAGTAAAAAAGTTACACAAATTATATAATCCAAAATACAACTATTGTTGTATATTACATTTCTAGAGTTCATTGAAAAAATAAATAATGTTACAATTTGTTACATTTACAAATCTTGTAAAACAATACATATGCTTTTATACCACATTTGATTGGTTTTTTTAATCAAACAATCATCTCTTTTTTTCCATGAGCATCTTCATTGCTTCTAATTGCATACATCTATTCTAGCATAATCTGATGTGAGAAAATTCATTTCACACAACATGAAAACTATTAGCGAACATTCAGTAAATAAGTCAATGCAAAAACTTTAGTAGGGAACTTATATTTGGTTTATATTTGTGTTTATGATTGTGATTGTATCTTTGTATATCTTCTAATGATTCCTCTGTAATTGTTAATATCTTAGCTGTAATATGCCTATATATGGCTCAAAGTATTGTGAATAATATGCATCGAACATTTAACCTTTTTACGGTATCAAGAGCCTTCAAACTCCTCTGAGTTTGTTTTTTTTTTGATCCACCACTAATACTTCACCTACCGAACCTTCTGTTATCTCAGCCGACACAATGCCTACCAGTCCGCTACCTAACCGGATTTCCTCAAACTCAACGCCACCATCACATCCTGACTCTAGTTCAGCCGCGCCACATCCGCTACCCAACCACACTCGCAAACCGAACCCAAAATATTTTAACCAAAACTACGTAAATGTCACTACTCTTCACCCTCTTCCACCAACCCTTGAGCTGTCAACTCATTGTCAAGCCCTAAAAGACCCAAAATGGCGTCACGCGATGGACTTAGAGTTCAATGCCTTGTTGCAAAACCAAACTTGGGATCTTGTTCCCAACACATCTATAACACCTATTTGTTGCAAATGGATCTTTCGTGTTAAACGGAATCTTGATAGCTCGATATCTAAATACAAGGCACGACTTGTCGCAAAGGGCTTTCTCCAAAAATATTTGAAAGATTATTTCGATACCTTTAGCCCCGTACCAAACCCGTTACCATTCGAATTATTCTATCCATAGCTCTCTCTAAGAATTGGCCTTTACACCAACTTGATGTCAACAATGCGTTCCTACACGGGACGCTTCATGAGGATGTCTTTATGACTCAACCTCCGGGTTATGTCCTTCGACAATTCCCTAACCATATTTGTAAGCTCAAGAAGTCTCTATACGGCTTGAAACAAGCTCCTCGAGCTTGGTACATTGAGCTAACAAATTTCCTTATACTATCTAGCTTCACCAAATCTCCTGCAGATGCCTCTCTCTTCATTTATAAAAAAACCATACAACCACATGTTACTTTATGGTGTATATTGACGATATTATTCTCACAGGCAACAACCCACAGTTTCTTGATAGCTTCGTCACAGCCCTAGGCAACAAATTTTCGGTCAAAGATCTTGGCATGCTCCATCACTTCCTTGGAGTTGAGGTCATTCCCAGTTCTACGGGCTTCTTTCTCTCTTAGTCGCGTCATATTCAAGAGGTATTGAATCAGTTCCATATGGACGGTGTAAAGGATGTCTCTACGCCTCTTAGTACCGACCCTTTTGTTAATGCACTTTAGGTGATAAGTGCATGTCTCCCATTCTATAGGGTCTTTATTGTACATTCATTGAAACTTAGTCCTAGCTTTATCCTTGGACATTTTGTCCAAGTTTTAGCATAGACTTTTGTCTGAGTTTTGTATAGGACAAAAGTCAGTGTTTTGTTTTGTGTAGTTTGTTTGTCCGGGCTTTCTAGTTTGTCTTGAAACTCCGGGTTTTACCTTGTATTTATACCTTTATGTGGAATAGACAAGGTGGCGATTCTGTGTGAAATTCTGTGCACCTAACCCTAATCATTGTGTGTGTTTTGTCTGGCGGCTGCTTTGTGTGAGTGACGTCATTCATCTTCCTCATCAAGAATACTCAGTGTATTCTTGATTTCTCTCACAAATCTTTGCATACTAGTGTTTCATCTGCAGTGGTTAATCATCAGGTGGATTCCGCACACCTGTTGGTAGCTTTAGCTGAGTGAGATCTTGGATTGGAGGCCTTACAAGTGGTATCAGAGCAGTGTGCTCATACTACTGTAGGTGTTTCTTAGTTTGAAGGTTTTTGTGAGAAAAGTTCAAACTTTGATAGGGTTTAGTGAGTGTTTATTGAGTTTTTGTGCTTTATTCATGATTCTTCATTCATTTCTAGTGATTTGGTGATGGATTTTGAGTAGTTTGGTGATTTTTAGTGTTGATCTTCATTTGGGTTTTTACAGGGGTTTTTGGTTCTTGTTCATACAGTGTTGAAGGGTAAAAAAGATTCCTAGTTTGATCTTTGGAAGCATTGTCCGTGGTTTAAATTCTGTGTTTGTGTCTCCGGGGTATTGTTGAACCAGTGTGAAGTCACATTGGGGAGATAGTCCGGAGATTGGTTCCTCTGAGTTTTGAGAACTCTTGATTGTTCTGAGTTTCACATTTCCGTGTTTTTGCTCCTCTCCGATTTTTAATCCTGTCTGAATTTTAACCTCCTTTTCTAGGTCCGAGTTTCCTTGTGTCCGAGTTTGTAGTTGAAGTTTAAGGTGTCCGAGTTTCATTATCTTTCCATTGAGTCCGAGTTTTAAAACTTAGTTGAGTCCGGTTTTTGACCATTTTTTTAGTCCGAGTCTTTTTTAAGCTTTTATTTGAGTCTGAGTTTTAATTTGTCCCCCTAGTCCGATCTTTAAACATTCCACTTTGTGTCTGAGTTTAAGTGCTAGGTAGTCTGAGTTTTAATTGGTTCCTTTTGAGTCCGAGTTTTAGATTCTATGTGTCTGAGTTTAAGTGCTAGTTTCTTTTTGAGTCCGAGTTTCACCTTAGTTTAAGTGCTAGGTAGTCTGAGTATTAGGTCCGAGTCTTTAGATCTGAGGGAGTCCGATTTTTTTTTCATTGTGTTCGAGTTTTTAACCTCTTTAGAGTCTGAATCTTATAGTTTCTTAGGGAGTCCGAATTTTAATCTTTTATTAGTGTCCGAACTTTATTTTCTCTTAGGGAGTCCGAATTTTAACCTCTTATTATTAGAGTCTGAACTTTATATTTTCTTAGGGAGTCCGAGTTTTTGTTATCCTTTCATTAGTGTGTTTATTCAATCCTGCTTGTCCGTTTTTTTTAAACTCAAGTGTGTGTCCGAAGTTTGGGATTTATTTCAGGTTTTCTTGATCCGGGTTTTACACTCTGAATAAAGCTCAGACATTTCACTCCGTGTTTTCTCTCCGAGTTTGGACTTAGAAAACCTTCCCAGTGACACAGTTCTTGCTTGGAAACCTACTTTTGTTTTCTGTTAACCTTCTGTTTCATTCGAACATTGTTCAAATGGCGAACAACCTTACTACAATGGTTCAGAATCTCAAACACAATGCTGAAGTGGGGAGTAACGACAAGCCTCCTCTGTTGATTAATGAATTGGATTTCCCAGAATGGAAGGATCGGTTTGAGAGGTATGTAAGAGCAAAAGACATCAAGATTTGGTTGTGTATTGTTAAAGGATGTGGAGCTACTCCAGTACGTACGTTGACGATTGATACGTATTTGGCACTTACTGATGACCAGAAGAAATTTTATGATTGTGATGAGAAAGCTATGTCAATGATTACGATGGCTATGACACAATCTATACTTCACACTTTCCGTAAGAGAAGTAGCTCGAAGGAGTTGTGGGATAGCATGATCGAGCGCTATGAAGGAAATGCAATATACAAGAAACGACGACTCGAACGTTTGAAGACTCAATTCGTTGTGTTTGAAGCTTTAAGAAATGAATCATTTGATGATACAGTGAACCGGTTTTATCATTTGTTGAGCGAACTTGATAGAAGTTAAGAGGGTATCTACACTGAATTTGAGAAGGTTGAGAAGTTTCTGAATTGCCTTTCCAGAGAATGGAATATGTACACCGCTTTGATTAGAGAAGGTGTTCTCTATGAGGAGCTCTCATTGGAAGAAGTTATACAAAAACTGAAGGGTTATGCTTGGAATATGGAAGATCAAGCATCCGATTTCGAGAAGATCCAAGATCCTCAGTTATATAAAGCTTCAAAACCGACGGATAAGGGTAGTAATGGAGGAGCCGGTGTTGCCCTATATTCAGAGAATGAAGTTCCCTCTAGTGAACACACCTTTATAAGCAACAATGTCAATTCAAGTGGAACAACAAATTCCAATCAAGGAATGTACTCTTCTGGTGGAGCTCAGAAATCTCAAGGAATAAGCTTGAACATTCCAAAGGTAGATGCAAGCTGTTTGAAGTTGATTGAAGAAAACATGAGTCTTTTGGCTTCCTTCATGACTGCCTACGAGAACTTCTGTCTTGGAAAGCTCGTTGAACCGTCAAGTCTCGATGAGGACTTTGACCAGATAGACCAAGACGAAATGGAAGAACTTGATCTACAACTCAATATGGCACTCTTAGTACGTAGAGCGAAGAAATTTCTGTTGAGAACGGGTAGGAAGTTCATAGGAGGTCAGACAAAGACTCGAATGGGAGTCGACATGTCAAAGGTGAAATGTCACAACTGCGGCATCTACGGGCATTTCGCACGTGATTTTCGGAAGCCGAAAATGGAAAGATCTGACAGAGAAAGAAACTCTCGAGGAAACAATACAAGACCTCACAACAATGCATCAACTGCTACCTCTAACTCAAGTACTCGTCCAAGTGGTTCTGAAAATCATACACCTTCAACAAACAATGCTATGGTGGCTCAATCTTTACAAAAAGTGACTGAGCCTTATGACTGGGGTTGTGCATTGGAAGACATTTCAGGAGCTATTGTGTCACAAGCCTTTATAGCTGAAATTGTCAACGAAGAAGTGTGTGAAGAGATTGTCGAAGAGACTAGCATTGAGGAACTTGCGGTTGTAGCTGAGGTTCTTGGGGAAGAGTTGGATTCGGGCAATGTTGCTGAGAATGAAGACAATCTGAATGAAGAGTCTGTTGAGAAGGCTAACAAAACAGAAGATGATGAAAAAGGAGAATGCTTTGAGTTCAACATCTCCACAGCTGAAATGCAGCAATTTGCGGATGCAGAAGCTAAAAGGTTGGAAGAAAAATCCAGAGAAAACGAAGCGTGTGCATTCATGGCTGGCATTGAGGTAAAATTATCTTCTGTAGATAAGCGATGTGCTAGATGTGTTGAGTTTGTCACCAAGATCGATAGATATGCACTTCATAACACAAACTTAATTGCAGATTTAGAAAAATCCAGAGAACTCATTGCTGTGTTGTCTAATTCGGATAAAGAACACCGAATTAAGATAAAAGCGCTGAAAAATGATATCTCTGAATTTGAGAGACTTGTGGCTCAGGGAACTGTTAAAAATCAGGAATTAAAATCTGAACTTGAAATGAACCAAAATTGTGTTTTGGAAAAGAACAAAATCATTTTGGAAAAAGATAATCTGATTTTAGACTTGCAACGAAAAATTGAAAAGTTCGGGGATTCATCTGAAGTGATGAATTTCTGTATTAACAGCCAACGTCTCAAAGAATCTGAGGAAGAAATGTTCGGCATCGGTTATAAGAAAGTGCCTCCTCCGGTAAACCATAATTATACATCGATGCCAAGCATTGATCCTGAATTGGCAAATTTTGTGCCAAAGACCCCTCTGACGGTTGAACCGCAAAGTGAGTCAGAATCTGAGCCAGATGAGGCTTCTGACTCAGAATCAGAACAGTCGAAGGTGAGTGAAGTTACTAAGAAAAATGAGCTAACTTTTGATAACATTGAGAATTTGATAAGCAATAAAATTTTGGAAATTTTTAATCAAGTTCAAAATGCGAAGTCAAAACCAAGGTCACGTGGGAAACCCAAAAAGAATTTGAAAAATATCCCTAAAACTGAGTTTGTTAAAGGGGAAGATTTTATCAAAGAAGAAGAGAAAATCGAAATAGGTTCAAACTCTCAGTTTGTCAACCAAATTTTGAAAAATCCCACTAACACCTCATCATCTTCGACCAGTCATGAGGAACGTCCAAAGAATGCTGCGAAAGTTCGCAAATGTTATAAGTGTCGTGGGAAAGGACACTTAGCAGCAGATTGTCCAGATGACAAGGGTAAATCACTTGTTGATCCTGATCAAAAGAAACCTTTTGTTGAAAAACCACAAAATGAAACAGTTAATGTTGAAAAGAAAAACGGTAAAAATCAGAAGGTTGAGAAAAACAAAGTGATTAAACAAGAAGTAAAACCAGTTGTCAAAACAAATGTTAAATCACAACAAAATCAGGATCATGGGGAGAAACCAGTTGTTATAAATCGTGGTAAAGGATCAGAAAGTTCATCTCAAAAACATGATACTCGTGAGAAAACCCCTCACAGACGACAAAATCATGTTACTTTCCAAACACATGAGAATGACCAACGTTCTGGAGGTTCGAGCAACAACAATGTTAGACCTCATGCACAGAACAAATTCGTGAATGACCGAAATGCGTCACCCCCCCCCCCGATTTCCAAATCAAAGACAGCATTCGGATAATCATCCACGATCATTCTCAAGACACGATGATGTTCCTAGATTTGGTAGGAATTTTGAGCCACCCAGGAATCAAAATTACGGTTACCAAAACTATGGAAGCCGAGATTATGGAAACTCTGGTTATACCAACAGATCGTCAACTCCGTATAATCCACGATTTACGGGGAGTCATTCCAACAATTTCCGAAATGGAAATGGAGGACACATAGGCGATGATGGTTATTTCAAAGAGTTTTCTTATGTTGACGAATCGGGATGACCCAAGACCATCATGGCTTGGGTCCCACACTCTAACTAAATTTTCTTGTTGGGGAGTGTAGGAGCAGCTGAAGAGAGCTATCTATATTTGGTATATCGATAGTGGCTGTTCCAGACACATGACAAGAAATAAAAAGTTATTGAACAATTTTAAACAAATTCGTGGTGGTTATGTGAATTTTGCCGGTGAGAAGGGTGGTTACATCACCGGTGAAGGTTCTGTGTCAAATGGAAAAATTACGCTGCATAAAGTGAACTACGTTGAAGAACTGAAGCATAACTTGATGTCGGTTTCTCAAATCTGCGATAACAAGTAGACGATGTTGTTCACTGATAAAGCTTGCTTCGTTTTGCGTCCGGGATTTGTTGTTCCTGAAGATTGGATTGTTATGCGGGCTCCAAGGGTGAATAACACATATGTCATGGACATGCGCCCGTTGGTTAACTCGTCTGCTCCAGTGACATGTCTACTTTCGAAGGCGAGTGAAGATCAATCGTATCTCTGGCATAGGAGAATGGGCCACGTGCATCTGCGAAAAATGAACCACTTAGTGAAAAACAACTTAGTGTTGGGGGTTCCTTTACGTAGTTTCAATATGCACAACAAATGTGAATCATGTGAAAAAGGAAAAATCAAACGAAAGCCTCACAAACCAAAAACTGTTAACTCAATCCAAAAACCACTTGAATTGCTTCACATGGATCTTTTCGGCCCAATCCATGTTGCTAGCATTGGTGGGATGTCTTATTGCCTAGTTGTCACTGACGATTTCTCACGATACTCGTAGGTATTTTTCTTAAAAACAAAGGACCAAACTGCTGGTATTTTAAGAGACTTGTTCAAACAACTTGAGAAAAATTATTCACTTCCTGTTAAGAAAATCCGAAGTGACAACGGCACTGAGTTTAAAAATCATTATATGGATGAGTTATGTCGGGAAATGGGAATAGTTCATCAGTTCAGCGCTCCATATGTTCCTCAACAGAACGGAGTTGCAGAACGGAAGAATCGTACCCTAATTGAGGCGGCCCGAACTATGCTTTCTGAGTCAAAATTGCCAATTTTCTTCTGGGCCGAGGCGGTAAACACTGCATGTTATGTGTTAAATCATGTGCTTACGGTCAAAAGAGAAGATAAAACGTGTTATGAATTGCTTGAAAACAAGAAACCGAACTTATCTGGGTTTCAACCTTTTGGGATCAAGTGTGTTATCAAACGCACCAAAGATACTCCTAAAATGGGGGAAGTTGGTGAAGTTGGGTTCTTTTTGGGTTATGCGAATGGAACTCCCAACAAACGCGTTTATAACGTTAACAAGCGTACAGTGGAGATCGTGTTTGATATAACTCCTTTGAGTTACGATCCTCCACCGTCCGAATTCGGTCCTAAAAGCGGTTACGATTATGATAAACTATTTGATTCATTTGATCTTCCTGATGTTTCAGAAGAAGATTCGGAGGTTGTCTACACACATCTTGTGAACAAAGATGAAGTGGATGCAAGCTGGAGAGCAAGTATTCCTACTAATGTGTCTTCGAATGTTCACTCAGGAGATCCAGTCGCTGATTCTTCGATTGTAAACGAAGTTGTTGCTGAGCAGATCCCCAATGCAGCTGCTCAAACTACAAGTGGTGATCTTTACGTTGATTTTTCAGCATATCCAAATGTTAATGTGTCTTCTGGAAATGATCAAGCTTCTAGTAGTAATGCAAATGTTAAGGGGGAGATTCAATCGAATTTGGGAAACAATCTTCAAGCTCCGGCAATCCCAGTTCCAAGAACAAATATTCATCATCCTGTTGATAATATTATTGGGAATCCAAATGCGGGAGTGCAAACGCGAAGGAGTATTTCAGAGATGCAGTGTCTGTTCTCTGCTATCAAGAAAGAAGAAATCTACAATCTTAGCCTGCATGAATGTTTTATCTCTCAAATAGAGCCGAAGAACTATCAAATGGCTCTAAAGGATAATTCTTGTTGTGAGGCGATGCAAGAAGAGTTAGCTCAGTTCGACAAGTTAAAGGTGTGGAATTTGGTCGATCTTCCAAAGGGCCAGCATGCAATCAACACGAAATGGGTTTTCAAGTGCAAGAAAGACGATAAGGGTGTTGTCGTCCGAAACAAAGCACTGTTGGTTGTTCAAGGCTTCAATCAAGAGGAAGGGATTGATTATACCGAAGTTTATGCACCAGTGGCAAGACTGGAAGCCATTCGTTTGTTTCTAGCTTTTGCTGCACACATGCGTTTCAAAGTCTATCAGTTGGATGTGAAAAGCGCGTTCCTTTACGGGAAATTGCATGAAACTATGTATGTATCCCAACCACCGGGTTTCGAAGCTCCAGGATCTGACAACAAAGTCTATCTGTTGGACAAAGCTCTCTACGGTCTCCATCAGGCTCCTCGGGCGTGGTACGAGACTTTATCAAGACATCTATTGGAGCACGGGTTCTCGCGTGGCGCGATTGACTCCACACTGTTCATATTGAAGAAAGGGGGAGATTTTCTGATCGTGCAAATTTACGTTGATGACATAATTTTTGGTTCTTCAAATGAAGAATTGTGTCGTGAGTTCGAAGCGGTGATGAAGTCAAAATTTGAAATGAGCGCGATGGGCGAGTTATCCTTCTTTCTAGGTCTTCAAGTGAGTCAAGAAAAAACCGGGACGTACGTACATCAGACAAAGTATGTCCACGAGATTCTCAAAAGATTTGGATTGGAAGATAGCTTACCCTATGACACGCCTCTCCCAACAAATCACAAGCTTTCACCCGATAAGGAGAAAGATCCTGAAGTGGATCCGACTCTATATCGAGCAATGATAGGTTCGCTAATGTATCTTACTGCCTCACGACCAGATATTATGTTCTCTGTTTGTTTGTGTGCAAGGTTCCAATCAACTCCGAAGGAGTCTCACTTGAAAGCGGTCAAGCGTATCTTCAGATATCTGAAAGGGACGCCTAAGCTTGGATTGTGGTATCCAGCTGAAGGTGGTCTGGACTTGATGGCGTATGCTGACGCAGACTTCGGAGGGTGCCCGATGAACATAAAGTCAACCTCTGGCGGCGCACAACTTCTTGGGAACCGTCTTGTCTCTTGGCAATGCAAAAAGCAAGTTGCCGTTTCTTTATCCACGTGCGAGGCCGAGTACATTGCTGCATCAAGCTGTTGTGCTCAGGTCTTGTGGATTCAGCAGCAGATGAGGGACTACGGTTTGAATTTTACTCGAACTCCTATTCTTGTCGATAACAACTCTGCCATTTCCATAACTAACAATCCAGTTAATCACTCACGCACTAAGCACATAGATGTTAGGTATCATTTCATTCGTGACTGTACTGAGAAGGGTTTAATAGAAGTGGTTAGGGTAGACACCTTGGATAATCTTGCCGACCTGTTTACAAAGACATTCGATCGGGCTAGATTTGAAAATCTGGTCCGAATGATTGGCATGATCAACCCCGAGTAAAATGCTTTTCACAACTCGCATAGAAACTTTATTTTATGTTTTCTGTACAGTTCTTACCGCTTCCAAAAATTGAAAAACTCCAAAAATATTTTACTTAGTTGTAGGATAAATTTTAAGAAAAATACAAAAACATTTGAAAAATATAAAATGAAGTCGTGTTGAGATATAAGGGAAATGATAGTACATCGGTTAGTCGTATCTGGTGCAGGATTATAGTAATATATAAAATTAACCGTTAACTGTAACAGCTTCATTATACGTTGCTTCGGTAGGTTTTACGCGTCAAGAAGAACCTGTTTTTGGTATATAAACATAATGAACTACGTAACTTGTGTGGTACATCTCTCGGATATATGGTCTTGGTACCGTAATTTCGTTTGATAGATTGCCGAGGTTCTGAGATACGTGGTCTTTATGCTGTTTATCATCTGGGTATCATGGTTGTTTCTTTTACCGAAAACAACGGGGACGCAAGTCTAGATCTTAAATGATACCATACATACGTGTAAATATCATTCAATCGTGTATATAATACATGATGCATTCGACCTCAATAAGTGATAAACAATCACATGTCCCTCAAAATATGTGATAATATATCACAGCTCTTTTGCGGGAGTCAAGTTCGTCTCTTTGTCTGTACGATGGTACTAACCTGTTCACGGACTTGCTCCTGTACCGTAATGCATCTGAAAATCAAGTTCCTCATCAATAAGTGATTCTATCACATAGGGCTTGTTTTCAACTCTAAATAAGTGAGTATCTCACATCAGTTTATACGTCAAAACAGATGATAAATGGTATACTCACCATTAAGATGAACTCTCGTGCATACCTTGATACGGGAGTATATTCTGAGGTGAGTAAACATAGTTACAATCAGTTATTAATACACTTAATCACATATCTCGAAAACAGTGTTCGAAAGCGTGCTAAAGCTTAAGTGGACCACAATACCGTTGAACGTCTTGAACTGTTAATATCATTCTAAGAGCTTAAACTGATAGACTATGATCTTGTGTTCGATATTGACAGAAAAACCGATATGATCCCTTTGCTCCGATTTCACAAAAAGATAATTAGTGTAAATACGTTCGTAGGTTTATTTTCTTTTTTCAGTAAAAAAAAAAAATTCAAAAACAGCAAAAAGATTTTGCTTTCTTGTTTCTATGTGCGAGTTATCATTCTGAAAAATACTCTAAGGGTTGTGAACATTCTTTAATAAGGTGTTAAACATCAAGTTAGGTAATCTTAAAATAAGTCTTTTTGTATAAAAATTGGCCGTGCAAGATCCATCTAAGTGTGTGGGTAATCACGTCATTTTAAGGTGTTTCGGTAAATCTGCTTCCAAGTTTTGATATTTTTCCAAAAGTATAAGTTTTGAAGTAACTTGTTCTGAATGATCGTGTTTTGAAATACAAATTATTAAATGTTGGTTGTTTAATATTTAAATTGTTTATTCTGGGGATATTGGAATTTAGTTTTGGGATCCAGGTTTGGGCCGAGTGTGTCCGGGGTTAAAATTCTTAATCCGGTGTTAAGTGTTTCAGGTCTGGATCGTTTATCACAAGATGGAAGATTTGAAGAAGCTGTGTGCATCTGGTTCGTTCATCTCAAGATAGTAGATTTGAAGAAGCTAAGACGTCTGCCGTTGCATTCCTTTGAAGAAGATCAATTGTTAGCCGATCAGTTCATCAAGGTAGTTCAATTCTGTGTGAAGAACAAGGTATGGGCAGGAAGCGAGTACTCAAAGAAAGGATGAAGATGTCAAGACCAATGAAGACCATGCACTGATCAAGGGGGAGTTTGTTAATGCACTTTAGGTGATAAGTGCATGTCTCCCATTCTATAGGGTCTTTATTGTACATTCATTGAAACTTAGTCCTAGCTTTATCCTTGGACATTTTGTCCAAGTTTTAGCATAGACTTTTGTCTGAGTTTTGTATAGGACAAAAGTCAGTGTTTTGTTTTGTGTAGTTTGTTTGTCCGGGCTTTCTAGTTTGTCTTGAAAGTCCGGGTTTTGCCTTGTATTTATACCTTTATGTGGAATAGACAAGGTGGCGATTCTGTGTGAAATTCTGTGCACCTAACCCTAATCATTGTGTGTGTTTTGTCTGGCGGCTGCTTTGTGTGAGTGACGTCATTCATCTTCCTCATCAAGAATACTCCGTGTATTCTTGATTTCTCTCACAAATCTTTGCATACTAGTGTTTCATCTGCAGTGGTTAATCATCAGGTGGATTCCGCACACCTGTTGGTAGCTTTAGCTGAGTGAGATCTTGGATTGGAGGCCTTACACCTTTATCCCTAAATGACTCCACTTCACCTATTGATCCCACTCCCTACCGTAAACTGGTAGGTTCGCTTCAATACCTAGCCTTTACCCGACTCGGCATTTCAGTCGCCATCAATAAATTATCTCAGTTCATGATGCACCTTGCCAAACACACTGGCAAGCTTTGAAACGGGTTCTTCGGTACTTAAAAGGTACCATCCATCATTGTCTCTTCCTAAACCGTGATTCTCAGCTCACACTCTAGGCGTTCTCAGATTCAGATTGGGGTGGGGTTCATGATGCAGGCTGATCAACAACTGCGTATTTACTATATCTTGGCACTAATGTTATTTCATGGAAATCGACAAGACAAAAATCGGTTTCTCGCTCGTAAACTGAAGCCGAGTACAAAGCGCTTGCGAATGCCTCGGCTGAACTCATTTGGCTTAGAAACTTACTTCAGGAACTCGGCATCACAATCACACGACCACCAACCTTATTTTGTGATAACACCGGCGCTACGTACTTGTGTGCAAATCCAGTATACCACTCGCGGATGAAACATGTGGCGCTGGACTATCATTTTGTTCGAGAACATGTCTCCGCTGGTCTTCTACGAGTTATTCATGTCAGTTCTCAGGATCTACTCGTAGACATGCTAATAAAGCCTCTATCTAGGGCGTCTTTTCTCAAGAATCGATCCAAGATTGGCGTATCCGATGGATCCTCCATCTTGCGTGGGCGTATTAGAGAACATTCAGTAAATAAGTCAACGCAACAACTTTAGGAGGGAACTTATATTTGGTTTATATTTGTATTTGTATTTGTATTTGTATTTATGATTGTGATTGTATCTCTGTATATCTTCTCATTATTCCTCTGTAATTGCTAATATCTTAGCTATAATATGCCTATATAAAGCTCAAAGTATTGTGAATAATATGCATCGAACATTTAACCTTTTTAAGAACACTTGTGGAAGTCTTCACCATCAGAAATGAGGTTGCTAGTATAACTGATGAAGGAGCCATGACCACACGTGAGGGTCACTTTTTGTTCCAAGACCATCAATACCAACAAAATAGTTGCAAACACGGTAGCACAAATGAAGTATTCAACATCACGTTTGACACATTTTACTTCTGAAACCACTGATTACAACAAACAGGAGGAGATATCGATAAACACCACCCTCACATGGATACTAATTAAGTAAACTATGAAAACTAGAGACATATTGGGCGTTCTTATAGTGGACATATCTCATGGATCACCGCTGGGGAGGAGTCAACATATTTGTAGTCTGACAAAAACGATTAAAAAGCCCTCGAAAATTCTAATCAAGTTAACATATCTTCATAATTTGTGACTGATCACATATAAATTAGTTGTAAAAAACGACAATGTAGGCCGTCCATCGCAAGATCGAGGATCTGTCAGTAATTGGAAGGTAACTTTACCAATAAGTACTATAAAACTCGGTTTTTAGAGAATTTGACCTACAAAATGGTGATACCGGACAATGCTATAGATACAAACAAATCATATATCATATAGTTCAATATAGATATAGTTTTATCATAGAAAATACAAAAACAAAAGTATAAAATATATTTCAGGGCAAGCGACGCGGAAGGCTGAGGCGGGGAAAATATCCAAGCACGAGCAAGCCTGCATAGATAATCAACATGCCTTCCTTCCTTTCGCGTTCGATACCTTTGGTTGTCTGGCCCCTGTGGCGTCCGGTTTCTTGAAGCGGGTTCAAAAGGCAGCACTTGCGCATGCAACAGTGTCTGTAGGCCATAGTTATGTGTTTAGACGAGTAGGATTTGCAATTCAAAAGGGGGTGGCGGCGCAGCTTGTTGCCCGTCTACCAACCCATGATTTGTAATTTGCTATACTAAGTTTAAATAATTGTATATGCTTGCAGTAAAAAAATATATTGTATTACATATTACATGGCCAACGTTACGACCCATTTTATTTGCAAAGTCAATACTTCCAACAAACTAGCTTGCATCAAAATGTGAAGGATTCACAGTAACATGTGCAAAATCGACCTAAGTTTCCCTACTCCTTTGTTATACATCTTTTATTTCCACATATAAAAAAAAAAAAATAAAGAAGCTTTTTTACACCAATGAATTAGCTATATATTCTCACGCTTAGTAGTCACTTGAATAGGTATGTGAGGCAAGCCATGAATCCACAATAACAAAAGCTTCTTCTGGCTTGTATAATGCCACTGAATGGCCCGCACCCTACATAACACAAGTGATACATTTATTGTTCAAATTTCATTTGTTTGATAAGTTTTTAACCATATATCCTGTGTATTAAAATCAAAACCAGTAAAAAGTTCAGTGTTAACTGTTAAGTGAAACATTCTTTGTCTTTGTTAGTTAAGTGGTTGAGAAAAAAAAATACTTAACCATAGTTTCTGGAGTGCAAGAAACAAAATTGACAACGTTAAATATAATCCAACGATAAATATAATCGATTCAAAGAGTTATTTAATCAAGTCTCTTCTTTTCGCTTCTTTATGTAACTAGATAGATCAAGAGCTTTTAAAAGTTCGTACCTAACATAATTGTTGGTCGAATTATCAAACATTCATCAATAGAGTGTGTATTGTCTCTTACCTTAACAGTTGCATGCATTAAAGAGTATCCATTCTTTGTATATATCGTCCGATACCTACAAAAAAAAAAAAAAAAAGAAAAAAGAAAAAACAATGATTTCTAAGGATTTTCATTATATTATGTGGACTTATAAGATAGGTTCTAAAAGATCTAACAAAGAACCCTAAATTTAGAAGAACTAGAAATAAGCTCACCCTGCAACTTGGTTTCTAACAAACCATGGCGTCCATGGGCTTTCAATTGGAAGATTGAGAGATGATATCCATTCCATCGTGCCAACATATGGAAAATTCATATCATGATCACCGCTGTAAATACAAATAAGTTATCACAATGATAAAAATTGTAGATCTTAAATACATTATTTGTATATATGTAAGAACTTTTAAGTTATACAATTATGTACTCTTTTGAAATTAACTGTTTTGAAAATTGACATGAATATATGATTTATAAAGATATAAAAACCTGAACAATAATCTGGAATTGAGTTGACCCTTTTTTATAAACAAAAGTATCTTATGAATTATTCAAAGTAATTTTCACCATTAACACTAACTTATAAGTAAGGAAAAGGAATAATGGATTTTAATAATCCTAACTTTTAGTCGTTGGCTAACAACGGTCCCAACTTTAAAAATAACCGGTGGTGGTCCCAACTTTTCACATATTGTAAACCAATGGACTTTTAGTAAACCGTAAATGATAAAGGGACAAAAAGAAATTAAGGTTCTGTTAGTAAAGGTTCATTGTTTTATAATATGTGAAAAGGTGGGACCACCACTGATAATTTTTGAAGTTGGAACCGTTGTGGCCAAAGGCTAATAATTGAGATTATTATAATCCATTATTCCTAAGGACATTTGCCGTACTTGATGATCAAAACTTGGCAGTTTCTGTCCACAAGCTGTTTATGGTACACGACACTACTGAAGATGTCGTATGAGTAATATATTGTATCATTTTTCTTTAAATCGTAATGGAGCATAGCATTGTTTTGCTGCCACGTGTTAACTGTTCCCTGCACATAAAAAAATACATTTAGGGTGCTACTTTCTACACCCCCCCTAATTACTTTTTTCACCCCCTCTTCTCACATACTTACTGGTGGGGCCTGCGTGGGACCGACAGTTTTCCTCTCACAAGGGGGGTATAATCAGGAAGGGAGGGGGGCGTGTATAGAATTAGCCTACATTTAATGTCATTGAAAAGAACTGCAATTAAAGTTAATGCAACTAACATACCTCACGAACATGGAGAGCCTTTTGCACCTTTTTATCGTTTGCCCAAACCTCTAAATATACCTTATCAATGGACTGAAAATATAACATAAATGAATTCAAATACTCTCATTTTTCTTAGTCATAAATGTTTGTGTTGCATAGCATAAGTATTTTCTTTAAAAAGAGTAGATTACAGTTTTCGTCTTTTAGGTTTATAACAGCTTGTAGTTTTTCTCCTTACTAAAACAAAGAGTATGAAGATGATGGTTTGGATGTTAGGGTAATTAAAATTTTCTTCTTAGTTTTTCTTTCCTTTTTAACCAAAAGTGTAAACATACCAAATTTTCGTCATGTGTTGCGCACATGATTGCCTTTAACGTCCAAATCAAAATTTTGTGTCCATTAGTAAAGACAAAGTCTTTAAACACATTGGGAGAGAGAGGTATTGGTTTCAAATCCCACAGACGACAGAAATAAAAGAAATTTGCCATTCAAAAAAAAAAAGAACGAAAATTGCACGGTGGTATGTATGTGTGTGTGTGTATATATATGATCTAGAGAACAGAAACTGTAATCTACTCTTAAAAGTATACGCGGTTTGTCTATAAATTTCAGAGAGAAAAATTACACAGGTTGGATCCGTATCTAAATCTTCGCATAGTGGCTCCAATATATTTGATGGGTTAATTCCACTCGTGCACTGTAATAGAGATTGAAATTGATTTAGAGTTATCATCACATATAGTTTCTAAATATCGTAACAAAATATATGATCCACGATCACGTACTTCATCCATTCTTTGAAGATTACTCGAACATAATATGTTGTTCTGATCCCTATCTACATAATTGCCATTGCAAGATTCTTTTGTTGACTGTATTACAAAAGACCAGGTTGTTTACACATTTTATATAAACTAGAAATGTGAAGTAAATGTATCATGAAGTTGACATAAATATCTTTCGTTACCTTGTAAATATCATCTGATATTAGTGCAAGCCGGTGAGCAAACTCTAATCTTGAATTGAAATCACTGAACTTATCGGTGAGGGGGCTTATTATTAGACATCCCTATTTAATGAGTGTTGAAAATACACATACATATAGTTAATTAGGTGTTATGTTTGTTTAATTAAAAATCTTTGTGTCAATTTATGAAATTACTTTGATATTCAAATGTGATTGATTTCCTTGTTCATTGCCTGCAAAATTAGAGAAATATATATATATTCAATAGAATGCTCCAAAAAACTTTTTAATGGGTGTAATTCACAAATCAGAGAACTTGATAGAGAATTAAATTTCACTTCTTTAAATGAATAATATAAGGGAAATTAAAAATCAAAATATTTGACTTCAAATTTGAAAGTATTTTTGCCTCTAAAATCTAAATATGAAGTTTATTATCATTCTTAAACAGGTTAGCATGTTAACCCATTTATTTAACGGGTTATGATCGGTTAAACAAATTTATTGAACGAGTTGTGTTTCGGTTGTTTCGTTAGATACATAAACGGGTTGTGTTAGCTGAGCAAAAACCACTATAATTCGTATTGTGTCAAAATTTAGCACCCCTAAGAAATGCAACAAAGGTCTTACCTTTATACGCCTCTAGGGTAACAACCGGTACCAGAATGCCCATGTATGAAATCCCAGATATGTACAAAGGGTTATTGCGAAACGTAATATGCTCCGAAAGCCACTATAAGCATCACATAGTATTTAAGCATGGAGATAGAAAGATATGACTTGAAAATATGTAGAACTTGACGTGTCTCACCTTTTTAAGAAACTTATATGTATGTAAAGCTAAGATGGAATCACTACTCCGTGATGCTTCCGATGTTGTAGCATATGAAAACCCTACACCGGTCGGTAGATCTAGGAATAGTACATTAGCAGCCTACATAAATATAATAAACATCAATAAAATCCTTAATATAATATCGAATATATATATTGTCACACAAAAATAATTGAGTCTTATGATAACTTGAAATATTCATTTTGAAAAGCATTATATAAAATCCTAAATATAACTGTTTCACAAAATGTAGAGTTAGTAATAAGAAAATGAACCTTTGTCAATGAATTGGGATTCAACTCCAGTGTAATGTTATCAGGCGATGAACGCTCAACGTTGATAGTTAGTGGACCTGCAGAAGAAAGGTTAATTAATTATAAGTATGTGTTAAAAAAACAGGTGGACCGGGTCGAGTTCTGTAACAGTTAGACAGTTCAGGTTATATAAGCCACTTTAAAAATCAGCTCGCATGGGTTGGGTCATGGCGGGTTCACCCCGTATATGTGTTTTTATAGTTGGGAGTCCACGCTGGCACAGAGAGTAACACAACATTCAACCGAAGAAAACCCCATGAAAACCTTCTAACCAGTTAAGTGTCTCCACCCAAAATACATTGGATAGGACTCGAACCAGGGTCTCAGAGAAAAAACCAAAATGTCTCAACCATGTTACATACAGAGGTCTTACTAAAGTACATGCAGATTCATAATAAGCTCCATCTAATTAAAGCAAAATCGACTAAGTTTTTTATTATAAAAAATCATTTCATAACTTTATATCATTAACTAAAAGTCTTAAAATCGGTTATAAAGTTATTGTAATTAAGAGCATTCAAATCTCTTTTCTTAGTTTAGTTTTATGTGAAGAGTTCAACATTTTATAAAAATAGTTGCAAGTGGTTATAGGTAAAGGAGAAAAAAAATATTACTGTTTATCTGTAAATTTTTGCCACTGTTCATCCGTATTAATTTTTTAATATTTATTGGAAGTGACCATGAGTGAAGGATAAAGAAAAATGTAATGATAAATGTATAAAAAATTATTTAATTAAAAAAAGAGAGAGAAAATATATGATTTTTAATGTAATCATAGGAATGGAGATGGGAGAAAGGATGTGAATGCCCTAAGACCATGTGTAGTGGTAGAGAAAAATAATGCCCCACCATGGGGCATTATTCGACACGTGTCATCCCAGTCAGCATGGGGCATTATTGCAAAAGTGGTGTAGTGGGCATAATGCCTAATAATGCCCTTCCAATCATTAAACAAAAAAAAAAAAAAAAGCAAACTAGTTGTTCATTGGCTAGTCAAACCTTGGACCACTCCCAATCATCAAACCATTGGCCACATGCAATTGCTATTCAGCGTTATAATTAAAACGCCAAAATCCATTTTTTGAATTAAAAAAAAAAAAAAAAACACCCCATGTAATGGGGGAGGGGGCGTTTTTAGGCGTTTTTTTTCAATTTTTTTTAAAAATAACGCCCCACTACGGGTGGTCTAAGAGTGAAGAGTTCAAATCTCGATAAAATCGCATTTCAAATTAAAAAAAAAATGTTAAATTCAAATGTATAATTTCAATGTATAATAATATTTTCAACTTTTATTCCTAATCAATCAAATGCTTGCTTTCATCATGACGATATATATTCGGTTTATTTAATTAATTTGTTGATAGAGCATGTGATATGTTTCTTTTTAATTCCAACTAGGATTACGACCCGCCGCAATGCGGCGGAGATTCTTTATTTATAACTAAGTCGATCTACGACCCACACGTTATGTTAAACCTGTCAAACGGGGTAAAAATAGACGATGTAAAAACGTTCACCCACACACGCATGTTGCGTCGTGTTAACTCGCAAAATTTAGAACGAAACGTAAAAACGTTAAGCCAAGACACAACTGTGATGTGTTAAATCACAAAATTTAGAACTAAGCATAGAGCGAAAAATAGAAACTATAAATGACCAAAGTAGAAAGTAAAAAAAGTTATGAGGATAGATTGCAAAAGATAAAAAGTTTTGGGTTAAAAGTAAAAAAACAAATAGTTTTGGGTTAAAAGTAATTTATGAAATACTTTTGGGTGAAAAGTAAAAAAAAAACATTTTTTTTGAAACCCCCCAAAGCCAACGTTACGACAACAATATGCATAACAATTTTTTCTTTGAAAACCCCCAAAGCACACCCCGCGTTGCGGCGGGGCGTAAAATAGTGTCAAATAGTACTAATGTCACACAACCGTCATCGACAACCAACACTGACTTGACCTATAATATGCGTATTGCGACGAACCTGTCAAACATGGAAAAATAGAGGTAAAAACGTTGAACCACACATGCACGTTGCGTCGTATTAACTCGAAAAATTTAGAATTATACGTAAAACGAAAATTTACGAAAGATGAAAAGTATAAGTGACAAAAAGTTGTGAAGTTAAATTGCAAATAATGAAAAGTTTTGGGTTAAAGTTAAAAAAACAAATTATATAGGGTTAAAATTGGAAAAGGTACAAACCTTTGGGTTAAAACTAAAAAAATTAAGTTTTTTTTTAAAACCTCATAAAGCATAAGTTACAACTAATAATGCACAAAAAGTTTGCAAACTTATATAGGTTTTAATATTTATATAGAATTAATTACGATTGTGTAATTACGTAACATGTTTTATTTTCGACACAATTATAATGGAACTTGATGATTATTTCATGATTACGCATACCTACTACGTGATTACGTATGGACAATTATGCCACTAACCTAAAATACGTGTGTAATATTTTGATGGTTTCCTGCCTTCTATAAGGGTATAGCCGTATAGGAGTAAATTTACACAGTTGATTATTTTTTTATATATCAATTTCTAATTAAATTAAACTTATACCTCATTTTCAAATTATACCCTTTAAAACAAACTTAATTTACGTGAAGGATAAATTTGATACGTGTGGTATAAATTTCGATATACATAGTATAAATTTCAGCATGTATGATAAAGCATTTATGACTAATGAATTTACCTATTTGATACATGAACGGGTACAGTGCTGGAGTGCCAGGGCCACCGGTCAAATAAAGAAGAAGAGGATCGTGTGACGGGTCTCTCTGAGACTCAACGAAGTAGTAGAAAAACTGAATTTCATTGTCATCTCCCACTTCGACATATCTTTCAACGTTTGCAAAAATAATTATATAAGTTTTCTAATTAAGACGAAAATAATACATGAAGTTGAAGACAAATGCATACCCGGTTTCAAAACTAAATGGTAGATCACCATGAAAGCCAGGGAGATTTCTGATGATTGCCTTTGATTTTGATAAAGCTGTGAGATGCACAACGATAATTAAAAGGGAAAGCCATATGTAAGTAGACTTCATTATATCAGAAGAACAAGTTTAAGTTTTCAGGAGGGTGCATTTGATTTATATGAGTAATAAACTAAATAAAAAGTACAAGTTGGCCAGTTGCACCTTTGTATAATTACCAACTTTCAGCAAAAGCTTTGTTGGTGGCTAAATCTTCTCTGTTCAAAACTTGTTTTTAAATCGTACGCATGTTGTTTTGCGAACAATGTTTTAAATATGTTTTTCTCAGGATTCAACTCCAAAATGTGTTGTTTAGTTTAAACTATGTTCTAATATATATTGATTTACATATAGTTCAAAATTTGTTTTTTTTTTGTTCAGTATTGTTTTGTTTTTCAGTATTATGTTTTTTCAATTCAAATTTGGATATTGTATCATTAAGTTGTGATCTTTTACCGTTATAGCATAAGATATATTGCTTTACCATTTACCATTAATATATGTGTTGTTTTATCGGTTTTAATTATAAACTATTTTCAAGGACCAACGCTTTGCGGTGGGACAGTTAAGTCGAATAAAAAGTAAACGTAAAAATGATGAATCTTACACACACGTTACGGCGTCTTAACTCGCAAAAAATAGACCGATAAAATAAAAATAGACCCATTCTTTAATTTTTTTTAACTCAATACGAAAATATGTGTAAATTTTTTGGATAATAAACTTGGTAGAGGCAGAGAATTTTTAGGCAAAATGATTGGCGGGGACGGACCTATATAATTTTAAAAGTTTTGGACGAAAAATCGGAAAATTACACCATTAGTTTCTTAGATTTCAATCTTGCGCACCTAACTCCGTGGCTGCAAAATACAAGGATTTATGGCTGCATGGCGGCTACGTACAGCGGCTAATTCATATGCACACAACTTGTGATGTATAGAATATATGTATTTGAAACTTTCACCTAACCTAAGTCTTTGGATTGTTGCTGTATTTTATTTGCTTCAACTGTTTTATAGCCATTACAATATTTCCAATTGCCTTATATTTTTTGTGGACTTAATTACCTACCACCACTACGTCTTTGTTATTTTTTGTGGACTTAATTACCTACCACCACTACGTCTTTGTTTAATGTTTTATATCGGATTATGCAGATTATTTTTTAGCTAGCACACTGTATACCTAACAAACCATATTTGATTATCCATAAACCAGATTATACTTGAACTAGTTTAAGTATCCGTATGTTACACGAATGACCTCACAATAAAATATATTATTTAACGATGTTGATATAAACCTTTCAACGAAAGAAAGGTTCAGGTTCAGCTTCATGTACTAACATAACATTTAATGGTCAACTGATATTTACCATACATGGCCCATTTAGCCACATATTTTTTTATCCATAACACATGCAGACTGATGATATAAAATTTGTGGAGACCCCAACCCACCCACATACCATCAATAAATCAACTATAAATGAGTATTCAGATTAGATACCAATGAACATAAAATTCGTGGAGACTGACAATAATGTTTTCCAATATACAAAACCCTTTTTAAAGAGTTAACACATGTCTAAATTATTGTTTGGCATTTTTCGTGTGCAGTACATCCTTTAAACAACAATTCTATCTGGTGTGCGTCCTTTTAGAAACACCTGCTTGACCCGTTCGTACCCTCTTTTTGTAGCAACTTTCACAATGTTCGTTGCGAGTTGACTCGCCCTGTCACACCCCGGTATTTATACGTCACCCGGTGGACCCGGATTTGGGGTATATGACTCGATTGATATCAAATACACAGATAGCACAGCGGAATCTTGGATTTAAATTACTATTACAAATAAAATTGTCAGAGTGTTCAAAATATATACAGATGGATAGTGTATCAAAGATCCACAGGCGGATCGTAAATTACAAAATGAGATAACAGACTAATAGGCTTCTAATGCAAGGAGTTGCAAATTCCTCTTAAATATTACCCGACACTTCCAGCCTATGTTGTAACCTTGCAACCTGTCACTTAGTCTTTTGAAGACACTAGTACAAAATAACATTTTTGGTGCTGTATTTTATACTTTATTTTATGTTGTACCATAAAGCACTAACAAATATACCACCAAATAATGGAATTTGTTGGTGCTGTTCAATAACAACACAATTAAATCTCGAAACACACAACCAAAAAATCATGATGAAACACAAGTCCCACCACCATTAAATCTTCAAACACACCACCAAAAAATCATTGATAAAAAAAAGTCACTGCACCATTAAATCTTTAAACACACCATCAAAATTTAATATAGAACTAACACGTGTCAAATAATAACAAATCTACATAACACCTAAAAACAGATCTCCATAGCACCAAAAAATAAGACAAGAAAAAAATATATAAATGTTTAATATTTTTGCAAAATTCCAGAATTTTTAATAATATTTCCCAATATAATTCCAATTATACACAAATGCACATGCTCACGACAAAAGTTAACTAGTATTAAACAACCCAACAACCCTTTCAAGTATACGGAATTACAAAAGTATGAAACACAAACTAATGCTTACAAGATCAAAACATCTTTCTAATAAATCCCGACATTAAATCTACCACTAAATTCTCAATTTGAGATTTTTCAAAATACCCTTCTTCATTCCAAAGCTAAAAACAAACAAATACAAAAGTTAGATTTCAAATATATAATTTAATGCAATAAACAAAGTTTATGAATATTTACGAAAACTTATTCGGTTAACCAAATCATGTTGTATAGAGTCGATAAACTCTTTTATATGTTTGATTACCATATACCCACATTCCCAACTGCCTTTCTGTTGTTTGCACTGCATCATATTCATAATAAATTACTTTGACTAGACTATTTTAAACAAATAAAGTATTCACATACCTGTGCCATGTGCCACTTAGAATTAATCTCAAAAACTTCTTCAATGATTTTGACGAGTTTGTAATTTTTATCGGTCTTCCCTTCATTTATAGAATCAACAATACAGCCGAATTTGAAGTCCGGGCAAACAATTATAAGCGACCAATGTTTACTACAAAAATAAAAATTATAGAACATATTACGTATGTATTGTATGCGTATGTGTATGTATGGTGAGGAATTTATATTACCCGGCTAAGTATGGTGCAAGATAGAACACTTTTTTAGAATGAAGCTCACGTATTTCTTTTACGTTTTTTAACGTCTTCAAGAAGTGTTTTACACCGTGATCTAGTGATTTTTTGTGGATTGAAAAAAACACACCTAGAATTGGGCGACTCAAAGAAATGCCTAAAAAATGTGACAAAGTTAGTAAATTCAATTCTATCTAAACAAGTTATGGTACCATATAATAACAATAATAGCAACTTACATGGAAAACCAATGTAATATTGTGACATCAAGCCAACTAAGAGGATGGATTCAAAGGCCAATAATCGCTTCCTCAAAAAATGCATCATTTATAACAAAGTTAAACTAGCATATTGATGTTAAAAGGGCATAAACATAGAACTATATAAGTATATACAAAAAAGCTGCACATAAAGAAATGAGATAGAAAATGAAACTCACATCTTGATGTCAAAGGGGCAACTTGATGTCAAAGGGGCAAGTACTGTTCTGCCTAGACATTTGTTCTTGGAAATTCATTAAGAATGAAGCCTATCAACATGAAGGCTTCTTTAGTGCTACATCAATCAGTCCCACAACCTAGTCATAAGAAACAACTTGTCCGTAATGAAAAACACAAACAGAACATAAAGCAAGTACAAATGGGCGTTTCTCTGATTAAATAATATACATACACACAGCAAAATTACATTGTCCACGACTTAGTTTGCTTTGATTCCAAGAGAGGTTTTAGCAGCGACAATGGCTCTTAGCGTATCACTAGTAGCTAACAGTATTCATCTTTGATTATTATTGAATGAATGGTGGCATTTTGCTGATGCATGGGGACTGCAAACTAAAGTTAAATATATAATTATAAATTATCATGGAAAAGTATAGATAAATAAGAGTTTCAACGCTTTGGTTACAGTTTCAAATATTGACAAAACCATCTACAAGGTAAGAACACAAAAAGACAAAATAGAAGCTACTTCAGGGGTCCTGTACGTAATCTTCTATACCCAGATGATAACTCTATAAGTTGAAAAAACATTACAATAAACCACTCACAAGTATATAAATATAAACACTCTTAGAACCTTCATAGCATCATTTAGTATCAATATAAAGTATAATATTGTTTAAGAACTAATTTCAGTAGCACTTCTGTTGGTGCACTAAATGTCTGCTGATTACGTCATTATAAAGTCTTGTGTCTAGGATTGTTTGAATGATTACACAATAGGGTTTAAGTTAGGGTTTTTATGTTTTAAACATGAGATTTCGCTTGAGAAGGTATATGTATGCTTGAAGCGAAATCAAACACAAGAGATTTCGCTTGAACAGTCTCAAGCGAAATCACATACTCTATATATAGGGGTTAGGTCATTTGAAGCGGACAGTCAGTTATGTGAGTCGAGGTGCTGCTGAATTTTTGTCAGAAATTCATTGTAAAGACTTAGAAGGCATTAATAGAAGGAAAATTAAAAAGAACAAAGCTGTTATGACTTTGTATACATTGATTCCGCCTTTGTATTCAAAGATGAACACCTTAACTGACTTTTAGAGGTCGTACAACGGTCCAACAAGTGGTATCAGAGCTCAGGACGAGGAGTTCATACCATAGCAGCGGATTTTCTTCTTTCTACTCATTTCTTTTTACATTTTTCAGATCTGAACAAGTTCCAACGGTCGAAATGGTCTGATTTTCGAGTATAACATGTAAAACGTAGTATTAACAAAGCCTACAAAGATTCGGACTAAAATTCAGACTAAAACATGATAAAATTGACCTAAAATAGGGTTTCGCTTGAAAAGTATTCGAAGATAACAGGTTGATTTCGCTTGAAAACAGACAATTTGACTTGATATCAGACAATTTCGCTTGAGACTTCCTGAAGCGAAATAGTGGTTTTCGCTTGAACAGTTGAAGCGAAACTGTTCTTTCTGTTTCGCTTGAAGTGTATTTCTGAGATTCGCTTGAAATTGTTTAATCTGATCTTGTGGAATTTCGCTTGAAGGTTCTGATCAGTTGAAGCGAAATAGTGAGATTTCGCTTGAACAGTATTATTGAACTGTTTCGCTTGAAACTGATTACTTCAAGTATTTCGCTTGAACCTGTTAAATTTTCAAAATCTAAAAAATTTTCTAAGTGTTTGACTGATTTTTCAGGTACGTTCACGATGGATGATATTTTCATGAATCCTTTCAGCGATATGTACGCATTCACGGGTAGTTCAGGAAACAACGATAATTCTTCAAGCGATGCAAACAAAAGTCCACCAAAAGAAAGAAAGAAGGAAGCTTGGGAGTCCGAAAGCGCATTTGGAACGTTTAACAAACCTCCTAAGCTGATGGCTATAGAAGATTACAGCAGGTGGGCAACAAAGTTTGAAGATTGGTTGATGGCATTTGCTTTCCCTTGCTGGAAGAGTATGAAGAGTGGTTATGCTCAAGGAAAGAAGAATGGTGAAGCATTAAGATCAGTTGAAGAGATTGACAGTTTTGTGGCCGAGCAAAAATGTGTGGCATTATTGTTTCAATCGGTGCGTGAAGATATCATTTCACTAATAGATTACTCCAATGCTAAAGATCTTTGGGCAAAGTTGGAAAAGAAATGTGTCGGTAGTCAAGAAATTAAGAAAAACAAAAAGAAACTTCTTAGAAAAGAATTTGATCTGTTTGGTTGTATAAAGAACGAGTCAGTGTGTAAAATGATAGAACGTTTCGGTCATCTGAAGCTGGAATTAGTAAGACATGAGATTGACATTCCTGAAGAAGATCTTATTGACAAATTGTTCGATTCGTTGCCTGACGAGATGGATTGGAGATATTATGCGCTGATGCTGAAGAATACCATCAAAGAACCAGAAAAGCTGACATTAGATTTGCTGATTGAAAAACTTGAGAGTCATGAGCTAGAGCTAAAGAAGACGTACAAAGTTAATCATTCATCTTATCAACAGAATCTGGATCTATACTATCCAAAGAGCATGATGCCGAAAGCTACTTCACCAAAGACTGCATTTTCTGCTGAAAATGTGTCTACAGCCGGCAAAGAAAGTCAAAGTGGTCAAAGCAATGGAAGTCACAGTGGTTTTCACAGTGGATCTTCATCTTCTGGAAGTCATTATGATGCAAAGAATCGTTTTCAATGCAACATCGCGATAGATTTGAAGAATGCTCAGAATTTTGATGAGGAGTCGGCCAAGCAACAAATGGTTTTTCTAGCATCTGTTTTGGAATCCTACGAAGGGTTGGTGGCTGGAAAAATTGGGAATACAAATCTGACGAAAGAAGACTACGATCAGATAGACCCTGAAGAAATGGAACTGATCGACATTCGATGGGCAATGGCAAGTGCAGTTCGACGTGCACAACGCTTCATGGAGATTACAGGAAGAAAAACGATCGGTGGTCCATCTACAAAACTGGGGTTCGACAAGTCAAAAGTTACATGTTTTAAGTGTAAGCAGAAGGGTCATTTCAAACGGGAATGCAGGAATGCGTATGCTGATGAGTCAGAGAATCCGTTTCGAGATGATTATTACAAAAAGGCAATCTACCATCAGAATAAATCTGAGCCGCCTAGATTGAAGCAAGTTGAAGATAACAGAGACAAATCAAGGGCTCTTGCTGTGATTTATGATGATGAGGGGTATGATTGGAGTAAGGAAGTTCTACCAGAAGAAGATGCGGTGGGTTACGCATTCATGGCAAGCAATGATGAACCTGTTAAATGGAAAGATGATCGTACTGAGGAACAGAAGTATCAATATCGGAAGATGATTGCTGAAAACAAGATTATCAGACTTTCTGGTGTCTTTCTGGAAGCTAGAAGAGCAAACAGATGGGATCCAGATAGAGAGTGTTATCTTGATAGGTATGGCAACATTGCGATTGATGACAAAACGCTAGATATCGAAGCCATTATCAAGGAGTACAAAGAAGATGATGAGTATTGGCAACACAAGTGGTGGGGAACTCCAACTTCGAAAATGATTGAAGAAGAGAAAGAGAAAGAAAGAAAGGAGAAAGAGGAGAAAGAGAAGAAAGAAAAGCAGGTTGATACAGGCATAATTGATACTACGCAAGAGTTGACAGTTGAAAATCTGGGAGTGATGGCTGACAAAGTGCTAGCTGCAAAAGCACTTGAGGTAGATCCTAATTCTGCTACTGAGTCAAAGGGGTCGGTCAGTCAAAGTGTGTCAACAAATGCGTCAGGTAACAAGATTGAGTTAAGTAACAAGATTGACGGGAATGCTGACTGCAAAAATTGCACCAAACAATGCAATTTTTGTAGCACTGTCACGTATCTTAACAATGAGAAAATCCAGAATCTGACAACAAAGGTTAGAAATGTTGAAAATCAGATTCTCGATCGTGACAAAAGTGTAAGAGCTTCAACTGAACGGATTAAAGAATTAACGGCTCAAATTGAAAATGATAAAACTGAACGTGAGAAAATAAAATATGAAAATGAAAAGTTAATTCTTGAAAACCGTCAGATTAATGAAAAGTTTGAGAAATTGAAAAGCATTGTCAAAGATAGTGATGATCGTAATGGCAAAACATTTAAAGAAAATGAACATCTAAGAGCTGTTTTGAGGTTAAAAGAAGAATCGATTAATGAACAACTGGATCAAATTGCTAAACTGAAACTTAAAGTTCAAGAAGCTGAAATTGAAAATGAACGAATCCAGTTGAAGCTTAACAGCTATAAATCAGCAAGCTTTGTTTTGCAGCATATTGTTCCTAAACCTATAGGAAAAAACAAAGATGGCGAGGATGTTTTTTCTGATGGAACGGGTGTAGGTTTTCACAAAGTTCCACCGCCAATTTTAGACAACTACACGAAAAAGCAGTCTAGTTTGGTGGAAATTGAGGAAGAAAGTGAAGTTAAACTTCCTGAAAACATTGATGTCACGTTCACATCTTCCAATGACGAGGGTGTCCAAAGTGATGTGGTGAAAAGTGTGGTAGACAAAGTGCTTAAACCGGATTGTGACACTTCTGAGGAGGATGGGTGTTTCTTAAACAAATACATTCAGAAACAAAAGTCCAAAAACTTAAGTGATGAACCGGGTCTTGTAATGTACAAGATGGCTGGATCTGATAAGTTGTATTCGGATTCTGAGTTTCCCATTGAGAATGTTAATGTGAAAAAGTTGACAAATGTTTTCAAATTGGTTGAAGTTGAGCTGTCGGAAGTGAACAGTTTGAAACAAACAAAAGGGCAAATGAATTTTGAGAAAGATAAAGCTTACTACAAAAAGCCTGTTGTTCCACCAAGGTTTTATAATAATAATCGAAACAATTGGTCGGGTGGTTATAGGGATGGTAAGAATTATCAGCAAAGTAGGTTTCAAAACAAAAGGTTTGTTGAAAAGAAGGTGTTTGTGAACAGTTCAAGTTCACTTTCAGATGAGGAAAATGAAATTTTTTCAAAATCAAATGAAGAGTTCTTTGAGAAAAGAGCTTCACATTATCGGTCTGAAGGCACAAGTCTAGGTGTTGATACTCGAACATGTTTTCGATGTAATCAAGTTGGTCACATTGCACGAATGTGTACCAATGTGAAGCCTAAGACTGAAAATGTGAAGTTTCAACAGAAGAAAGTTGATGTGAAGGGTAAAGCACCAATCGTTGTTGAGAAAAAGAATGTGAAAAATGACAACATCAAAGTGAAAAATGAACCTGTAATGAAAGTGGTAACTAAAAATGACAAATTTTATAAGCGGGTTGCTTTATCTCAACAAGTTTGGAAACCAAAAACTGAAATGAAAATTTTAACTTCTGAAGTGAAAAAGGCTGAAGAATCAATTACGGTTGATTATGATGCAAATTTTCCACCTTTGAAGGCTAAAAATTTCAAAATTCAAATTGCGAGAGTCAAGGTTACACCTAAGGCTGATGAGGCCTGGGTGGACACTATGTTCGAATAAGCAGTTTGAATTGCCGGAGCTTCCTGGATCGCGAAGCATGAATCGGCATCTTTATTGAAATGTTTTAAAATCAACTTGTGGTATATGCAGGATCTTCCAAGAGCCATTTCAAGATGGATCATGGATAGTGGTGTATCTCGACATATGACAGGAAAAACTGCATTGTTGTATGATGTGAAGAATATCAATGGTGGTTATGTGGGTTTTGCAGGTCATGAAGGTGGTCGAATTGTTGGTGAAGGAACGTTATCCAATGGGATTGTAACGTTTGAGAGAGTTAACTACATCACTGAGCTGGAGAATAATCTGCTTAGTATTTCGCAGATTTGTGACAATCAGTACACTACTCATTTCACTGATAAAGAGTGTTTGATTCTGAAACCTGGTTTTGTTATCCCTGAAGAATGGATTATTATGAGGGCACCTAGAGTGAACGATTTATATGTGTTAGATATGTCTGTAGCAACTACAACTACTGGTCAAGCACATTGTTTTGTATCTAGAGCAACTGAGAAAGAATCTAGATTGTGGCACCGAAAGATGGGGCATATTCACCTAAGGAAGATGAATCACTTGGTGCACAATGATTTGGTATTGGGTGTTAATATCAAAGGTTTTCATCTGGAAGGGGAGTGCATTAGCTGCATCAAAGGCAAGCAGAAGAAAAAGTCACACCCTACAAAGCAAGTCAATTCAGTTTCGAGACCTCTGGAAAGACTTCACATGGATTTGTTTGGTCCGGTGAATGTCAAAAGCATTACAGGAGATTACTATTGTTTGGTCGTTACTGATGATTATTCCAGATTTTCATGGGTTTCTTTCTTGAAGACGAAAGATGAAACATTTGACAGTTTGATGGGTCTGTTCAGAAAGATTGAGAATTTGTACCAAAGGCGTATTAAGAGAATTCGAAGTGATAATGGTACTGAATTCAAGAACAGCAAGATGGAAGAATTTTGTGATGAAAGAGGTATTTTGCATGAGTTTAGTGCTCCATACACTCCGCAGCAGAATGGAGTTCCAGAACGCAAAAATCGGACTCTAATCGAGACGGCTAGAACTATGCTCGCAGATTCAAAGTTACCGATTAATTTTTGGGCTGAAGCTGTTTCCGCCGCATGCTATACGCTCAACAGGGTTCTCACTGTCAAGAAGTTCAACAAAACATGCTTTGAGCTAATCAATAACCGCAAACCGAATTTGAAGTATCTAGAACCATTTGGGTCACCCTGTACGGTTATAAAGCCTTTTGGAAAGTTTGGTCCGAAGTGCATTGAGGGTATATTTGTTGGTTATTCAAATCCATTGCGACGTGTTTTCGTTCCAAGTGAGAAGCGGATTATTGAAGCTGCAAATGTTGAATGTCAAGGTTATACTATGCCGCCGCAGAATCCTGGTGATTCATGGCGTTATCATTATGACAAACTTTGGGATTCGTTTGACATGAGAGAAGAATCAGAGGATGATGAAGATTTCTTTGATGAGTTGGATATTTTGCGTGAATATGAGTCGCAGCTAAGATTCCCAGCTGAGTATTCGAGGAGATCAAGGGAAACTTCAAATGACGATGAAGCAGGTCCAAGTAATGCTGGTGAACATGATGATGTCCAACAGAATGAAGTTGCTCAGGATAATCAGTCGGCTCAGAATGATAATCTAGAAGCTGAGAACATGCCAGTATTTGATCATGGTGATTCAGATTCAGATTATGAGGGGGAGCAAATTCAGATTTCAAGTCAAACAAACCAAGTTGGTGAACAAGATGCAGAGCAGAATGTTACTAATCTGGAGGGAAATGTAGATGTTCAAAGTGAAGTGATGCCGCGAACTTTTTCATATCATCCAGACGAGTTGATTATAGGAGAATTGCAAGCTGGTGTTCGCACTCGAAATCAGATTGATAAAGGGCTTACATGTTTTTATACAAAAGTTGCTTCTTTGCAAACTGAATTCTCATTAAGTTGTTTTATCTCGCAGATTGAACCAAGAACTTACAAAGAGGCACTTACTGAAGACTCTTGGGTCAATGCTATGCAGGAGGAACTTAGTCAATTTGAGAAATTGGGAGTGTGGAAGTTAGTTGATTTGCCGGATGGTCATAGGAAAATTAACACTAAGTGGGTGTTCAAGTGTAAGAGGGACGATAGAGGAGTTGTCGTAAGGAACAAAGCTCGACTCGTTGTTCAGGGTTTTAGTCAACAGGAGGGAATTGATTTTACCGAAGTCTATGCTCCTGTCGCACGACTAGAGGCTATCAGAATTTTCCTAGCATTTGCGTCTTGGAAGAACTTCAAAGTTTATCAGTTGGATGTTAAATCGGCGTTTCTTTACGGGAAGGTTAAAGAGGAGGTTTATGTCGGTCAGCCACCGGGCTTTACTGATCCAATCCACAAAAACAAAGTCTACTTATTGGACAAAGCGCTGTATGGTTTACACCAGGCCCCGAGAGCTTGGTACGAGACTTTGTCTCAACACCTACTAGCCAACAAGTTCATTCGTGGAAAAGTGGATGCCACTCTCTTCACTAAAGAAGTCGATGGTCATCTTCTGATAGTTCAGATTTATGTGGACGATATAATCTTTGGGTCGACAAATGAAAATCTATGCAAAGATTTTGAATCAGTGATGAAGCAGAAGTTTGAAATGTCATCAATGGGGGAGATGAAATTCTTTTTGGGTTTACAAGTTGAACAACTTCCTGAAGGAATTTTCATTCATCAGTCAAAGTACGTTCATGATATTCTAGAGAAATTTGGGATGTCAAGTTCTACTCCAGCTGCTACCCCACTTGCAACAAATCATGGGATTCACCCAGATCTCACCGGAGACAGGGCTGATGAAACGTTTTACCGATCCATGATAGGTTCTTTAATGTACCTAACTGCTTCACGTCCTGATATCATGTACCCAACGTGCCTCGCAGCAAGATTTCAGTCTAACCCAAGAGCATCGCACATGATCATTGTGAAGAGGATATTGCGCTACCTAAAAGGAACTCCTTCATTGGGGTTGTGGTATCCTAGAAAAGGCGACTTTACGCTCGAAGGGTATTCCGATTCGGATTTCGGATGCTGCAAAGTCAATTCAAAATCAACAACTGCAGGATGCCAGTTCTTTGGTCCTAGATTGGTTACCTGGCAGTGTAAGAAACAAACGTCTGTGGCGTTATCTACTTGTGAAGCGGAGTACGTATCTGCTAGCAGTTGCTGCTCTCAGATCTTGTGGATACAGCAACAGATGCGCGACTACGGTTTGCAGTTTCTTAACACACCTCTTTTTGTTGATAATGAGGCCGCAATAAATATAACAAAGAATCCAGTACATCACGCTAAAACTAAACACATAGAAATTCGTCATCACTTTATTCGTGATTGCTTTGAGAAAAAGTTGATACGAATTGAGAAAATCCACACTGACGAACAGAAAGCTGATTTACATACCAAAGCTTTTGATAAAAATCGGTTTAAATATTTGTTAAAACTGAACGGTATGAAGCTTCTGTCGGTGTCGGATGGCATAATTGGCGTTGATGAGAGTACTGTTGCGGATGAAGACGAGAAACAATCTGCAATGGTTTGTCGAATTTTTACCTGTTTTGGTATTTAGGGGGAGTAGATGTTTGTACATAGTTATGTTCAGAAAATACAAAAACAGTAAAAAATGCAAAAATACAAAAACATGATAAAATGAAAAAGAGCTTGTGTATATAGGGAAAATGATAGTACATCAGCTAGATGATCACAGTATGCTAAAGATTTGAAAAGTATATAAGAGTTAAACAATCTTACTGATGATGTGTCGATAGGTTTTCGTACATTTAGTAGATTTATTCGGGATATAAACCTAAAATTCAAACTTGTGAATTCGTGGGGAACACTACTTGGATATATAGGTAACCCCTGAAATCTCGTTTGAAAGGTTTCGTAATCTGATATACTAGGTCTTTATACTCTATGATGTCTGGGGTATTATTCCGGGACTTCTGCTGAATGGTAGTTCTGACCTAGTCCCTGGCTAATACTTGCTGCAATGCTTGAAACACAGCATTAAACCCTCAGCATGCTGAAACAATAAAATTGATAAATGCTGCTGTTGTAAGCAAAAAGATCCTCTAAAGGGGACACACCGAAAAGTCGAAGCTGATATCTCTCTGCGTATACGGAAGTATCGATCTGAGATCCCTCGGCCCTCGCATACCTAAATTATATACAGATATCATTGTAGTATTCTCACCTGTAAGACTGATTATTGGGATTCTGGATACGGGAGTATATTCAAGAGGTGGGACACATGAATGATCTAAGTTCATAATTCATCTAAATCGTATCCTGAGTAGATTGAAATTTGTATGAAAATTTAAGATGGATCAGTATATCGACAATCGAGGTAAATTGTTTAAGTCTAAGTATGTAATGTAGCTTAACGGTACTTGTGATTTGTCTGAAAAGCTGATATGATTCCCTGACACGCTCGCCAAAAATATGTTTGTAAATAGTTTACTTTGTTTACTTACTGCAATTTAAGCTTTCTGTTTTTCATTTCTTAGTTTAGAACATTTTATAAAATCCAAAAAGATTTTATTTCTGCTTTATTTTCCGACAAACCAAAGTGGAAAGTTGATTGTTGGATTCTCAGATGTTTGAAGCAGATGCAGGAGATTCTGGACTGAAGAATGAGGAGAGCTTACTTTAAAGAAGTTTGATTTGTTTGAAAAGTCAAAAACAAGTTCATTAACTTGATACTTGTTATTTTCAGAAAATGTTTGAAATTGTTGTTTTAAAATCAGTATTGATTCGTCAAAAGATCAACCAAGGTCATTAATTTGGACTTGGTAGATTAATCAAGTAATCAGGGTCATTAACTTGAACTTGAATACTTGAGTGGATTGTTAAAGCTGATTGAGTTTGTGTTTTATTGTTGAAAAGATAAAATGGTTATGTTTGTTGGTTGAGTAACAGGATTGGACTTCATTATTTCCAACGGAAGCTAAATGACAAAGCTTGAACCAGATATCTCAGATCCTAGCATATCGAGAGGGGGAGTCTGTGAAAGGGGGAGTCTGGATCAACAGTCAAAGGGAAGATTGAAGTTTAAAGTTTAAAGTTTGAAGATAAAGATTGATGAGAGTTTTTACAATGTTTGAAGATTGTTAAAGACAAAGACTTGAAGCCAAAGACTTCATCAACATCCAAGGGGGAGTCTGTTGGTGCACTAAATGTCTGCTGATTACGTCATTATAAAGTCTTGTGTCTAGGATTGTTTGAATGATTACACAATAGGGTTTAAGTTAGGGTTTTTATGTTTTAAACATGAGATTTCGCTTGAGAAGGTATATGTATGCTTGAAGCGAAATCAAACACAAGAGATTTCGCTTGAACAGTCTCAAGCGAAATCACATACTCTATATATAGGGGTTAGGTCATTTGAAGCGGACAGTCAGTTGTCTTTGTATGTGAGTCGAGGTGCTGCTGAATTTTTGTCAGAAATTCATTGTAAAGACTCAGAAGGCATTAATAGAAGGAAAATTAAAAAGAACAAAGCTGTTATGACTTTGTATACATTGATTCCGCCTTTGTATTCAAAGATGAACACCTTAACTGACTTTTAGAGGTCGTACAACGGTCCAACAACTTCTTATTAAATAATAACAATGAAATTTCGAATCAAAACCAAAAACTTGAATAGGCAAATAAAGATGTAAAAAATAGTTTAGTAATACAAAAAGGAAGAAAAACCTAAAGTGATAGCGAGGGAAAGAACAATTATAAGATGATTCAGAAACCTAACAACGAGCAAAGTAATTTAAGTTTAGAGTATAGACAAGTCGGATTCAAACTAGATCAAGAACAATTATGAAACTCTAAAATCAATAACCGAACCAAATTATATCAACTATCAACCACAATAGAAACAATCAGCAAATCTTACAAAGATTGATAAAAAAAATTAAAAACCTAACAACCTGAAAACTAATTTCGATTAAGAGCATCAGAAAAATCAAACTCAAACGTGAACAAGGAAATGAAGAATAAAAACCCTAAAACTAAAAGGGAGAGACATAACCTGGGAGTGCCTTGTGGGAGGGAAATGAATGGGATTTTTAGGGTAAGAGAGGGAAATTAATTTGGGATATTGGGATTGAGCGAGAACATGAATCTATTTGAAAAGATAATTATTTTGGTGTTTTGGTGATATTTAAAAGTTTAAGCCTCAAAAAATCAACTTTATTTTGTATTTACGAGTAAAAAAATCAATTTTATTGTGTATTTTGGTGCTATTAGTAACCTTATCCTCAAATAATTAATTTTTTGGTGGTGTATAACTTGTAAGCATTTAATGGTGGTGTGTAATGTATTTTTAAGTGGTGTGTTTTGTTATTTGGTGCTTTCTATTATAAGATAGCACCCAAAACATGAAATTTACACCACCAAAAAAATGGTTTTGTACTAGTGAGATACGTCCGTTTACACTGGTAAATACAAATAATCGACACATTTTGAAAATATTTCAAAATTGTTTTAAGTGCACAAAGACACATGTAATTTCATAAATAACTTGGGACACTAGTAATTATCTTGTATACAGTTTTACATGCCTGTCAATACATATGGGGCCCGGTACAGAAACCGATAACATGATTAACCGACACACCACTTTTAACCCAAAAAAAGGGTATCCCCAAAATGGGTAGAAAAATATTTTATAATAGCATTAGCATTTGTCAGGTGTATGCCTATACCCTGTGCTTAAGTCGTGGCCATTTGCAATTAAATGATCCGAGGATACTCAGGACACGGTCACGTTAACCCCCAATGTTTAAGTTATCCGACAAAACAGATTAAAACGGGTTATGCGGATTTTCTAGTCACAATCCGACATATGATCCCATACCTGACCAAGCGATAATAATTTACCGTATCCTAAGCCCGTACAGGGAAAATATGTTAAGAGTATTTACCTGGCTTAAATAAGTCTTACAATGCAAGAAAATAATATAAGCACAGTCGTTATCAATTAACTAAAATTGGTTTCAATCTACTGGAATGCCTTAGTCTGGAATGAATGGTATTATAGCCAATTAGAATGTTAACGGGTCCTATTCAAGTCATAGACTTTGATCGATTAACTTAAATTAATGAAAACGGTACATTACACTTGATTAAGCGATGACCGAATAGAATGTAGTTTAAACCCCACAAGTACTAAGACTTGTATAATATGGATAAACAATATACATTCTGTAATTTGAAATGATTTTGAAAAGAATTGACCCGTTTCGGTTAACTTACGTAAACTAGTTACATAAGCTTAACCGTACACACATAGGCGGTATCGGGTAATTTGATGGGCTATAAACAAGTTCAATATGCCAATATACTTTAATTAAGTTGTAACATCAGTAGGTTATCAACTTTGTTTGATCATTATGGTTTAAAACCAAAATATGTACCATTAGGGCATTTATGTCATAATGTGACATAATTTAAGAACTTGTATAAAAATCTAAGTTATGAATAAGCTCATTATGTCAAAACATGTTAATTATGATATCATATTAGTAGGTTATCAAATTTTTATGATCTTCATTGATTAAGACCAAGTTATGCACAAAAGGGCATTTTGGTCATTATTAGGCATATTATAAGAACTTGTGTAAAAACTCAGAACCTGATTATGATCAAGTAGTATAACCATAGAGAGTTATTCTACACTACAATGTGACCATAATACAACTTAAATTCAGTAGCTAAAGTTACTAAATCGGGTCAGAATCGGAAGTCAAAGCAGAAGTCAAACTGCTTGACTTTCGGTTGCAAACCGACATATAAACTAGAAATGACGGGCTGAACATATTCATACATGTTCTAATATTAATTACCAACTGATTTAGTGTAAAAAACATGGGTTAAAACGTTTACAAGTTCATTTTGTAAAGTTTCTGAAAATCTGTCGTTTGACTTTTTATTAAACATAACTTTGACCCGTCATTTGACCAACTTAACGTGATTTCCAGGATATGCCCTTTTGAGGGATTAACACCTACCTTATTACGATCACGTAGCCATGTTCGACTCAAACAATGGCTGGACCATAATGGTCTAAACTGAAAGTCAAAGTAAAAGTCAAATTTGCTTGACTTTAGGCTTATAAAAGCCTATAAAATGAAAAGAATTGTAAAGGAACACTTACAAGTGATCCTTAGAATATTTAGGACTCAGAGGGATGCTTCTACATGATCAGGAACTTCCATAGGAGAGTATAGAAGATAAATGAAGAAGGTGCAAGTTGTGAATATTGAATTAAGCTCCTATTTATAGTTGAGGAGGTTGTATTAGGATGAAGACAGGTGTTAGGTGTGACAATTGTCAAATTTGCAGGTATCCGTACAATTAATTAATATTTAATTTGTGCTTAATGAATGTGCTTGATTACAACTGTGATTAAACTGCTTTCTGTTTTCTGTTACATACATACATATGCATCACATTTTATACTGTCCCTCCATTTATTTCATACAAACTTTAGTGACAAACTTGATACACAAAGCACAGTTAGCACACTGATGGATAACCCAGAAACATGCTGACAATGCCAGCACCTAGACAGACAATGTTTTTGAGGCCAGTGTGAGCCAGAGATAGAATACTACACTAGTAGGGAGTGTAGGGAAGTGAGGACCATAAAACTGCGTCACTAGGTGATAGTAATAGTGCCGGGAACTACCTAAAACATACTTTAAATGCAGAATTCTGCACTAAATAACCAAAATTCAGCATTTAATAATGCTAGTAAAGTGCAAAAACTTGGCAAACTAGTCCTAGACACTTTCCAAAGTGTAGGGAATTAAATGTGTCACTAAAAACATTATAAAAGACACTTTATGGATTAATTTAGCACTTTAACGGGCAACACCCAACCGAACAACCGGACATTACCCGGAACACAAAAATATTGTCAAACACATTGCTTTTATTTTTCTGAGCTAGTAGGGGTCCCCGAACACCCTAACAAACTATATAATTAAACACACACATAAGACACTAACTAAAACACTTGGTTCCTAACTAGATTGCAACTAAGCCATTTGAAACACAACCCCATACCCCCCCTGGAAACGGTCACCATGGGTGTCCCCACCCATGGATTTCTTTGATTATTAAATGAGATCATGTAGTTGGATAAAAGAACATAATACACATAGGTTATTAAGGTTTGAGGATTATAAGAAGAATTAGAGGGTTACCACTCTCTCACTTCACAACACAACATCAAACTCAACTCTTCTCCTCCTTTCTTCTTCTTGTTCGGCCGACCCCAAGCACACCACCATCACCACCTTCAAGTTTTCTTTCATGCAATCTCTAGTGATCCAAGGGTGTTAAAGATCATACAAGCAAGCTTGGTGTGTTCGGAAGCTCAAGGACCGCTCTCGTTTCCTTTTATCCACCACTTTTACGCTCTTGAACTCCCCTAGCCTTGTGCTAGTAGTAAGTGCCTTAGATCTACATATTCTTCATATTTTTGTTGGTTAATAGTGAAAAGAATGATGAAAATATAAAAACTCTAAAGAACATAAACAAAGTCTTGACATAAACTAACTATGAGATGTAGTATGGTTGAAGAAATGATGAAATCATGTTGTTCTTATGTTGTTATGCTTGTTGAATGTTGTTTGCTAGATAAAATGATATGGTTCATCATATAGACTTGCTAGATCATGTTTAAAGACATGAACTAGCAAGATGTGAAAGATAGAAATGTTGTGGATGATGGAATCATCCACACACAAACTATGAACTTGAATAAATATATGTTTTCTTGAAAAATAAAGATCAAAATGAGTTATAATCTTGTCGATCTAAAGATCCATGAGTGGTTTTTCGAAAGAACCAAGTGAAACGTATAAGTCTTGTTAAAACTCGGATCTTACATAAACTAAACCCATTTTTAGTGGATAAACAAGTGTAGAAACACTTGTGTAACAAGAAAATTTCACAAAGGAATATTTTCAGAGAATGTGACTAGAAGTTGTAAAAGTTCAAACTCTTTAAAAATAAAGTTTTTAAAGAATCAATCACATCTTTAAAGATAACAAGACTTACTAAGTGTGCTAGTAAGTTACTACATGTTCTTATAAATCTTGAAGTTCATAAGTTTATGGTTTATGCTTGTTTTTGACAAATTTGGCAAATAAAGGTTGTATATTGTTGATTGAGAATTGATTGAATGATTTTACAAAAGAAAATGATACGCTAGTAAGCGTGGACGCCTCCATTTACAAAGGAAACTCTGGCGAAATTTTTCTAAAATCCAACACTTAGAAATATTTTTCTAATAAGTGTTTACAAATATACTTCTAACTTTATTTTCAAAATAAACTTCGCCATGATTTTTATTACAAAAATATTAAGTGCCGGAGGTTAATCTTCGTAAATAAAATTTGATAAATATATATTTAGAATATGTATTTATTACTAAAACTCTTGTGTGATTGTTCGTTTATTTTGTGAACTAGATATATTATTTTTAGGGTAAAAATAATATAACTTATGACACCATAAAAATTACGACTCCAAAATAATACCAAAACTCCCACAAATTAGATATTTAAGTTACACACGTAATATTATGAAACCGAACAAGAAAACGTAACTTATGAAATATTCCGAGAGATACCATTACACTATATTTTTGGTAAATATTATTTTGGGAATGAATGAAGTGAAAATATGATTTCGTAAATATTACAAAGTATATTATATTTTTGGCAACGAGAAAATATATTATTTTTGGGAGTTAAAAATATATTTTTCCTAGTATATTTAGAAGATATATAATTTTTGAGAAAAATGTATATTTTCTGGGACAATACATGATCGAACAAAATAAGTTATATATATTTAAGTGGGACTTGAAATATATGGTTTTGGAAATATATATTGGGAATATATTAACATATTTTTTTATTTGGAACAATACACCGAAATACGACGCCACTACTTGGCAAGATATACAAATACAAATACGAAAATACATGTATGAGATACCCCCATCCTTGGGAAGGAAAATACGAAGTTAAAATACTTGAGAAGTAGGAATATGAAATATTGTTTAGCAATTAATCCAAACGTCAACTAATGGTTATAACTTGGAATAATTTTGGGAACACAAGAAACGTAACTCAAAAACCTTCATACTAAACAAAGGCACGGCCCGTTCGTCTAATAGACGTTAGTACACTGTAGGTAGTCGTGTTGGCTGAGGAGACTTGGGTTACACATACTGAAGACGCAATACAGTGAGTTCATGTCCCCCTTTTCTCTTAACTGTTTTTAGTTTTATAACTTCGGGGGTGAAATACATGTTACAATTATTAAGGACATCTTTATACATGGTATGGTTAGCTTAAGGAGGGTTAGGACGTTCAGATCATGTGAGTGGGTAGGTGGAACTTAAGGCCATTAATCCTCGTTGTAGGACCGAGGGTCATGAGTGTTAGATCTATTCGGGTGTAGCGAGCCCCACTCCTGAGTCCGCTGAGTGGACCATGAGGTGACTATGATCCCGACGCCAAAATCTGCTAGGTTTGAGTCTTCCTGCATCACTTCACACATATCATTGGCTTTGCAACCCAATGGTGATCTCTTTTTCCTTAATTGCTACATACCAGGGATTTTCATACATACAGACACATTACAAAGGTTTATACATACTCACTTATACATGAACTCGCTCAACTTTATGTTGATTTTTCAAACTACATGTATTTCAGGGAATTAACGGATCTGGCGAAATATGCATAAGTCAAGCTGCGTTGAATAAGATGTCATCCAGGGCAATAAGTTTAGGAGGTGTAACCCTTACCTGGACGGGTTACATGTCTTAAACCTCGTTTTAGTAAAAGTCTTTTGTTGTGTCTTATGAATACGTTTTAGAAAAGTATGGTTTGTAAATTATTTCCAAACACTGATGTTGTGGTATTTTAAAACTTAATGAATGGATGAACGTCTTGTATTTTTATCATATAACATTGTTATGATTGTTGCTATGGTATTAAGAAGTCACACCAAAATAATCCACGCTTCCGCAAAAGCCAGGGTGTGACAGCTTGGTATCAGAGCCTCGATCATAGCGAACTAGGATTCTTTCTCGAGTCTAGACTATGATCATCAGGGCTCTCACGAAAACATTTTCAAACATTTTTACATTGCATACACAAAACGTCCAGATCTAGGGAACAAACATTTTTACAAACAAAAAGGGCACAAATACACATTTCCAAATTTATACTTATAATTCAGTCTTAGAGACTGAGGGAGAGAGACTGAGGGAGGATCAGTCTTAGAGACTGAGGGAGGATTGGTCTTAGAGACCAGGGAATTAGTCTTAGAGACTGGGAAAGTTGGTCTTAGAGACCAGGGAGCTAGTCTGAGAGACCAGGGAGTTAGTCTGAGAGACCAGGGAGTTGGTCTTAGAGACCAGGGAGTTAGTCTGAGAGACTAGGAAGTTCAGTCTAAGAGGCTGGGTGGGATAGTCTGGGGAAGACTAGGATGATTACATGCTTACATTGTCCTTACTTACACGCTTAATTGCTAATTATGGATATACATGCTATGACTATTATGTACCGGCGCACATGTCACACTATTTAGAAGGCGAGTTATCAGACATTGATAACCCTACGACCGCCGCCACAGATGATGAGACTGCATCTGCGTCAGAGATATTTACGTCAGACACTGAGGGTGATCCAGATATGCTGACCAAGTACGAGGACGACTTCCAACAGTCCGCGCTACCAGATTTTGGTGATACTTTACCTTTGCGGGTGGTTTCTCTGACAAGAATCCTTCTGTCACTCTTATTTCAGTCCATGACCCCTTCGTCACTGGTCATCCCGATGATGAGCACACCATGGCTCCGATCCTCGACAATGTGCCTCCTGTGGACATTCCTTCCGACGGTTGGCTACTCGACGAACAACTGACGATGACGTTGACATGTTTATTGATGGTCCTCCTGCTGACGCCCATGATAATAGAAAGTTAGACGAGAACATTATTACACATTTCACTTCTGAGACCTCTGTTATCAAGCTATCCTCTGATTTTGGTGTACACACTCGATTTCAGACTCCTTTGAGTCTATGACATCTGCAGCCTTATAGATAGCCGGATTACAGCTTTCTACTACTGACACAGACGACGATGACATGACTGCTGCACTATCACCTGCTTAAGGCACCACACCGTTACACGACCCGGAGCCTGCTCCTGAGCCAGCTCCTGTTCCTTTTGGGTTAGCTTGATGCTGCACCTACTGGTCCTGCACCCTTACTTGATCATGACCCTGTTTCCTGGGATTACCAGACATTGCACCCCTTATACCCGACCCAGTACATGCACCTAATGATCTTCCTATCAGTTGAGACGTTTGTTCCTGCACCTTCACCCGCTGAAGTTGCTCTTGTGAAGACCGACGTCCATTGCGCCATCATGACTATCACTTTCTTTCAAGACATACCCGCACCTGTAACATCAACTGCAATTTGAAGATATGAGTCGTAGAATGTTGGAGCTTGAGCTGACACCACATTTGGTAACTTCAAATGCAAAACATTACATAACCGAAAACATGATTTAAGTGTCTACATCACAAGATAACATACTGTCTAAAAAGTTTATGTAAGACACCCCGTCCTCCACCCTGTCTATTGCCAGCATACTTTGATCCGCCACATACATCAAGGTTCCTTTTGCGCTCTTGACCGTTGCTATTACACCGTTCCCAGGATTCTGATGCTCATTTCTTTACTGTCAAGCAGCAGATCAGCTAATTGTTTCGACGTATATACAAGCTCGAGGAGGAGTTCACGCATGTTAACAGTTTACCTTTCTTTCCTCCTCCACCTCAGTCACCAGTATAGTTGATATCTGGATTATGCGGATTGCATTACATTTGGGTAAAGACACGAATGATAAGCCGGGATTGTGGAGACTTTTGAAGACCACGTCTGACTACGTAATTGTGATACACTGATATACTTGTTGGGCAAGGGTAGAGTGACCCTGTACCCCCTTTCGATGTAATACAGTTTGTTAGACAATTCGTGGTTGGTAAATAATGAAAGCTCAATCACAACATTCTCGTTATATACGTTATTGGAATTACCTGTTCGTGTTATGACATGGGATGTTATGTGTTTACTTGCGATTGATGAATGTTATTACATACGCGAACTACATACTTATATACATAAGGACCTGACCTAACCTATCTTCTTTTAAAAGATGTCGATACAAGGGAACCTCGAGACCAACAACCCTCTGCCAGCAACAGCGGCAGAACTACGAGAGCGCATCTCACAGGCCATTGCACAGCTCGAGGCCCTTCGCCCCAAGCATAGCGGAAGTACCTCTGGAAGCAACCCACCTCATGGCTGTACCTATAAGCAGTTCCTCGACTGCGAGCCTCCGAACTTTGACGGCACTGGAGATGCCATAACCTTTGTGAAATGGACCGAAAATATGGATTTTGTTTTGCGAGTGAGCGGATGTACGCCAGAACAACAAGTCCCATATGCGTCAGGGTCGCTTCGAGATGGGGCCTGGTCATGGTGGAACTCTCAGATTCGAATGATGGGCATAGCTGCTACGAACACTCTAACATGGGATGAGCTGAAGGAAATGATGCGTAAGGAGTATTGTTCTCAGATGGCGATCCAGAAGCTAGAATTCGAATTCTGGAAGCTAAGGATGGAGGGTCCAAATGTGGCGGAGTATGTGCAAAAACTTCACGATTTATCGCGGGTTGTTCCGTACCTAGTAGAACCAGAGTTGAAAAGGATGGAGCCATTCATCTGGGGATTAGTGCCTTAGGTCCTGCGCTTAATGACAGTATCAGCTCCGCTAACAACCATCGATGCAATCAAGTTAAGTGCGGCACTCTGTAAAGAAGCAGTTAGACTGGAAAAGCTTTCAAACCCTGATAAGAAGAAGGAAACTCAGGTGGAGTCATCCGGAAAGAACAAGAGAAAGCCCGCTGACTTCCAGGAGAATGCCCGAACGAATAGCAAGAACAAAGCCAAAAAGAGGAAAGAGTACACGGGGATCCTACCTAAGTGCGGTAACTGCTTACTTCATCATGTCGGGCCATGTAAGGATGGGAGAAGTGATGACTCTGACAAGGTAGGGCATGTCAAGGAGACGTGTCGGATCGGAGTGGAACACGGAAACGAAGGTCAAGTTGATAACGAGGATCACGGAGGAAGCAACGACAACGACGACTATCAAAGTAGGACCATTAAAGAACAAATACCCGTTCGAGGTTGTTTTGACTGTGGGGACAAAGGGCATATTAAGAAGGATTGCCCTAACAACAATCAAGCCAATGTTGAGATTTGCGTGGAAGCTAATCCGAGAGGTGCTGGGTGCAAGTACCACCATGAATGTCAATGTCAGAAGCCTAAGTGCGGTAGGTGTGGAAAGAAAGGACATAATAAGGATGCCTGTTGGGCGGGGAGTCCCTGACAAGGAGGGAATGATGACGACAACCAGGACAGAAGTAATAATAATAATAAATTCCTAGGCTGCTACCGATGTGGGAACGTGGGGCACTTTAGGAAAAATTGCCCAAGGAGGATTTACCAAGACCGTGAAGGGACATCCAACATTGGAGCTCGTGAAGCACGCGGGGGTCCAAACATGGCCATCGGTACGTCTCATAGTAGTCAGTATTGTGCGTCTGTGCTATTTGATATTATTGTCGAATTTTAGCTTCAGAATATACTTGTTTTAGTAGTAAGTAAGATAGATACCCAGTACTCGATGGAACTAGCTAAGTGAAGCTAGTGGAAACCAACGCCGTAACTAGAAACGGCAAGATAGGACCCAGAGAGCGTAAGTTTACGCTTGATCGGCTGCCAGTTGAGTTGGGGAACTTCGACGAAGTAATCGAGATGGATTAATTTCCGAGTGATCGAGCGGAGATTGATGTTCGCATCCCGGTGGCGAGTAAAGGAACGATCGTGACTTATGAAATAGGATACGCCTCTACAACTTACCAATTGCCTAAAGGCATAGGAGTTATTGCGTAAAGGATGTGTTATCCTCTTGGCTCATGTCGGGGACAAGGGAGCCTAAGAACCAAGACTCGAAGGTATCCCTGTGATAAGGGAATATCCTGAAATCTCCCCCGAAGACTTACCAGAATTATCTCCTCAACGACTAGTCGAATTTCGCATCGATTTGATTCCAGGCGTCGCGCCTGTAGTCAATACACCTTAACGACTTACACTTTCGGAGATGCAAGGATTGACAGTGAAGCTTCAGAAGTGGATAGAGAAGGAAGATAACAGACCAAAATTTCTGTTTTGGGTAACCCCAGTTCTGCTCACCAAGAGAAAGGACGATGATTTTCAAATGAACATCAAACTACCAGGAGCCGAACGAGCTAGCCAACAAGGGTCAGCAACTCTTGCTAAGGATTGACGAACTACTCATTTGACTAACTGCGAGGATCCAACCAGTATTTCCCGGCTGATCGATGATCGAGTAGCTGTAAATTCAGGAAGAAAGTATACTGGGAGAAAATTGTGGGACAATAACTTGTTTTTAAACGTACTCAAGAATGGCGTTTCCTACACGATGCACAGAGCGATTCCACACCGAATACGAAACTCTGAGCATCTAGGAAACATGTACTTAGGACCATCGGGAACCAGGTCCAAACCCACAAGGGTTGTTACCTAGCTGACACCATAAACCTGACACATATGTCAGTTCCGTTGACCAAACAGAGAGTACTTGAATTTCTTTTACTTCTAGCTAGTAGATGTTTGCACCTCTACTCCCCTAAAGGGTAGTTGCATCACGTTAATTTTCTTCGCTGAGAGCGAACACATATTCGCTTCGACATTTGGTCATTTCTTCATTCTAGTAGATACTCATTATTCTTTTTCTGGGAAACTTATTTGTCACACATGCACCATTTAATACGCATGTGGTTTCGTTTCGAATAAACACTTCATTAAAATTCAAATATTACCTTGCTGCTAATTTGTGATTCAAATGACCTACATTATTGTGACTATTGACTCTTTTGTTACCAAGTCGACACACTGGCTTGAGACTCCTCTTCTTTCAAGTTACAGTCATGGTTAATCTTTGTGACCATGCCATGATTCCTTCATTGATACATAAGTTTATTGTTAGGTTACGCTGAAACCAAGTTCAATTGCTTGAACTTATCCAATTCGCATATTTAAGACATCATATGATGTATTGAGAGCATCGTATTCAAGTATCTTCGCAAATGTTCTTTCGTTACGAGTCATAGTAGACTTAGTTAGTCTACGGTCCCACTAAATCGTTTGTCGAATTCAACACTTTGCGGTGGAACCTTCATGAAATCTAAGCTTGCGCTAATTTGGTTACGCACCTACTACGCGGATTTAATTGTTTATTCATTGACTTGCCCTAAATCTGTTTTGTTTATCACAATCAAAGCAGTCTCAACACAGTTATGTATTAAGGCAAGGGTACATAGATTCATTTCATGGAACAATGTACCTCCTAACGATTCTTTTATTACGAAATAAATACCTTGCAGTATTTATTGTTTCCCACCTTCAACCAAAAACAGTGGCTCTTTGATGTTCCATATTCAACTGAAAATACTATGACATTGTGTAAAACAAATCTTCAGGCTTGTTCGGTACATAATCATTTGATTCCCAACACGGTGAATTGGTTCAGTCACCACCATACTTGAATTATGTCATTTCGACACCTCTTGGTGTCATTACAAACTAGTAGCTTGTGCTAATCACGGTCAACCATTTCACACAAAGCTGCATATACTTTCGTTTGGCTTGTCATTTAAACATTTTCGATGCAACTACAAGGAGACACCAAATTCACTTGAATTTCATTTGGCGCACTTTCGCAATTCAAGAATTTCAACACACTAAACCTTACCATTCGTTTATTCGGGAGTTGACAGATCATTTTACTATTACGTTTGAGTGGTTGATCTTAAATTCATATAGCGGATGCTATGGTTTGTGAAAACTCGTTTGCATATTGCGATCGATCGTTTGAGAATCTTATTAGTCAAAACTCCTCTTTTGTGGAACCCCCGCTAGCTGGATTACACTAGACTATACGTCAAATACGTCTTGCACCTTTGACATCAAACGCTAAAGCACGCACCTTTTACCCATAGGATTCGGGTGGTTATATATTCTTGGACTCACCTGATGTGAGTAAGGTTAGATTCGGTTTAGTGATTATTTACCTCGGTATTATTCATATGTATACACATGTGACGCAACCATAAGGAGTTAAGGTAGTACAAATTTCGAGGACGAAATTTTCTTAACGGGGGGAGAATGTGACAATTGTCAAATTTGCAGGTATCCGTACAATTAATTAATATTTAATTTGTGCTTAATGACTGTGCTTGATTACAACTGTGATTAAACTGCTTTCTGTTTTCTGTAACATACATACATATGCATCACATTTTATACTGTCACTCCATTTATTTCATACAAACTTTAGTGACAAACTTGATGCACAAAGCACAGTTAGCACACTGAACGGATAACCCAGAAACATGTTGACAATGCCAGCACCTAGACAGACAATGTTTTTGAGGCCAGTGTGAGCCAGAGATAGAATACTACACTAGTAGGGAGTGTAGGGAAGTGAGAACCATAAAACTGCGTCACTAGGTGATAGTAATAGTGTCGGGAAGTACCTAAAACATACTTTAAATGCAGAATTCTGCACTAAATAACCAAAATTCAGCATTTAATAATGCTAGTAAAGTGCAAAAACTTGGCAAACTAGTCCTAGACACTTTCCAAAGTGTAGGGAATTAAATGTGTCACTAAAAACATTATAAAAGACACTTTATGGATTAATTTAGCACTTTAACGGGCAAAACCCAACCGAACAACCGGACTTTACCCGGAACACAAAAATATTGTCAAACACATTGCTTTTATTTTTCTGAGCTAGTAGGGGTCCCCAAACACCCTAACACACTATATAATTAAACACACACATAAGACACTAACTAAAACACTTGGTTCCTAACTAGATTGCAACTAAGCCATTTGAAACCCAACCCCATCCCCCCCCTGGAAACGGTCACCATGGGTGTCCCCACCCATGGATTTCTTTGATTATTAAATGAGATCATGTATTTGGATAAAAGAACATAATACACATAGGTTATTAAGGTTTAAGGATTATAGGAAGAACTAGAGGGTTACCACTCTCTCACTTCACAACACAACATCAAACTCAACTCTTCTCCTCCTTTCTTCTTCTTGTTCGGCCGACCCCAAGCACACCACCATCACCACCTTCAAGTTTTCTTTCATGCAATCTCTAGTGATCCAATGGTGTTAAAGATCATACAAGCAAGCTTGGTGTGTTCGGAAGCTCAAGGACCGCTCTCGTTTCCTTTTATCCACCACTTTTACGCTCTTGAACTCCCCTAGCCTTGTGCTAGTAGTAAGTGCCTTAGATCTTCATATTCTTCATATTTTTGTTGGTTAATAGTGAAAAGAATGATGAAAATATAAAAACTCTAAAGAACATAAACAAAGTCTTGACATAAACTAACTATGAGATGTAGTATGGTTGAAGAAATGATGAAATCATGTTGTTCTTATGTTGTTATGCTTGTTGAATGTTGTTTGCTAGATAAAATGATATGGTTCATCATATAGACTTGCTAGATCATGTTTAAAGACATGAACTAGCAAGATGTGAAAGATAGAAATGTTGTGGATGATGAAATCATCCACACACAAACTATGAACTTGAATAAATACATGTTTTCTTGAAAAATAAAGATCAAAATGAGTTATAATCTTGTCGATCTAAAGATCCATGAGTGGTTTTTCGAAAGAACCAAGTGAAACGTATAAGTCTTGTTAAAACTCGGACCTTACATAAACTAAACCCATTTTTAGTGGATAAACAAGTGTTGAAACACTTGTGTAACAAGAAAATTTCACAAAGGAATATTTTCAGAGAATGTGACTAGAAGTTGTAAAAGTTAAAACTCTTTAAAAATAAAGTTTTTAAAGAATCAATCACATCTTTAAAGATAACAAGACTTACTAAGTGTGCTAGTAAGTTACTACATGTTCTTATAAATCGTCAAGTTCATAAGTTTATGGTTTATGCTTGTTTTTGACAAATTTGGCAAATAAAGGTTGTATATTGTTGATTGAGAATTGATTGAATGATTTTACAAAAGAAAATGATACGCTAGTAAGCGTGGACGCCTCCATTTACAAAGGAAACTCTGGCAAAAATTTTCTAAAATCCAACACTTAGAAATATTTTTCTAATAAGTGTTTACAAATATACTTCTAACTTTATTTTCAAAATAAACTTCGCCATGATTTTTATTGCAAAAATATTAAGTGCCGGAGGTTAATCTTCGTAAATAAAATTTGATAAATATACATTTAGAATATGTATTTATTACTTAAACTCTTGTGTGATTGTTCGTTTATTTTGTGAACTAGATATATTATTTTTAGGGTAAAAATAATATAACTTATGACACCATAAAAATTACGACTCCAAAATAATACCAAAACTCCCACAAATTAGATATTTAAGTTACACACGTAATATTATGAAACCGAACAAGAAAACGTAACTTATGAAATATTCCGAGAGATACCATTACACTATATTTTTGGTAAATATTATTTTGGGAATGAATGAAGTGAAAATATGATTTCGTAAATATTACCAAGTATATCATATTTTTGGCAACGAGAAAATATATTATTTTTGGGAGTTAAAAATATATTTTTCCTAGTATATTTAGAAGATATATAATTTTTGAGAAAAATGTATATTTTCTGGGACAATACATGATCGAACAAAATAAGTTATATATATTTAAGTGGGACTTGAAATATATGGTTTTGGAAATATATATTGGGAATATATTAACATATTTTTTTATTTGGAACAATACACCGAAATACGACGCCACTACTTGGCAAGATATACAAATACAAATACGAAAATACATGTATGAGATACCTCCATCCTTGGGAAGGAAAATACGAAGTTAAAATACTTGAGAAGTAGGAATATGAAATATTGTTTAGCAATTAATCCAAACGTTAACTAATGGTTATAACTTGGAATAATTTTGGGAACACAAGAAACGTAACTCGAAAACCTTCATACTAAACAAAGGCACGGCCCGTTCGTCTAATAGACGTTAGTACACTGTAGGTAGTCGTGTTGGCTGAGGAGACTTGGGTTACACATACTGAAGACGCAATACAGTGAGTTCATGTCCCCCTTTTCTCTTAACTGTTTTTAGTTTTATAACTTCGGGGGTGAAATACATGTTACAATTATTAAGGATATTTTTATACATGGTATGGTTAGCTTAAGGAGGGTTAGGACGTTCAGATCATGTGAGTGGGTAGGTGGAACTTAAGGCCATTAATCCTCGTTGTAGGACCGAGGGTCATGAGTGATAGATCTATTCGGGTGTAGCGAGCCCCGCTCCTGAGTCCGCTGAGTGGACCATGAGCCCAACGCCAAAATCTGCTAGGTTTGAGTCTTCCTGCATCACTTCACACATATCATTGGCTTTGCAACCCAATGGTGATCTCTTTTTCCTTAATTGCTAAATACCGGGGATTTTCATACATACAGACACAATACAAAGGTTTATACATACTCACTTACACATGAACTCGCTCAACTTTATGTTGATTTTTCAAACTACATGTATTTCAGGGAATTAGCGGATCTGGCGAAATATGCATAAGTCAAGCTGCGTTGAATAAGATGTCATCCAGGGCAATAAGTTTAGGAGGTATAACCCTTACCTGGACGGGTTACATGTCTTAAACCTCGTTTTAGTAAAAGTCTTTTGTTGTGTCTTATGAATATGTTTTAGACAAGTAGGGTTTGTAAATTATTTCGAAACACTGATGTTGTGGTATTTTAAAACTTAATGAATGAATGAACGTCTTGTATTTTTATCATATAACATTGTTATGATTGTTGCTATGGTATTAAGAAGTCACACCAAAATAATCCACGCTTCCGCAAAAGCCAGGGTGTGACATTAGGGTTCATCTAAGATCACCCCAAGTGTCCATAGACGTGTCTCCTACTGAGCAAGAGTGGCATTGTGTGTGAAAGGTGGCAAAGGGGCAGACTTGCTTGCCCTCCAAACAAAATTGCCACTAGAGTCCCTTATGGACCGTAAGGGATAAGTCCTTGGGGTCCGTAAGGACCTTATGCGCGCACAGTTTTCAACATTCTTACGGACCGTAAGCCATAAGGCTTTGCAGTCCGTATCCGCTACTCAAAAGCTAAAAAAATACTTGCTTGCGGTCCGTAAGCACTAAGGCGTACGGTTCGTAAAGGGTCACTCAGAGGCAATAAATTAGCATGTTGACACCTTAGTCCCTCCACGTTCAAACTTTCAAAAAGTTGTCAAAATTAGTCCCTCTTGTCCAATTTATTAGAGATAATTGAGAGTATGGACACGTGTCATTGAGTATGGACACGTGTCATTGTATAACTCGACACGAGTTTACGAGGTGTTACATCCTCACCCATTTAAAAGAAATATCGACCTCGAGATTTTATTCAAAAAGATGGCGGTACTTTTGTCGCATAGTGGACTCAACCTCCCACGTATATTCGGGGCCACAATGGGCATCCCATTTAACCTTTATAATAGGTATTATTTTCCTTCAGAGCTTCTTAACCTGTCGATCCTCGATCAAAATCTGTTTCTCAACAAAACTCAGGTTTTCATTAATTTGCACATCGTGATATGACATTGCTAGCGACTCATCGGCTAGACATTTCTTTAAAATGCAGATGCAGAATACATCATGTATTCCACTAAGCTCCCCACTGATCCGTCATATTTGATTATCTCGAATGGTCCGATATACCTTGGGCTCAACTTGCCCTTCTAACTGAAACACATTACACCCTTCCAGGGTGAAACCTTCAGTAATACCTTGTCCCTAACTTGGAACTTAAGAGGTTTACGCCTATTGTCTGCATAACTTTTCTGCATATCCCTGGAAGCTTTGAGATGATCACGGATCTATTCAATCTTCTCCATGGTCTTGAGGATAATCTCTGGCCCAGATAGTTGGGCTTCCCCAACTTTAGCCTAACAAACGGGTGTTCGACATTTTCTCCCATACAAGGCCTCAAAAGTAGCAGCCTTGATGCTTGTATGATAATTGTTATTGTAGGAGAATTCTATTAGGGGGAGATGGTCATCCCAACTACCACCAAAGTCAATCACACATGACCTAAGCATGTCTTCCAAGGTTTAAATAGTACGCTCACTCTATCCATCAGTCTGAGGATGGTAAGCCATACTGAAGTTCAATCTCGTACGTAATGATTGCTAGAAACTTTTCCAGAAGAGAGATGTATATCTAGTATCTCTATCGGATACAATAGATACTGGCACACCATGCTGGGACATAATCTCGTCCACATAGAGTTTAGCCAATTTGTCAGAACTATACGTCTCCTTGATTGGCAAAAAGTGGGCTCAATTAGTCAGCCTATCGACGCTGACCCAAATCATGTCATTGCCATGTTTGGTCTTAGGTAACTTGGTAATCTGATCCATAGTTATCATTTCCCATTTCCACGTGGGAATTTCAAGCTGTTGTAGAAGTCCTGACAGTTTTTGGTGTTTAGCTTTAACTTGTGAACACGTCAGACACTTAGCTACGTAGGTGGCTATGGATTTCTTCATACCCATCCACCAATATTTCTTTCTCAGATCTTGATACATCTTATCACCTCCAGGGTGAACAGAATATTTAGAGCTATGCGCTTCCTGGAGGATTAGATTTCTAAGTCCTCCAAAGATAGGAACCCAGATTTGATCATTCAATCTAAGGATTCCATCTTTTCCAGGTGATAACTAATTAACAGTTCCACCCAATCCTTCACTTGAAATATTAGCCTCTAACAAGGCTTGCTTTTGAGCATCCAATAGCTTCTTATTTACGCTAATCTTGAGTTCAATACTCTTGGCATTAATCCGAGTCGGTTTAACCCTTTCCTTGCGACTTAGTGCATCGGCAACCACATTTGCTTTTCCAGGATGATAGCAAATCTCGCAATCATAGTCATTCAAAGTTTCCATCCAGCGACGTTGTCGCATGTTCAAATCTTTTTGGTTAAACAGATGCTGGGGACTTTTATGGTCAGTGTATATGATACACTTCGTGCCATATAAGTAATGTCTCCTCAAATTTAGTGCAAATACAATGGCACCCAACTCCAAGTCGTGGGTTGTGTAATTCCTTTCATGCACCTTTAGTTGTCGTGATGCATATGCAATCACTTTGCCTCTCTGCATAAGCACACAGCCCATGCCTGTACGCGAGGCATCACAATAGACAACAAAATCCTCAATACCCTCAGTTAGAGTTAGAACTGGAGCATTGCTCAGTTTGTGCTTTAGAATCTCAAAGGATTCTTGCTGTTTGGGACCCCTAGTAAAATTTGACATTCTTGCGGGTTAGGGTGGTCAAAGGAGTGGCTATTCTTGAGAATTCTCAATGAACCTTCAATAATAACCAGCCAATCCTAAGAAGCTACGTATATCAGAAAGCGTCTTTGTAATACCCTTAATAATTTTAACATTTCTTTCTCATTTAAAGTAAGCATTTTTACGACAAAAATGCCACTTACAAAAACTTTTACATCAAAAGTATTCACATATGTTTAAAACATTCAAAATACTAATTTTAAGTGTCTACATAATTCACATTATTGAAACGAAACAAAACAAGATCAATGTGGAAGCTTCATTAATCATGTGTTCGGTTCTTGTTACTCGCTTGATCTTCATCCGAAATCCCAGTATCATTCACCTATAATCAAAACCAACATTAACATTAGTTATGAAGACTTTGAAAACCATTTATATAAGTTCCTTAAGCTGAATAAACAAACAACAACAAATTTCCAGGATTTATACCCGTCGCGTGTCGCGATGGGATTAGCTTTGGTGGTCGTGTGACGCGACGATCGTCGTGTAGCGCGACGGTGTTCCGGGTTAGCCTTCGCGTGATGCCAAGACCCTGTTTCGATATAATGTTTCTTATTTTTTGAGCTACATTTTCCCAGCTATGCATTCTTTCCAAGTTCCAACTTATAACTAGCATAACTTACAATTTACTTATCCGATTTACACGATTCTTGTTTCTATACGACTGTAATACATTTACCTCTATGTTTATTACCTCGGTTCGCAACAAACTTGATTTATAAGCTAACGAATTATAAATCTCTTATGCGATTGTTCGACCCGTTTCACTTTAACACCATAGCACATGTTTTATAACAATGTTTAATTCTTGCCATTTTTACCCATTCCGGGCTTGTTAGAAACTAGCGTTTTCGCTTCCATTACATGGTTTGCCGACGTGTTTATATCATGCTTGATATCTCCAATTCAAGCATATATTCTTCTTTCAAAATTCAATAAAATTGAGTTTTCTAAGTTTTGACCCAAATTCAAGGTTCATCAATCAAATTTTTACGTGTCCGTTTCTTGGCTTACACATTAAATTTGCCGGTTTATTGCACGACATTCCAGTCACTTAAAATCGCTCTCTTTCTAACTATCAATTTTGACTCTTTTGGTTGTCGAGTGAATTCCATCACTTCATTGACTTACCAAACACATACATTTTTGCTATATCAACATTAAACATATCTAAGTATCTATTTTGACTCGTTTGGTTGTCGAGTGAATTCCATCACTTCATTGACTTACCAAACACATACATTTTTTCTATATCAACATTAAAATATCAACGACTAAGCTTGTCTACATAAATGTAACGAAACGACAAGTCGCGTACCTTCAAAGCTTTTCCTTCAAGCGCACGTCCGTTCCAACTTAACGGCTTGAAGATTCACCTGCTTTGCTTATAGAGTTCAACCAACATCCTGTTTAGAACTCGTATTATCCCATATTACACGTAATTCATCAAATTTGCCAATTACGCGTTTCTTTCATAATTTCAACATATCAACATTCGTTTATGCATTTTAACAAACACCTTGTGGGCAAGATTTGTACATCTTTTATCTAGTTCATTACTAACTTTTAACCAACTTTTAATTATCAAAATCAATCCCTTAGGTCTAGTATTCATGAACAATATGAAGAACTTGCATATAACATCAATTTTCATAACCTTAACACTCAAATTCATGTGTTCATCATATTATTATTAAAACCCACTTAACACATATATGGGTGATCATCAAATCCCTAGTTTTCACACTAATTCATCAAGTTTTTAACTAGGGTTTGTTTCCAGACACGGATTCAACACAAATCACTCATACATTCTATATTCATTCAGAATTACGATTATGAGTGTTCATCAATAATTCAAGGTATCACCAAAAGAAAAAAATTGACATACCTTGGAATCCTCTAACTTGAGTGATCACTAAATTCAGCTTAGTTTTGATTTAGATCCGATTTTCTTCTTGAATTTGGTTGAATTTTTGTGATTTAGGGTTCAAAAAGAAGAACCCTTTCTTGGCTCTATGGAAACGTCGACCAGAACACACTTTGTGTGTGTTTTGGTTTTAATTTTTGTTTTAATTAAAAATCTTTCCACACTTAATCCTTTTAGTCCCTCGAGTTATCAAAGGTTATAAAAAGGGTTACCAATTCAAGTTTTCTTTATTGATTTAAAACACATGTTAGATCGTGTTTGTGACCCTAAACAGTCAGTAAATGCAGTTCATCTTCATTTACTAAGGCGGAATCAAAGTAAACAAAGTCACACAACTTGTTTCCTTTTCAATTCTTCTCTTTTACTGATTTCCGAGTCTTTACAATGATTTCTGATGAAATTTTGGCAGCACCTCGACTCACACACAATGACCTCTGATCTGTTCGCTTCAAATGACACGGCACACCACTATTTATAGTCGTAGCTAGTTCGCTTGAGGATGACACAGTTCGGTTTCAAGCGAACTCACATGAAACGATTTCGCTTGAACCACATTTTGTTCCTTTCAAGCGAACTACCTCACTAATACAAATACAAACCCTAATTTCTATCCTATTGTGTGGTCGTTCATCCTATCTAGACATAAGACTCGATTAAGACAAAGTTAACAGACATTCAATGCACCAACAGACTCCCCCTTGGATGTAGTCTTGATCTTTTTCAAACTTGTCTTCACTTGTAAAACTCTTTCTTCATAGAATTAGCTCAATCTAGCTTCGACTTCAATCTCCCCTTTGATTGTTGATCCAAAATTCTGACTCCCTCTTTCGCAGACTCCCCCTCTCAATCAGCTAGGGTTTTAAATTCTGGTTCAATCTTTGTCATTTTCATTGCCATGGGGATTCCTGTTACCTGCATATACTCTACCCAAATATAAGATATATGACAATAACCGTATCAATCCATACTTATCATTCAACCACAATTGATAGTCTAACCAGTGTTTAGAAATCCACTTAAGTATTCAAGTCCAAGTTAATGACCCTGATTACTCAATTTATCTACCAAGTCCAACTTAATGACCTTGGTTTATCAGAGATAATTCACACTGACATTCAGTTCAATTTGTTTTTTCTGAAAATTTACAAGTTTCAAGTTAATGAACTTGCTTTAACCTTCCAATTTTCTAAAACTTATCATGTTTAGCTCACGACTCATCATCCAGACCAGAAACTTCCTGCATCTGCTTCAATTCGAATCTGAAGATCAACTCTCCATTTGGTTTGTCGGAAAATAAAGCAGAAATGTAAAATCTTTTTAAATTTTTAATAAAGCTACTAAACTAGAAATGAAATACAGAAATAAAATGCAACGAAAGTAACTATTTACAAACATATTTTTGGTTGAGCGTGTTAGGGAATCATATCAGCTATTCGACAAGTCACAAGTACTATTAAGCTTCAGTTACATACTCAGAATTAAACAATTCGCTTAGATTGTCGATATGCTGATCCACTAAAATTCTCACACCATTTTCAATCTGTTCAGGATACGTATTTAGTGTTTTAGAGACTTAAACTTATTCATGTGTCCCACCTCTTGAATATACTCCCGTATCCAGATCCCAATATTCAGTCTTACAGGTGAATATACCACAGATGATATCTGTAAGGGGAATAAATTATGATCAAAACCGTGAGAGCTCAGGTCAGAACTACCGTTCAGCAGAGAGATCACGAATCGACTTGGGTGTGTCCCCTTTAGAGGATCTTTTGTTACAACAGCATTGCTAAGCAATTTTATTGTCTTATCATTTATGCTGAGGTTGATGCTACGTTTCAAGCATTGCGGAAAGTATTATTCGGGGACTAGGTCAGAACTTCCATTCAGCAGAAGTCCCAGAATAATACCCCAGATATCACTGAGTATAAAGACCTAGTATATCAGAAAAAAGAATCTTTCAAACAAGATTTCAGGGGTTACCTATATATCCAAGTAGTGTTCCCCACGAAATAAGCAAGTAAAGATTTAGGTTTATATCCCGAACAAATCTACTAAATGTGCAAAAACCTATCGGCACATCATCAGCGAGACTGTTTAACGCATTTAAACTTTACAATTCTTTAGCATACTGTAACTGTCAAGCCGATGTACTATCATTTTCCCTTTTTACACAAGCTCTTTTCTGGTTCTATTGTTTTTGGATTTTGAAAATATCTCATGTTTTTGTATTTTTGTCATTTTTTATTGTTTTTGTATTTTCTGAAAATATTACCCTATACCTCCCCCTAAATACCAAAACAGGTAAAAAATCGACAAACCATTGCAGATTGCTTCTCAACATCATCTACAATGTCTCCTTCATCAACGCCAATAATCTCCTCCAACACCGATAAAAACTTCATACCATTCAGTTTTAGCAAATATTGAAAACGTGTTTTATCAAATGCTTTGGTATGTAAATCAGCTTTTTGATCGTCAGTGTGGATTTTCTCAATTCGTATCAACTTATTCTCGAAACAATCGCGAATGAAGTGATGACGAATTTCAATGTGTTTGGTTTTAGCGTGATGAACAGGATTTTTAGTAATGTTAATCGCTGCCTCATTATCAACAAAGATAGGGGTGTTTAGAAATTGCAAACCATAGTCACGCATCTGTTGCTGGATCCACAAGATCTGTGAGCAGCAGCTACTACCAGATACATACTCCGCTTCACATGTAGATAAAGCCACAGAGGTCTGCATTTTGCATTGCCAGGTGACCAATCGTGATCCAAAGAACTGGCACCCTGCTGTTGTTGATTTAGCATTAACTTTGCAGCATCCGAAATCAGAATCGGAATACCCTTCGAGCGTAAAGTCGCATTCTCTTGGATACCACAACCCCAATGATGGAGCTCGTTTCAAGTAGCGTAATATCCTTTTCACAATCACCATATGCGAAGCTCTTGGGTTAGATTGAAATCTTGCTGCGAGGCAAGTTGGGTACATAATATCGGGTCTTGAAGCTGGCAAATACATTAACGATCCGATCATGGAACGATACATCGTTTCATCTACCTTCTCTCCGGTAAGATCAGGGTTTATCCCATGATTCGTTGCTAATGGGGTGGAGGCTGGAGTAGAACCTGACATCCTGAATTTCTCCAAGATATCATGAACGTACTTCGTTTGATGTATGAAAATTCCTTTGGGTAGTTGATCAACCTGCAATCCCAAAAAGAATTTCATCTCACCCATCGATGACATTTCGAATTTTTGCTTCATAACTTGTTCAAAATCTTTGCACAAATTCTCATTTGTTGACCCAAATATGATGTCGTCCACATATATCTGAACAATCAGAAGATGTCCATCGACCTCTTTGGTGAAGAGAGTGGCATCCACTTTTCCACGAATGAAGCTGTTGGCTAACAGGTGTTGAGACAATGTCTCGTACCAAGCTCTCGGGGCCTGGTGTAAACCATACAGCGCTTTGTCTAACAAGTAGACCTTGTCTTTGTGGATTGGATCGGTGAAGCCCGGTGGCTGACCGACATATACCTCCTATTTTACCTTCCTATAAAGAAACGCGGATTTAACATCTAATTGATATACTTTGAAATTTTTCCAAGATGCAAATGCCAGGAAGATTCTGTTTGCTTCTAGTCGAGCTACAGGAGCATACACTTCGGTAAAATCTATACCCTCCTACTGACTGAAACCTTGGACTACGAGTCGAGCTTTGTTGTGAACCACAACTCCTCTATCGTCTCTCTGACACTTGAACACCCACTTGGTGTTTATCTTCCTTTGACCATCAGGAAAATCTACTAATTTCCACACACCTAACTTCTCAAACTGACTCAACTCTTCTTGCATAGCATTGACCCAAGAATCTTCAGTTAGCGCCTCTTTATATGTACGCGGTTCGATCTGCGAAATAAAACAACTAAGTGAAAACTCAGTTTGTAAAGATGCTACTGTAGAATAAAAACAAGTAAGGCCTTGGTCAATTTGACATCTAGTGCGAACGCCTGATTGCAATTCTCCAATGATCAACTCTTCTGGATGGTATGAAAGAGTTCTTGGCATCACTTCGCCTGAAACATCTACATCACCTTCCAGATTAGTAACATTCTGATTTGCACCTTGTTCACTGACTGGGTTTGTTTGACTTGAAATCTGAATTTGCTCCCCCTCAGAATCTGAATCACCACGATCAAATACTGGCATGTTCTCAGATTCTTGATTATCATTCTATTCCGTCTGATTATCTTGAGCAACTTCATTTTGTTGGACATCATCATGTTCACCAGCATTGCTAGGACCTGCTTCATCATCGTTCGAAGTTTGCCGTGGTCGTCTTGAATACTCAGCTAGAAACATTTCCTGCGAAGACTCATACTCTCGCAAAATATCCAACTCATCAAAGAAATCTTCTTCTTCTTCTTCTTGTTCTTCCATCATGTCAAACGAATCCCACAGCTTGTCGTAATGATAACGCCATGAATCTCCAGGATTCTGCGACGACATTGTATAACCTTGACATTCAACATTGGGAGCTTCAATAATCCGCTTCAGACTTGGAACGAAGACTCGTCGTAACGGACTTGCATAACCTATGAATATCCCTTCAATACTCTTTGGACCATACTTTCCAAAAGGCTCTAGAACAGTACATGGTGACCCAAACGGTTCAAGATACTTCAGATTTGGTTTGCGGTTATTGATCATCTCAAAGCATGTTTTGTTGAATTTCTTGACAGTGAGAACTCTGTTGAGCGTATAGCATGCGGCGGAAACTGCTTCTGCCCAAAAATTTATCGGTAGCTTTGAATCAGCAAGCATTGTTCTGGCCATTTCGATTAGTGTCCTATTCTTTCTTTCAACAACTCCATTCTGCTGCGGAGTGTACGGAGCACTAAACTCATGCAATATACCTCTTTCATCACAATATTCTTCCATCTTGTTGTTCTTGAATTCAGTACCATTATCACTTCTAATTCTTTTGATATGCCTTTGGTACAGATTTTCAATCTTTCTGAACAACGCCATCAAACTATCAAACGTTTCATCTTTCGACTTCAAGAATGATACCCACGAAAATCTGGAATAATCATCAGTAACCACAAGACAGTAGAGATCCCTTGTAATACTTTTGACGTTTACTGGACCAAACAGATCCATATGTAGTCTCTCTAACGGTCTGGAAACTGAATTGACTTGCTTTTTAGGGTGTGACTTTTTCTTCTGCTTACCTTTGATGCAACTAATGCACTCCCTTTCCAGATGAAAACCTTTAATTTGAACACCCAGAACTAAATCATTATGCACCAAGTGATTCATTTTTCTAAGATGTATATGACCCAATCTTCGGTGCCACAATCTTGATTCTTTCTCCGTTGCTCTAGACATAAAACAATGAGCCTGACCCGTGGTTGTAGTAGCTACGCTCATGTCCAACACGTACAGATCATTCACTCTAGGTGCCCTCATGATAATCCATTCTTCAGGGATAACAAATCCTGGTTTCAAGATCAAACATTCTTTGTCTGTGAAGTGAGTGGTATACATCCTGTCACAAATCTGCGAGATACTCAGCAGATTATTCTCCAGCTCAGCAATGTAGTTAACTCTTTCAAACGTAACAATCCCATTGGATAACGTTCCTTCACCAACAATTCTACCACCTTGATTACCCGCAAAACCTACATAACCTCCATTGAAATTTCTAACATCGTACAACAATGCAGTCTTCCCTGTCATATGTCGAGACGCTCCACTATCCATAATCCATCATGAAATAGCTCTCGGAAGTTCCTGCACATATCACAAATTGATTTAAAAACACATTTCAATAAAGATGCCGATTCATGCTTCACAATTACCAACTAGGAAGCTCCGGCAAGTCCAAAATTTTAGTGAGATTTTGATGCTACCCAAGCCTCTTTCGACTCAGGTAACTGGACTTTAATGTGAGTTTTAGCAGTGTAAAGTGGTGGAAAATTTTTATCATTCATCTTTAAGCTTTCTTCTGATCCAACCTCAACCTTTTTGTATAAGAAAAACTCATCTATCTTAAGTTGACCGGTTGATTGATCTTTCTTTTGAACATTCTTCTTCTCTGGTGGAGTAGAAGATTGTTTCTCCAATTTTTCATAATAATCCAAAGGAACATCCATCTTTACCGGTGTGGTAGAAGACGATTGTTTTTCCAACTCTGAAACCTTTGGTTTTTCAACAACTTTTGGCTTCCATGTTTGTTGAGATGAAGCAACCCGTTTATAGAATTTGTCATTTTTAGTTACCATATTCTTAACAGGTTCAATTTTGACTTTTGTTTTCTCATTTTTCAAAATTTTCTCAACAACCATTTGAGCTTTGCCTTTTGCATCAACCTTCTTCTTTCGATTCTCAACAACTTCAGTCTTAGGCTTGAAGTTGGTGCAATTTCTTGCAATGTGACCAACTTTGTTGCATCTAAAGCATGTACGAGTATCAACTACCCGACTTGTGCCTTCAGACTGAGGTTGTGAGGCCCTCTTCTCAAAGAACTCTTCATTTGATTTCGAAAAAATCTTTTTCTCTTCATCAGAAAGTGAACTTGAACTGTTCACAAACACTTTCTTCTCAACAAATTTCTTGTTTTGAACATTCTTTCTTTGATAGTTCTTACCACCCTGATATCCACCCGACCATTTGTTTCGATTGTTGTTATAAAAATGTGGTGGAACTACAGGTTTCTTGTAGTAAGCTTTATCTTTCTTAAAATTCATTTGCCTTTTTGTTTGTTTTAAACTTTTTACATCAGATAAATCGATTTCAACCATTTTGAACACATTTGTCAATTTTGAAACATTTACATTCTCCAGAGGAAACTCAGAATCCGAATACAACTTATCAGATCCAGCCATCTTGTACATCACAAGACCCGGTTCTTCATTTAAGTTGTTTTTGGACTTTGGTTTCGGAATGTATTTGTCCAAGAAACATTCGTCTTCCTCAATAGTGTCACTTTCAGATTTTAGAACATTTTCAACCACACTTTTTACCACTTCAGTTTGGACACTATCGTCATTGGAAGATGAAGTGAATGTGATATCAATTGTGTCTGGAAGTTTCAATTCTTTTTAATTATCAAGATTAACCAACCCAGATTGCTTTTTTGAATAATTGTCTAGAACTGGCGGCGGAACTTGATGAAACCCGACCCCAGTTCCATAACAGTATACATCTTCTCCTGCTTTGTTTTTCCCGATGGGTTTGGGAACAATGTGTTGCAAAACAAAGCTTGCAGAGCTGTAACTGTTCAATTTCAAATTGATACGCTCATTCTCAATCTTAGCTTCTTCAAACTGAAGCTTCAATTTAGCAATCTCATCCAATTGTTTGTTGATTAATTCTTCTTTAATCCTCAAAACACTTTGCAAATGACAATTTTCTTTGTATGTTTTACCGTTTCTATCATCATTATCTTTAACCGTGCTTTTAAGCTTCTCAAATTTTTCAGTAATCTGTCGATTTTCAAGAACTAACCTCTCATTTTCTTTCCTAACCTTTTCTTGATCAATTTTATCATTTTCAATTTTGTTAGTTAATTCTTTTACTCTATCGTTCGAAGCTTTCAACATTTTATCATGGTTAAGGATCTGATCCTCAACACTTTTGACTCTTGCAGTCAGATCATCAATCTTCTTACCTTTGAGATAAGTGTTTGCACTACAAACTTTGCATTCTTTGATGCAATTTTTGCAGTCAACATCACAACTGACTTTCTTACCTGACTCAGTTGTTGACGCGTTTGAACTGACCTGGCTTTTAGACTCAGAGACAGATTTAGAGTCTACCTCAAGTGCCTTAGCAGCTAGCACCTTGTCAGCCATCTTTCCCATGTTTTCAGCATTCAACTCTTGAGTCGTGTTAATGATTCCAGTATCAACCTTCTTTGACTTCTCTTTTTCTTCTTTCTCCTTCTCTTCTCCGCTTCCCCACCATTTTCTTTGCCAGTAGTCATCTTCTTCTTACATTTCTTTAATTATGGTTTCCATATCAAGAGTGTTATGGTCAATAGCAATGTTTCCATTGGGGTCAAGATAACATTCTCTGTCTGGATCCCATCTCCTCGCTCTTTTTGCTTCAAGATAGATAGCAGATATATTGATCATTTTTTGTTGAGCTATCATCTTCCTGTAAGCATACCTTTGTTCTTCAGGTCTGGTGTCTTTCCAAGGAACAGGTTTAGATTTTGCCATGAATGCATATCCAACCGCATCCTCCTCTGGTAACAACTCGCTCCAGTCAAAACCTTCATCGTCATGAATCACCGCAAGAGCTCTGGATTTCTCTTTGTTATCCTCAAGCTGCTTCATTCTCGGCGGCTCCGATTTATTCTGATGATAAATCGCTTTCTTGTAGTAATCTTCTCTGAACGGGTTTTCAGACTCATCAGCATACGCATTTCGGCATTCACGCTTAAAGTGACCTTTCTGTTTACACTTAAAGCATGTCACTTTAGACTTGTCAAAGCCCAACTTGGTAGATGGTCCACCAATAGACTTTCTTCCGGTTATCTCCATGAAACGCTGTGCCCGACGAACTGCACTGGCCATACACCACCTTATGTCGATCAATTCCATCTCCTCAGGATCTATCTGATCGTAATCTTCTTTTGTCAGGTTGGTGTTGCCTATCTTCCCTGCTACAAGACTTTCATACGATTCTAGCACAGACGCTAAGAAAACCATCTGTTGCTTTGCCGACTCCTCTCTGAAGTTTTGAGCGTTCTTTAAGTTTACAGCGATGTTGCATTGAAATAAGTTCTTTGCATCTTATTGGTTTGAATGTGACGAAGAACCACTGTGAAATCCACTGTTTTGACTTTCTTTGTTTGAAGTGTTGGAATTCTCAGCAGAAAAAGCTGTCTTGGGAGAAGTATTCTTTGGCATCATGCTTTTTGGATAATACAAATCCAAGTTCTGCTGGTATGATGAGTGATTGACTTTGTGTGTTTTCCTTAACTCCAGCTCGTGACTCTCTAGTCTCTCAATCAGCAAATCTACAGTCAACACTTCGGGCGGCTTGATTGTATTCTTCAGCATCAAGGCATAGTATTGCCAATCCATCTCATCTGGCAATGAGTCAAAAAATTTGTCGACCAGTTCTTCTTGAGAATAGAAAATTTCATGTCTCGCCAGTTCCAGCTTTAGATGCCCAAACCTCTCAATCATTTTACAAACTGATTCATTCTTTAAACAACCAAATAAATCAAATTCTTTTCTAAGTAGTTTCTTTTTGTTTTTCACTATTTCTGCACTTCCCAAACATTTAGCTTTCAATTTTTCCCAAAGATCTTTAGAACTTTTGTACTCGATCAAAGATATTATATCTTCTCGAACAGACTGAAACAGCAGTGCGATGCATTTTTGCTCAGCAACAAACGATTCTATTTCTTCAGATGTAGTCAAACTTTCCCCAGTTTTGCCTCCATCAGTGTATCCATTCTTTAGACTTTTCCAGCTCGGATAAGCAAAGGCCATCAACCAATCTTCAAACTTCTTGGCCCACCGACTATATTCTTCGATAGCCATCAATTTCGGGGGTTTGTTATAAGTTCCGAAAGCACTTTCCACACTTAGAGCATCTGATAAACTTTTCTTTGTATTCGGCGTGTTCTTATTGGTGTTGCTAGGTGAAGTATCATCTCCAGAATTTCCAGCAAAGGCATACATATCACTAAACGGATTCATGAATAGATCATCCATCTTGTACGTACCTGAAAAATCAGCAAACACTTAGAAAATTTTTGGTTTTGAAAAATATAGAGCGAACTCTGTTCAAGCGAAAACAGCTTTTAAACAAGATAGCCTTTCAAGCGATCAAGTTCAAGCGAAACAGATTGAAGCGAGAACACTTGTTTTACTTTCAAGCGAACACAGTTTAAATGTACTTTTCAAGCGAAACCAACAAGGTATTTCAAGCGAACCCACTATTTTAAGAGGTTTCGCTTGAAATTTTCAAGCGAAATGTGATTTTCAAGCGAGATACCAAGGTTTTTCAAGCGAGATCACCTATGACGTCATCTTTTTACGAACAGTTTCATGCGAACATACGTTTTTGATCAATTTTAAGCCGTATTTTAGTCCGAAACTTTCAAGGATTAGTTAACTATGTATTTCGCTTGTTATGTGAGAATTTCAGGCCATTTCAACCGTGAATTATGTTCGAATCAGAAAAGAAATGAGTAGAAGTAAGAAAATCCGATGATTTCAAGCTGCAATGGTATGAACTCCTCGTCCTGAGCTCTGATACCACTTGTTGGATCGTGTTTGTGACTCTAAACAGTCAGTAAAGGCAGTTCATCTTCATTTACTAAGGCGGAATCAAAGTAAACAAAGTCAGACAGCTTGTTTCCTTTTCAATTCTTCTCTTTTACTGATTTCCGAGTCTTTACAATGATTTCTGATGAAATTTTGGCAGCACCTCGACTCACACACAATGACCTCTGATCTGTTCGCTTCAAATGACACGGCACACCACTATTTATAGTCGTAGCTAGTTCGCTTGATGACACAGTTCGGTTTCAAGCGAACTCACATGAAACGATTTCGCTTGAACCACATTTTGTTCCTTTCAAGCGAACTACCTCACTCATACAAATACAAACCCTAATTTCTATCCTATTGTGTGCTCGTCCATCCTATCTAGACATAAGACTCGATTAAGACAAAGTTAACAGACATTCAATGCACCAACAACACATAACTAACTAGGTTAATTATTCCAAGTTATTTTATCCTTGGTTATAACCGACTTATAATTTACATATATAATTTAATATTTTTGGGGTGTTATAGTCTTCGGTGCTTCCTAATTCATGATGGCTTCTATTTTGGTAGGATCCACTTGGTTATCACGCTCACTAATCATGTGTCCAAGAAATTGGACTTCTCTAAGCCAAAATTCACACTTGGAGAACTTAGCATAAAGCTTCTCCTGCTTTAGTAACTCTAGAATGCACCGGAGATATTTCTCGTGATCAGCTTGATAACGAGAATAGATAAGTATGTCATCTATAAAGACAATGACAAACTTATCTAGATACGGCTTGCAGACTCTATTCATGAGATCCATGAAAGCTGCTGGTGCATTAGTGAGCCCAAAAGTCATCACTAGGAACTCGTAGTGACTGTATCTTGTTCTGAAGGCAGTCTTTGGAACATCTTCACTCCTAACCTTCAGTTGATGGTATCCTGATCTCAAGTCGATCTTGGAAAAGTAGCTAACCCCTTGAAGTTAATAGAACAAATCGTCGATCCTGGGCAACGGATAACTATTCTTGATCGTTATCTTGTTTAGCTTCCGGTAATCAATGCAGATACGCATTGACCCGTCATTCTTTATAACGAACAAGATAGGAGCTCCCCAAGGAGAAGAATTAGGCTAAATGAAGCCTTTTTCCAAAAGCTCATCTAGTTGGGTCTTTATTTCCTTTATTTCTGTCAGCGCTAACTGATTTGGAGCCCTTGCAACAGGAGAAGCTCCTAGTAAAATGTCAATCCTAAACTCTACTTTTTTTTTCTATGTGGGTAGACCGGGTAATTCCTCAGGGAAAACATCAGGATATTCGAAGATGACTGAGATGTCTTCAATCTTGGGCTTCGGCTCATCAATGGTTGACTTGACTATTGACTTATTGACCAACACTTTGATAATTAGTACATGTTCTCTTTATTCTTTGAAGGTAGTAGTTTGATGCAACAGGAGAGACAAAGATTTATATCTTTACCTTCCAAGTTTTCGGTCGCTCCGTCGCCCTTAGCTTGTGGGGGCATATTAGACACAAATGTAAATGACACATCTGCTCTTCAGACACTTGGATGCCTTGAGTAGTGACACCTTCTTAGGCAGCCCATGGTGTATGTCTTCGTGCATGGTTAGCATTTCAACAGAGGGGGTTTTAACTTTGATGAGTTTCTTATCACAGACAATGCGGGCTTGGTTATTAGATAACCAATCTATGCCTAAGACTACATTGAACCCCGCCAAATTCATTGGTAGAAGGGAGATAGGTATAGAATGATTCTTAATGGATATAGAACATCCATCAAGAATAGAAGAAGCGGTTTCTAAGGTACCATCTGCTAGTTCTACCACATATGCTATATCTCGAGTTCTTATAGTTAGGTTTAGTAGTTTACTGAACTTGTGGTCGACAAACGCCTTATCGGCTCCAGAATCGAAAAGAACTCTAGCAGAGTTATCGTTAATGAGGAGCGCACCCGTTATGACATTTATGTCATTGACTGCTTCCCTCGCAGTCAGTTGAAAAGCTCGAGCATTCCCCTTCTTCGCCTCTCCAGGCTTAGTAGTACCTTCCTTGGCAAGTTTGGGGCAGTAAGTCTTAATGTGGCCCTTCTCGCCACAGCCATAATAGATAGCATTCTTTAAGTCCTTACAATCTAAGGACTTGTGACCAGATTCCTTGCAGATACCACAAGGCTTCCCTTATTGGTCTAAACGACACTGCCCCCAATGCCGCTTATTGCGGGTCTTGCAGACAGGTCTTTCATCTGACCTCTGCTGATTCTTTCCAAAGCCAAACTTCCCTTTCTTGAACTTTTGGGAGCGATCATCCTCCCGTTTTCCCTTTCTGCTAGTCTCAGTTTTGACCGACTTCTGTCTAACTGCATCCAAAGTGAGAGATAGGGATAGGTCCACAATTGACCTGAAAGTAGTAGGTTGTGAAGACTTGACCATGCCGTTGATTTCAGGTGCGAGACCACCTATGAAATGCGCAATGCGTTTTGATTCTGGAGTAATCAAATAGGACACTAATCTTGATAGAGAGTTGAAGTTGGACACATACTTCTGACATTCTAAGTTCTTCATGGTGAGAGTCAGAAAATCTGACTCCACCTTCTCCACTTCGTGTTGTGGGCAGTACGTCTTTTTTATTAGGTACACAAATTTGGAACATTCCAAGTTGTACAGGGTCACTTTCCCTATAGATTGTATCATCGCCTTCCACTAGGTCAAGGCATCGCCCTTGAATGACTGAGGGACGTACTTCACAACATCCTTATCAGCACAACCACTAATATCCACCATAGTCTCCATCTCGTCTAGCTACTTCATGGCATCTATAGCCCCTTTCTCACCATTGAAGTCACGAGGCTTGCACGACACAAAGTATTTATACGTGCATTCGTCGTTAGAAGAACATGACTTTTCCTTATCTGTTTTGGCTCACTCTTCGCAGTTGAAGAATAGTGTGAGCTTTCCTTACGGGCAGATGAATGTGGGATTGAATGGGACTTGGAACGAGCAACACTTGATTCCTTAAAGTTAGCTATGAAATTATTCATAGCCTTGCTGACTTCTGCGGCTATCAAGGCTTGGAGGTTAACCCCTTCGCCTTCCCGATTAATATTTTCATTATCATTGTTGCGTCCTCTATTGGCTCTATCAGAATGTGGATTCACGATATCAATAAGCTTGGTCTAAAAAACAAAATAAATAATTGCTCAGTTTCAATATAATAACTAGTCATCGAATCTGATGACTTGAAAATTTCATTAGCCATGGTATTATTAAACCATATAGGCTATAAGGTTTGGATATATATATATATATATATATATATATATATATATCCTTCACCTTTTGGACCAGTGTGCTCAACGTCACTACTGCCAAAATTCATAATTTTAACATTTCAAATGAATGTTGAATTAAAGTAAATCAAGTATACTTAGCCACAGTCTCGAAGAACCATCAAGGGCTATGCGGTTTGGACATTGTCCATCACCTATTGGACAATGGATCATAAAGTCACAACGGTCATTGTTGCATTGACAAATTTAAAATATATATATAAGCCACGATCTTATTTGATCAAGTGGCTATAAGGCTTGAACATAGTTCATCACCTTTGGACAGGGAGTAATTTGACCACAACTATCATTGTCTTAATTGACAATATAATATAGCCCGTGGGCAAAATCAATTGACATCTCATATGATGTTAAAATGATCATCGCACTGATGCTAGTCATGATCTCATTTGATCATATAGACTATGAGGCTTGGACATAGTCGGTCACAACTGTCATTGTCTCAATTGACAATAAAGTATAGCCCGTAGGCAATACATCACTAAGGATGTTAAAATAAATGATCATTGCATTGATGATATTAGCCATGATCTAATTTGATCATATAGGCTATAAGGCTTGGACGTAGTCCACGACCTAGACGGCTAGTGTGATTTCCTCAATATCACATTGCCAGGAGTATTAACATTACTTGAATGTTAACACGGAATGAATGTCTTAATGGTTTGACAATAAATAATATATGTAGCCATGGTCTTATTTGACCATAAAGGCTAAGAGGCTTGAACATAGTTCACCACCTCTGGATCGGAGGGCTATACATCCTTAATGTCATTTATAATTGCCAATATATAGGCTTTGCCATATGGCTGGTCAAAAACCATTAAGAAGATTTTTTTTTGAAATACATAGCGGATCGATAAAGTTTGAATAAAATGAAGACGATCGCTTGAAAAGGGATGTAATATATACAATAATAGATAAATTAAATTTTCCACTAAAGGGTGAAATATTACAATACTTTTCCCTAAAAGGGAATTTTGAAATAAAATTAAACTACTTGTCCATGCAAGGACTGAAAGAAACACATGTCCACGCAGGGACTAAAAAGAAATACATGTCCACGTAGGGAATTTTAGAAAAGGAATACAATACAAGATAAATAATAGAAAGTCTTCAATCGTCTTTCTTTCCCCTGAACATCTTGTTAAGCTTTTTGAAGATCTTGTTTGTCTTCTTCTCAATCTTTTCAGCCTATCGCTAAAGTTGTTGCGCTCACTCCAAGGACTTATTAATGGCCTCAATTTGTGGCGGTGGCTGTGGCGGTGGCTTAGGCACAGCAGGATACTGGTATCCATAATTTGGATATCCAATAGTTGGATATGCGGGAGGGAAAGCGGACATGTATAAAGCATTGTGTACGTCTGCCTGCATATACGGGTCATACGCTGGCGCCTAATAGTTATAATCTATCGGCGTGGTAAGGTTCAAAGGTTATATCCGATCATATCTGGATACGTGGGAATCAGGTTATCAAAGCCCTATGGTGGTGGTTGAACAAACGTTTGAGGAGTCTTGTCAACCACTGGTGCGGTATTTGAGGGTCCACCCATTTGTGGGTCCTCAGGAATATTAGGAGGGTATGTTTGGGGCAATGGTGGTAGCGGTGTGACACCCCTGGAAAATCAGGAAACCACGCAACCAAACTAGCTTCCTCAGTAACTATTTGCTAAATTTCAGGACAAAATTTCCTTCAACTTGGGGATGATGTGACAACTCGTATTTAAGAACCTTTCGTTGTACTTTGATTGTAACTTGTTTGAACGACATGTGATTATGTGATTAACTAAGGTGTTTGTTTGCAATGGAATGTTATGTTTTAAGTATGTTATGTGCTACAAGTCTGTAATGTGTATATGTATGTTTAGTCGCACAAGTTTATGGGCTGCACAATTTGTCCCTTGTCATGCACACTCCTCTCGGCCCACGTTGTTTAAACTCGAGACCAAGGGCAGCCCAAGTAAGGGTTAGGCCCACTTCACTTATCCTCTTATACGTATGCACACACCCATTAGTAGGGTCGCTTCTCATAATTTAGCAAGCATAAGAAATACACAAAACCCTAAGCTCTCTCTCTCCTCTCCTCCTTCTTGATTGATGGCAGCCTTTCCCCATAGTTGAAGCTCTCTTTTCCATGCAACGTGATCGTCCTTGTCTAAACACCTCATCGCACACTTTCGGTTAGTGTTTTTGTTATTGTTTGATTGTAAGGTTTTTGATGTTTTGTTATCATGTGTTTGACTAGGGTTTCATGTTAGGAGATATGTTAATAAATTGTGATCATGAAGTTTGTTTTTGTTATACATTAAACTGTCTTGGTGTAATGATATTAGAGGGAAAGAACTTGGGGGATATGATAATCACATGATCTAATGTTGATATATTTTGTATGATTAGGAGTCGAGTATGTACTACTGGAATTATGATTCGTGAATATACGTTACGTTGTATTATTGGTTTGATGTTACACAAGAACTAGGGTTACATGTTAGTATTTAGAAATCGTTGATTTGATTGTATAATTGAATGTTATGCTAGATTATGATCATGATTAGAGGTTAGTTAGGGTTCATGAGAAGTAATTGATAATTCCTTGATTTGATCGATGAATGCATAGATGGAAACTGTTGAATTGAGTAACTGATTGCCATGATTTAAGGAAACTTGTAATTGATCGCACAAGGGCTCAATCGCACAAGAGCTCAATCGCACAAGAATTCAGTCGCACAAGTCAGTCGCACAAGCTCCTAATCGCACAAGCTAGGATATTCTAGGGTATAACTGTTAAGGCACTGTGTACAACACTATATTGCATGATCGCACAACATACTGTGGATCGCACAAGTCTTTGCCGATCGCACAATATGTTGGGCCACATACAAAAGATTAGCTGTTTGATATTTGGGCCGCACAAGGTGTTGGGTTGCATGTTTAATGGGCCGGGGGCATGTTTGGATCGCACAACATGTTGTAGATCGCACAAGGTTGTGCTGATCGCACAACACGTTAGGCTGGTCACTTATTGGGCTGCATATGTGGAATCGCACAAGACTGTTGGGCTCGTACAGCTTCAACGGCCCAACACTTGAATCGCACAATTGGACCTTATGCATAAATGTTACTGTTGAACATGATATGTGATGCAGATCACCTGACGTGATCTCATGTGTGTTGCCATGATCGTTATGTGTTCGTAACTTGTTAGCTTATGTGTAAACTTACGTGCACTACTTGAACCTAGACCTGCCTTGTATGGTAACCGTGTTAGGACGTGGTTGACCACAAACAGCTCGATTGACCTTTTTGCTTATCTGCCGAGCTAACCTAAGGTGAGTTCACACTTTCTACAAGGCATGGGATTCCTGGTGGTTGGGAATGGGTAATTGATTGAAAGGAAACCTACGTATTCTCTTGGTTAGAATACGTGCCTCCACCCTCTTAACTGGAGGGTGCCAACATTGTTACTAGACCAAAAACTCTATCATTAAGTACCTCATTTTTATATCGACTTAATCGTCGGGCCAATGGCGAATGGGTCATTAGTTAAATAGCGCTATTAGGTTTGACAAGCCTCACACCGTGCCGCAGAGGACGGGAGTGGACTAATGGATCTGGGCACGTCAATGATGATAGACATTGACTTAGGGCACCCAACTTTCTCAGTTAGTAGTCGATATGGTAACGGGTCTAGTGGGATATTCATGGGGTAGCCCCACGGCTGAGAGCCAGAGTAAAAGGAAATGGTTAATCATGTTTTTCAACTATGGGGTAACCCCCACGGCAAGTAAGCCAGGTAAAGGAAACCTGAGTTTTTGAAACAACTTAAAACAAACACTGTGAACTCACTCAACTGTGAACTCACTCAACTTTGTTGTTGATTCATTACTATATGCCTTGCAGGTCTTTAGGTACCTAGACGGAGCTTGCACAGAGGAAGAGGTCAATGTGGGGCATGGTTTGTTGTGAGCCATGTTAAACTTCATAAAATTTTAAACTTATGCTTGGGTTCTGAACTTAATGCTTCCGCTGATAACTTAAACTTAGCTAATTTGTTTTGGGCACCAATTATATTGTGGGTTGGTTTATGTTTACTTTAGTACATTGTTCAATATGATTGGTGGCTTGATCCTGGTCAAGTCAAGCCTCCTGCGGGGATACTCCGCTTGTGGATTTTGGGGGTGTGACAGATTGGTATCAGAGCCATTGGTTATAGTGAACTTGGTTTTAAAAAAGGGAAAAGCTTTTTGATAAAAACCAGACTATAACCTGTTTAGTGCTCAACGATCCACAACGACACTTTGCTCCACGTGCAAGGCTCAACACTCTAGGTGGTATGGTTTGAGTTTATATTGCCTACTTGCTAGATTACTTTTGTGTAATGTGCTGTTTATGGTATGATTATCTAGAGTAGTAGCATGCTGTCTGTTAGCCCTACTGTGTTCTTTATGACACACACCTGTTTACTTGAATTTTGACAAGTGGTGGTCAAATTCTTGCCTGATTTCTCATCACCCCGCTATGACTGTTTATGCATTCTACCTATTCGTACTTTTATCTCGACATGACGTCGCCATCTGACCCTCCGTACATTCGGTTTGTACGTCAACATCCACGTAGACCAGAACCGGGTCAAACGAACTCAGGTTTAGAAGAACTATATCTACGCATCCCTGTTGACGAACCTCATCATCTCCACCGGTCGTCGTTTCCAGAAACTAAGCAACCACAGTTACACGCGTTTGTCGTTTTACAACTCGCAACCCTACCAACCAAATTCTGTTTTAGACGAGTGATATACTTCTGTGACCGTGATGCAACGAACTTCCCTTTTTGTGTCGTGTCGATGTACATCACTACTATAATTACTTCTAAGCAACAGATTACTTGGTTGAATTCTACGGTTATTGTTGGACCCCTGTTTTCTCTCGTTTCTTCGTATGAACCTCATTAATTCCCTGTTTCTTCGATTGACAACTGATTTAACGAAATGCCAACAACCATACCATGATCTTTACCGATCACAAGACTACCCTATTACCCTGTTGGATGGTTTATTCTTATTCTACTTAATTAGCTCTCTCGTATACCCAACTTAGCGAATGAATGCCATTACTGGTGAAATAGTCTTCAGGACATTTGGGGGACGAAGATATGGATCACTCAACCCACCGGCGAACACGATAATTTATACGTTTACCTAACCCACCTTACACTACAAGAGTCGTATTTTAACTCCATGATAGATTTCCATATATATATGCGGAATCTTTCGCTAGCCTTTGTACCAACCCCTGATTGTCGATTAATGCTTTGTTTAATTTCTATCATTGGCTTAGATCAAACCATCACTCCCTTACCACAGTGACATTACGTTCTCGCTTCTCCATGCTGAGATACTGTAACGAACACACTCTAGCTTAGAGAATTTGGAAGGCTCGACATTTGATCATTTGTTATCACTCCTTGAAACCTTGAGGGTAGTGATGTATTATTGATACGATCATACTCTCTTGGGCGCGTTTTCATGTCTTTCTTTGGAACCCTATGACTACGCAGACGTATTATGGATTCATTTGCACAACCTAAGGAAAACTCCCCCTAACTTGGTTGCTTACTTGATAAATTACAAACACACCTAAGTTCATGAATTCAGGTGAATTGTTCCTCCTTCGCATGTGGGCGAGTCCAACGACTTTTGATGGAAGTCTCAGTGAATCTTAACACTACACACTTGTACGACAATCATGTTGCTATGTTGAATTCCTATTCTGATTGATTTAACCCCGTGACAGCTATATTTGATCAACGACATACTTTATCTTAACTATACCCAACTTGCGTACGACCAGCTGTACTTTCAACATTGGGTAAATCCCTGCTGTGGATTCTTAAACGCATACTCATCGATTGCGACTACTCTTTCTTATGTTTCCATATCCATACACGATATAATTTTGGGATTCTGTGATCCTAACAACAATCCCCGCGGACACACGTTTGGAAAAGTTACACTCTACGAACATTACTCGATGAGCATTGGGCCATGAATATGACGATACCACGGATAGTGTTCTTTCAACTTGATACGACCAATATGGATTTTTAGACGTGACATTCGAATCTAGTCTAACCTGATGAATATGTCACTTGTTTTCATCGATGACATCCTGATCCATTCCAAGAGTCAGGAGGAACACGAGCGTCATTGCGACTCATTTTTGGAACTTCTTCGAGCAGAACAGCTTTATGCTAAGTTTTCGAAATGCGACTTTTGGCTTCGTGAAGTCCATTTTTTTAGGCCACGTGGTTAATGAGGATGGGATTCACGCTGATCCATCCAAGGTTGACTCGATCAAGAATTGGCCTGCGCCTCGAACACCAAATGAAATCCGTCAATTCTTGTGATTGGCAGGTTACTACAGAAGGTTTATCAAAGATTTCTCGAAGATTGCGCAGCCTTTTACTGTTCTTCCTCAGAAGGGTGTCACCTACCATTGGGGTGATACTTAGGAATTCGCATTTCAGCAGCTGAAGTCGAAGCTTTGTAGCGCACCTATTCTCTCATTGCCTAAAGGCACAGACGATTTTGTGGTTTATTGTGACGCGTCAATCCAAGGACTTGGTTGTGTGTTGATGCAACGTGAGAAAGTCATTGCTTACACATCACGTCAACTAAAGGTTCACGAAAAGAACTACACTACTCACGACTTGGAGTTGGGAGCAGTGGTGTTTGCTCTTAAGTTATGGAGGCATTACTTGTACGGTACCAAGTGCACCATTTACACCGATCACAAGAGTCTCCAGCATATCTTCGATCAGAAGGAGTTGAACATGCGACAGCGTCGATGGGTCGAACTCCTTAATGACTACGAATGCGCAATCAAGTATCATCCAGGCAAAGCCAATGTTGTGGCTGACGCCCTCAGTTGAAAGGAAACCAAACCTGAGCGTGTACGTGCGTTACAGCTTACCATTCACTCTAGTCTTCCTACCCAAACTTATGATGCTCAGGTTGAAGCATTGGAGAAAGGGAATCTTTTAGCTGAATCCATGCGGGGCATGGGAAAAGTGACTTGAACATAGGGAAGGCGGTACTCACTACTTCATGGAACGTGACTGGGTTTCATCCTTTGGAAATCTACGAGAACTTGTGACGGGCGAAGCACACAAGTCTCGCTACTCGGTGCATCTTGGCTCTGATAAGATATACCAAGACCTCAAAAGCTCTTGACTGGTGGCCCTACATGAAAGCTAACATAGCGACCTATGTTAGTAAATGGTTGACTTGTGCTAGGGTCAAGGTTGAATACCAGAAGCCATCAGGCCTAATTCAACAACCAGAGATTCCCACATGGAAATGGAAGTGTATTTCCATGGACCTCGTTACTGGCTTACCTAGATCTCAACGAGGAAACGATACCATTTGGGTGATAGTGGATCGACTAACCAAGACTGTACACTTCCTGGCTATCAAAGAAACGGATAAGTTCTCCACTCTAGTAGACATCTACTTGAAGGAAGTAGTTTCGAGGCACGGGGTGCCAACTTCCATCATTTCTGATCGTGACCCACGTTTAACCTCTGATTTATGGCAGGCGATGCACAAATCCTTTGGCTCGCGTCTAGACATGAGCACAACATATCATCCACAGACGGATGGGCAGACGGAACGCACCATTTAAACTCTTGAAGACATGCTTCGAGCATGTGTTATCGACTTTGGTAACGGTTGGGAAAGACACCTACCTTTAGTAGAGTTATCGTACAACAATAGATACCACACTAGCATCCAGGCCGCTCCGTTCGAAGCTTTATACGGACGGAAACACCAACCACCCCTATACTGGACAGAAGCTGGCGACAACCAAATTGCTGGCCTAGGATTTGCTCTCTACACGATGGAAAAGATTGCCCAAACCCGATCACGAATAGCGGCAGCTCATCACCCTCAGAAAAGCTACGCTGATAAGAGCAGGAAACAACTCGAATTCCAGGTTGAGGATCGAGTGCTACTTAAAGTTTCACCTTGGAAAGGTGGGGTTCGCTTTGGTAAACGAGGCAAGCTAAATCCGCGTTATGTCGGACCTTTCGAAATCACTGAGAGGATTGGCAAGGTGGCCTATAGACTGAATCTACCTGAAGAACTCAGCGGAGTTCACAACGTATTCCATGTGTCGAATCTGAAGAAGTGCCTATCAGATGAGACCCTCATAGTTCCTCTCAAGGAACTCACCATCGACGATCAGCTGCGATTCGTCGAGGAACCAGTAGAAATCTTGGATCGGGATATCAAGATTCTCAAATGCACCAGGATACCAATTGTTCGAGTTCGTTGGAACTCCTGTTGTGGCCCAGAGTTTACCTGGGGATAAGAAGAGCAAATGAAACACAAGTATCCCCAGTTGTTCGAGAAAAGTGAAACCACTACTGAGGCTGAAGCTACTGCGGAGTTTCGGGACGAAATTCCAAACCAACGGGGGAATGATGTGACACCCCAGGAAAACCAGGAAACCACGCAACCTAACTAGCTTCCTCAGTAACTATGTGCTAAATTTCAGGACGAAATTTCCTTCAACTTGGGGATGATGTCACAACTCGTATTTCAGAACCTTTCGTTGTACTTTGATTGTAACTTGTTTGAACGATATGTGATTATGTGATTAACTAAGGTGTTTGTTTGAAATGGAATGTTATGTTTTAAGTATGTTATGTGCTACAAGTCTGTAATGTTTATATGTATGTTTAGTCGCACAAGCTTATGGGCTGCACAATTTGTCCCTAGTCATGCACACTCCTCTCGGCCCACGCTGTTTAAACTCGAGACCAAGGGCAGCCCAAGTAAGGGTTCGGACCACTTCCCTTATCCTCTTATACGTATGCACACACCCATTAGTAGGGTTGCTTCTCATAATTTAGCAAGCACAAGAAAAACACAAAACGCTAAGCTCTCTCTCTCCTCTCCTCTCCTCCTTCTTGATTGAAGGCAGCCCTTCCCCATAGTTGAAGCTCTCTTTTCCATGCAACGTGATCGTCCTTGTCTAAACACCTCATCGCACACTTCCGGTTAGTGTTTTTGTTATTGTTTGATTGTAAGGTTTTTGATGTTTTGTTATCATGTGTTTGACTAGGGTTTCATGTTAGGAGATATGTTAATAAATTGTGATCATGAAGTTTATTTTTGTTATACATGAAACTGTCTTGGTGTAATGATATTAGAGGGAAAGAACTTGGGGGATATGATAATCACATGATCTAATGTTGACATATTTTGTATGATTAGGAGTCGAGTATGTACTACTGGAATTATGATTCGTGAATATATGTTACATTGTATTATTGGTTTGATGTTACACAAGAATTAGGGTTGCATGTTAGTATTCAGAAATCGTTGATTTGATTGTATAATTGAATGTTATGCTTGATTTTGATCATGATTAGAGGTTAGTTAGGGTTCATGAGAAGTAATTGATAATTCCTTGATTTGATCGATGAATGCATAGATGGAAACTGTTGAATTGAGTAACTGATTGCCATGATTTAAGGAAACTTGTAACTGATCGCACAAGGGCTCAATCGCACAAGAGCTCAATCGCACAAGAGCTCAGTCGCACAAGTCAGTCGCACAAGCTCCTAATCGCACAAGCTAGGATATTCTAGGGTACAACTGTTAAGGCACTGTGTACAACACTATATTGCATGATCGCATAACATACTGTGGATCGCACAAGTCTGTGCCGATCGCACAATATGTTGGGCCACACACAAAAGATTAGTTGTTTGATATTTGTAATGCACAAGGTGTTGGGTTGCATGCTTAATGGGCCGGGGGCATCTTTGGATCGCACAACATGTTGTGGATCGCACAAGGTTGTGCTGATCGCACAACACGTTGGGCTGGTCACTTATTGGGCTGCATATGTGGAATTGCACAAGACTGTTGGGCTCGTACAGCTTCAACGGCCCAACACTTGAATCGCATAATTGGACCTTATGCATAAATGTTACTGTTGAACATGATATGTGATGCAGATCACCTGACGTGATCTTATATGTGTTTCCATGATCGTTATGTGTTCGTAACTTGTTAGCTTATGTGTAAACTTACGTGCACTACTTGAACCTAGACCTGACTTGTATGGTAACCATGTTAGGACATGGTTGACCACAAACAACTCGATTGACCTTTTTGCTTATCTGCCGAGCTAACCTAAGGTGAGTTCACACTTTCTACAAGGCATGGGATTCCCGGTGGTTGGGAATGGGTAATTGATTGAAAGGAAACCTACGTATTCTCTTGGTTAGAATACGTGCCTCCACCCTCTTAACTGGAGGGTGCCAACATTGTTACTAGACCAAAAACTCTATCATTAAGTCCCTCGTTTTTATATCGACTTAATCTCCAGGCCAATGGCGAATGGGTCATTAGTTAAATAGCGCTATTAGGTTTGACAAGCCTCACACCGTGACGCAGAGGATGGGAGTGGACTAATGGATCTGGGCACGTCAATGATGATATACATTGACTTAAGGCACCCAACTTTCTCAGTCAGTAGTCGATATGGTAACGGGTCTAGTGGGATATTCATGGGGTAGCCCCCACGGCCGGGAGCCAGAGTAAAAGGAAATGGTTAGTCATGTTTTTCAACTATGGGGTAACCCCCACAGCAAGTAAGCTAGCTAAAGGAAACCTGAGTTTTTGAAACAACTTAAAACAAACACTCAACTGTGAATGTGACAACCCTCACTAAACCAGGTATCCGTACAACTTAATTAATAATTAATTACTGCTTAATTACTGTGCTTGCTTGAACTTGTGGATAAACTGCTACTTGAATACTGATACATGTACTTACTTGCATCATACTTTACTTACCGTCACTACATTATTTACATGTTGAACCTTAGTGACACACATGATGCACAAAAAGCACGGTAGCACTATAAACGGATAACCTATTGAACATGCTGATAGAGCCAGCATCAGGCAAACACTGCCTCTAAGGCCTGTATGAGCCAGAAATATTTTACTACACTAGTGGTGAGTGTAGGGATACAAGGGTTGTAGAACTGCGTCTCTAGGAATAAGTCCAATGACTGGATGTGCCTAAAACGTGTTCTAAGCACAAAAATTCAGCACTTTACATAATAATTCAGCTTTTAGCTACCTAATAAAGTGCCAAAACATGAGAAAAATATTACTAGACACTTTCCAAAGTGTCAGAAATGAGTTGTGTCACTAAAAGGGGTATTAACGACACTTTAAAGTTTTGTTAAGCACTTTAACGGATTACTATCCAACCGAACAACCGGACTATACCCGGAACCTGAAAATATTGTTATTTTCATTATTTATCTTTTTCTGAGCCAGTTAGGGTCCCTGAATACCCTAACACCCATTGTAACACACGACACACCACTAACCGGGTTAACCTTACTTAACCTAACTAATAACTAATGATTAGTTGAAATCCAACCAAACTACCCCCCCTAGAAACCGTCCCCATCTAGGGGACATACTTGGTCCTTCATAATAATATTTTAATCTTGATGTTTAATATCCTAAAGACATATGATCCATTGGTTATTAATCTTACATTTGTCTATAAGTAATTAGAGATGGCACTTGAATATTCACATTCCATAAACATCACAAGAACTACTCTCTCTCTTGCTCTACAACTCTCGGCCGAACACCCCACCCCCCATACATCCATTTTCGGTTTTTGATCTTCACATTCCAATCATCTACAAGTGTTACGGGTCACATACGAGGAGTCTTGGAGAAAACGGAAGGCGAAGGACCTCTCTACTTTGCTTTTATCCACGCGTTTTTCGCATAGATTCTTCCCTAGCCTCGAGCTAGTGGTATGTTGCTTTAATCACCTTCTTGAACTATTCTAAAGTGGTTAATAAGATTTGTAACTGTTAAAACTCGTTCACATACAAGATGATACATGAAAGTCTACTTAAAACACTAAAAATGATGGTTAAAAGCTCATATGTTGTGTAAAACTTGTAGTAATTGATTTGTGTGAATATTTGGACCCGATCTATGTTGTGGTAGCTCGGATCATCATTTAACCCGGTTTAGTCATGATCTTGGATTATGACATAAAGCTTGTTTAAGTGTAACAAGGGTTAGAAGATGAAACTCTACCACACAAGAATCATGAACTTGTGTAAAAGTGTTTTAGCTTGTACAATAGTGTTTAAAACTAGTAGATCTACGTATCTACAAGCGGTATTTTCAAAGGACCACGTGTCAAGAGAAAACATACTTTAAAAGACGGATCTTACACTAACAAGAATGGTTTTTAGAACACACAAGTGTGTAAACACTTGTGTAACACAAGTTTCGACAAAATAGCTATTTTTGAAAAAGATGACGAGAAGTTGTAAGGACGAAACTTCCATAAAAACGAGGTTTTTACAAAATCGGATTGTTTTATATAAAGATCCACTAAAAGTAATGAGATTTACTTCACAGTTTGGATAAATCACAAGTTCATGAAATTTATGCGATTTATATACATATTTTGACTAGTTTGTGATTTGAACATTGTTTTGGTTGAATGAGAAAATTGTTGGTTGATTTGTAAAAGAAAATGATACGCTTGAAAACGTGGCCACCTCCAGTTACAGAGGAAACTCTGGCGAAATTTTTCCAAAAACCTAACACTTAGAAATATTTTCACTATAAGTGTTAGAAATACATTTTGACTTGTTTTCAAAATATAAGTTTCGCCACGACTATATTTACAAAACATCGGAGGTGGGATTTTCACAAAATAAAACGTGATACATAAATATATTTAGTATATATTTTTCACAACATCACTTGTATAAGTGTTTATGATTATTTTGTGAACTACGTAAATATTATTTTTAGAGTAAAAATAATATTACTAAGTATTATTTTGGGAAAATCACATGTATTAAAATATAATATTTTTGGGAAGAATATTTATATTTTGGAGTTAGGAAATAAAAAAAAATATTAAGTGAGACTTAATAGTGAAATCTGAATGTTACGAACACACATGTATTAAATCCCCCATCCTTGGGAAGGAGAATAACTACCAAGTATATACAGAACGTAAACACGAAATAGTTGCCTAACTATTTCCCAAAAACTTAAACCATAAAGCTAAGGCACGGCCATCCGTCTAATAGAGTTAGCACGTGTAGGTCGTCATACAGCTGATCGATTTGGAGGCATACTTGGTAGAGACGCACCACTGTGAGTTCATGTCCCCCTTTTCTCTAACTGTTTTCAGTTTTCTTAACTACGGGGGTGAAATACATGTTACTTTGATTACAAGTACTTTATACATGGTATGGTTAGCGTAAGGAGGTTTACTACTTAGATCATGTGAGTGGGTAGGAGCAATATGAGGCCATTAGTCCTCATGGCGGGACCGAGGGACAGGAGCGGTAGATCTATCTGGGTGTAGCGAGCCCAGCCCCAGGCCAAACTAGAAACGGACCTCGGGGTGACTTTGTCCACATACTAATGCCGTGGCGAAATCTGCTAGGTTTGAGTCTCCCTATTTGCACTTCACATATATCAGTGGCCTTGCAAACCATTGGTGATCTCAATTCCCTTATTTGCTACATACCAAGACTATTTTTATAACTCACAAAGGTTTACTTACTCACTTACACATGAACTCGCTCAACATTATTGTTGATTTTTCAACTTACATGTATTTCAGGAAATTAAAGATCTGGCGCGGTATGTTATGTTTTCCCGCTGCATAAGGGTTCCAAGGTCATCCCAGTTTAGGAAATGTGACTCTTTCCTGGACAAGTCACAAATCTTAAACTGCGTTTATTTCATGTTGATGTTTATGTTTCTCAAGACAATGTTTTATGTTATGATGTTGTAAGTCTATAAGACAATGGTATGTTACTCTGGTTTTAAAACCTAATCAAATGGATGATTTTGCATGATTTTATTTCATATAGCTTTGTTATGATTAAGCTATGGTATTAAGAAGTCACACCAAAAATAACCACGCTTCCGCAAAGCCAGGGTGTGACAGCTTGGTATCAGAGCTCTGATCATAGCGAACTAGGATTCCTTCTCGAGTCTAGACTATGATCACTAGGGCTCTCACGAAAACATTTTTTTTTCTGCATACCACTTAAGTCCAGATCCAAAACTTTTTACAAACAAATGTTGAGCACATTTTATTATTTATAGGCTCAGTCTAGAAGGGCTGGGGCTCGGTCTGAGAGGCCGAGGCTCGGTCTGAGAGATCGAGGTAGTTGGCTAGTGAGACTAGGAGGATTGGCTAGTGGGAATAGGAGAGTTGGCTAGTGAGACTAGGAGAATTGGCTAGTGGGACTAGGAAAAGCAGTCTGAGAGACTGGGAGGCTAGTGAGACTAGGAGAATCATTTGAATGCTTACTTGGTGACTATGTGATTATTTGATTGTATGATTGACTGATTATTTGTGCACCTCTGTGTTTATGTTACAGACACCATGGACACCTCTGGCACTGGTGATTCAGACACCACAGGACCTAGACCTATAGTATCGGACGACCTAGAGTCTTCTGAGCGCGAGGTTCACACATCCGACGTTACTAGCACGGACGAGGATGATTTCCAGCCCTTTGCTTTACCTGATGGTGCTGATGAGCTCGCTGATGGCCCTTTGGCCGGGGACCTACCGTTAGTGGAGATCCCTGCTCCCATACCGCTTGCTTCATATCCTGCTTACGATTTGCTTCTCGACGCCGACGCTGACGACGACGTCGATCTTTTTGATGACGAGCCCGTGGAGGATGAGGTTCAGGGCGAGGCCCTTCTTGCTGCTGGTGATCTTTTGATGATCGCAGATGCTCCCGCCGAGGAGTCACCTGCTCACTCTCCGGTCCCAGACTTTTTCGAGTCTGTGGCCTCCGCACCTTCACACACCCAGAGTGCGCAGCACTTCTCACATGGATCAGATCCCGACCAGGCATCCTCTATTGCCCCTATTCCTAGTTTTACTTTCGACCACGATGATGTGGAGGATTCCGATCCTGTCTTTCCAGGATTCGACCCAGATGAGGATATAGAGTTTATACCCATGGATCAGCCTATGGAGGATCCAGTCGACCCAGTTGATCCCATCGACCCTGAGTTTGATTTTGAGATGGCCTTTGATGAGCCCGAGCAGCCACTAGACCCTGCTCCTGACCCAGTACTTGAGCATGACCTAGTTCATGCCGACGCACCTATTATTGAGCCTGTCATTGCTGACCCACCTATTGATGATCACCCTATAGATGCTCCATTTTTGGAGGGCGATCATGTCTTTGTTGCTGATCATGTTGATCCCCCACTTTTTGCTGATGCACCAGATAACCCTCTTGTTGTACCTCATCTCGATCCTATGCCAGCCCAGTTTGATCGTGCGCTTTTTGAGGCACGGATCGACCCCCGAAACGAGCACGCCCAGTGTGGGTGGATTCCTGCTGATGACGAGGTCCCACCTTTTCCCCCTCAGATCACTGATACCCGTCACATTGATACTTCCTTTTCATTTCCTCGGTTTACACCTCCAGCACGAGCTGGAGAGGGTTCTTCGGCTCACCCTTTTGGACACATACCGGTATCTATCCCTGCTATACCACCGTCTGCTACTTTTCCCCCTGTTTCTCCATTTCATGTGGCACCTTTTGATCCCACCAGTGAGCCGTTTCTTTGGGCATCACCTTCTGCTATGCCACCGACTGACCCCTACCATTCTTTCCACATGGGGTATACTATCGAGGACGTTTTGATGTCTTTTGTCGCCCAGCACGAGGTACACACACAGCGCATTCAGGAGCTTGAGAGAGCTCAGCCACCGCCGTGTCAGTGCCAGGGTCGGACCCACTCTCCTTTGCAGCCCTTTCGACCTATACCACCAGACTATGCTGCACGCCTTTTTTTGCCCTGGAGCAGCAGGTTGCTTCATTCTTGCGTACCCAGAGAGCCATGGAGGAGGACTGGCTCCATTTGCGTCGCTTGTTTTACACTCACTTTCCCCCTCCTCCACCGCCATCCGTGTAGAGCTCTTCAGTACCGTATAGGTAGACATTGGTGAGAAGACGGCGAATGCTTTTGACTGCACAGCATTTTTGGAGACTACATTTTGATTCTGACTTTTGTTGACATGTATTTGATGTATTGACACAGATTTGATATAGTTTTTGGACTAGGGTGATGTAGCCCTTAGTCGACTGATGTTGTATGACGCTGTGATGTACTTATACGCTTACTATGTGGTCTCGATATATGGCAATCGCAGTATTCTCATCATACTTGATGCTTGATTTGACTATTTATATTCTATGACATGGGATGTTGTGTGATTGATGTTTTGTGATTGTTATGATTATAACATGAGATGTTATGTACTATTACTATCATTATATACGTACGCTACATTATGACCTGACTTACGTATTATAACATGGGATCTTTACTATGGCCTGACCAACGTAAACCATCTTTTAGAAGATGCCGCCGAGACGTGAGACACGCATGCCTACCAATGAGGCAGAACTCCAACAAATTATCGCTGCTGCCATTGCACAATACGCCGCCTCTCAAGGAGGGACTAGTGGAAGCAACTCTGGCAACACTGGCAACAACAATAATCCACCTCATGGATGCACCTACAAGCAGTTTCTAGACTGCAAACCGGTCAACTTTGATGGCACAGGAGGTGCTGTCGCCTTTGTTTGTTGGGCCGAGAAAACTGAATCTGTTCTTCGCATGAGCAAATGCGCGCTAGATCAGCAAGTCACCTATATCTCAGGGCTATTCTTGGATGGAGCCCTCTCTTGGTGGAATTTGCAAGTGCAGACACTTGGTGAAGCTGCTGCCTATGCGCTAACCTGGACCGAACTGAAGGAACTTATGCGCAAAAAGTACTGCTCTCGCGCGGAAATCCAAAGATTGGAAACCGAGTTCTGGCATTTGAAAATGGACGGTCCAAAGATCGCAGAGTACGTTCAAAGATTCCATGACTTATCGCATGTGGTACCCTACATGGTCACCCCAGAGTTCAAGCGGATTGAACGTTTCATTTGGGGATTAGCTCCTCAAATCATAAGCATGGTGACCTCATCAAAGCCTGCGACCATTACTGAAGTGATCGATTTGAGCGTGGCTCTCACAGAGGAGGCCATTCGCCTGAACAAGTTTGATGATGCTGAGCTTAAGAAGAAAGAGACTCACGTCGAGTCGTCAGGAGGTAACAAACAGAAGTTCTCAAACTTCAAGCAGGGCGCCAGTGTGGCGGTTAAGAAAGGAGGATCAGGCACGCCAGCTCAGGTTACAGCTGGTAGTGGAAAGAAAGGAAAAGGATATCAGGGCACCCAGCCCAAGTGTAATACCTGTCAACGCCACCATACTGGCCATTGTAGTGTGAAAGTATGCGAAGCATGTGGAAAGCCGGGCCACTTGAAGGATTCTTGTTGGGCTAGTGATGGTCGGGGAAGCCAAGGAGGATTTGGGAATAGAAATAATAATCGTGGTGGTAATGGAAATCGCCCACAAGTAAACAATGGAGGAAATGGGAATCGAGGCAACAATGTGAATCAGGCTGGGAATGCAAACCAAAACAACAACCAAGCTGGGAATGGAGGTGGAAACGGGCAAAGACTTGGATGCTTTAACTACGGTGATATTGGGCATTTTAAGAGGAACTGCCCAGAGTTAAACCAAGCCCGTGGAAGAGTGTTCCAAATCGAAGCAAGGGAAGCGCGCCAGGACCCCAATGTCGTTACTGGTACGTTCCCTGTAAATCAACGCTATGCATCCGTTTTATTTGATACTGGTGCCGATTATAGCTTCGTGTCGTTAGAATTTAAGAATATGCTTGGTTTAGCCGCTAATAAGTTAGATATTCCGTACTCAATCGAATTGGCCAACGAGAAGTTAGTAGAAGCCAATGAAGTTATCAGAGGTTGTGTGATCGAATTAGGAGAGCGTGAGTTTTCTTTGGATCTACTACCAGTCCAGTTGGGAAGCTTCGACGTGGTGGTAGGAATGGATTGGTTATCAGGCAACAAGGTAGAGATAGTTTGTCACGAAAAGGTCGTTCGTATTCCAACCGAAGATGGCGAAACAATTGTGGTTCACGGGGAGAAGCGTGATACGCCGTTAAGAATTATCAGCTGCCTGAAAGCGCGAAAGTGTTTGCAGAAGGGATGTGTTGCCTTCCTGGCACACATTGTGGATAAAAAGGCTGCTGAGCCAAGAATCGAAGACATCCCTGTCGTGAGGGAATACCCAGAAGTCTTCCCAGAAGACTTACCTGGACTGCCACCTCAGAGACAAGTAGAGTTCCGCATTGACTTAGTTCCAGGCGCCGCGCCTGTGGCTAAGGCACCATATAGACTTGCTCCGTCTAAGATGCAGGAACTATCGACACAACTTCAAGAGTTGTTAGACAAGGGATTTATCCGACCAAGCTTCTCGCCTTTGGGGAGCTCCGGTCCTGTTTGTCAAGAAGAAGGATGGTAGTTTTCGAATGTGTATTGACTACCGGGAGTTGAACAAGCTGACGATCAAGAATAGATATCCTCTGCCAAGGATTGATGATCTGTTTGACCAACTGCAAGGTTCAAGCTTTTATTCAAAGATCGATCTTCGATCTGGATACCATCAGTTAAGAATACAAGAGGAGAGTAACCCGAAGACAGCCTTCAGAACTCGTTATGGACACTACGAGTTCCTTGTTATGCCGTTTGGTTTGACAAACGCACCTGCAGTCTTTGTGGATTTGATGAATAGAGTTTGCAAGCCGTACTTAGATAAGTTCGTGATAGTGTTCATCGACGACATCTTGATTTATTCAAGGACAAAGGCTGAGCACGAACAGCATTTAAGAGCTATTTTGGAACTGCTGAAGAAAGAACAGCTGTATGCCAAATTCTCCAAGTGCGAATTTTGGCTACGCGAAGTCCAATTCCTTGGGCACGTGGTAAATGGAGATGGAATCCATGTGGACCCAACCAAGATCGAAGCAATCAAGAATTGGGAAACGCCAAAGACGCCAACCGAGATTCGACAATTCTTCGGTTTGGCTGGCTACTATCGAAGGTTCATTGAGGATTTTTCGAAGATCGCTCAACCATTGACGCTCCTCACGCAGAAAGATAAGAAGTTTGATTGGGAAATCAAACAGGAGGAAGCATTCCAGATACTGAAGGATAAGCTCTGCAACGCGCCAATCTTAGCACCACCGGAAGGTACAGATGATTTCGTAGTATACTGTGACGCTTCACGTCAAGGATTGGGTTGCGTGATGATGCAACGCCAAAAGGTTATTGCTTACGCATCACGTCAACTGAAAGTGCACGAAAAGAACTATACCACACATGATTTGGAACTTGGCGCAGTGGTTTTTGCACTAAAGATCTGGAGACACTACCTTTATGGTACAAAGTGTACAATTTTTACAGATCACAAGAGCCTACAACACATATTCAACCAGAAGGAGTTGAATATGAGACAGAGACGATGGGTTGAGTTGCTGAACGATTACGACTGCGAGATAAAGTATCATCCAGGGAAGGCGAATGTGGTCGCCGATGCCCTAAGTCGAAAGGAGAGGATCAAGCCCATAAGGGTTAGGGCTTTAGAAATGATTATCCGAACCGATCTTTCCTTGCGCATTCGTGTCGCGCAGAAAGAAGCTCTCAAGGAAGGAAACCTTGAAGAAGAATATCTCCGTGGGATGGAGAAGCTTTTGATGCCAAACGAGGAAGGAACATTATGTTTTGAGAAAAGGATTTGGGTTCCTTTGTTTGGAGGTTTGAGGAAGGTTATTTTCGATGAAGCTCACAAATCGCGGTACTCTATCCACCCTGGAGCGGATAAGATGTACCAGGATCTCAAGGATTATTATTGGTGGCCTAGGTTGAAAGGCGATGTTGCTGTTTATGTGAGCAAATGTTTAACGTGTGCTAAGGTTAAAACGGAATACCAGAAGCCTTCAGGACTTCTGCAACAACCTGAGATTCCCAAGTGGAAATGGGAACACATCTCAATGGATTTTATTACAAAGTTGCCAAGAACGCCAAGAGGCCATGACACTATTTGGGTAATAGTGGATCGATTAACGAAGTCAGCACACTTTTTACCTATCAGAGAGAAGGATAATACGAGCAAATTGGCTGAAATTTACATGAGAGAGATCGTCGCACGTCATGGAGTGCCTCTCTCGATCATCTCGGATAGAGACGGAAGGTTTGTGTCAAGGATATGGCAATCCTTCCAATAAGCTTTTGGCTCACAATTGAATATGAGCACTGCGTTTCATCCGCAAACTGGCGGTCAAAGCGAGCGAACAATACAGACTTTGGAAGACATGCTGAGAGCGTGTGTTATGGATTTGGGCGGTAGCTGGGATAAGCATTTGCCTTTGGTCGAATTTTCATACAACAACAGCTACCACACCAGCATAGGTGTCGCGCCATTTGAAGCCCTTTACGGACGCAAGTGCCGATCACCCTTATGTTGGGCTGACGCAGGTGATTGGCAGCTTGCTGGTCCCGAAATCGTCCAAGAGACGACAGACAAGATTGCGCAGATTCTAAAACGCATCGAAGCAGCTCGCCACAGACAGAAGGCCTATGCGGATCCAAACCGGAAACATGTGGAATTCCAAGTTGGAGAAATGGTGTTATTGAAAGTTTCACCCTGGAAAGGGTGTGGCACGCTTCGGAAAGCGTGGGAAGTTAAATCCGCGCTACATTGGTCCTTTCAGAATTCTGGAAAGAATAGGACTAGTAGCATACAAGTTGGACCTACCTGCTGAACTCCATTCAGTCCACGATACATTTCATGTATCCAACCAAAAGAAAAGTCCAACTCAAGATGACATTGCCATTCCCATCGACGAGATCCATGTTGACGACACGCTCCATTTCGTTGAAGAACCGGTTGAGGTTACGGATTGGAAAGTAAACAACACCCGCCGGAGCAGTGTCAAGCTCATCAAAGTTCGTTGGAATGCCAGACATGGTCCTGAATACACCTGGGAGCGTGAGGACCGGATGAAAGAGAAATACCCCCACCTATTTCCTAAGAACCCTGCATCTACAAGCAGAACTTAAAATTTCGGGACGAAATTTTTCTAACGGGGGGAGAATGTGACAACCCTCACTAAACCAGGTATCCGTACAACTTAATTAATAATTAATTACTGCTTAATTACTGTGCTTGCTTGAACTTGTGGATAAACTGCTACTTGAATACTGATACATGTACTTACTTGCATCATACTTTACTTACCGTCACTACATTATTTACATGTTGAACCTTAGTGACACACATGATGCACAAAAAGCACGGTAGCACTATAAACGGATAACCTATTGAACATGCTGATAGAGCCAGCATCAGGCAAACACTGCCTCTAAGGCCTGTATGAGCCAGAAATATTTTACTACACTAGTGGTGAGTGTAGGGATACAAGGGTTGTAGAACTGCGTCTCTAGGAATAAGTCCAATGACTGGATGTGCCTAAAACGTGCTCTAAGCACAAAAATTCAGCACTTTACATAATAATTCAGCTTTTAGCTACCTAATAAAGTGCCAAAACATGAGAAAAATATTACTAGACACTTTCCAAAGTGTCAGAAATGAGTTGTGTCACTAAAAGGGGTATTAACGACACTTTAAAGTTTTGTTAAGCACTTTAACGGATTACTATCCAACCGAACAACCGGACTATACCCGGAACCTGAAAATATTGTTATTTTCATTATTTATCTTTTTCTGAGCCAGTTAGGGTCCCTGAATACCCTAACACCCATTGTAACACACGACACACCACTAACCGGGTTAACCTTACTTAACCTAACTAATAACTAATGATTAGTTGAAATCCAACCAAACTACCCCCCCCCCCCCTTAGAAACCGTCCCCATCTAGGGGACATACTTGGTCCTTCATAATAATATTTTAATCTTGATGTTTAATATCCTAAAGACATATGATCCATTGGTTATTAATCTTACATTTGTCTATAAGTAATTAGAGATGGCACTTGAATATTCACATTCCATAAACATCACAAGAACTACTCTCTCTCTTGCTCTACAACTCTCGGCCGAACACCCCACCCCCCATACATCCATTTTCGGTTTTTGATCTTCACATTCCAATCATCTACAAGTGTTACGGGTCACATACGAGGAGTCTTGGAGCAAACGGAAGGCGAAGGACCTCTCTACTTTGCTTTTATCCACGCGTTTTTCGCATAGATTCTTCCCTAGCCTCGAGCTAGTGGTATGTTGCTTTAATCACCTTCTTGAACTATTCTAAAGTGGTTAATAAGATTTGTAACTGTTAAAACTCGTTAACATACAAGATGATACATGAAAGTCTAGTTAAAACACTAAAAATGATGGTTAAAAGCTCATATGTTGTGTAAAACTTGTAGTAATTGATTTGTGTGAATATTTGGACCCGATCTATGTTGTGGTAGCTCGGATCATCATTTAACCCGGTTTAGTCATGATCTTGGATTATGACATAAAGCTTGTTTAAGTGTAACAAGGGTTAGAAGATGAAACTCTACCACACAAGAATCATGAACTTGTGTAAAAGTGTTTTAGCTTGTACAATAGTGTTTAAAACTAGTAGATCTACGTATCTACAAGCGGTATTTTCAAAGGACCACGTGTCAAGAGAAAACATACTTTAAAAGACGGATCTTACACTAACAAGAATGGTTTTTAGAACACACAAGTGTGTAAACACTTGTGTAACACAAGTTTCGACAAAATAACTATTTTTGAAAAAGATGACGAGAAGTTGTAAGGACGAAACTTCCATAAAAACGAGGTTTTTACAAAATCGGATTGTTTTATATAAAGATCCAATAAAAGTAATGAGATTTACTTCACAGTTTGGATAAATCACAAGTTCATGAAATTTATGCGATTTATATACATATTTTGACTAGTTTGTGATTTGAACATTGTTTTGGTTGAATGAGAAAATTGTTGGTTGATTTGTAAAAGAAAATGATACGCTTGAAAGCGTGGCCACCTCCAGTTACAGAGAAAACTCTGGCGAAATTTTTCCAAAAACCTAACACTTAGAAATATTTTCACTATGAGTGTTAGAAATACATTTTGACTTGTTTTCAAAATATAAGTTTCGCCACGACTATATTTACAAAACATCGGAGGTGGGATTTTCACAAAATAAAACGTGATACATAAATATATTTAGTATATATTTTTCACAACATCACTTGTATAAGTGTTTATGATTATTTTGTGAACTACGTAAATATTATTTTTAGAGTAAAAATAATATTACTAAGTATTATTTTGGGAAAATCACATGTATTAAAATATAATATTTTTGGGAAGAATATTTATATTTTGGAGTTAGGAAATAAAAAAAAATATTAAGTGAGACTTAATAGTGAAATCTGAATGTTACGAACACACATGTATTAAATCCCCCATCCTTGGGAAGGAGAATAACTACCAAGTATATACAGAACGTAAACACGAAATAGTTGCGTAACTATTTCCCAAAAACTTAAACCATAAAGCTAAGGCACGGCCATCCGTCTAATAGAGTTAGCACGTGTAGGTCGTCATACAGCTGATCGATTTGGAGGCATACTTGGTAGAGACGCACCACTATGAGTTCATGTCCCCCTTTTCTCTAACTGTTTTCAGTTTTCTTAACTACGGGGGTGAAATACATGTTACTTTGATTACAAGTACTTTATACATGGTATGGTTAGCGTAAGGAGGTTTACTACTTAGATCATGTGAGTGGGTAGGAGCAATATGAGGCCATTAGTCCTCATGGCGGGACCGAGGGACAGGAGCGGTAGATCTATCTGGGTGTAGCGAGCCCAGCCCCAGGCCAAACTAGAAACGGACCTCGGGGTGACTTTGTCCACATACTAATGCCGTGGCGAAATCTGCTAGGTTTGAGTCTCCCTATTTGCACTTCACATATATCAGTGGCCTTGCAAACCATTGGTGATCTCAATTCCCTTATTTGCTACATACCAAGACTATTTTTATAACTCACAAAGGTTTACTTACTCACTTACACATGAACTCGCTCAACATTATTGTTGATTTTTCAACTTACATGTATTTCAGGAAATTAAAGATCTGGCGCGGTATGTTATGTTTTCCCGCTGCATAAGGGTTCCAAGGTCATCCCAGTTTAGGAAATGTGACTCTTTCCTGGACAAGTCACAAATCTTAAACTGCGTTTATTTCATGTTGATGTTTATGTTTCTCAAGACAATGTTTTATGTTATGATGTTGTAAGTCTATAAGACAATGGTATGTTACTCTGGTTTTAAAACCTAATCAAATGGATGATTTTGCATGATTTTATTTCATATAGCTTTGTTATGATTAAGCTATGGTATTAAGAAGTCACACCAAAAATAACCACGCTTCCGCAAAGCCAGGGTGTGACAGTGAACTCGCTCAACTTTGTTGTTGATTCGTTACTATATGCCTTGCAGGTCTTTAGGTACTTAGACGGAGCTTGCACAAAGGAAGAGGTCGTTGTGGGGCATGGTTTGTTGTGTGCCATGTTAAACTTCATAAACTTTTAAACTTATGCTTGGGTTCTGAACTTAATGCTTCCGCTGATAACTTAATCTTAGCTAATTTGTTTTGGACACCAATTATATTGTGGGTTGGTTTATGTTTACTTTAATACATTGTTCAATATGATTGGTGGCTTGATCCTGGTCAAGTCACGCCTCCTGCGGGGATACTCCGCTTGTGGATTTTGGGGGTGTGACAAGCGGGCTTGACTGTGGTCCCATACGCACAGACATGCGCGCTCCATGTTTCCTCCTTGAGTCTGGTGGTGGCTGTGATTGCTCCACAGGTTCCATTTGCACGTCCTCTGGTGGAGGCGGCAGAGGCGGTGTCGGAGGTTGATAGGGGCAGTATGAACGAATGTAAACTGGTTAAAATATTGGTCTCATTCGTTAGGACCTTGGTAAGGTGATCCTGCGTAAGATGTACATAGAAATCTCTATTGGGTGCATATGCGACCCAGATGGTGGCATTTCCAAATCCGAGTCTTCATCAGGCTCGTTTGGTTGGTCCAACTGGTTTTGGGCAGCTGGAGGAGTGTTGATGTACCGGTGTTGGTCAAATGACCCATGGAAGGAATGGGAATGCGAGTGATGTGATTGGTGGGAATGATGTGAATGGTATGAATGGTGAGATGAGTGGGTAATGAGTTGTGTGAGATAGAATGTCACACTGGTTGTGATGAGAAAGGGTTGCTCGAATATCCGTAGTGGTCCGAGCTGTGATGTTCCGAGCTATGTGGTATCGAGGGTGCATGTCTAGATGGGCCCCCTCGTATGGGTCCCTTGCCTCTGCGTCTAATTCTTGGCGGCGTGATTAATTCCTGTCAAAAATAAAAAAAACAATATATATATATATATATATAACTTAATGAAGATAAGAATTAATCCTAGGTCAATGCCTAGACTCAGAAAGTCTAAGGATTATGCTATTGTGCTGTTTGAGATTAGGGTTATTGGATTTTAATAATCCGAAGTTTCACCCGTTGGCCAGTAATAATCCCAACTTCAAAAATTCCCTGTAACAATCCCAACTTGTAAGATTTTGACCCCCAGTGATCCTTTGCTAACTGGGTTATAACACAGTTAGTTTTTTTGCTGACGTGGCTGATGACGTGGACACAGCTTTGTTATTTGTTGACTTGGCTGCTTATGTGGCACCATCACCACCTCCACATCCTCCTCCTCCACTGCCACCACCATCAACTCCAGTCACCACCATCATCTACCACCATCACCTCCGACCACCTCCACCTCCACCTCCACCCACCACCTCCACTTCCTCCACCACCACTGCCATCTCCACCAACACCACCATCATCTCCACCCACCACCACTGCCATTTCCGCCACCACCTACCATCGCTATCTCAGATTCATCCCCACCTTCGTCACCTGACTGACAACCACCCCCATATCGGTGGTTCTCAAACTTGACCTAACCGTCACCGATGAAGGATCCAGAACTGTGGGAATAAGATTAATTCCATTGTTGTTGTTGCAGAGGTTCTGATTTCATTGGAGATTGAAGGATTGTGGGAATGGATGGTAGGTGGTGGTCGGAGGGGATTGAAGATGGTGGTTGTGCGGTGGGAGTTGGGTGGTTGTGGTGGTAGTGAGGTAGTAGAGTGGTGGTGGTGAAGATGGTGAGTATCTGTGTATGTATATATATAATTAAAAAAAGTATATTTTTTCATATCAATATCCACATCATCATCCACATAATGAACCAGCTTATTTTTTTACACATCAGCGTCCATGTCAGCATCCACGTCATCAAAAACTAACCTAGTTAGCAAAGGGTCATTGGGGGCCAAAATCTTACAAGTTGGGATTGTTACAGGGAATTTTTGAAGTTGGGATTATTATCGGCCAACTAATGAAACTTTGGATTATTAAAATCCAATAACCCTTGAGATTAAACACGAAAGGCTAGTGTTTAATTCTCTCAAACTTTGGCTCTGATACCAACCTGTCACACCCTGGTATTTATTCGTCACCCGGTGGGCCCGGATTTGGGGTCGTGACTAGATTGATATCAAATACACAGATAGCACAGCGGAAGTCTTGGATTTAAATTACTATTACAAATAAAATTGTACGAGTGTTTAAAATATATACAGATGGATAGTGTATCAAAGATCCACTGGCGGATCATAAATTACAAAATGAGATAACAGACTAATAGGCTTCTAATGCAAGGAGTTGCAAATTCCTCTTAAATATTACCAGGAACTTCCAGCCTATGTAGTAACATTGCAACCTTTCACTTAGTCTTTTGAAGATACGTCAGTTTACACTGCTAAATACAAATAATCGACACATTTTGAAAATATTTCAAAATTGTTTTAAGTGCACAAGGGCACATGTAATTTCATAAATAACTTGGGACACTGGTAATTATCTTGTATACAGTTTTACATGCTTGTCAATACATATGGGGCCCGACACAGAAACTGCTAACATGATTAACCGACACGCCACTTTTAACCCATAAAAGGGTATCCCCAAAATTGGTAGAAAATTATTTTATAATAGCATTAGCATTTGTCAGGTGTATGTCTACACCCCGTGCTTAAGTCATGGCCATTTGCAATTAAATGAGCCGAGGATACTCAGGACATGATCACGTTAACCCCCAATGTTTAAGTTATCAGACAAAACAGATTAAAACGGGTTATGTGGATTTTCTAGTCACAATCCAACATATGATCCTATACCTGACCAAGCGGTAATAATTTACCGTATCCCAAGCCCGTATAGGGAAAATATGTTAAGAGTATTTACATGGCTTAAATAAGTCTTACAATGCAAGAAAATAATATAAGCACAACCATTATCAATTAACTTTCAAATACACATTCAAACTTTCAAAATTTGTCAAAATTGGCCCCTCTCGTCGAATTTATTAGACATAATTGAGAGTATGGACACGTGTCATTGTATAACCCGACACGAATTTACGAGGTGTTACATGCCCCTTCTTTCCCTGTACAATGCGTAAACCAAGTTGACCTGTTCACCACAATCTTTACTTTCCCTCCCCTACTGATGTTCCCTACCAATTAACAAACCCAAATGTCAGATTGGGTGATTAATATCAGCATAATGGTTAGTTGTCAAATATACAAACACACACACGCACACACACACACACACACACACATATATATATATATATAGGGGGAGATTCATTTGAGAAGAATCTTCTTGCAAGAAGAAAAATAAATTAATCTAGGCCCTATATTTTTTTGATCAATGGTTGTGAATCAAGATATAATTTTTGTCTTGCTCTAATTAATAAGGGTAGTATAGACATTTTGATGTAGAATACTAATAAATATTAAAAGAGTTACTCAAGTCTTATTGATGTCACCATAATTTCCTCATTCACCACCATTAATGTGTTGGCCATACACCGATTTTATTAGAAGTGACCAAATTATTTAAAAGTGTTGGGGTCCTACACATATTTTATTATGTGTCGCAAAATTATTTAAAAGTGTTGGAGTCCAACACATTATGTACCTTACACCAAAACAATGTTTTTATGGTGTATGAAAGATTGAATATGTAGGATCACTAGGTTATAACCCCCGAATACTCGCGGATCGGAAAATTTAATTTGCATTAATCGAATTGTCATTAAATAAAATAAAAACACATGCTTTCAAAGGTTGTTGATGAACACGTTTGAGAGAGAGAGAGAGAGAGTATGAACGAATTCGTGAGTTCTTGATGTTATTGTAATTGTGTGATCTTTATCTCTCTAGTTATCTCTCTTTATATACATCCAAATGGAAACCCTTAATTAGATAATAAGGATAATTACGTCCATCAAATAATTACTAACTAATCTAATACGAAATAAATATATTTTGATCAAATGTACAATCAAAAAAATTCAAAAAATCTAAAAACATAAAAAAATTCTATAGATCTAAAAAATCTAAAAGAATTCTAAAAATAAAAAAAATCTAAAAAATAAAAAGGATCTAAAAGAATAACTGCACAGTTCCATCAGATCTCTCAAAACTATAAAGGCGCATAACGGAACAACTGGAGTCGGTGTATTTGTTTATAGTTAGTAAAAAACTCACTTTTTTTCTTCATTCTGACACTCTACTGATTAAAAACATATCTTGTGAAACATATGTCCATCCTTCACTCCTTCACTGAAGTAGTAAAAACTCCATTTTTTTCTTCATTCTGACACTCCACTGATGAACCTCACTTGCACAAATCAAACGGTCATTGGCTGATTTGGAAGATTGTTAGAAAAATAATGATTCACATATGAAGATGGCAACCACTGCATAATAACCCATTTTATAGTAAGAAAGATATAAGAACAAATAAAACAAAATGAAAGCAAACAAATAAGATGATCACCATTTGTTTGGACTCAGGCTTTAGCAGTATCTTGTAGAAAGAACTCATTTGAAGAGATTGGTCAAAGTGATGAATGTTCTACTATGAACCAATTTTAAAACATATATATAAATATATATATATATATATATATATATATATATGTTGTATCCAGTAATATTTAAATTTTATTAATCACAAATGTTTATATAACATCTCAAGTGAGCTCCATCCTACCATTTTTTTTTATTTTGCATCTTCCATCACATGTGAATAGTTTGACCCTTCATAAATAAATGGGTCGATATATACCATGTCAAATTGGTAAAACAAAATATTAGCTAAAAAAGAAATAGGTTGAATGGGACAAATGTCGTCTGAAATGTATTTAAATTGTATGAAACTTCCCAAATGACTTCTTAAATTTGTTTTTAAGGTTCAATAAGGAACGAACAAAAAAGTATTTTGGTGGTTTTGCCAACTCTAAATGACACTTTCCTCCATATTACAGAGTTTGTAAAGGGCAGAAATCAAATATTTATGTGAGGGTCCTGTTATTTCTTCTATTTTAGAGAATGATATGCCACACTTCAAGTGGATCCAAATGTTCCGATTGATGTAACAAAACATCAGTTCTGTACATCAATATGAAAGTATTTAAAAAGTTGGCAACATGTATGTGATCAACAAAGCTTAAAACATTAATTTATCCAAACCACAAAATAGGCATATAATTGTAAACAGTAAAGAATTTTGAGTATAATTATACCTACTAATAATATTCGTAATTCTTCCACCGGTGTCATTTAGATCCCTCAAACACCTGGTCAAAGCTTCAAATGAAATCACGAGGCTTCAAATGATGTTTTAAGACTTTCCAGCTATGTTTTCCAATGACCAGCTCTGTCTTCCAATGACCACCTGAAAACAAAACAATTACATTTTACATCATTTATTTGCTACAAAATATGACTATATATTACAAGATCATCATCCTAAATAGAGAGATGAATATATACCATCGAAGTAGGAACATAAGCCATATAAGAAGATGACGGTTTAAGAGAAAGTTCGTTAACATTATAAGCCATATATACTGAGAACCCCCGCGAACTTCGCGGATTGGTAAAAGAAAATTCCTTCATTATCACCGTTGACATAATCTTTTAATGAAAGAAACGTTCCGGTACTAACGTAAATATAACTTACACTTAATAAATGAATACAAAAAAAATCACAACTTGTTAAAGACTTCTTTATACGCGACATTTGTTGTTTCAATAGAGCACATCTACATTACTAATATAAATGAGGTTTAACATGTTTAAAGTACATTTTATTATTTAATTTTGTAGACCATTAACCAAACCCATTTAGAGACCGAACTTTTGGCTATAGAGACCCAAACGACAGAAGCAATTACTGTCCTCTGAAGGGCTAAACCAAAATACCAAATAAAGGGCCTCTAAAATAATTAATCCCTTCTGTCCCATTTAGCAAAAACAAAACACGGTTGACCAACAACTTAATAAAATTACCATAGGCTATCAACATGAATATATTAGGGACCAAAATATGCCACGAAAATAAATTAGGCCCACTTGTCTAAATGCCCATAACACCAAAATCTCTCCCACTTGTTGCGATGGACCATGAAGACAGATAACAGAAGCTTGCAAAATAACAGAAGAAACCCAAAACCAAACAACATTAAACAAAACATGCCGAACAGAAGAAGCTTTCGACCGAGCATCGAAACCAACCGAATATTATAAAAAAACCTCAACCAACTACCTATTACCCACCAGCTAAAAATATAAGGATTCATAATTACTAACTTTTGTGGGGTTTTGCGACTACAGGATCAAAAAATTTACCTACCTTCATCTAATGTGTAATAAATTGAGCTGAAGCCTTTAGGATGATATGCCGTCTATTATTGTTTTTTTTTTCAAAAATATCTATCAAGACATCACTATGTATGAATTAGACCTGGAAAAACAATAGGGTTGGGTTGGGTTACGAACTTCCAAGCTCCATTCATCCATCAACTCATTAATGGGATTTGAAGATGAACTGTTATACATACCATTAATGCCAAGATTGTTTATAACTCCACATGGTTTCATATATCTTTTAAGAATTAAATATTATAATTTGAAAATAAAAGTATTAAACTAAAAGAATGAGTGTTAAGTAATGAATGCTATGTGTTCTTCAAGTATTTCTGCAGGTCACATCATTCCCCAACGTGAGTTACGCAGCTGAAGTGGCTTTGCGAGTTTACCCTCTCGTCTAGTTAGCGAGTTAAATATATGCAAGTGGAAGAGTGCGAATGTATATGTTAATCAAGACCATACATGAACGAAGCATTGTAACAGTAAAAAATATTATCTAAAATAGCAAAGAGCATGACATATGAAAGCAAAAGAAGTAAAGGAGTGAACCTCATTTAAATATTTAGGACCAGGTTCAACCAATTCATCAACTGTACCATAATCGTCTAGATCGAAACCAATATTGACCCAAACCCATCCTAACTTTTTTCTTAATAAACACATCTTAACCCAAACCAATTGTAACCCATACCTATCCTAACTCATACCCATCCTAACCTTTTTTTTAATAAACTCATTCTAACCCAAACCCATCCTAACCCATACACATCCTCACCCATTATCCAAACCCGCCCAAGCCACCAATTTTGCCACCCCTAATGCCAAGGTTGTCAAGAGACATATTTTACATTTTTTTACAAACTAATTTTAATTCAATCTTATCACAAATTTCAAAGGTAAAACATATGTCTCACTCTTGCGTAGGGGTGTCAATGAATCAAATCAAGGCCGAGCTTGACTCTTTTTACTTAAGAGAGCTCGATCTCAAACATAACTGAATTAACCAAAAACGATGAAATTTAAACTCACAATGACGCCACATCTGCTGATTGACATCTGATCCACTGATGAAGAATAACGATTGTGACGAAATAATCAACTGGTAGATCAACTTAAGGTATGACAGATCTTCCACTGATCACAAAGTTGGGTTTCAGCAGACCACATTATTTTAATTTATCAATAACTAATGTCTTATAAATGACTACCACACTACACATTTAAAATAAAAAAAAAAACGCATTTGACCCGTTAAAGATCAATCTCTAAATTAACATATACATTTACACACTAGTGTCTACAAATGGGTCAAAATCACAATCTTTAACTACAATTTACATGCTACTAACCTGATCATCAGCTTAAATTCCATCCGCACAAGTCACGCTCTTTTGCTTCTGAATCATCCAGGCAAATGTAAATTTCTAGAAGAATATACTCAAAAGTAAATACTTTGAATGATTTCTAAATTGTGCTATAGGAAAAAAAGGCACTTACCATTGTCGCACTAAACTTTTTTTTTCATTTTGCTACCGATAAAAAAATCATTTTGCCATCTCTTTGTTTCATCTATCAACAATAAAAACTGGATTTTCTAATGACAACAATGATTTTATAAAATTAACCTTTCATACCCTATCAACAAATTGTCTAGGGGACATCTGAAGTGCATTGTAACCACCATCATTAAAGCTCAAGTTGATGTAAACATGGTCCATAAACCAATATGAATTCCAAGTATTGATGTAAAACAATTTATAATCCATAACAAAATTACCCGCATTCCTTCCCACAAAACCAAACTGATCTCATTTTTGTAATTTATAGACAATAAATACCCAAAAAAAAACAAATAACTAAAAGCAATATTGTATAAAATGCCTCTCACCTGCATCCCCGTTCATATGCCTCCGTCACAGCTACGGCTACGATTCCTTTCTAACCACATGGCAGCAGTCTCTGCCACTTGCGGCGGAACCCTAGACGTCGTCACCACCAGATCTGCTGGTTTCGGTATACCTCCGATCATGGGTGTAATCACCGTGAGTCTAACTCGCATCCGTTGAATGTTCTAAGAGGCCAGCGTCTGTCTGTCCTCACCAATGCCACTTTCAATCATGCCCAATCACCTTCGGATTTTGAAACAACAATTACTTATGTAACAGAAACAAACCACCCTCAAAAGAAAAACTGAAAAACTAAAATTAATGGTACCTTAATTTGATGTAAACATGGTCCATAAACCAATATGAATTCCAACTATTGATGTAAAACAACTGATAATCCCAAACACTTAGTATAAGATCAGCCAACCCAAGAATAGAAGAATCATACTCTGAAAGAGACCTAAAAGCATATGAACTACCTTCCTCAAAACTAAAAAAGATCCATCTTTCATGGGTATCTTGAAAAAAGTTAAATTCCTTTAATCATACTCTTTAATACCAAACCATCCCCGTAAACTAAATTACAAACAACAACAAAATACCAGGTTCTTATTTCTTAAACAAATCAAGAATCCTCAAAACCCAAAACAATTTCTTTAAACAACATTTTCATTCATCAATTGTATTCACCCATACACATCCTAACCTTTTTCTTAATAAACCCATTCTAAACCAAACCCATCCTAACCCATACACATCCTAACCCATTATCCAAACCTGCCCATGTCACACCCCCAAAATCCACCTGCGGAATACCACCGCTTGGAGGCGTGACTGGCCAGGATCCAGCCACCAATCATTTTGAACAAGCATGTAAGTGATTATAAAAATCCAACCAATACAATTGGTGTCCAACAAAACATAGTTTAAGTTGCAAGAGGAAGCATAACGTTCAAAAACCAAAACATAAGTTTAATTGTTTCAAAGTTTAACATGGCACACAGCTGTCCATGCCCCACAACGACTCTCTTCCATGCAAGCTCCAGCTAAGTACCTATTGACCTGCAAAGCATGTAGTAACGAGTCAACAATAATGTTGAGCGAGTTCACAGTTGGGTGTTCATTTTAAGTTGTTTCGAAAACAATTTCCTTTATCTGGCATCCTGCCGTGGGGGTTACCCCGTAGTTGAAAACGTGATTTGTTTAACCCAATTACTCTGGCAATCCAGCCGTGGGGGCTACCCTGTGTTTAGTTATCTGGCTCTACGGCCGTGGGGGCTACCCCATGTATGTTACTAGACTCGTTACCATATCGACTGCTGACTGTAGTCATGTTTATGTGCCCTGAACTGTCAATGTCTATCATCATTGACGTGCCCAGATCCATTAGTTCACGCCCGTCCTCTGCGGCACGGTGTGAGGCTTGTCAAACCTAAATAGCGCTATCTAACTAATGACCCGCTCGCCATTGGCCCGGCGATTAAGTCGATATAAAAAGGAGGGACTTCGTGATAGAGTTTTGGTCTAGTGAAAGTTATCTTTCCAAGAGGACGAGGAATTTTATTCCTGAACCAGCACTCTCCTACCCAATAAAGGACGAGGAATCCATGTTCCTTAACCCCATTCCCAACCCCTGGGAATCCCATGCTTTGTAGAGAGTGTGAACTCACCTTGGGTTGCTCGGCAGTTTAGTTTATTTGGTTAAGTATGCTGGTCACCACGTCCTGATATGGTTACCAGTATAGGTCAGGTTTGGATGTAAAGAAGTCACGTATATCCTACACGTATCTAACACATAGCATGCATATCATACGATTATTCTTTTAAGTTATTGGGCCTGTTCTAAATCTTAAACAGTCAATCAACACATAGCATAGCAGCACAGATACAAGCCCAAATCACATCGTCACACTTGGTGGCCCAAAGATCCGAGTCGAACAGCCCAATCGAGGCTAGGTGGTCTCGAATCGAGAACATGTAGTCTCGAGTCGCAACCAGGAGTTCTCGAGTCATGGGCATCTGGTCTCGAGTAGTGCATGCATGAGTCGCAACCTCAAACGTCTCGAGTCCAGTCTCGAGTCGAGGTCATGAGGTCTCGAGTCGAGACCTTGCTGGTTTCGAGTCCTTGAAGCTTGTCTCGAGTTGTCATGGGTTGGTCTCGAGTCGCAATCACTGCGGTTTCGAGTTGTGGCCTAATGGTCTCGAGTCGAGACCGGGGGTCTCGACTGGCACACCTGCTGATCGCCAGCACTTGTACTAGCCAATAGAATTTCATTTTCATGATTTGGTGTACTATCCAATTAAATCACACAAACATGTTTTCTTGTCTAATACTTAATCAAAACAGATCAAACACACAAATTTTCAAATATTCATGTTATATTCAAACGGTTCATCATATGCTCATATCATATTCAGCACATATTCATAGTGTTCTTCATGAGATCATTCAAACATGAAATCTTGTGATCAAGGATTATGTGGACATATATTCTTATTATCGAGACAATCTTTTGAACCATCATAACACAAATGTTCCATAATATCTAGCATGAATCGGATGCTCATAAACAATCCCAACTATCATTCTTTTACCATTTAACAAATTTTACCAACATATTATCCTACAAGGATTCACACTTTTTACAAAGGAAATCATGTTCATCATAGAATCAAGAACCCATTAATTCACACAAACACATTCATCATACTTGAATAATAGTCACAATGCACATTATCACTTAATCAACATTACTTAAATGCATATACATTACAAACAACTAAGGGGAGGCACTAACCGAAACCGATTGGGTGTAAGTGTGTGTCCGAGATGGAATGATGGTCGAGCTACACGTCTTCTTCTTCCAAACCGGCTCCAAGAATGTAAGATGTGGTGATGTTTAGTGGTTTCTAAAGAGAGGAAGCTAGAGAGAGGGAGAGGGAATGTTTGGGGTATGATGAGGGGATGATATTGTGTATCAAATCCTCCCATATGTCGGCTAAGGCAAAGATTTTATACTATCCCAAGTGAGTGCTCCCTAAGGCATTTCGAGTGGGCTATAGGGGGTTGCGGCCCAACTGTTGTGGGTCACTCGAGACCGAGGGGTCTCGAGTCGGGCTTTTGTGGTTTCGGTTCCTAACACCAACACGTTCCTAATTATAAATCTATCATACGTACGTATAACTTAATGCACGGATCACATAACACGTCAAGATAATTCACAACTTTCATTTACTAATATATAAACACATAACGTTCAAGCATGTTATATCAAGATACAATGAAGGGTTCTAAATTTAGAGTTGTCACATTATCCCCAAGTTGAAAGAAATTTTGTCCTGAAATTTGGTAAGTACTCACTGAGGAAGCTAGTTAAGTTGTATGGTTTTCCTGGTTTTCCTGGGGTGTCATATCCTCCCCCCGTTGATCTGGAATTTCGTCCCGAAATTCCGTAGCTTCAACCTCAGTAGTGGTTGTATTGTTTGCGAACAGTTGGGGATACTTTTGTTTCATCTGATCTTCGCGTTCCCAGGTGAACTCTGGGCCGCGACGTGAGTTCCAACGAACTCGAACGAGAGGTATTCTAGTGTTCTTGAGGACCTTAACATCCCGGTCCGTGATTTCAACTGGTTCCTCGACGAATCGTAACTGCTCGTCGATGGTGAGCTCCTTCAAAGGAACTACGAGGGTCTCATCTGACAGGCACTTCTTCAGATTCGACACATGGGAAACGTTGTGAACTGCACTGAGTTCCGCTAGTAAGGTCAGTTTGTAGGCCACCTTGCCTATTTTCTCGATGATCTCAAAAGGTCCGACGTATCGTGGGTTAAGTTTGCCTCGTTTGCCAAAATGAACCACACCCTTCCAGGGTGAAACTTTGAGTAGTACACGCTCCCCAACCTGGAGCTCAAGTGGTTTCCTGTCCTTATCGGCGTAGCTTTTCTGACGGTCACGAGCTGCCACCATGCGTTGTCGTATTTGAGCAATTCGTTCGGTTGTGTCTACCACAAGTTCTGGACCAGTGATCTGACTATCCCCCACCTCTGCCCAACAAAGAGGTGACCGGCATTTACGCCCGTACAATGCCTCAAACGGAGCAGCTTTAATGCTGGTGTGGTAGCTGTTATTGTACGAGAATTCCACAAGTGGCAGATGCTTTTCCCAGCTGTTGCCAAAGTCGATTACACATGCACGAAGCATGTCTTCTAAGGTTTGAATAGTGCGCTCAGACTGCCCGTCCGTCTGAGGGTGATACGTTGTGCTCATGTCTAAACGTGAGCCAAATGATTTGTGCATTGCTTGCCACAGCTCTGAAGTAAAACGTGCATCATGATCCAAGATAATGGAGGTGGGCACCCCGTGCCTCGAGACAACTTCCTTAAGGTATACGTCTGCTAGAGTGGAGAACTTATCCGTTTCTTTGATAGCCAAGGAGTGTGCAGACTTTGTGAGTCGATCCACTATCACCCAAATAGTATCATTTCCGCGCTGAGATCTAGGCAGGCCAGTAACGAAATCCATGGAAATTTGCTCCCATTTCCATTGTGGTATCTCTGGTTGTTGGAGTAGGCCTGAAGGTTTCTGGTATTCCGTCTTGACTCTCGCACAAGTCAAACACTTGCTGACGTAGGTTGCTATGTGGGCCCTCATGCTGGGTCACCAATACGTAGTTTTGACATCGTGGTACATCTTATCCGAACCAGGATGTACCGAGTAGCGAGACTTGTGTGCTTCATCCATCACAAGCTCTCGTAAGTTGCCATAGAGTGGGACCCAATTGCGTCCTGTTACGTAGTATGCACCGTCTTCCTTTTGTTCTAATCGTTGCCTTGAGCCGCGTAGGGCTTCAGCCCTGACGTTTTCTGGCTTTAATGCTTCCACCTGAGCATCTCGTATCTGGGAAGGAAGACTAGACTGTATAGTGAGTTGTAAAGCTCGCACGCGCTTAGGCGTAGTGTCCTTTCGACTAAGGGCATCAGCCACAACATTGGCTTTGCCAGGATGGTACTTGATTGCACATTCGTAATCGTTTAATAACTCGACCCATCGTCGTTGACGCATGTTCAGTTCCTTCTGTTTGAAGATGTGCTCGAGACTCCTGTGGTCGGTGTAAATGGCGCACTTAGTACCGTATAGGTAGTGTCTCCATAACTTAAGTGCAAAAACAACAGCTCCCAGCTCTAAATCATGCGTAGTGTAGTTCCTTTCATGAACTTTAAGTTGGCGTGAGGCGTAGGCTATAACTTTATCTCGTTGCATCAATACACAACCAAGACCCTGAATTGATGCGTCGCAGTAAACCACAAAATCGTCTGTGCCCTCTGGCAATGAAAGGATAGGTGCGCTGCAAAGCCTATCCTTTAAATGCTAAAATGCTACTTCCTGTGCATTTCCCCATCGATAAACAACCCCTTTCTGTGTTAGTGAGGTGAGAGGCTGTGCAATCTTGGAAAAATCCTTAATGAACCTCCTGTAGTAACCTGCCAAACCCAAGAATTGGCGAATTTCCGTTGGTGTACGAGGTGCAGGCCAGTTCTTAATCGAGTCTACCTTAGATGGATCCACGTGAATCCTATCCTTGTTTACCACGTGGCCTAGGAAATGGACTTCACGAAGCCAGAAGTCGCATTTCGAGAACTTTGCGTAAAGCTGTTCCGTTCGAAGGAGTTCCAAAATAAGTCGTAGATGCTGCTCGTGTTCCTCCTGACTCTTGGAATAGATCATGATGTCGTCGATGAAGACTATAACGAACTTGTCCAAGTAAGGCTTGCACACTCGATTCATCAAGTCCATGAAAACCGCATGTGCGTTTGTCAGCCCAAAAGGCATGACCAAAAACTCATAGTGTCCATAACGAGTTCTAAAGGCTGTTTTGGGGACGTCCTCTTCTCGGACTCTCAGCTGGTGATATCCCAACCTCAAATCAATCTTTGAATAGTAGCTCGACCCTTGCAGCTGGTCGAACAAGTCGTCAATACGTGGTAGAGGATAACGATTTTTCACGGTCACCTTATTGAGTTCCCGGTAGTCGATGCACATTCTGAAGGTACCGTCTTTCTTCTTCACGAATAGTACTGGAGCTCCCCAAGGCGAAGAGCTAGGACGAATAAAACCCTTATCCAAGAGTTCTTGTAGTTGCGTAGAGAGTTCTTCCAACTCTGATGGAGCTAAACGATAAGGTGCACGAGCTATTGGAGCAGCTCCAGGAGCTAGTTCAATCTGAAACTCAACTTGGCGATGAGGCGGAAGGCCAGGTAATTCCTCAGGAAATACCTCAGGATAGTCGCGTACAATCAGAAAATCTTCTATCTTCTTCTCTTTCTTCGAGGTGTCTGTAACAAGAGCCAAAATGGCAGTGTGGCCCTTTCGCAAGCACTTCTGGGCCTTAAGGAAAGAGATGATGTTCTCAACAGCACCCCTCTTGTCGCCACGAATCATGAGAGGTTCACTACCGGAACCCGGAATACGAACAATCTTCTCGTTGCAAAGAATCTCTGCTCGGTGTTGGGATAACCAATCCATCCCAATGACAACGTCGAAACTACCCAAGACGATAGGAATAAGGTCGATAGAGAAGGTCTGGTTAGCAAGAACAAGTTTACAACCCTTGACTACGTGTGTGGCCTCTAAACTCTTACCATTTGCTAGCTCTACAGTGTGCTTGTTGTTCAAAGGTGTTGGAATACGCTTAAGCATTTGACTAACTTCTAGTGACACGTAGCTAGTATCGGCACCCGAATCAAATAAAACTGTAACATAAAAGTCGTCGAGAAGGAACTTACCCGTCACAACATTGGGGTCATTCCTTGCTTCACCTTGACCAATCACGAACACCCGCCCCCTGGCACCATTGTTGTTGTTGTTCCCATTGTTTCCATTCCCCTGATTATTTTTATTGTTGTTGTTATTGTTGTTCTGGTTCCGGTTCAGTTGGGGGCAATCTCTCTTGAAATGGCCTTCAGCTCCACACTGAAAGCACCCTTTGTTGATACCTTGCTGCTGCTGCTGTCGCTGGTTCTGAGGGGCCTGTTGTTGACGATTCTGGTTTGCGGGGTATAAGCTTCTGCAATCCTTGGCGGCGTGACCTGGCTTGTTGCACCGATGACAGTTACCCCTGGTGCATGGCCCGCTGTGGTGGAGGTTGCAGCGATTGCATTTGGGGTGATTCCCCTTGTACCCACCATGACTTTGACCACCAGATGATTGCTGACTGGCGCTCTTGTAGTCATCAGTCTTTCTCTGCTGAGACTGAGACTGAACAGAAGTCGAACCCTTACTTGAAGCTCCATCCCATTTCCGTTTGTTGTCACTAGGGACATCTGAAGTAGTTGCAGCACCTATGCGCTTTGGTAACCTGTTCTGCTCCACCGCCTGATCCGTGAGACGGTGAGCAAATTGAACAACTTGCTGGATGGTGGCGAGGTTAGCTGAAGTCACATGACTTTGGATTTCTGGCAGTAAGCCCTTGAGAAATAGTTCGATGCGTTTGATGGGGGGGGTCTACCATGGTAGGACACAGAATAGCCAACTCATTCGATCTTTTCGTGTACGCTTCGATTTCTGACCCCGTCATCTTGAGGTTGTAGAATTCTACCTCCAACTTGTGAATGTCATCACGATTGCAATACTCCTCCTTGATCATTTCCTTAAAGTTGTTCCATGGGGTGGCGTTAGCAGCGACTTACCCCAGCATTTGAACCTGAGCGTTCCACCACGTGAGCGCTAAACCCTCGAGAGTACCGGTAACATACTTCACCCTGCGAGCCTCAGGGCATTCACACATTTCGAAGACTGACTCGAGCCTCTCAAACCAGTGGAGGAGACCTACAGCTCCTTCAGTGCCGCTAAAAGTAGTTGGTCGACAGTCCATAAAAGTTTTAAAGGTGCACACAGGTGGCTGAGCATGTTGACCTGTTGTGGTGAAAGAAAGGACAGAGTTTAACACAAAGGTTGGTTCACGAGAGTAGGACCTAAAGATCCTAGAATGAGTTTGGACTGCAGGATATACCTCCTGCGTGTGCAGCTGCAAGTGCCGCAGCAACTTGTTCGTTAATCAGAGCCGTTAACTGGGCTTGAGTCATGTTAACGCGTCCAGACATGATCTTCATATCAAGAGGAACATGAGTGAGAGGGGTTCGCGAAAATGCGATGGCAGAAGAGAGTAAGCACACACGTGTTCAAGCAACAGTAGTTATACTAACCAAGCATACCATGAGCAATGCACTATGTAACTAACAAGTAGGCAATATATACATAGATCATATCACCTAGAATGTCGAGCCTTGCATGTGGAGTGAAGCGTCGTTGTGGATCGTAGAGCACTGTACAGGTTATAGTCTGATTTTAATAAAACTGTTTCCCTTTATTAAAACCAAGTTCACTACAACTAATGGCTTTGATACCAATCTGTCACACCCCCAAAATCCACCTGCGGAATACCACCGCTTGGAGGCGTGACTGACCAGGATCCAGCTACCAATCATATTGAACAAGCATGTAAGTGATTATAAAAATCCAACCAATACAATTGGTGTCCAACAAAACATAGTTTAAGTTGCAAGCGGAAGCATAACGTTCAAAAACCAAAACATAAGTTTAATTGTTTCAAAGTTTAACATGGCACACAGCTGTCCATGCCCCACAACGACTCTCTTCCATGCAAGCTCCAGCTAAGTACCTATTGACCTGCAAAGCATGTAGTAACGAGTCAACAATAATGTTGAGCGAGTTCACAGTTGGGTGTTCGTTTTAAGTTGTTTCGAAAACAGTTTCCTTTATCTGGCATCCTGCCGTGGGGGTTACCCCGTAGTTGAAAACGTGATTTGTTTAACCCAATTACTCTGGCAATCCAGCCGTGGGGGCTACCCCGTGTTTAGTTATATGGCTCTACGGCCGTGGGGGCTACCCCATGTATGTTACTAGACTCGTTACCATATCGACTGCTGACTGTAGTCATGTTTATGTGCTCTGAACTGTCAATGTCTATCATCATTGATGTGCCCAGATCCATTAGTTCACGCCCGTCCTCTGTGGCACGGTATGAGGCTTGTCAAACCTAAATAGCGCTATCTAACTAATGACCCGCTCGCCATTGGCCCGGCGATTAAGTCGATATAAAAAAGGAGGGACTTCGTGATAGAGTTTTGGTCTAGTGAAAGTTATCTGTCCAAGAGGACGAGGAATTTTATTCCTGAACCAGCACTGTCCTACCCAATAAAGGACGAGGAATCCATGTTCCTTAACCCCATTCCCAACCCCTGGGAATCCCATGCTTTGTAGAGAGTGTGAACTCACCTTGGGTTGCTCGGCAGTTTAGTTTATTTGGTTAAGTATGTTGGTCACCACGTCCTAATATGGTTACCAGTATAGGTCAGGTTTGGATGTAAAGAAGTCACACATATCCTACACGTATCTAACACATAGCATGCATATCATATGATTATTCTTTTAAGTTATTGGGCCTGTTCTAAATCTTAAACAGTCAATCAACACATAGCATAGCAGCACAGATACAAGCCCAAATCACATCGTCACACTTGGTGGCCCAAAGATCCGAGTCGAACAGCCCAATCGAGGCTAGGTGGTCTCGACTCGAGAACATGTAGTCTCGAGTCGCAACCAGGAGTTCTCGAGTCATGGGCATCTGGTCTCGAGTAGTGCATGCATGAGTCGTAACCTCAAAGGTCTTGAGTCCAGTCTCAAGTCGAGGTCATGAGGTCTCGAGTCGAGACCTTGCTGGTTTCGAGTCCTTGAAGCTTGTCTCGAGTTGTCATGGGTTGGTCTCGAGTCGCAATCACTGCGGTTTTGAGTTGTGGCCTAATGGTCTCGAGTCGAGACCGGGGGTCGGTCTCGACTGGCACACCTGCTGATCGCCAGCACTAGTACTAGCCAATAGAATTTCATTTTCATGATTTGGTGTACTATCCAATTAAATCACACAAACATGTTTTCTTGTCTAATACTTAATCAAAACAGAGGGAGAGGGAATGTTTGGGGTATGATGAGGGGATGATTGTGTATTAAATCCTCCCATATGTCGGCTAAGGCAAAGATTTTATACTATCCCAAGTGAGTGCTCCCTAAGGCATTTCGAGTGGGCTATAGGGGGTTGCGGCCCAACTGTTGTGGGTCACTCGAGACTGAGGGGTCTCGAGTCGGGCTTTTGTGGTTTCGGTTCCTAACACCAACACGTTCCTAATTATATATCTATCATACGTACGTATAACTTAATGCACGGATCACATAACACGTCAAGATAATTCACAACTTTCATTTACTAATATATAAACACATAACGTTCAAGCATGTTATATCAAGATACAATGAAGGGTTCTAAATTACGAGTTGTCACATTATCCCCAAGTTGAAAGAAATTTCGTCCAGAAATTTGGTAAGTACTCACTGAGGAAGCTAGTTAAGTTGTATGGTTTTTCCTGGTTTTCCTAAGGTGTCACAGCCCAAGCCACCACTTTTGCAACCCCTAATGTTGATAAACCAAGGTTGTCAAGAGACATATTTTCCATTTTTTTACAAACTAATTTTAATTCTCTGTTGTCAAAAGCGCAAAAAGCGCGCGCCTAGGCGCACCTAGAGCGCCTGGTGGCAGCCTAGGTGCAAAAATGGGTTTTTTTTTGAAGAAAGCGGTCTGAGGCGTAGGAAAGGCGCGCAAAAATGCCTGAGGCGCAGCGCAAAAAAAAGGGAAAAACGAAAAAAAAGCGAGTATAAAAAATGGCTCACGCGGGGCCGGGTTTTTCGGAGCTGCATTCGTGTCCGCAGGTGCGGGCACGCATGAATTCAACCAAATTCTAGCTCAGAAACTCATTTTTGCACCCCCCCCCCCTTATAGTAAAACATGTCATAAAGCTACAATAGATATGTGGAATAAAGTATTTACCAACCACTCACTTTGTTCCCCCACCAATGTGGGATAAAGTATTTACCACCTTTTGAGACTTTTATTCACACACCCAAAACTTACAACATATAAGTAATAAACTTTTGCTACTAACTATTAGCTCCATGATCATAAATGACATATATATTAGTTTTTTTTTTAATTTTATATGTGGAATCTTATTTATTTTCAAAGCATAACATATTTTTTATATTTTTTTCTCTATGTGCGCTTTTCTTAAAAAAGCCCACGCTTTCTTTGCGCCTTGCGCCTAGGCTCCGGGCGAGGCCGATGCGCCTCGCCTGCGCCTTGCGTCTTTGACAACATAGTTTTAATTCAATCTTACCACAAATTTCAAAGGTAAAACATAAGTCTCACTCTTGCGTAGGGGTTTCAACGAATCAAATCAAGGCCGAGCTCGACTCTTTTAACTTAAGAGAGCTCGATCTCAAACATCACTGAATAACCAAAAACGAGGAAATTTAAACTCACAATAATGCCACATCTGCTGATTGACATCAGATCCACTGATGAAGAATAACGATTGTGATGAAATAATCAACCGATGTAAAACTTATGCAGAAAACTTATCCGGTGCAAATTTTCTTGTTGTTTGTGAAAGATGAACATTGGCAAAGCTCAGAGCCTTAAAAAATTAGCAAAAATTAAGAAAAAATGAACTTATTTAAAATTAAAAAAATGGACACGTACGGATGCTAGCTTCTTCTGCAAGTTTTTCATCGAGTTCGCGGGCCTAATGTCCCAACACACTTTCAGGGCACATAACCAATGATCCTGCAACATGTTTATGTTTGCTAAACCACAGGGTTAAGCTACTAGCATCAAGTATTAAAAGATCAACAATTTTTTTTCTGCATCACTAAACTGTTGTGTTGAGCTACTGGATTCAGTTTTTGAATTGTGAGAACAATCTGATTTTGGTTTTGATGAAGCTCTCTGATTCAGTATAAGTGTGATCATTGAAATTGTCTTACCAAGACCCTATAGAAGAAGACACAACAAAATTCAGTGTAGGTTGGTTTTAAAAAATTTAGAATATAAATCATATATGTCAGACCAAGGATGCTTGTAAATATGTTGTCCAATGTATGTAGTATATTTTTATGATCACAGAGTTGGGTTTCAACAGACCACGTTATTTTAATTTATCAATAACTAATGTCTTATAAATGACTACCACACTACACATTTAAAATTAAAAAAAAACGCATTTGACCCGTTAAAGATCAATCTCTAAATTAACATATACATTTGCACGCTAGTGTCTACAAATGGGTCAAAATTGCAATCTTTAACTACAATTTACATGATACTAACCTGATCATTAGCTTAAATTCCACCGGCACAAACCACGCTCTTTTGCTTCTGAATCATACAGGCCAATGTAGATTTCTACAAGAATATACTCAAAAGTAAATACTTTGAATAATTTCTAAATTCTGCAACAGGAAAAAAAGGCACTTACCATTGTCGCTCTAAACTTTTTTTTTCATTTTGCTACCAACAAAAATTTCATTTTGCCATCTCTTTGTTTCACTTCTCAACAATAAAAACTGGATTTTCTAATAACAGCAATGATTTTATACAATTTACCTTTCATACAGGGGACATCATTGTAACCACCATAATTAAAGCTCAAGTTGATGTAAACATGGTCCATAAACCAATATGAATTCCAACTATTGTTGTAAAACAATTGATAATACATAACAAAATTACCCGCATTCCTTCCCACAAAACCAAACTGATCTCATTTTTGTAATTTATCGACAATAAATTCCCATAAAAACAAATAACTAAAAGCAATATTATATAAAATGCCACTGACCTGCATCCCCGTCCATATGCCACCGTCACAGCTACGGCGACGATTCTTTTCTAACCACATGGCAGCAGTCTCTGCCGCTTTCGGCGGAACCCTAGACGCCGTCACCACAAGATCCACTGGTTCTGGTATACCTCTGATCATGGGTGTAATCACCATGAGTCTAACTCGCATTCGTTGAATATTCTAAGAGACCAGCGGCTCTCTGTCCTCACCAGTGCCACTTTCAATCAAGCTCAATCACCTTCGGATTTTGAAAAAACAATTACTTATGTAGCAGAAACAAACCAATCTTAAAAGAAAAAAACTGAAAAACTAAAATTAATAGTACCTTAATTTGATGTAAGATGATTAAGCATAGTTTAAACATTATGGCTTTTGCATATAAATTCTAATACTCTCATGGCATATCAACATATAGGAGCTCCTCCAAGGTACCACTTTCATAGCCTCCGCATAACTTCCACAGTCGCCTCAGATGTCACATTTACATGCATATATCATATATTTCTGTGGAGAGTCATGTTATTTCTTCTATTTTAGAGAATGGTATAACACACTTCAAGTGGATACAAATGTTCCAATTGACGTAACAAAACATCGCTTCTGTACATAAATGTGAAAGCATTTAAATAGTTGGCAACATGTATGTGATCAACAAAGCTTAAAACATTAATTTATCCAAACCACAAAATAGGCATAGAATTGTAAACAGTAAAGAATTTTGAGTAGAAGCATACCTACTAAAAATATTCGTAATTCTTCTATTGGTGTCATTTTGATCCCTCAAACACCTGGTCAAAGCTTCAAATGAAATCGCGAGGCTTCAAATGATGTTTTGAGTCTTTACATCTATGTTTTCCAATGACCAGCTCTGTTTTCCAATGACCACCTGAAAACAAAACAATTACGTTTTACATCATTTATTTGCTACAAAATATGACTATATATTACAAGATCGTCATACTAAATAGAGAGATGAATATATACCATCGAAGTAGGGACATAAGTCGTATAAGAAGATGACGGTTTGAGAGAAAGTTCAAGGCCTAATTGTCTCTAAATCAAAATATCGAACACCTAAGTGCATACATACGACACCCCAAAAATATACAATGCATGTACTAAACAGAAGCTGAAAATACACAAATAAGCATTATTTGAAGAAACATAGTGGACTATCATCGTCGGTAGTTCTATTAACTTTCATTATATATTAATTATTTTCAAAAGTCACTTGAAAAAAACACTATGGTTTACTGTATAAACATTAATTTGTGACTTTTTAAAATAATAAAGAATCATATAATCAATTTTAGGTTAGCAAAAAAAGTCAACGAAGGAAAAAAATGAAGTAACGATTAGATCAGAGCATACAGTGACCCTTCATTCGAAGTACATCTCTCATAAACCCTAATCGATTTGAGGTTTATCCATATGAACCGGGTTTGACTCAAAACTATAATGCTTGTACCTACTAATCATCATCGTCGTCGTTTGATGCGAAACCAAACCCAAAAAATATTACCTAAAGAGTTTTGACAACATAAGAGTATACTACAAATGACATATTTGAATAAACTCAAAACTATTGAAGCAATCAATACTTACAGAAGTAGACATGGCTTTCAATTTCACCCCACCAGTTTTCCCAACCTATAAATTGATCACATATAAACACAAAATCAAAACCTATAAATCAACTCAATCAACAATCAAAAAACCAAAAACAAAGCCTTAATTCAAATAAACCACTCACAACAGCAATAGACTTAATATAAGGATTCTCCACTTTAAGCAGCTTCCTAAACTCACCCTAAAAAATCAAGATGTCAAACCCTAGATCGATACATATCAGAGACGGAATCCACCTCCTACATCTTTTGAATTGACAGGTATATAAATCTCCATTAAAAACCCTAAATCTAAGAAATAGGAGAAGATAATAAGATGAAGGATTTGATTGGTCTTGATGGATTTCACAGGAAATCACGTTCGGTTGAGAGAGCAATTAGGGTTTGATCTAGGTAATGAAGGATGGAATGTGGAATTTGTCGATAGAAATGTATTTAAAGGACCCGAAATTAATCAAACAGGTCATTAAAGTCAGGTTCGGATCCCGCGTTTTCTCAAAAGATTGGTCAAAAATACATTCCCTCCCAAATTCACAAAACACCTCAACCAAAGGTTGTCACATCAGCAAAAATGTCCAAAATCATATGTCACATGGCCCAAATTCATCTCATTTATATATATATATATATATATATATATATATATGTATATATATATATGTATATATATATAGATGTGCATGATAGTTTTTATTGTGTAAGGTGGAAAACTATTTTATAAGATGACTCATTAAATGATTAGAGTTCATTAATTTGAATAGCAAAAATAAAGAATAGACTCATTAACTAATTTATTCAAATTACCTTTCTACCCTTTATTCTTTTTGTTTTAAATTTATAATTTCTTCTCGTTTGAACTCTCCACTATATATATATATATATATATATATATATATATATATATATATATATAGGGGACCGCTAAAATGAGAACCACCTCCAGTTGTAAGAACCGTGAGAACTACACCGTACGGGGCGAGGTGGACCAAATTTTTTTTTTCATAAACGTAGATGCATGTATTATAAACACATTTGTAAAAAAAATGTCGGGTGTGTAGTTTTGAGCACCCAAAGTTTGCGTTTACGGGACCCGTAAATTTATTTAAAATTTACGGTACCCGTAAACACAAACTTGTGGTGTTCAAAACTACACACACGACATTTTTTTTTTTGAATTTTTTTTTTACAAATGTGTCTATAATACAAGAATCTACGTTTATGAAAAAAAAATTTGGTCCAACTCGCCCCGGATCAAAAAAGTTCTCACGGTTCTTACAACTGGAGGTGGTTCTCATTTTAGCGGTCCCCTATATATATATATATAGGAGATGGATCCGTTATGAACCACCCTTTATTGCGAGAACAGCGAGAACCGAGAACCAGTGTGAACACAAACAGTAATTCCTAAAAAATCTAAAAAACACCCAAAAGTTTTTATTTTTATTTTTTTACTATTTTGTTTTTGGAAAAATCACTATATTTTGTTAATAAAAAAAAATTCAAAAAAAAAAATTCGAGTAACAGTTATCCATGCACATGTGCATATGTATAATTTCTTTGTCAAATTCCGTAATTCATTATAAATATTAGTCAATTGCACTTTCATTTACACTACCACGTGTAATACACTACTTTTTACGTTAACAATGTTAGAAATGCACATGTGCATCTATATGTATCAATATGAAATAAGATGTTTTGGTACACTACTTTGAATACACTTTCTCTTTCATCTATCATTCCATTCATAATACACAAACATGCACATGTGCATATGTATCATTTCTTTGATAAATTTCCTAACTCATTACAAATATTAGACAATTGCACTTTCATTTACACTACCATATGTAATACACTACTTTCCACATTACCAATATTAAAAATGCACATGTGCATCTATATGTATCAACATGAAATAAGGTGTTTTGGTACACTACTTTGAATACACTTTCCCTTTCATATACCATACCATCCATAATACACTACCATTACCTTCTACCATCCATAATACAATATCATTACCTCCTATCATCCATAATACAATACCATTACCAATATTTTGACTTTATTACATGTATATCAACACCATTTATACCATCCAATCATCATATTACATCATAAAGTAACAACTATAGCCAAACAATCAACCACTAGATAAAACTAACCAAAAAACATGTATATGGGCCTACTTATCCATTCAAAATCACAAACTTTTTGTACCAAAATATGTTATATCATGGTTATACCTAATGATGCACATGTGCATTTTGAATATTGGTAATGTAAAAAGTAGTGTATTACAGATGGTATTGTAAATTAAAAGTGTAATTGTCTATTACTGATAACGTATTACGGAATTTGTTGAAGTAATGATACATATGCACATGTGCATGGATAACTGTTACTAAAAAAAAAGTTTTTTTTTGGTAACTAAATATAGCGATTTTTGTTAAAAATATTAAAAAAAATTGAGTGCTTTTTTGATTTTTTTTTGATTTTATTTTGTGTTCACATTGGTTTTCGCGGTTCTCGCAATAAGGGTGGTTCTCACATGAACCTTACCTTATATATATATATATATTGTAGGTCCCTCGGAGGATGAGGTCAAACCTTATCCTTGTTATGTTTAACACACTAGCAAGTGCGGAATCCAAGCTAGAATGCAAACCGGTAATTTATATGAGAGCACAAGCTACAAAGAGAAAGGTAGACACACAAGATATCAAAGTTTTCTCTTGTATTTCAGTGGACACGGTTACAGCCCTTGACCAAACTGAAAATACTCTCTCTACAAGACTAAGTTCACTCACATCTCACACACACAATGAAGTGAACACATTACATGGATATATATATCCATCACAGCTCGTCTGGTCGAAGGATCAGATAGACTGATCGAAAGATCATCTATCGATCTGAAACCTATCGAAGGATCCACATATACCTCGAAGGATGATATCCTTCGAGGTCCATCTATATCCATCGAAGGTTTATCCTTCGAGCTCATCGAAGGATATAAACCATCCTTCGAAGACTCATCCTTCGACACAAACATCTTACAAACAATGTGCTAACTGTTTGGCCAAGTCAAACCAGGAGGATGGTTGACTTGGTCAAACTTACATCGAACACACATATTAACAAACCTAAGACGTAACTCAGACTAACACAAGACATTGTTTTGTATCATGACAAAATACAGACAAAGTACAGACACAAGTGCACCAACAAACTCCCCCTTGGCTGTAACTTTGTCTCGATCTTCGTGTCTTCAAGTCTTTGACGTCCTTTCAAGTCTTCAATGTCGGAGGATATTTAAAGTATTCACGTCTTGAAAGCAGAAAGTGTATCAACAAACTCCCCGTTTCATGTAGGAAGTGTGTTGACAAACTCCCCCTTAACATAAGCTCCCCCTTGAGTTATGCTCGTGAGTGTCTTGATCTTTACAACTTGAGATCCTTGTGGTATTGATGATGGTCAGCGGCAACTCGATCATCTTCATCATTTGAGTGCCTTTCACGTCGTGTCTTCTTCATTCCGAAGCTTGTCATCGACCATGTTCTCCTTGCCTTTAGAATCTGCACATGCAAGAAATCTAAACGCGTAATGAGAACAACTGCCTGGAATATCGTAACATAAACAAACGACACACGTGTGACCATTGTTTAATCAAACACCGTCCGACAGTTTGAAAGTTTAAAAATACTTTATCCATTTCAAATTTTAACTTTCAACACTTTGCAAATTTCGACCGTTTATGAAGATTTAGTCATTTTGGTTTTCGATCAGGTTCCAGGTAACGAAGACTCGAGATCCAACATCGTACGATCGAAAATAAAATAGAAATAAAATCTTTTTGGCTTTTATAAAGTTTATATTAAAACACACCTAAAATCTTTTTGGTATTTTGAATATTTCAAATGTAAAGACAGAAAGCAGTAAATAAATATATACAGACATTCTTTTTGTGAGTTTCGAGGGTAAGAGAATCATATCAGTGTACGGTCATGCCAAAACGCTCTTGTTGTTCAATTAGTTAACATTAAGATAAGCATCCTATAACAATTATCGGTATTGTTGTCCACATAAGCTCAACTTATCAGATGTAATCATGGCGAGGGGATACGTTAAGGTATGATTTATACTTACCGACCGGTGTTCATCCACATCACGACACATTCCCGTATCAAGGTATGCACGAGGGTTCATCTTACCGGTGAGTATACCGATTATCATCTGTTTGACCGTATATGATGTGAGATTCTCACTTATTTTGATTTGAAAACAAGCCCTATGTGATATAATCACTTATTGATGAGGAACTTGATTTTCATATGCATGAGGGCACAGGAGCAAGTCCGTGAACAGGTCAGTACTTTCGTACAGCAGAGAGACGAACTTGACTCCCGGAAAGAATCTGTGATATATTATCACTTATTTTGAGGGACATGTGATTGTTGATCACTTATTGAGGTCGTATGCAGTATGTACACGTATGTATGGTATCATGGAAGATCTAGACTTGCGTCCCCGTTATTTTTCGGTAAAAGATACAACCATGATACCCAGATGATAAGCAGCATAAAGACCGAATATCTCAGAACCTCGGCAATCTCTCAAACGAAATTCCGGTACTAAGACCATATGCCAATGAATGGTTCCCACCTGGTCTTCAGTCGATTTAAGTTTATATCACCCTGCACACTTTAAAATGATTGTGAGCCTACCGATACATCTTATATAGAGCTGCTTATCGTTTTTCATTTAAGGTTTAAAGAGGTTTAGACAGACCACTGATGTACTATCATTTTCTCTTTTGCTCGCCAGGAAACTCATTTTTGTTTTTCTATTGTTTTTGTGTTTTTGAAATTTTTCGATGTTTTTGGATTTTCAAATTTGGAAACTCATTTTCTCTTTTGCTCCCCCTAAAATCAATAAACTAAGATAAATTTAAAACACAAAGGTATTTACAAAAATGATTTTCCGATGTTGGTTTTACTCTTGCTTGACCTTAATGCCGTTTACCAATAATAAATAGTCAAATCTTGATTTGTCAAATGCTTTGGTAAAGAGGTCGGCACGTTGGTCATCAGTGTGGACGTAAGCAACATCGATTAGCCTTTTCTCAAAGCAATCACGTATGAAGTGATACTTAATTTCGATGTGCTTAGTCTTTGAATGCTGCACAGGATTTCTAGTGATCTGTAAGGCAGCAGAATTATCAACGTAAATAGGAGTAGTTAGGAATTCAAAACCGTAGTCGCGCATTTGTTGTTGGATCCATAGGACTTGGGAGCAACAACTTGAGGCAGCAATGTATTCAGCTTCGCATGTTGATGTAGCGACGCACGTCTGCTTCTTGCACTGCCATGTGACTAGGCGATTTCCCAAAAACTGACATCCAGCCGTTGTGGATTTGCCGTCGATTTTGCATCCGCCAAAATCAGAATCACTGAAAGCGATCAAGTCAAATTTATTATCCCTAGGGTACCATAGACCGGTGTCAGGGTAACCCTTCAAATAACGAAAAATCCTTTTTACAGCTGCAAGATGTGAGGCCTTCGGGTTGACTTGATATCTGGCAAGCAGGCACGTGGGGTACATTATATCTGGTCTTGATGCTGTGAGGTACATAAGAGATCCGATCATCGCGCGGTAGTATGAGGGGCTAACAGCTTCACCCTTCAAGTCTGGAGTAATTCCGTGATTTTGCGGCAATGGGGTACCGATGGGCGTTGCATCAGACATCTGGAACCGGCTCAAGATGTCACCAACATATTTAGTCTGATGGATGAATATCCCAGACTCGGTTTGTTGTACTTGTAGGCCCAAAAAGAAAGTCATTTCCCCCATAGCACTCATCTCGAATTTATCCTGCATGATGCGCTCGAAATTCCTACACAAAACATCATTAGTAGAACCAAATATAATATCATCAACGTATACCTGTACCAGTAGAAGATCTCCATCTTGTTCTTTGATGAAAAGAGTACAATCGATAAGACCTCTGCGAAATCCATTCTCCAGCAAATAATTAGATAAGGTTGCATACCAAGCTCGCGGTGCTTGATGTAGACCATATAGAGCTTTGTTGAGCAACCAAACCCGATCGGGATGGATAGGATCTTCAAACCCAGGAGGCTGTTCGACGTACACCTCTTCTTCCACCACACCATGTAAGAATGCACTTTTGACGTCCATCTGGTAAACCTTGAATCCTTTGAATGAGGCATAAGCCAGAAAGATCCGAATTTCTTCCAGACGTGCAACAGGTGCATAGACTTCGTTGTAGTCGATCCCTTCAATCTGACGAAAACCTTGAACGACTAATCTTGCTTTGTTTCGAATAACGATTCCACGGTCATCCTTTTTGCATTTGAACACCCAACGGGTACCAATCTTCTTGTAACCAGCAGGTTTCTCTACGAGTTTCCAGACACCAAGCTTCTGGAATTGTTGCAGTTCTTCCTGCATCGCTTCAACCCAAGAGCTATCTTTCAAAGCGTCTTTCCAAGTTCTTGGCTCTTCTTGTGAGACATAACACGCGAAGGACCAATCATTTTGTTGACCAGATTCTCGGATAGCTGCATACAAGCCTGCATTGTTGTTGTTCCGCAACATGTTTCTTGTTTGAACGCCACTCTGTACATTTCCGATGATGTTTTGTTGAGGATGGGTATTGTGAATCCTTGTCTCTGGATTATCTTGAACTGGAATATTTGTACCCAGATTGTTGAGATTGAGATCAACAATCAATTCAATGCCCGGAATTGACGAAGAGGATGATGCAGTAGCTTCAGCTGTTCTAGGGACGTCCACTGGAGGAGTACCCTCTGAAGTACCATGAACTGCTGTTGTTGGAGCTTCTTGATCTGCATCGAGGAATTCATCATCCTCTGAAGATTCGTTCAATTCGGTAGCATCGTGAAAATCCTCATTATCGAGAGCATTATTGTTCACTGAAGATGGTTCTTGATTGACAATAATTGGACGAACCAACGGTGAATCTGTTGCATTGTCACTCTCGAAAAACATCCTTGCCGCAGCATTTTCTTCAACTGCTTCAACATTGATCGAATTGAAAAAGTCATCGTACTCAAACATCCATGGTTGACCTGGATTTCTGACTGGTAAAGTGTGCCTTTGTACTCTGACTTCAGACCATTCCTCGACCCTTTTAGTCTCTAGGTTCCAGACTCTTAAGTTTGGGGTGGAATACCCAAGAAAGTATCTTTCAATTGCTTTTGCCCCAAACTTTCCATTAGGATCGATTATTGTGCACGGAGCTCCAAACGGTTCAAGATATGACAAATCTGGTTTCTGTTTGTTAATAAGCTCAAAGCAGGTCTTGTTGTGCCTTTTGACTGTAAGGACTCGGTTCAACGTGTAACATGCAGAGGCCACAGCTTCAGTCCAGAAGGGAATCGGCAACTGTGACTCTACCAACATAGTCCTAGCAGTCTCGATCAATGTGCGGTTCTTACGTTCAGCGACGCCATTCTGTTGAGGAGTATAAGCTGCACTAAATTCATGAAGAATACCTTTTGAAGTGCAAAACTCCGCCATGGCATGATTTTTGAATTCAGTACCATTGTCGCTACGTATCCGCCTAACCTTCAACTTATATAGATTCTCAATCTGAATGATCAAGTTTTTGATAATACCGAAGGTTTCACTCTTATGTGCCATGAACGCCACCCAAGAAAATCTTGAATAATCATCAGTTATCACGAGGCAGTATTGATCATTCCTAATACTTTTGTGCTTGACAGGACCGAACAAATCCATGTGCAAACGTTCAAGAGGAACAGCCACCGTGTTGATTTTCTTTGTAGGGTGTCGCTTCTTCGTTTGTTTTCCTTTCTGGCACGAAACACAGACGTCTTGAAGATGGAAGTTTTTAAGAGGAACACCATTCACTAATTCATTTGACACCAAATGATTCATTTTGCGTAAGTGAATGTGACCCATTCGTCTGTGCCAAGATATTGAGTCTTTTTCTGTGGCTTTGGAAACGAAACAGGTTGCTTGTGCAGACGTTGTGATAGCTTGGCTCATATCAAGGACGTACAAATCATTTATCCTTGGAGCAGATAAGAGAATCCATTCTTTCGGAATTTTGAAGCCGGGTTTCAGCACATAACATCCATTTGCATCAAAGTGTACTGAGAACTGCTTATCACAAATTTGAGAAACACTAAGAAGATTGTGATCAAGTTGTTGTACGAAGTTGATCTTATCAAAGCTAACAACCCCGTTGGAAATCATTCCTTCACCCGTAATATATCCGCCTTTATCTCCAGCAAAGGCAACATAACCTCCTCTAATAGATTTGACGTCGTAGAGAAGCTTCATGTCGCCTGTCATGTGCCTGGATGCCCCACTATCAACAATCCAATGACTACTGATAGTTCCTCCTGGAACACCCTGCACATGAACTCACTTGATTAGTTGGAGATGGGGACCCAAGCCATTGTGGTCTTGGGTCTTCCATTTTCATCAACAACAATAACTTCTATTCTTTGATGATTTGAAAATTGTGATGGTCCCCCTGATTCAATAACCGTTTTTGTTTTCCAGGTCTGTTTTGTTATACCAGTGTTATTCTTTAAAAACTTAACTTCATGGTTGTCTGAAGTTTTTAAATTGTTTGGTTTGACAGAAACAGATGTTTTGTTAACCACATCGGTTTTAGTCGCCTTTTCAATTTTCTTGACCTGTTGGCGTTTCTGTTTCTTTTCCCTTTCTTTTACAAGGCGGGGATCTTGTTTTGCAGAAACAGATCGCTTTTGGTAATTTCGTTCACGGGGATCATCATCTTTGGCGTTTAATTTATGAAGATACGGACAATTTCGAATAATATGCCCAATTTCACCACATTCAAAACATGATCTTCGTTCAACAAACCCCGAAGTATCATGTGATCGTCTTGTCGATGATGAACTTTGTGATCCTGAGGTACTAGGTTTTGGACTGTTTGGATCATTTCTTTTCATCACTGTTGCTTTCTTGACAAAATCTAAGTTAGATTGGTTTTCAAACGTTTCAATTTTGTCCGTTCCCCTAGATTTCACAAAGTTCACATTCTTGTTCTTCTTTTGTTTCGGCTTCCTTGGACTTTGAGTCGTTGCTTTTCCTTTTGTTTTGGTGTGATTTTGCTGTTTTTGCACTGTTGGTAATTTCTGATTTCCATATTGTTTTCGAACTTCATCCTTTGGAATAGGAGGACACTGTGTTACTGTAACATGTGATCCTGTCTTTCCCAAAAACTTACTTGTTGAATTTTCAAAGACTTTACTGATTAATGATTGATTAACATTCTTAATAGGAAAATCTTTGTCTGAATAAATTTTATCATCACCAACAAGAGTGTACAGCAAATCCACACTTTCAGACTCTTTAGCAGACGTGGACTCGGTCGGAACAGTCTTAGCAGGTTTTGCGGGAGGATCACATAAAATATGATTCTCAAGAGGTATGTCCTCTTCTTTTATCACCGCATCAGACTTTGCTGAATCAGTATCATCAGATTCATCATCAGAAGAATCAGCATCCTCAACAACAACTAGAGGATCCTGATTCTGTTCAGCAGAAGACACACATGTATCTGCTGACACATCCGAATCTGATGATACATCTTTCTTGTATCCGAGTCCTGTTGCAAATTCATTAACATCTAGAGGAACAGATGGTTCAAAGAAAGTTCTATCCTCCTCGTCAGGCATGGCATCATAATTGTGTCTCACAGGTGGTGGACATTTCTTGTATCCAAGGCATGTGACATCCCGTTTCTCTTTCTGTACGTCAATGATGTGATCCAACACATAGCTAGAGCTCAAATAACTGTCTAGCTTAAGTTGGATCGCCTCACTTTCAGTTTTCACACAAGCCATTTCCTTTTGCATTACCTCAAGACGAGTTATATACAAATTAATGTCAGTTTGTTTTCTGGAAACCATTTTAGTTAACTCGGTTTTATCTTTCTTTAATTTTTCAATTACCGATTTAAACTCCTTTTCATGGTTTTCATAAAACATGTTGGCTTCAGTGCACTTCGAAAGATCAACGGTCAATTTCTGATTGTGAATGAATGTCACATCATATTTCTCTTGCAAAGCCTCGTGTTTCCTTTGCAATTCACACCACTTATCATTCAATGAAACATGTTTGTCTTGCAAGTCAAACAAACTAGCTTGTAAAGCATCATGTTTGCCTTGCAACTCAGACATGCTTGTTTCTAAATCAGCACATTTAATACTCATAATGTCACAATTATCACAACTAACAGAAGTGGGTTCATCGACACATACCTGACTTGATGAACTGTCGACATTAGCCATAAAGGCTGAATGGAGAGAAGACAAAGAATAAGCAGCTTGATCCACCAAAATAGATCTTCTTTCAATTCCTGCTGTAGCTTCTTCCAAAAGCTCATCAATATCTGCATCAACTGACGCACTTGATGTCTCATCCACATGATCATTACCTGAAGTGGAGGATTCTTCATCTGAGCTTCCACTATAACCGGAGCTGTCTTCATCTTCAGAAGATTCATCACCATTGGTGGAAGATTCTCCACCACTGGCGTGATTTAAATCCTTAACCACTTCAGCAAAACATGCTGTTCCATCTGGAGCATCACCACTCAGCTGAATTGACCAATCACAACCTTCATCTACTTGAACCACAAGTGTCTGGTTGGCATTAGATGGTCCTGCTTGACTCTGGTTGTTGACAGGCACCAATGTGCGCTCATTGTTCCTTACTTGGTTCTGATTTGCCCTGCCTCTGAAAGGATTTTGGTTTCCATGTTGAGATGGCCTCGTACATTCACGTTTGAAATGACCACGTTCACCACAATTGAAGCACTTAACAGCCTGCTTATCAAATCCATACTTGGTGTCTTTCTTGCTTTCCAAGCTGGTTCTGCCAGTTCTTTCCATGAAATCCTTTGCTCGCCTAACAGCACTGGCAAAGGCCCACTTGATGTCCATCATCTCCATCTCCTCTTTATCAATCTGCTGATAGTCTTCTTGAGTCAGATTAATGTTGCCAATCTGACCTTCCACTAATCCACAGTATGCGCTCACCAAAGTGTTTAGAAGCTCCATATGTTCTTTTGCTACTTCAACACTGACTTTAGAGAAACTTGAGGTGTCGAGCCGTACTGTATTTGGCTTTGATTGCTGACTAGCAGATGATGTGCTTCCATAACATGCTTGCTGTTGAGGAGGAAGTGGATTCCCGTATAAATCTGTTGGTCCGGTAGATCGAACAGGTAATGGATTTCCGAACATATCAGTTGCTCTGATAGGTCGTTGGCTTTGCTGTTGTGGTACTGGTTGAGGGACTGGTTCAAGCGGATTTCCATACATGTCTATTGTTGGAGGAGGTTTGACCGGAACTTGAATAAGATTGCCATACATGTCAGTGCTAGACACAAACGCTGTTTGAATTGGAGCGTGTGAAGAAGGTTTTGTAGAAGTGCTAGAAGTTCCATAATACATTTCAGGATTTTGTGGCACTGGAACTCTTTTCGCCTTGAGGGTTTCTTCCTGATTCTTGTTTTCCAGGAGTTGAACAAAGTCATTGAAGTTTGTTGTAGTTAAAGTGCCATTGTACTTCATGATTTCCAAGAAAGTATTCCATTGAGGTGGCAGTGCATCTGCAAACTTTTTCACTACCTCTGCTGAAGTTGTTACAACCCCAATATTTGCCAATTCAGTCAGCAAATGATTAAATCGACTTGTCAAATCTCCTAAAGATTCATTCTCCATACAAGTAAAACCATCAAACTCTTTCTTTAGCAGGTCTTTTCTCAATTGACGTGTCGCTTCATTTCCTACGCCCCTTATCTTCAATGCGTCCCACAACTTCTTCGTTGTCTTGAAACTGACAAATTGATGATAAATATCTTTGCTTAACGCCTGAGTAAGAATGACATACGCTTTCTTCTCTAAGTCATAGACCTTCTTCTGATCTTCCGTAAGATCGGCAAACGTAGCAGCAGATGAAGCGGCAACCTCTATTGTTTGATCAAAATCTGTGATGAAACGCAACCACAATTCTGTATTTTGACCAAGGACGTATGTATGAAATCTATCAAACCATCCCGGATATTCACTTAAGTGCATCAACTTTGGAGGCCTATTCAAACTTCCCGTTTCACTCTCGCTTAACAAAATGCTTTGAATACTTGGAGTTTGATTTGATACGAATGCCCATTGACCGGTAGTTATAGCATTAGCTTGCGAAGATACAGGTACGGGAGATTCGGCCCATGCAGGAGATAAACTGGTATTTCTATACTTTCCCGAATCCGGAGCCGGAGTACCATAATACATTTCTGTATTTATCGGAGTACCCCACATCGAATTCATTGTTGATCAAGAAAAATTGTTACACTAGATCTCTCGGGTTCTCCTTGTTAACAACCAACCAGCCGAAAGATCCCTGATCGAAAGACAAGAAAAACACAAACTTGTTAAACTTAAACAGAATAGGATCGAAGGATCAATACTTGTTCGAAGGATCAACAGTGTTCGAAAGATCACTGTTGAATTTCGTACAAAGATTTTGAAGGATTCTCCAATCGAAATATCCTTATCTTTCGAACCAGAACTGTAGATCGAAAGATGTGTTGTTCGAAAAGATTCCTTGGATCTCGAAGGATGTTTGAAGGATGATTATCTATCGAACTTCCTTTGATCGAAAGATGATCTTTCGACTTCGAAGGATATCCTTCGATCTGAACTGACACAGTTGACAAAAGTGACAGGTTGGTGAAAAGGTGATGGGTTGGTGGAAAGCTTTCGGCAGAAGGTATGGTCAGACCATACTTTCTACCAAAACAAGATTTGAACAATAAAATATCCAGAAAACCGGTCACCGGAGTAAGCCGGAATTTTGGCCGGAAATTACCAAACTTCTTAAAAACAAGTTTTTAAGTTACCCAACCCGTCCTTTAACACACCCGGTTAGTTTAGAACACGTTTTTACGTCAAGAAATGCGAGAAAAACACTAAAAACGGGTGCTAAACCATGTGAGTTTTGTCCAAACACTCCAAAGTCTTGTATAAACTCGGTTTTTAACAAGGAAAAGAGCCACGGCTCTGATACCACTTGTAGGTCCCTCGGAGGATGAGGTCAAACCTTATCCTTGTTATGTTTAACACACTAGCAAGTGCGGAATCCAAGCTAGAATGCAAACCGGTAATTTATATGAGAGCACAAGCTACAAAGAGAAAGGTAGACACACAAGATATCAAAGTTTTCTCTTGTATTTCAGTGGACACGGTTACAGCCCTTGACCAAACTGAAAATACTCTCTCTACAAGACTAAGTTCACTCACATCTCACACACACAATGAAGTGAACACATTACATGGATATATATATCCATCACAGCTCGTCTGGTCGAAGGATCAGATAGATTGATCGAAAGATCATCTATCGATCTGAAACCTATCGAAGGATCCACATATACCTCGAAGGATGATATCCTTCGAGGTCCATCTATATCCATCGAAGGTTTATCCTTCGAGCTCATCGAAGGATATAAACCATCCTTCGAAGACTCATCCTTCGACACAAACATCTTACAAACAATGTGCTAACTGTTTGGCCAAGTCAAACCAGGAGGATGGTTGACTTGGTCAAACTTACATCGAACACACATATTAACAAACCTAAGACGTAACTCAGACTAACACAAGACATCGTTTTGTATCATGACAAAATACAGACAAAGTACAGACACAAGTGCACCAACAAACTCAGACTAACACAAGACATCGTTTTGTATCATGACAAAATACAGACAAAGTACAGACACAAGTGCACCAGCATATATATATATATATATATATATATATATATACAAGTACATTTTATTAATGAATATACCAATACATGAATATCATAATTTAGTAAATTCAAAGTATCTCGTGCTTTTCTTACTTCAACCATGTGAAGTGATAGAGCTACTTGAAACACCCGGTAAAGAGTAGAACTTGTAAGAGATACTATGTGAAAACGTATTTTTAATTTTACTTTTGTCAACATAATTCATATTTTATTGAATACAAATCACAACATGGTAGGTACCTTGGTAGCAATATTGAGGTTTCCTTTACTCCGAGCTTTGATATTTTCAAGCCTTAATTATTATTGATCAAAAAATTATCTATTATAGTATTTTTTTTTTTTAACCTTATAGTTTTTCTTTTGAATATCCAACGACATGTTTGAAGTTTCTTCGACTTTGCCATCTCATTTGTTGGCCATCTTTATGTGAATCTTGTCTACCATTTGAATGCCAGCATCCAAACTTATTTCCATAATTGATACAAACTAAAAATAGTGATGACACAAAATAACTGTAAAAATTCAAATGACCTACAAAGAATTTTACTTGATCATGACTAAGGGTATGTTTGGCAACAAGCTTTTAGAAGCTTTTAGGAGCTTCAAGCTTTTAAGAAAAAGCTCTAGGTCCATTAAAAGTCTTGTTTGGTTGAAACAGGCTTAAGGCTTTTAGATTAGTTAGAAAAGCTCTTTTTGAAACGCTGGTTATAATAGCGTTTAAAAAACCTACAAGCTTTTAGGGTTTAAATTACTTAAATAACCTACAATCATCATCATCCCATATTATATTGAAGAAAGGTCGATCGCAGCAAAGGTATGCATGTTCGTTTTTACTGTTAGCTATATAAATACCATGTTAGAATATTCATGTAATCAAGTTATGCTAGTCGATTGTTTGAGTTAATTGATGAAGTTTGTCTTCTTCTGTGATGATAAAATAATCAAATCATGATGTCTTTGACTCGTATTAATGAAGTTTGTCTTCTACTGTCAGCTTCCCCTTCGTTTAATGTGCTTTCTTCTTCATCCTTTTTTTCTTCCATGTCACAACTACAATAAAAATAATAATTTGAATTTATGGAGAGTGGATAGAATATTTGATCAGATTTTGCTCCAAAAACCAAATTAAAAGAAAAAAAAATTGAATCTAGAATTTGGATACAACCATCTTACAGAGGTTTATAACAGATGACTCGATCAAGAATTTTGTGTTCATACCTAGATGTGCTTTATGCATTTTTTAATAATTGATGATTTGATTTTTTAAGCAAACTTCACCCTACAGCTCAAGAATGATCTTTTTTAAGTAAACTTCACCCTACAGCTCCAGAATGTGATGAACTGGTTGAGCCAATGGTGAAACAGAGTTTATTATAAACAGTTTGTATTTCTTTAAGTGTTTTTTTCAATATGTAAGTATTAGTTACCATTGTGAAAAGAAGCTCGAACGAGCCGAGCTTAAACGAGCTCGAGCCCGAGCCTAAAAACAAGCTCATTTAGTAAACGAGCCGAGCCCGAGCCGAGCTCGAGCTTGAAGAATTACCTTCAAGCCGAGCTCGAGCTCGAGCTTTCATATGTTAAACGAGCTCGAGCTCAAGCCTGGTCGAGCTCGGGCTCGGCTCGGCTCGTTTGCACCCATAGGTGTCACGTTAATTGCACTATTTTAATATCTCAACAGCATCTACACGTATGTATTTGATCTTGATGTAGCATTGTTGTAACTGATATCAGAATCATAGGTTTGTTAACATATGTATGTATGCATGGTTGCTAGATGGATTCTAAAAAAGGGAAAGGGAGGAGAGAAATTTGGTGAAAAGAAATGGTTTTAGAATTATGTCGGTTCCTAAACAAATATATCACGAAGCATGGTCGAACTTCCCCATTCAAATGGGTCACTCTTCAGCCAGTTGAAAAAGTTATAAATCATAAATTCGCCAGTGACAAAGCTATGAAGAACAAGTATGACAGTACGAGAAAAGAGTACAACCTTTGGAAGTCACTTAAGAATGGAGAGACTGATCTAGGTTGGAATGAAAGTACCAAACAACTTAATTGTTCTGATGAATGGTGGAAAAGAAAAATTCAGGTGACATAATATAACTCATTCAAAATTTAAATACCATATAATATTTCAGTCATAATGATAACTAAAGATTCACCATTATGTTGTGTAGGAAAACCCGAAAGTTCTAGCCATTCAAAATAACCAACCATCTATACAACTACAAGAAGAGTGGGATCAGTTATTTGGAGATGTAGTTGCTAGTGGGGAAAATTGTGTGGCACCCTCTATGGATCCAACTACATTCAATGAGGTGCATGTTGAGAACCTTGAGGATGACAATGTTGAGAACCTTGAGGATGACAATGTTGAGGGAGGTAACAATTTCTTTCGTGACTTATTATTTTTTACCTTTGATGTTTTAGTGACATGACTGTATGTTAAGCTATTTATCCATTTAATTTTAGCTAAACATGTTCGCAACGAAATTGCTACTTGGATATGGAATGCACGACATTAATTATTTAATAATATTAGTGTTATGACTGTTTGTCAATAACCGTGTTCTATTTAATTGAAAATGATCATGTTTTATTCATTTGAGAAATAATTTTTATATATATGTATATGTGTGTGTGTGTTTGTGTGTACGATTAGTATTATGTTTTTTTATTTATGCCCATTTTGGTCATTTTATACATTTTATTAAAAGCTCCGGCTACTAAACACCTTAATATCTAAAAAGCTTCAGCTACCAGCTTCCAGCTACCAGCTACCAGCTTCTAGCCACCAGCTACCAGCCACCAGCTAGTTTTGCCAAACATACCCTAAAGGTGGCAACTACAACCAATTTACTTATGTTTAATTCTTAATAGGTCAAGCGGGTAAAATACAGTAAGCAAGAACATGTCAAAAGATGGGTTGAAAAAATCTAGAAAATTAAAAGTGAACCCCGAGAAAGGTTCATAATCTTCACTCAAGTATCAGTTGACCAGCTTCGACTGAGTGGACACAGTTGACCAGGTTCACCCATATTTGACTTGCCGCACACTTCGTGTTAACCAAGCTTTTATAAAAAAAATGAAATGTTTGTTCGTAGGTTCACCCATATTTGACTTGCCATGCACTTCGTGTTTTTGACCCATGTACTTTAGCGATGAGAAGCTTAACCAATCTATCCAAACATGGGTTATACCTGGTCAAATAAGAAAAAACTTGGCTAAAACATGTCATACTCGTTGAATTCTATTCATAGTTTTTGTTAAAATAATTAACACATTGAATATTCCATAATACTTTTGCAGCAAATTGAAAGCGATGAAATGCAAAATAGACTGTAAGCATATTTTATAATGAATTTAGTGATTTGATTTCTTAATAATGTAAAAAAAAACAAACCTGCAGGGGTGCCATGACGCTCTCTTTTAGTGTCTTTCTTGTAAGCATAAGACACTTTCACAGCCCCCGACCACACCATGGACGGGAGCCGTGAATAATCAAGTGGTACTGGTGGTTATTTTGAAAATATTGCAGTACAAATTTCATCAGGACCGTGAGTTGGGAAAAATATTAGAGTTTTGAAACACCGGATTTTATATTATAAAACAGATGGGGAAAAACCCATGTTTTACAAAGGTAGCTTTTAATAAGGGATAAACCCAAATACATAAAACAACATTTCTTAATTTAATTGATAAAATAAACAACTTCTTTAAGCCTTTTGGTGCCCTATAACAACTCTTATTCCGATTTATTGTAGTCACCTGAAATGCATTTAAAAACATTTGATCAGCAGGAAATACTGGTGAGTACATTCATTTGTATAAAAAGACACAATATTATAATTTACAGCATTAAGAGTTTTTATATTTGTTTACATCTATCAATTACTCAAATCAGTATTTGTCACTCGGTGGCAGTTATTGTGACTGTGGTCATATCACTCATTGGCTAACTCTTTGTCTAATAGTAAAGATTATCAAGTAGTGTATACAAAACCCCACATACCGACAGTAATTTTAGAATACAAAGACTTAATCACTGTAAGTATAATTGAAAAACATTTAGGGTTTTGAAATCATTTAATAAAGAGAATGACTTACTTTGCAGAATTAGGGTCTTGATTTAACAGACATTCTGATTCTAAGTCTCTTGATTAACAGTAAGTTTATAGCTTCAAGTCTCCTGATAATTAAGCATCTACTTTATCAGTGAATTTAAACCTTCTAATTCTAACCCCTAATTTCACAGAAGGTGATCCATATTAGTGTATTAACCCAACTCAAAGTTTAATGATAATCACGAGAACAAAACCCCAACGTAGCAACAAAGTATAGCCTTATTCAGGCAGCACTTTGGCATCCGTTGATTGGGTTTCAGATCGATCGGACAATGTATGGTTTCAGTGATTAGGATTTAGTACACTTTCTACGGAGCAGAGTTTCGAGGTTTCGGGGTTCGAGAATCGAAACAAAAGAACGAGAAAGCATTTGTTCAGAGAAATCGATCGAACAGGTGCGAATGATAAAGTCCCAGACTGGCCTTTATATAGCCCAGGTGGGCTTCTCCCGAGCGTCGCGGGAGGAGACAGGGAATGCATCTGTTGAAAGGCGCATTCAATACATTCTTGAAACCCTATGAAGGATTAGGACCTTCACATTACTGAAACCATTAATTTGAATGGCAGGTTGAATTGTATAATTGTGAGCAGTTACAACCATTGAAATTGCTATGATGAATAAGTGAATTAAAAGTGAAGATCGGCTTCAAGACATCGATGGGAAATCTAGGGTTTCTAACTAATGATTCTGAATTGAAGGTAGAAAGGGAAGAAAATCACCAAAAATTAGGACTTTGAACTATGACCTTTCATATGCCATCTTAAAAGCTTATGGAAATTACCATGTAGCCCATCCAATTTGCTTAATAATGTGTTATAGATATAAATACGTAAAAACTTTAAATATAAAATTATTATTTAATCTTTCTTAATACTTCTAAAAAAATCAAAAGAGTAAAATAGTTATTTTTAATCTTTATTAATACTTCTAAAAACTAATATGTATTAATATAAAATTAAAATGTAGATGAATGTTTTTTTAATTACTTAACATTAAAAAAAACATTTAAAAACCTAAAGGCTTAAAAGTGAAAAAAATACCAAAATTGTCCCTAAATTTTGTCACTTTTATCACTTTAATAAAAAATGAAACTTTTTGTAACTGGATCCTTGAGTTTTCATTTTGGTTGTCATTTTCATCCAAATGACTAACTCAGTTAAAATGTATCGTTAACTCATAGACGATTTTGAGTTATTGACTTTATATTATAGGAGTCCGTTTTTTTCTAATCGCCACAGACCCAAAAGTTTTTGAAGATTTTCGGAGATGGCGCTGCGTAAAATGAATATTGATTATAACAATTAACCAACTAATAGTAACCATAAAACCTTAATAATATTCAAATTATAAATGCATTAATATCTAAAGAAACAAATACAAATAATATATCAAATATTAAATAATAATAATAACTATAATGCATAATAAACTCGGCAAACATAACAAAACTAAAACAGTGTAACATAAGAAACTAGCAAAAGGCTTGTAACTCAGGGTCATTTTGCAATATCTTCATGTCTTCTTTTTCCAAACACACGGAAGCTTCGATCCCCTAGCCATCAGGAGTCGCCATCAAAATTGTTGTGTTCTTTATCGTTCCACCAATGCTTACTTTCACGGGCTTCCCCCACCCAAAATCAATATCGTACATTGGAAACCTACACAAGCTTGAATATATGTAATACTCATCAACTATTTTTAACCTCTCCAAGGCAACTTCAGGTGACATCTTCGCAACCATTTCCATTGCACTTTCCAAATTTTGAATACTTCGAAAAGCCGCCTTCCCTTTCCTCATTTCACTTATCGATACATGTGGTGCGAGTTCGCGTTGATTCCGTGTGGGAACATCTATTGAGAACACAAGATTTCCTACCCGTGTTCCTGCCACTTTCTCTACCAAAACGCCTCTCATATCAGTCGGAAAGGCCATGCCACTTGGCGTGAAAGTTCCCGAATTATTCTTGGTACGCGCAACCATTGCGCGCGTGTGGAGCAGCCATGACACAACTTCAACCCGAGTAGGATTTGCGATAGGTTGTCCGGATTCAATAGTCATGGCTGTCACCTTGGCTTTGAGATTGTTTAACATTTTATTAGGGAACAAAAAACTCCTTGTAACACAACCAACACGTGACCTGTCACTTAAGAGGTCTGGCAATGTAATGTTTTTATTTTGGTAATGAATGATTTCGGGATTTATAAGTGATACATCTTTTTTGGCAGTCACTGTGGCCCAATGATTGATGAAGTTTAGCATAGTTCGTGCGTCACCAACTTTGTGAAACAAAGTTGATGCCACTGCTACCCCTCCGCATGTAAACCGGGTGACTTGAACAGCTAACGGGCAAGTAACACCTTCGGTATCACCTCTAATTCGCGGGTGGAACCAGATCAGATCATTTGGAAAGAGTGGATCGAGATCTTCGTGTTTTAACTGTTGTAGGAAATCCGATAATGAGTTGTCATTGCTTGCTTCTATATACTCAACCCCCTCGTCATTGCAATCGACAAAACTCGGGCCAGATTTCTTCACCCGACCAGCAAATGGATAATACTGAGTTAGGGTTTTCGATAAGGAGTTTTTCAACTTGAGTGTTATATGATGAGAGCTTTGTTCATTATTTGGGTAGAATGCAACAATCGGGGTGTGTGAATTTAATGAGATTTGATCGAACAATGAGAGGTTATATGTTTTGGAGTGTGAAGGGGTTGGAGAAGAGGGTTTGATGATCTCTCTAGAGACAATTGTGTGAAGTTGTCTTCTACCAGATCTTAGAAGCTTGCACAACATTTTGTTTAAAGAAAGTTATAATCTGGAATGTGATACTAAGGACTACTACTACTCTTGTGCATTCCTTCTTTTATAGCTTTAGTTTAATCCTCTGCATTGCATCTTAAATGCATTCGGTTTCAAACGCTCACATCATTTTCTCTTCATTGCTACGTCGACTTTCTAACACCTTTTAGAAAAATAAATAATATACGTTAAATATATTGTTTGTGTGTGAGAGACGCCCTGTCACCCACCTTTTGAATTTGGAATCTCAAACGACCACACAAACGTTTGAAGTTGAAGGGTTTTTTCCAATGAATCCATTTGTCCACCTAGGCGTCTGTGTTGGGTTAATCGGGTTTTTTCACGGGTCGCGAGTCAGCGGGTCAAACCGTTCACGGGTTCACGGGCTGTGGGTTTTGGATACGAGTCAGAATTGGCTTCAAACTTGCAGCAGAAGGAGTTTAATTAAGTCACGTTTATTATGTTTCAATAGGGTAAAGAGTGGGTCAAAATAATGGGTTATGTTTACTTGATTTTAGGAGTTTTTTACGTGCAACTTGTGCATGGGTTAGGTAGTATTTAGCTAGTGTTTAGGGTTGTAATTGAAAGAGTCTCGTAACATTTTCTTTACTGTATTCTTTATATCATCAATTGAAAAGAGTCGATCAAAGAGTTTTGGTCAATCCAGTGTGTTTGTGTGTGTATAACCAGGGCCTGAACCAACAATTGGTATCAGAGCGAAGGTTAAACGAGGGCCGTTTTGAGAGTCGACCGTTCGGTAGGGAGGAGAAGCCTTCGGGTGCGGGCTGCTATTGCAGCGGAATCGCAGGTGGGTCGACAATCACAGGTTTGGGCTACTGATTTGGGTTGCAATCAGGGGGTTTTACAACACACATGATACGGGAGAACAGCATACAGCAGAAGACGGAGACCGGGATGTGGTTCGTGTCAGTCGTTGTCGTGCGGAGAGTACCGGTTAGTATGACGGGGTGACGGGTGAACACCGGTGTGTTCCGTGGCTGTTAGAGGTGATCGAAGAAACCAGTTGGTTTGTTCTTTTGGCAAAGGCTTTCCGATTAGATTTGCGGGACAAGTAGACAGAAAAGATTCTTCAACAGGTGGTTGTGAATCTGGTCTTGCTTAGCAGAGAAAAGAAAAGACGGTATACCAGTGTAGAGAGCATTGTTTTTCTTTTGGTCGGTGGTCACAAATAAGTTGGTTTCGAGGAAGAAAAGGCGTAGGCGTCACGTCTTGGTTTTGTAAGTTTAACCGAAAGTGAAGAAATCCGGCAGTAAGTTGTGGGTAGGTCACCGGAAAATGGAGAGATTAACCGAGTCGCGGGATAAACGAGCAGATAGATTTCAAGGCAGGTGGCGTTGAATTGGTTCGTTTGGCGGGTGAAAGAAAACGGTAGAAGCGGGTGGCTTTGTTTTCTTGATCGGTAGAAGAAGTCTCTCGAGCCACAGAAGTGTTATGCGCAAACGGGTTCTGTGTGGTGACAAACAATAGCCGGTGGTGAACGACTCTGGATGTGACCGAGGTGAAGGTCGGGTGTCCGGGAAGAGTCGATACGGGTCAAGGTGAAGGCGTGATTTGACAGGAACGCTGCGGCGAAGAATGGCGTGAACAAACTACGATCACGGGGGTGATTGTTGGGTTAATCGGGTTTTTTCACGGGTCGCGAGTCAGCGGGTCAAACCGTTCACGGGTTCACGGGCTGTGGGTTTTGGATACGAGTCAGAATTGGCTTCAAACTTGCAGCAGAAGGAGTTTAATTAAGTCACGTTTATTATGTTTCAATAGGGTAAAGAGTGGGTCAAAATCATGGGTTATGTTTACTTGATTTTAGGAGTTTTTTACGTGCAACTTGTGCATGGGTTAGGTAGTATTTAGCTAGTGTTTAGGGTTGTAATTGAAAGAGTCTCGTAACATTTTCTTTACTGTATTCTTTATATCATCAATTGAAAAGAGTCGATCAAAGAGTTTTGGTCAATCCAGTGTGTTTGTGTGTGTATAACCAGGGCCTGAACCAACAGTCTGGATGTGCTATATAACTACGGTTACCTTGGGTCTGTCCAATTTGGACGCTGAAACCGAACCTACAACCAATATTTCAATTTTTAGATTTTCATAGGAGCACTGGCGGATCCAGCCCTATTTTGTGGGTTCATATGAACCCACTTGGTTTACAAAAAAATGAAAAAAATTATTGAAAACCTTGTATGATTTGAAAAAAAAAAAAATAGTGAGAATACATCAAAACGAACCCACCGAAAAAAATTACTGAATCCGCCACTGCATAGGAGTACGATTATGATGAAACCGAAGCTACAACCAATATTTCAATTTTAGGTTTTCATAGGAGTCCATTTTAGTTATGAATGGTTCGGTTGATTGTATTTATGAAAAAGATGATTCGATTAATTAGACCGTTAGTAAGGTTGGTTTTGGACCCATGCATTCAAACTAATAAATTCAATTAATGTATCCAGTTATATCATAGATCAAATTAAAGGTTGGTTTTAACAAAGCTTTCAGCATATAACATATTCTTTATAACAAAGGTTGGTTTGGTTTGGGTCTGGTTTGTTTAAATTTCTTAAAATATACATATAAACATAATGGAAACATAAGTATCTATACAGATTCGCTTATTTCATTTCAGTGTTTTTGGGTATTCGATTATGATTTGAGTATTTGGATACCTTGAAAACTTTGTGTGCGCTAAACAAATACACACTATCAAACATCTTAGAGATCTAGCTCAGCCCTTGTCACAGCTCTTCAGTTGGTTGTGTTGTGGATGGCAGCAAGACACCTCATGTTGTCTTCACATCTATAATGCTAATTTTCACCTAACGACTTCAATGTAGCGTACTACAATGACTTCAATGTGGTGTACTACACTAATTTTCACCTAGTGGCCTTCAATGTAGTATCAAAATAAACAAGAAGACTCTGAAACTGTAACACGTACCAAAAAAAATTAACTTGTTTTAATACATTTTGCGGAAAAGTGTACTATTTTTTACTTTATAATATATTTTTGTAACACTTGTAAAACATATATCATTGACAATGACCTTTAAACTATGAACCATATTTATATATTAGGCTTTTTACAAAGTCTACTTGAATATACAAAGTCTACGATGAATCATATTTACATATTAGGCTTTACACATAGGAAAGCTATAAAGGCACTGCCTCATTCGTACTTATAGCGTTACGTTTTGACGGCTTATGCATTTAGCGTTAACTTTGATGTTTGTATTAACTTTAGACTCATTTGAGACTATAGTGTGCGCCTGCTTTAACTCTAGATAACTTGAGCCTCTATTAGTATAGATCATCTTAACATACATACTTTAAAAAATTTTATGCTTTACCCTTTTACCATTATACTTTACCTTTATAGGATTTTACACACGTCAGATTTGTATTTTTTTAACTTTAGACATACTTCTTGAAAACATTCTTAACACCTATAAGGGTAGAAGCCAAACTATTCCTTTTATAAAGACTACTCATTCTCTTATGTAGAATGCACATTATTCTTTAAAGCACTTTATTGAGCATACATATGACCTTAAACAATCTATCAAAAGGGGTATGCTTAAACTCAACTTAAAGAGCTAGCTATGAATTCTATGAATTGAATACTATTAACCCCGTGTAAAACGACCTTTCAACTGAATCAAATATTTTCAAAGGTTCACATGTGACACGACATAAGAGGTAAACATGTCTTATCGCACAAGTCCTTCAGGCGAGATCTTAGACATGACATAGTTCTCGCATACACATTACTTTTCGCATTGATAGTTAATTATGTGAAACTACAATGTGAAATCTATCTTGTGAGAACCTTCTACATGAAAACTATTTGCAAATATTAGCTTGCGAAAAGTACTATATAAGAACTGTTAGCATAAATCAAGACCTCAATCATAGCCTAGTCAATCTTGTACATTTCTGTATTTAGAGAGAGAGAGAGAGACTTTCTCTCCTTGACACTAGTCTTTGTTGTAGTATTTATTCTCTTATTGTAAGTTTCACAAATCAATGGAGTCTAACAATTATCTCATGGTATCAGCCTGAGATCCTTACCCACCCCTCCTTTTTTTTCTCTTTCTTCCTTCTTGTCCTATTACCCCTCTATCCACCTCTGTTCTTTTTTTTTTCTGTCCGATTAGTCACCATGGCTGCAGACTTGTCTGCCATTCCCCTTCACTCTTTGACCCACCTTGTCAACATAAAACTCACCTCTTAAAATTACCTAACCTGGGAAAAACGGATCGTTCAAGTGCTCACCTGCCTCGATCTCCTCAGCCATGTTGATGGCACTCTTTCCATTCCCACCTAAACCATAACAAAGGATGAAAAAAACATCTGTGAACCCTGAATACACTACCTGGAAAGCAGCCAATCAGAAGGTTTTGTTGTTGATAAACTCAACACTCACTAAAGAAGCAATGTCTGAAATCATCGGACACATGTCGCAACCCCCGACCCCTTGCCCTGAGGGGCGGGCGGCCGCGAGATGCACAGAGCCGGTGGTATCGGTGTTTATCAATTTGGCAGCGGAAATTAAACATCAAGACCGTTGTTAGGAAATAGTTTATCAGAGTTAAAACACCACACTTTTATAAATAATAAATACATGGGAAAAACCCAAGTTTCCATTATAATATGTTTATAGGGATAAACCCTAATTTATTGAAATAAAACTCCTTTTTATGTAGGTAACTATTATAGCCACTTTTCCAAGCCTTTAGTGCTCTCCAGCTGGCTTCTATTAGCTTCAAATTAAGTTACCTGAAACGCGTTTTAAAAAGTTTTATCAGCAAGAAATACTGACGAGTGAATCCTAGTTTAATCAAACAAGCTTTTATAATTTTACAGTATTGAGAGCGATTACAACGTTTATATCTACCCAATTACTACCCATGGTACTGTCAATCCTTACTTGTGGTCATGCTACTATTCGCAGTATAGTAACAATTAATGTATATAAAACCCCAACATACCGACAGTAATTGTAGAATACACAGACTCAATCACTGTTATCATAATTTAAAACAATTGAGGTTTTAGTAAAATAGTTTGGTAGAAAAAGAGAATGACTCACAAAATGGTTTACAAAAATAAGATGTACTCACTTTGTTGTTTTAGAAAATACTGTAGCTTCCTGGTGACTTTCTGGTTATAATCTATTAAAATTAAACAATGCACACGTGTTAGTAAGATAACCCAATTTACATTAGCCATACCCCCGAGACAGAACTCCAACAAGCTGAGTCAAGCAGAGCCTTGACATGCGTTACGGAGCCCTAGATCAATCGGGTAGAGTAACCAATACGTAACCAGGGGTTATAATACTTACAACGAGGCAGAGCTTCGCTTTTTAGGGGTATTATATCGAGCAACACTATTGCTATTATAGGGGCATTTAGAAAGAAAAGAATTGAACGATCAAAACTGAGGCCAGAGGCCTCCTTATATAGTCTGGTCGAAGGGCGGCTCGCGCCCCGCGACTCCATGTGGTTAGCCTTTCGCGGCCCGCGAGGCCACTAGGGTAGGCCCTAGCTTGAATGAATCAACGGTCTAGCTCCGTCGAATCACCTGACACGTGGCGAAATCTAGTGCCGCCTGGTGTCACCTTGTCGCGGCCCGTGACTCCTTTCCTTAAGTGGGTCGCGCCCCGCGAGGAACCAATAGTTTTTGTTTTTGTTTGATTTTTATAAATATAAAGGTATTTTATGTTTGTTTTTCGTATACGGGGTATATTATAGGTTGTTTTAGGGCATGTTCAGGGTTTTTGGAGGGCTGTTATAACACAATACGGCTCCCTCCGTCTGGAAAGCCCTAGTCAACACGTACAGTCATTATTCCATTGAGCGTATTCACAATCTCAAAGATGCTCTCCGAAACCTTCAAAAAGGAACCTCAACCGTAACCGAATTTGGCCGAAAATTTAAAGCCATTGCGGATCAACTCGCCGCTATCGGGTACCCCGTAAGCGACGAGGATAAACGCCACTGGTTCTTATGTGGTCTTGGCGCCTCCTGTGAGAACTTTTCTACCTCTCAAAGGACTCTCCATCCAGCCCCGACCTTCCGCTACCTTCTCGCAAATGTTAAAAATCAGGAGATATTTCTTCAAAAACTTCATGGAGTCACTCCTCCTGAGGCGGCTTTCTATGCCCATCAGCCCACTCGCGGATGTTTCACCAGCTCCTCTCACGGACGTGGCAGATCTTCTTCATCTCGGGGCCGAGGCAGAAGTTACAATAAATGGCCTCCTCTTTGCCAATTATGCCAAAAAAAAGGGCATTATGCCACCACATGTCCGACTCTTGTTTCTTTTGCTCAAAAACAACTTCCTCTAGATACCAATCTAGCCCACGCCTTCCATGCTCAACGCACCATTGGATCAGACATCCCGGATTGGACCGCCGACTTAGGTGCCACGACCCACATGATTCATCATGTAAACGGTTTAAATAATTCTCAACCACAATCCGATAACTTGCGTGTAACATTTGGTAATGGTCAATCTTACCCGTTACACATTTCGGTAACTCAAACTTAAACAATGATATAACTTTACAAAACGTTATTGTTGTTCCCAATCTCACCAAAAATCTACTTTCAATTAGCAGACTTACAAATGACTCACCTGTCGAATTATTATTTTCTAACGACTATTTTCATATCTAGGACCGAAAAACGAGTCAATTTCTAGCTAGAGGCCTTTATGAAAATGGCTTCTACGTTCTCACCCAAGGTCACAAGTCGCTCGTTGCCGCTCTTTATGCTTCACATCTTCATGCCTCCTTTAATAAATGGCATAGTCGTTTAGGACATGTGTCTTTCGATACTATTTCGAATTTGAATAAATGAGGTCATGTTTTTGTTACTTCATTATTACCTAAACTCGGTTTATGCACTTCTTGTGAAATGTCTAAAGCTAAGCATTTACCTTTTAATGAAAACACAAAAGGTGCCCAACATGTCTTAGACCTCATCCATTGTGACCTTTGGGGACCCGCACATGTCATGTCAACGGATGGTTACCTATATTATGCAATATTTATCGATGACCATTCCCGTTTCACTTAGTTCTACCCTTTAAAAGCCAAATCTGATTTTTATAATATCCTATTCGCTTTTCTAAATTTTTTTACAAAATCAATTTTCATGCAACGTTAAAATTTTCCAAAACGATGGGGGCACCGAGTTCACAAACCAACGGGTGCAACAATGTTTGTTACAACATGGCATACATCACTGTTTGTCTTGCCCTTACACACCATTACAAAATGGTAGAGCTGAGCGTAAACATCGGCACCTAACCGAAACCAGTTTTGCCATGATGTTCAACGCCAATGCCCTACCAAAATTATGGGTCGATGCCTTCACTTCCGCTACCTACATCATAAACCGCCTTCCCACTATCACTCTTGACAACAAATCACCGTATGAAATTTTATTTCATCAACTACCAATTTGCTCAAGCCTAAGAATTTTTGGATGTCAAGTCTTCCCATATCTTCGGAACTACAACAAAAATAAACTCCTCCCTCGTAGTACGCCTTGCTTTTTTCTTGGATATAGTCCTAAATACAAAGGGCGCATCTACACAACTCGCCATGCAAAATTTGAGGAAGAAATTCTTCCCTTCAAAGAAAATAATTCCTCATCCGACACAAACACCCTTACAATGACCAATTTTGATGACACTTTACCTACACCACCCATCATCTCATCAAATACACCACAAACTAATACTCCTACATCTCTCTCACACCCAACGTGAACCCACTGTCCTACCTTCATTCCTCAAAGAGCCCAACCCATTAACCAAACCATCGCAAGCCCATTACCCGTCCACCCCATTCCAACCACTACCTCTGAAATACCCGCTGCCCAGTCGCCCAAACTCGAGCCCACATACCTCCAATCCACCATCGAGCCCAAACCTGTCCAGTTCTTCGGATCATCACAGTCCACCACCAAGCCCAAATTCCGGTCCTGCTCCACACCCTCCTACATCATCCACCAAACACCACTCGACTCCTATTCCTCCTCCACCCCAGCCCTCAAATCAGCATCCTATGACAACTCGATCTAAAAATGGCATTCTTAAACCCAAGCATTATGCTAATCTTTCTCACTTTTCCACAAACAAACTTCAACAATCTCTTCATACATCTCATCCACCCAAAGGCATCAAAAGTGCACTCAAAGTTCCTAAATGGACTCATGCGATGCATAAAGAATTAAATGCGTTGAATAAAAACAATACATGGAGCCTTGTTCCTCGTCCATCAAACACAAATGTTATTGGTTCAAAGTGGATTTATCGTGTCAAATACAAATCCAATGGTTCCGTTGACCGGTATAAAGCTCGTCTCATGGCATAAGGATTCACTCATGTATCGGGTATCGATTTCTCACACACATTCAGCCCGGTTGTCAAATCATCAACAATTCGAGTGGTCCTAAGTCTTGCTACTTCTCAACGATGGACTAAGGCAACTCGATGTAAACAATGCCTTTTTAAATGGCCATCTCAATGAAAGCGTTTTCATGGAACAACCCCCCGGTTTTATAAGTAACACTCATCCATCCCATGTGTGCAAACTAAATTGTGCCCTCTACGGGCTAAAACAAGCTCCACGCGCTTGGTTTCATCGCCTAAGTGCTTTTCTCATCACTCTCGGTTTTAAATGTAGCAGGGTCGATCCCTCTTTGTTCGTTTACCATCACAAAGGCACCCTTGTTTACCTCCTTGTTTATGTCGATGACATTATCGTCACCGGTAACAATGAAAATTTCATTAACACTTTTTCCAAGAACCTTCACAAGGAGTTCCAAATTTAAGATCATTGTCCTCTCAGTTTTTTTCTCGGTCTAGAGGCCTCCACACCAAAACCGGTTTGTTCTTAACTCAATCCAAATATGCTTTTGATATCTTAACCAAAGTCGCCCTATTAGATTCAAAACCCGTCTCCACTCCTCTCACATCCAAAGACATTTTCAACTCCACCGGTTCACCGTTTCATGACCCTACCCTCTATCGTTCGTTAGTCGGTGCTCTTCAATACCTAACCATTACTCGATCGGATATTTCCTACGCCGTCAACCAAGCTAGCCATATACCTTCAAAACCCCACCACTACTCATTTTCAACTTGTAAATAGGATCCTTCGATACGTCAAAGTCACAATCTCTTATGGACTAACATTTAATCATCATTCTAATCCTATGTTACTAGGTTTCTCTGATGCAGATTGGGCAAGATGCATTGACACTCGAAGATCTACCTACGGCTATTGCATTTACTTACGTGGAAACCTCGTCTCGTGGAGTACTAAGAAACAACAATCGTATCAAGAACAAGTTGCGAGTCGGAATACCAAGCCATGGCAAATACGGCGGCTGAGATTATGTAGATCATACATCTCCTACGAGAACTCCATGCTCTTCTACCGGGACCACCCACGCTTCTATGTGACGACAAAAGTGCTCTCTTCATAAGTCAAAATCCTATATCGCATAAAAGAGCCAAACACATCGACATCGACTACCATTTTGTTCATGAGTTAGTCACCGCATGTCGCCTACACACCAAATTTATCTCAACGGATCAACAAGTGGCCGATATTGTTACAAAGAGTCTACCGAAGCCTCTGTTCGAAAATTTTCGCACAATGCTTCGCTTAGGACCTCCAAGCTTGCATTGACGGGGGTGTTAGCATAAATCAAGACCTTAATCTCTCCTCAATCATAGCCTAGTCAATCTTGTACATTTTTATATTTAGAGAGAAAGAGAGAGACTTTCTCTCCTTGACACAAGCCATTATTGTAGTATTTATTCTCCTATTGTAAGTTTCACAAATCAATGGAGTCTAACAATTATCTCAAGAACTATCATGTGAAACTACTATGCGAAAATTCATCACACTGGATCTCACATGTGTTCTTCTTCGCTAAAACCCAAAAACGTTGTTATGGTGGCTCTCACGACGTTGATCTATAAACACAATATACAAACTTCATGTAACAAAACACCTCTATATCCTCGTCTAACATGATATCATCGTTAATCGTTTGTAAATACACAAGCTTTATGCCAAAACTTTACCTTTAACTCTTGGCGGCCAAGCAAACAAGCTCATATCCTCTTTTTAAACAATGAACTTCTTTCTAGTCTTCGATAACAAACCCAATTATTAACTACACTTAGTGTAAACGACGAATAAATGTCGGCTCAACAATTCTTTTTATTTTTTTCAAATGTCTTAGTTACATGTTTATCTACATTTGTATAAAATTTGGCTGCAAAACTTGCACGAGAAGTAGGATTTCCATCAGAGTTCTCAAGTTTCGGCAACTAGAAGGAATTCTCGCATAAAAAACTTTTTGGAGCTTTTGCATATAAGAGTGTGCAGAAGCTATTCCAATAAAGAAGTTAAATGCAATGTTCCTCCATTCTCCATGTTAAATTGATGTTTGGTGTTTTGTATAATGCTTGATTTTGGATGGATTATCACATGTATGTGATATACTTGATTAATAGTAAATTTAAAAGATTGTTTAATTTACTTGAAAATGCATTTTAAAGTGTTCATGGATTTAATGTATGTGTGTGTACATTTGTAAGTGTTTATTGATGAGCATATGTCTTTTGTCATTTCAACAAACACAATGATTTCTTTGAATGGTGATCATAAGGAGAATCTAACTAGTAGAATTTCAAGAGTTTGTACTTCTACTATATGAGGTGTCTAGTTTGCCCTATATACAGGAATATAATTTTTAAGAGACTGTTATGAGAATCGGAGCTTACGTTAAATGAGTAATTTTTCAGCGAAAGTTTTGAGAGGGAATTGATGCCAAAACGATAAATTAGAAAACAATACAATAATAGTAAAGGGGCAAGATGTCACACCCCCAAAATACCACATGCGGAAACACCGTGGAACGTGTGACGTACCAGGATCCAGCCACCAATCACATTGAACCATAACATAGTATTGAATAAAAGTTTCCATTTATTTCATAAAGTAAATACCAACACAATAAAAAACAAATACGTTCAGCGGAAGCATAATGTAAATAGTTATTCAAGTGTTTCAAAACAAGTGTGCAATAATCATTAAACTTGTTTCCACGAGCTACGACCCATGACCACTCCCGCACTCCCAGATAGCAAGTTCCAATCCATGAACCTAGGGACCTGCAAGCATGCAGAAAAGTGTATCAGACAACGCTGGTGAGTTCACAGTTTGTTTTAACCGTTTAATACCAAGTAGTGACTTATGATGTGTTATGTTGATAATAACTCGACACCGCAGACGGCCCTTTTTGCCCTTCTCCAATGCTCTATCAAACATTGGTCATGATTTAAAGTTATTAGTTCACGCCCGTCCTATCCAGGTACGTCGTGAGGGTGCCAAACCTAATAGCGCTATCAACTAATAACCTTGTTGCCCTACAAGCAACTAACCCGGTAGTATGATGGGACTTAAGTGATAGAAGTGAGTGTATTATCCAACATCAACGTTTACTGAAAACCGTTGCATATCCCCTGCAAGGATATGCGTTTGTGAAATCATCCTCACATCCCCTACAAGGATGTGGGTATTTTAAACCGCCTCATATCCCCTACAAGGATATGGGTTTACGAAAATCCGTTTACAAGTTTTGTCAGTTTGATTATCCCCACCGGACGCATGCTTGTTTTGAGAGAAGTGAACTCACCTTGGATTGATCGGTATGTTCCGTTACCTTACCCGTTCCTAGTTGGTCAACCAAACCCTACCGTGGTTACCAAGAGTAGTCAGTTTCACAATCACGTATCTAAATCACGTATCACATAGCAACCATTTAGATTTCATACATTTTTACAACACAAGTTCATGTTCCAACAGTTGTTACCAAAATACCCGTATCATAACAACTAAATCACATATTTTTCATAGACTGAAATTGCTGCTAAGACCACAGTGTATCACATAACAAGTATTCAGATCACAAAAAGTCTACATCCCATGCACGAAGTGCATAACAATGTTTTACAGATAAGTTGGCTACTCACAACAGTTAAGTCAAAACCCTCATTTCGGGTTATCATGCACTACAAAACATACATTTGTCTGTCTACTGTTCTCATCTATATATTTCCCACGACGAAGAACATACTTCGTCGAGACCGCACATGACGAAACATCCCATTCTTCGTCGAGGCCATGCACGACGAAAGTCCCTATTGTTCGTCAGTTTCTTTATGAAGAAATACCACTATTCTTCGTCAGGTTGGGGTGACGAAATATCATATAACAACAGTTACACAATCAAAGAAACTTTCCATACATTCATGTAACTCTAATCATTTACCAATAATCATTATCATCAATCATTCAATTAAATTACATAAAATATTAATTTTCAATGATCGTTCATCATCATGTATACCTAACCTGTGGACTAAAGTTCGCTACAAAACATATAGCAGTTCTGTGTTTAGTGTGCCATTCCAACAGTTATCGACATCACAAAACATCTATCACCTAAATCATGATCATGCAGTTAACACCCATACTCCAGTCAATTCTATAATCTCATTGTGTTAATGAATAACCCCTCCTGCATATTCAATCGTGACCACAACATCTTGGAATCCCTTATTTACCAACATGAAGATCAAACACAAACATGAACCCTAGGTTACTGAGTCATCATCATTCAAATTTCCCTATCATGAATATGGCTAAGTGCATTGATTTAATACATCACAGTTTATTAAAAGATCCCTACACTTTCATATAATCAACATTCATTACAAATCATAACAAATCTGAATCATACTAAACCCGAGACCGGCATAACGAGTCATAACAATCACACATGATCAAGAACAATCAACGAGGGTTAGGAACAAATATATATATATACTAACCAATGAATGATATAGTTGTTTTCTGGAATGGATGAACAATGATACTCCTAGGGGAAAAGGTCCGATCGATGCAGATGCCACTTCGACAAACTCCACTGCCATCGCTTCCTTAAGGAGTAACTAGGGTTTTGCCCATGGATCTACAATAAACTGGACGCATATAAGGGGAAAGGTTGGGCTCAATTGGGCTCGAGGGATACTGGGCTGAAGCCCCCTATTCGACGAAAAACCCTCTTCGGCGAAACACCATGCTTCGTCAAGTGTGGTGTTAATGGAGAAAGACCTTTTTTGTCGAGGGTTGTTGTTGACGAAAGACCTTAGGATTTCAGGTTGTCACATCATCCCCAACTTGAAAGAAATTTCGTCCCGAAATTTGATAAGGAATCCAAAAGTGGCGAGGTGTTAGATCAGGATGACTGTATATTTTCTGCGGGTACCACATCATCCCCAACTTGAAAGGGAAATTCGTCCCGAAATTCGCCAATGACAGCAAAAGTTGATTCAACCGCCTGAACAATTGAGGACACTAGAACTTTATCAAATCTTTGCATTCCCACGTAAACTCTGGTCCACGTCTTGAGTTCCAACGAACTCTCACGATTGGAATTCGACTATACTAACGAACCTTGACTTCCTGGTCTATGTTTTCGATAGATCCCTTGATAACTGCAACTTGTCATTAACCTTAGACTCTAGTAAGGGTATCACAAGCGTTTCACCGGACAAACACTGTCTTAGATCTGTGACACAAATGACATCATGTACGTTACCCAATTCGTCGGGTAACTCGAGTTTATATGTCATGCTACCGATTCTTTCCAGAATTTGAATGGTCCAACATAATGTAAATTAAGCTCTCCACGCTTCCCAAGCGTACCACACCCTCCCAGGGTGAGACTTTCAACATGAAACGATCACCTACAGCGATCTTCCAGCGTTTCCTAAGCTTATCAGCTTTCCTGACGGTCACACGCTGCTGCCAAACGATTTTCTGATTTGATCCATCTTCCAAATGGTTCGAGTACCAATCCTGGATCTGTGATTAGGTTGTCACCCACCTTAGTCCAATAAGAAGATCGGCATTGTTGCCCAAGTAATGCCTCAAACGGAGCTGCCTGGATACTAGAATGGTAGCTGCTGCAGTAGAACTCAACCAAAGGTAAGTATCTTTCCAATTTTTCACTATAGCTAATCACTCACATGCTCGCAGCATGTCTTCGAGTGTCAGGATGGTTCGTTTGTTCTGACCATTAGTCCAACGGTGATAAACAATGCTCGTGTCTAGACGTGAGCCAAAGGGTGTTGTGTATTGCCTGTCATAAATAAGGTATAGTCCGAAATCAGAGGTAACAGGAGTTGGCACCCCGTGCCTAACAGCTGCCCCTCTCGGAGGAATATTCACAAACTGTGACGACTCGTCAGTTTCCTTGCTGGTTACGTGAGACAATCAACGATCACCCAGGTGATATCGGTTCCGTTCTGAGTTTTAATTAAACAGTGACAAATCCACGGTAGTCTGTTCTCATTTCCGTATGGGTGTTTCTGGTTGCTGACACAAACAGTAGGTTTCTGGTATTCCACCTTGACTTTCGCACAAGTCAAAGATCGTTCACATACAGTGCTATGTGGGCCTTCATGTCCGGTCATCAATACAAGCTTTATAGATCCTAATATCTCTCATCAAAACCCAGACGACTAGAATATCGAGGCCGGTGTGCTTGCTCAACATAAATTCCCTACAGTTGCCGTATAATGAGATCGCCATTCGTTCCATGAGGTAGCGAATATCGTCTGACCTGCCAAAGGTTGCTTCTCCATGCCCCGCATGGGTTCAACTTGAAAATTCTCTTCCTTCAGTTCTCCAGTTTGAACAGAGCGAGTCTGATCAGGTAGGTTAGAGTCGATAGTGAGTTGTAAAGCTCGTGCATGTTCAGGTATTCACAGTCGTAATCATTCAAAAGTTCTATCCAGCGATGTCATTACACGTTTTAACTCTTCCGAAACAAAGGTACACGGGAGGCCCTTACGATCGGTCTAAGTAGTGCATTTGGTACCGTCCAAGTAATGCCTCGAATTTACATCCCAAGACCACGGTTTCCACCGCAGGTTGTGTGTCGTGCAGCTCCTCTTCGTAACTCCATTATGTAAGTCATCACCTTCTCGTGTTACATCGGCGCGTAACTGGGACTCTGATTCGAACCATCATGGTATACCACTAAATCACCCGTACTCTCGGGTAAAGACGATGCTCAGTGCTTTGTAGTGTTGGGTTTCAAAAGCTGAAAAGACGTCCCCTTGTTTTGTCTCCCATGAATTTACAGCACCCCGCTGTGCTAAAGAGGTTACAGCGGCGCAATCTCCGAAAATCCCCCGATGAATCTGCGATAGTATCTAGCGAAACCAAGGAATTGTTGTACCCCCGAAGGAATCTTTGGTGTCGATCAGTTTCTAACAAAATGGATCTTAGCGAGATCAACGTGTATTCCCACTTCGTTGATTGCATGACCAAAAATGTACCTCTCGAATCCAGTAGTTACGTTTAACAAGACTTCACGCGGTGTGGCTCCTCCCTTAAGGGCTCTAAAATAAGATACAAATGCCGCCCATGATGTTCCTTTCGCCTGGGAATGATTTAAATCGTCATCAATAAACGTGGTCGATTCGTGTGATCCATAAAGCTGCTGTTGTGTCGACTAACCCAAAGGTCATGGAATACAATGTCGCAATGGCCGCATTACATTTGATATGCCGTTTCAGGAACACTCTCCCCTTGGACTCCCTTCTGACGATAGCTCGTTCGTTAGTCAATCCTCGGATAGGAGCTTGACTCTCGCAACTGGTCGACAGGTTGTCAATACATGGTCGAGGCAAACGGTTCTTGACTGTCACCTGGTTGAGTTCTCAATAATCAGTACACATACGAAAAGGCTCATCTTCACGGATATAACTAGGGCTCCCCAAAGCGAAAGACTAGGTCCGATCTAACTCCTGTCCAACATTTCCTGTAGTTGGTTAGACAGTTCTTGCAATCCTCCTAGTGCAAGACGGTAAGGAGTACGAGTAATCAAGGTTGTCTCTGGCGTGAGATCAAACTGAGATTCTACCTCACAGTTGTGGAAGTAAACCTGAAAGTTCCTCGGGTAGCACACCGAGAGGAATCACATACAATTGGTGGATCCTCGATCCTCTCTTTCTCAGTCTTAACGTCAGTAACAGTTGTTAACGTAGCGGGGTAATCCCTCCATAGACACTTATGGGCCTTCATTGCTGAAACGATGCTAACCTTCACACCACTCTGACACCTTAGGTCAGACGACGATTCTCCACTAGGGAGGGGGATACGCAAAATTTTCTCCTCACAAGGTATATCTGCGCGACATCTGGATAACCAATCCACACTAACTACTGCGTCGAAACCATCAAAGATAGTAGAAGGAAGGTCGATGTCGAACACTTGTCCTACAAGGTCGAGTTTTCATCCCAACGGATATATGAGGATTCAATTAACTTACCATCAGCCGATTCCACAACAGGTTCGATTTCAAAAAGCGTCAGGGTTAAACAGAACAGAGACGACGCGATTTGCTACCCATACAAGCTACCATGCTGCTATTATCCTGGCGTCGCCCACGTCAATCCTAAATGCCCTTCCACAAGCATCGTTCCCAGTGTTTGCTGTTTTCGTTACGAGAATTTTCAGTACTGTCGTCGTTCCCTTGGTTGTTGTCATTTTGATTCTAACAACAGCCAACCCATGTCGTAGGCACCCTCATTTCCATACTGTAGGCCATGATTGCAAATACCTTGATGTCATCGTGACTGTTGTCTCTGATGTCGTTGCTTGAAACGGAGCCCTGCGATCTTTCACCAACAGGGTCCATCCTTTTCACATTCCGTGCCACGTCCTAAGGCGCTACTCATTGTGCTGGCAGTTACACATTCCACACTATGGTCAATTATCACCGTTTATGTGCCGATTAATTCGTAAGAGTTGACTCCCTTAAGTCGCTGACTAGGGTTAAGGATTCAATTGAAGTCAATTTGCTGGAGTTCGTTGCCGGTAATCAAGGTCGTTCTAATACTGAGGTTGGTAAGGCACTACGATCATCCTCTTGTCCATCGTTCTTGCAAGTTGACTGAGTCAGTACATTGAGTTCCAGCTAACAAAGAGGAGTGGGAGAGGTATAGACCAATCATTCGACGCTGCGACACCGTACTCAGGGACGTTTGTTCAAGCACCTAACATTCTACATAGTTCGCTAGACGTTCAGATGGGTGTTTCAGGTAATACTCGATAGCATCGAGATTCGAAAGGATTCAGAGAGGAGTGAGAAGATCACGTTCAAGTAGGAGGCAAACATTGCTAGGACTCCTATAGATCTGTTACGTTTCTCACTGATTAAATAACAGAACAGAACCCCTTTTTCACTTGTTAAGCCTCCCTGGGATTCACATGCATCCCACATTATTATTATGTGTGCACCCACAATAATATTATGATTTGCATGCTCATCTCAGTTCCTCCTAACTCGTGTCAAATGGTTCTTCAAACCCAGATATCAACGGAGGTTGTCAAAGTAATAAGATCACAAAATCCAAGTACTATTGCATACTATCAACGCATCATAAAGTAAGCAACCAATCCATGCCATCATGCTACAGTGACGAGTGTGTGTTCGTGTGTTACGTCATAAACAAATGTGTACTAGTCATGTAATGATGCAACAAGTGAGAAAGACAAACCTTAAAATCTGGAGCTGAGTGTCATGGTCGTATTCACGTATTCAGAACTATTCGGTTATAGTCTGGCTTTACAAAAAAAAAGTTTTAAAACCAAGTTCACTAAAACCAGTGGCTCTGATACCAAATTATCACACCCCCAAAATACCACATGCGGAAACACCGTGGAACGTGTGACGTACCAGGATTCTGCCACCAATCACATTGAACCATAACATAGTATTGAATAAAAGTTCCCATTTATTTCATAAAGTAAATCCCAACACAATTTAAAACAAATACGTTCAGCGGAAGCATAATGTAAATAGTTATTCAAGTGTTTCAAAACAAGTGTGCAATAATCATTAAACTTGTATCCACGAGCTATGACCCATGACCACTCCCGCACTCCCAGATAGCAAGTTCCAATCCATGAACCAAGGGACCTGCAAGCATGCAGAAAAGTGTATCAGACAACGCTGGTGAGTTCACAGTTTGTTTTAACCATTTAATACCAAGTAGTGACTTATGATGTGTTATGTTGATAATAACTCGATACCGCAGACGGCCCTTTTTTCCCTTCTCCAATGCTCTATCAAACATTGGTCATTATTTAAAGTTATTAGTTCACGCCTGTCCTATCCAGGTACGTCGTGAGGGTGCCAAACCTAATAGCGCTATTAACTAATAACCTTGTTGCTCTACAAGCAACTAACCTGGTAGTATGATGGGACTTAAGTGATAGAAGTGAGTGTATTATCCAACATCAACGTTTACTGAAAACCGTTGGATATCCCCTGCAAGGATATACGTTTGTGAAATCCGCCTCACATCCCCTACAAGGATATGGGTTTACGAAAATCCGTTTACAAGTTTTGTCAGTTTGATTGTCCCCACCGGACGCATGCTTGTTTTGAGTGAAGTGAACTCACCTTGGAATGCTCGGTATGTTCCGTTACCTTACCCGTTCCTAGTTGGTCAACCAAACCCTACAATGGTTACCAAGATTAGTTAGTTTCACAATCACGTATCCAAATCACGTATCACATAGCAACCATTTAGATTTCATACATGTTTACAACACAAGTTCATGTTCCAACAGTTGTTACCAAAATACCCATTTCATAACAACTAAATCACGTATTTTTCATAGACTGAAATTGCTGCTAAGACCACAGTGTATCACATAACAAGTATTCAGATCACAAAAAGTCTACATCCCATGCACGTAGTGCATAACAACGTTTTACAAATAAGTTGGCTACTCAAAACAGTTAAGTCAAAACCCTCGTTTCTGGTTATCATGCACTACAAAACATACATTTATCTGACTACTGTTCTCATCTATATATTTCCCACAACGAAAAACATACTTCATCGAGACCGCGTATGACGAAACATCCCATTCTTCGTCGAGGCCATGCACGACGAAAGTCCCTATTGTTCGTCAGTTTCATTATGACGAAATACCAGTATTCTTCATCGGGTTGGGGTGACGAAATATCATATAACAACAGTTACACAATCAAAGCAACTTTCCATACATTCATGTAACTCTAATCATTTACCAATAATCATTATCATCAATCATTCAATTAAATTACATAAAATATTAATTTTCAAAGATCGTTCATCATCATGTATACCTAACCTGCGGACTAAAGTTCGCTACAAATCATATAGCAGTTTTGTGTTTAGTGTGCCATTCCAACAGTTATTGACATCACATAACATCTATCACCTAAATCATGATCATGCATTTAACACCCATACTCCAGCCAATTCTATAATATCATTGTGTTAATGAATAACCCCTCCTGCATATTCAATCGTGACCACATCATCTTGGAATCCCTTATTGTGACAACTGTCAAAAATCCAGGTATTCGTACAATTAATTAACCATGATTAGTGCTTAATGACTAGGCTGAATTACACTTAACTACTTTCTGATTACTGCATCATACTTACATGTGCATCACATATTGCATAATGTAACATCATTATTACATGCAAACCATAATGACATAAACAATGCACAAAACACAGTTAGCATAGTTAGCGGATAACTCAGAAAAATGCTGACAGAACTCAGCACATAGACAGACAGTGTTATGAGACACAGAATGAGCCAGAAACCAAGTATTACACTAGTGTTGTGTGTAGGAAAGTGAGGATCGCAAAACTGCTTTTCTAAGTGATAGTTTAAGTGCCGAAAAGTGCCTAAAACTCACCCAAAGTGCTGAATTCAGCATAATTCAGCAAAAATCAGCTTTTTAACAAGCTAGTATCATGCAAAAATATGACTAAATGGTCCTGAAAGCTTTCCTAAGTGTCGGGAATTAAAAGTGTCACAAAAGGGTACTTAAAGCACACTAAACTGCAAGTTTAGCACATTAACAAACCAGTATCCAACCGAACAACCGGACACTACCCGAAACATCAAAATTATACTAGAAGCATAGTTTTAATGTTTCCAAGCTAGTAATGATCCCCAAACATCATAACACCTCATACAAAATATCTAGCAACTAACACATGTAATTAACACTTGGTTTTCAACTAAATGGTAACTAATGGTTTAAACCTAAGCTAGACCCCCCCCCCACCTATGTAATCGGCCAAACATGGCCCCACCATCAAGATTTCATTTGATTATAATCTTGGATCTTGTCTCTTGATTTTAGACACATTACACAATGGATAAAAGATTAAGATGGTTATAAGAAGGATATGAAGGATTAAGCTCATTATCTACACACACTAAAACACACACAAGCTCTCCTCTCTCCCTCCTCTTGGTCTCGGCCAAGAATCACCACCACCATACCATCACCTTCATTCACTTCTTCATCTAATCCAAGTTCATACAAAGGTGTTAGAGTTCACATAAGGAAGCTTGGTGGCTTTGGATCTTGAAGGACCTTCTTTGTTAGCTTTTATCCATCACATTCATCATCTTCATCTTCTTGAGTTTCATCCCTAGCCTTGTGCTAGCAGTAAGGCTCTTATAATCCCTTGTTACTTCTTATTTAGTTGGTTAAAAGATGATGTATATTGCTAATCTTGAAGAACATCAAAGAATAAGATGATAATCTCTAACATAAAGCTCAAAATCCATAAGAACATATGTTGTTTTAGTATATGTGTGATATATGATGATTGATTCTTGTGTTTATGATGTTAAACATCATATGGAACTTACTAGATTGTGACTAAACACGTGATCTAGCTAGTTGAGGTGATGATCTTGTGAAAGACCAAGATGATCATACTTTATGTTTCTCATGAACTTGAAAATAAAAATGATTTTGTGTATAATGAAGTATGAAGCATGTTAGAAGTCTTGTATAAAAGTGATTTTAAACCTAGTTTTCTCAAGTAACCAAGTTCATTTGCAAGATTTACATAATCATGGAGTGCAAAGAAACTAACCATGTTTTTAATGAAATATCAAGTGTAGAAATACATTGTTAGCAAGAAAGATTCACAAGAATGATTTTAGAAAAATCACCTTGTAAGTTGTAAAAGACTAAATCTTGTAAGAAAGGGATTTACAAATAAATAACCAAACTTTAAAGGGTAACTAAGCTTACTAAACATACTAGTAAGTTACTACAAGTCTTTATAAAAGTTCAAGTTCATGTTGTTATGGAAATTGCATGATTTTGGCACTTGGTAAGTGTTGATTGAGTTGTTGATTGTTTGGGATGATTTTAAAAGATAATAATATGCTTTGAAAGCATGGAAACCTCCATTTTTAGGGGACACTATGGCGAAATTTTCTAAAAATATAAACACTTAGAAAAAAATATTTTCAAACAAATATTTACAAGTATATTTTAACCATGAGTTTCCATATAAACTTTGCTATAATTTTTGCTGCAAGACTATAAATATTGGAGGTTGGTTTTTGTAAATAAAAATGACTAAATATGTATTTAAAAGATATATATATTTAGAAGACACATGTGTGTGATTATTTGTATACTTTGTGTATTAGGTATATTATTTTAGGATTTGAAATAATATAACTTAACAAAATATCAAGAAATTACAATCCAAGATATTACCAAAAATCATAAGGAATCAATACTCAAGTTACATACATAATATTGGCAAACCGAACAAGAAATGTAACTTGCCAAATATTCCGGAAAATATGTTTACAAAATACGTATTTTGGTAAATAATATTTTGGACACTAAAAGAATGAAAATGGGATTTTCACAATTATCACAAAGTTATACCATATTTTGACAAAAAGGAAATATATAATTTTTGGCGATTAAAAATATATATGTTTTCTTGGAATTTTTAGAAGATATATGATTTTTGGGAAAAATATATATTTTCTCGGATAAACTTGAAATACATTATTTTTGGATAAAACGAGTTCATAAATATTTTCTAAGTGAGACTTGAAAATATATTGTTTTGGAACTACAAATATTTTTGCCAAAAGAAAAATTCGGAATAATTTTTCTAAGAAATACTTCTTGAAATATATATTTTAGAAATATATATTGGATACTTATTAAAGATAACACACGCCGGAATACGATACCAATACATGGCAAGTTATACAAATACAAGAATACGAATACACATGTATGAGATACCCCGTCCTTGGGAAGGAGATACGAGTACAAATACTTGAGAAGTATTATTACAAAAATACTGTTTTAACAATAATTCCAAAAATTTATAAATATAATTTAAGTTAAAATATTAATTATTTTGACAATAATTATATAACGTGGAATAATATCAAAAGCATAAAAGAAACATAACTCAAAAACATTAATACTAAGACAAGGCACGGTTCGTCTGATAGACATTAGTACATTGTAGGTAGTCGTGTTTGCTGAAGGAACTTGAGTTACGATCATTGAAGACGCAAGACAGTGAGTTTCATGTCCCCCTTTTCTTTTAACTGTTTTCAGTTTTATAACTTCGGGGGTGAAATATGTTGGTGCATACATCTGTCGATTTCGTCTTGTTTCAAGTCTTAGACTATATTGTATAGATCAGGGCATGTTTTACGAGAAAATAGGAAGTTTTAGTGAGATTAGAAGCTGATTTCGCTCATAGAGGCAATTCCGCTCCAAATGACATATGAACTGATTTCGGGCGGAATCACTAAGTTCTAATTCCGCTCCTATGGTGATGTGTATCTACGAGCGGAATCAAGACCCTATATATAGGTCCTCAGGAGCGAAATCATTAAGGCAGTTCCTTGTATTCCATACCGAAGTGTTGTCCTTATTGCTCTCATACCTGGATTTACATACATACAGACATACTTTAAAGGTTATGCATATACATACACAAACACATGAACTCGCTCAACTTTTGTTGATGTTTTCAAACTACATGTATTTCAGGGAATTAAGTGGATCTGGCGGGTGTTTGCTTGTTCCAAGCTACGTTATGAATAAAAAGGATGTCATCCAAAGTCATTAGGGTTTAGGAAATGTATCTTAATCCTGGACGAGATACAGGGTTCTAAACTCGGTTTTATTTAAGGTCTTTTGTTGAGCCTTCGTGAACTCTTTAAAACATGTGTGGTTTGTAATTTAAATTTGGAGTCTACGTTTCAGACAATCATGATGTGATAATTTCAAACTTAATTTATGGATGAACATCTAATGGTTTTATCATATAGTGTTGTTATAATTGAATGCAATGGTATTAAGAAAGTCACACCATAATCATGCTTCCGCAAAAGTCAGGGTGTGACAGCTTGGTATCAGAGCTTCGATTGTAGCGAATTAGGATTCCTTCTCGAGTCTAGACTACAATCATCAGGGCTCCCACAAAAATGTTTTCACAACATACTTTCATTGCATACACGAAACGCCCAGATCCAGGAAACAAAAATTTTTACAAATAAAAGACACGAAGCACATTTCAAGGATTTTGATTATAGTTCAGTCTGAGAGACTGGGTAGTTAGTCTGAGAGACTAGTTGGGACAGTCTGAGAGACTGGGGAGTTTAGTCTGAGAGACTGGGTAGTTAGTCTGAGAGACTAGTTGGGACAGTCTGAGATACTGGGGAGTTTAGTCTGAGAGACTAAGTAGTTAAGTCTGAGAGACTGGGAGGCTTAGTCTGAGAGACTAGGTGGGTAGTCTGGGAAGACTAGGAAGAATACGTGATTACATTGTTATTGATTACATGCTTATTGATGATTGTTGATATATGTGCATATGTTGTGATTGTTTTGTTACAGACACTATGTCGTCTTCTGAGAGTGGATTATCTGATATTGTCGACCCTATCGCTATCGTTTCGGATGATGAGATCATCCTAGAGCCTGAGATCTTTACCTCAGACACTAAGAGTAACCCGGAGATGATGTCGGATGATGACGATGATTTCCAGCCTTTTGCACTACCCGATTTTGGCGACGATGTACCGCATGCTGATGGTTTACCCGACGAGGATCCATTTCTTGTTCCTATTCCTGACCAGGACCATCTCATCCTCGGACATCCCGATGATGAGCATGTCGTGGTTCCGATCCTCGCCCCTTTGCCTCTTGCTGCTTTTCCTTTCGAGGATTTGCCTTTTGATGACTTTTCGGATGATGATGTCGATCTTTTCATTGATGGTCCCGCTGATGGTGCCCAGGGTGATGGAGTTCCAGCTGAGGATGACATTGTTGTTCCACTTGTTAAGCTTCCTATTGTTGAGGTTTCCTCTGATCATTCTGCTCCGGATTCTTTCGAGTCTGTATCATCAACCACTTTGCATGCATTGGGATTGCAGTGTTACCCCACTGATTCCGATACTGACACGGCCCTGTCTGTTGCACCTGTTCCTCCACACGACTTTGACCATGACGTTGAGCCTGGACATGAGATTGACTTTGTTCCCGACGATCAACCTATTGATGCACCCGCTGATCTTGAGTCGATACCTGCTGATCCTAAGCAGGCACTTGCTCCTGAGCCTATACCTGCTCCTGATCCTCTGTCTGATCATGATCCTGTACCCATTGGCATACCTGTTGTTGCACCACTTGTACCAGATCCGATCCCTGCACCCGTTGACCTGCTGCTTTTGCCAATCAGGTACACCCCAGATACGCATTCACCCGCAATGGGTGGATAGAGGATGATGATATGCCCCCTTTTGTTGAGCATGTTACTCCCCCACACATGCCTGCACCTGTTGAGGTTGCCCCTTTTCACCCGATTATGTCCGATGTTCACCGCACTGACCTGCCTATCACATTCTTGCAGGACATCCCTCCACCCCGTCCAGGGGAAGGTCCGTCTAGCCAGCAGCCTGGCCATGTTCCACATGTGTCAGCAGCTTTTCCTCCCATGCCTCAGTATACACCGACTGCTCATTTTACTTCTGCACCTTCAAGCAAGCCACTCATATGGTTTCCGCCAAACACTATGCCAGTTTCTGATCCCTACCATCCTTCACATTACATTGGTTACACGAGGGATGATCTACTCCTGTCATTGCAGCTTCAGCAGGAGATTCTGTGTCGTAGAGTTATGGAGCTCGAGAGGATTCCACGTCCTCCACCTTGTTCATGTCAGTCACCGTTTGCGACTCCACCTGCTCCTCTTTTACCTTATCCAGATTTTGATGTTCGATTTCTTACCATGGAGCAGCAGATCAGTTATCTGTTGCGGCACGTTTACGATCTTGAGGAGGAGCTCGCGCATGTGCGCAGCTTGCTTTTCGTTCCTCCACCTCCTCTTCCACCACCATTAGCATAGCCGGTTTTTGGTTTTATGCAGGTAGCCTGCTTTTGATGAGAGTATCGCTATTGAGCCTAGCTTGCAGAGCCTTTTGAAGACCGCTTTTTGATTTTATGACTGTTGTAGACTGATAGACATTTTGGACAAGGGTGATGTGACCCTGTAGTCCCCTTTTGATGTGATATGATACACTTGTAGAACATGTAACTGTATTGTGGTTGATGATTTATGAAAGCTCAATCGCAATATTCTAATTTCATACATTGTTGAATTATACATTGGTGATATGAATGTAATGTTATGTGCTTACTTGCGTTGATAAATTTTATTACATGTCATGTACTTACTATACTTATTATGACCTGACCAATACAATCTTCTTTTAGAAGATGCCTCCTCGGAGAAACAACCAGTTGCCCACAACAGAGACTGAACTACAAGAACGGATTTCACAAGCAATAGCACAGCACGATGCCTTGCGCTCTGAAAACAGCGGAGGTACCTCGGGAAGTAACCCACCTCACGGTAATGTTTAAGTCATTTGAGACACATTATGATATGTTTGGACATTCCGTGTGTGTTTGCTAATGCTTTCTGTGAATGATGTTACTTGCACAGGCTGTACTTACAAGCAGTTCCTTGACTGCAAGCCTCTGAATTTTGACGGCACCGAGGGTGCTGTAGCTTTCGTTAGATGGGCAGAGAAAACCGATTCTGTACTGAGAATGAGCAAGTGTGCGCCGGAGCACCAGGTCACCTACATTTCTGGATTGTTCTTAGACGGAGCTCTATCATGGTGGAACCTTCAGGTTCAAACTCTAGGAGAGGTAGCAGCATACGCTTTGACTTTGGCTGAGATGAGGGAACTTATGCGCAAGAAGTACTGTTCAAGGGCTGAGATTCAAAAATTGGAAACAGAATTCTGGAACCTCAAGATGGATGCTCCAAAGATTACTTAGTATGTGCAGAGATTTCACGACCTATCTCGCGTTGTACCTTACATGGTTAATCCGGAGTTCAAGCGCATTGAGCGTTTTATTTAGGGATTGGCACCCAAATCATGAGCATGGTGACGACATCAAAGCCTGCAACGATCACTGAGGCCATTGATCTAAGTGTGGCACTAACTGAAGAAGCGATCAGGTTGAACAAGTTCTCGATCTCTGACCAGAAGAAGAAGGAGACTCACGTTGAGTCGTCAGGTGAGAACAAAAGGAAATTCTCAAATTTCAAGAAGGGAACCAGCAGTGCCAGCATGCGTAAAGATACGAACTCACCGGCCGAAGTCAAGACTGGGGTTGAAAACAAAGGAAAAGGATATATGGGCATTCTGCCCAAATGTGATGTGTGCCAGTTCTATCATGCCGGCCAGTGCAGGGTTAGGAAATGTGAGTCTTGTGGAAAGAATGGACATTCGAAGGAGACGTGATAGGCTGGTACTGGCCGTGGTAATGGTGGTCAGAGAGGTAATGGCAACGGGAATGGAAACTGTAACCGTGGTGCAAATGGGTATGGAACTGCAACCAAGGAGGAAATGGCGGTAACGGAAACCGTGGTGGTAATGGAAACCCAGCTGGTAATGGAAACCGCGGGACAAACAATAACCAGGGCGGAAATGGAAATGGTCGGGGACCAGGTTGCTTTAATTGTGGAGATGTTGGGCATTTCAAGCGTGATTGTCCGAGAATCAACCAAGCTCAGGGAAGAGTTTTTAACATCGGAGCTAGGGAAGCTCGTCAGGATCCGAACGTAGTCACTGGTACGTTCCCTATCAACCAACACTTTGCATATGTACTGTTTGATACTGGTGTCGATTATAGTTTTGTATCACTAGAGTTTAAGAAAAGGCTTGGGTTAGTTAGAGATAAGCTAGATATTCCGTATTCAATAGAGCTAGCTAATGGAAAGCTAGTAGAAACAAATGAAGTAATTAGAGGCTGTGTAATAGAGCTCGGGGAGCATGAGTTTACGCTTGATCTTCTGCCAGTCGAGTTGGGAGGCTTTGACGTGGTAGTTGGAATGGATTGGTTGTCAAGCAACCGAGCAGAGATCGTATGTCACGAGAAGGTCATTCGCGTTCCGATGGCGAATGGAGAGACGATTGTAGTGCATGGAGAGAAGCATGATACGCCTCTAAGGATTATCAGCTGTTTGAAGGCCCGAAAGTGTTTGCAGAAAGGATGTGTTGCCTTCTTGGCGCACATTGTGGATAAAGGAGCCGATGAGCCAAAGCTGGAAGATATCCCAGTTGTGAGGGAATATCCGGAAGTTTTCCCTGAAGACTTTCCAGGATTGCCGCCGCAGCAACAAGTCGAATTCCACATTGACTTAGTTCCAGGCGCCGCACCTGTAGCTAAGGCACCTTATCGACTTGTGCCCTCAGAAATGAAAGAGCTGTCGACACAGCTTCAGGAACTTTTGGACAAGGGATTTATCAGACCAAGCTTCTCGCCTTGGGGAGCTCTAGTGCTGTTTGTCAAGAAGAAAGACAGTAGTTTTCACATGTGCATCGACTACCGAGAGCTAAACAAGTTGACTATCAAGAATCAGTATCCTTTGCCAAGGATTGATGACCTGTTTGATCAACTACAAGGTTCGAGTTTCTACTCCAAGATCGATCTTCGATCAGGTTATCACCAGTTGCGAATACAAGAAGAAAGCATACCAAAGACTGCCTTCAGAACCCGTTATAGACACTACGAGTTCCTAGTAATGCCGTTTGGTCTGACGAACGCGCCAACAGTGTTTATGGATTTGATGAATAGAGTTTGCAAGCCATATCTCGATAAATTCGTAATTGTGTTTATCGACGATATTTTGATTTATTCAAGAACGAAGGAAGAACATGAATAACACTTAAGAGCTATTTTAGAGCTGCTTAAGAAAGATAAATTGTACGCAAAATTCTCAAAGTGAGAGTTCTGGTTGCGTGAGGTCCAGTTCCTTGGTCACATGGTAAACGAAAAAGGAATTCATGTGGATCCCACCAAGATCGAGGCGATCAAGAATTGGGAAACTCCGAAGACGCCAACCGAGATCCGTCAGTTCCTAGGTTTGGCAGGGTATTATCGCAGATTCATTGAGAATTTTTCAAAAATCGCTCAACTATTGACCTCCCTTACTCAGAAGGAAAGAAAGTATGAATGGGGAGATAAACAAGAGGAAGCCTTTCAGTTGCTGAAGAACAAGCTTTGCGATGCACCCATCTTATCCCTACCCGAAGGCACCGACGACTTCGTGGTATATTGTGACGCCTCGCGTCAGGGATTAGGCTGCGTGCTGATGCAGCGACAGAAGGTTATAACTTATGCTTCGCGCCAGTTGAAGGTTCACGAGAAGAACTACACTACGCATGATTTGGAATTAGGTGCAGTGGTGTTTGCATTGAAGATTTGGCGACATTATTTGTATGGTACGCGTTGTACGATCTTTACTGATCACAAGAGCTTACAGCATATATTTGATCAGAAGGAGCTTAATATGAGACAGCGACGATGGGTCGAGCTGTTAAACGATTATGATTGCGAAATCAAGTATCACCCAGGAAAGGCGAATGTGGTGGTAGACGCCTTGAGTCGAAAAGAAAGGATTAAGCCCATAAGGGTTAGGGCTTTGGAAATGATTATACAGACAGACCTCTCGTTGCGCATTCGTGCTGAGCAGAGGGAAGCTCTTAAGAAGGAAAATCTTAAGGATGAATATATCTGTGGGATGGAGAACCAGTTGGTACCCAATGAGGAAGGAACATTATGTTTTATGAAATGAATTTGGGTTCCCCTCTTTGCTGGTCTTAGAGATGTTATTTTTTATGAAGCTCACAAATCGAGGTACTCGATCCATCCAGGATCAGACAAGATGTACCAGGATTTGAAGGATTTCTACTGGTGGCCAAGATTGAAAGGTGATGTTGCAACTTACGTTGGAAAATGCTTAACCTGTGCCAAAGTAAAGGCCGAGTATCAAAAGCCTTCAGGTCTTCTGCAGCAACCTGAAATACCCATGTGGAAGTGGGAGCAGATATCAATGGATTTTATAACGAAGTTACCAAAGACACCCAGAGGTCACGACACGATTTGGGTAATCGTAGACCGCTTGACGAAATCTGCGCACTTTTTACCGATCAGAGAAAAAGATAACACAGGTAAGCTAGCCGAGCTGTACCTCAGAGAGATAGTTGCACGACATGGAGTGCCTCTCTCAATTTTTTCGGATAGAGACGGAAGATTTGTGTCAAGGATTTGGCAATCCTTCCAAGAAGACTTTGGTTCTCAGTTGAATCTGAGTAGTGCTTTTCATCCACAGACAGATGGCCAGAGCGAACGAACGAACGATTCAAACGCTAGAAGATATGTTGCGAGCTTGCGTAATGGACTTGGGTGGCAGTTGGGACACTCATCTACCTTTGGTGGAGTTCTCATATAACAACAGCTACCATACAAGCATTCAAGATGCACCGTTTGAAGCCCTTTACGGACGCAAGTGTCGATCGCCGCTATGCTGGGCAGATGCGGGCGATAGACAACTAGTTGGTCCCGAGTTGGTTCAAGAAACGACAGATAAGATCATGCAGATCCGGGAACGCATTAAGGCGGCTCGTGACCGACAAAAGAGCTATGCAGACCAAAGAATGAAACCTTTGGAGTTTGAAGTGGGAGATATGGTTTTACTAAAAGTCTCACCTTGGAAAGGTGTAGCACGCTTTCGGAAGCGTGGAAAGTTAAACCCACGATATATTGGACCGTTCAAAATCCTGGAGAGGATTGGTCTTGTAGCTTATAAGTTGGATCTACCTGCGGAACTGAATGGAGTTCACGATACATTTCATCTATCTAATCTGAAAAAGAGTCCAACTCAAGAAACAGTTGTCATTCCTGCCGATGAAGTTCACATTGACGACACACTCCACTTTACTAAAGAACCTGTTGAGGTTACTGATTGGAAGATTAACAAGACTCATAGGAGTAGTGTTAAACTCGTCAAGGTTCGATGGAACGTGCGTCATGGCCCAAAGTTCACTTGGGAGCGTGAGGACCGCATGAAAGCAAAGTACCCGCATTTGTTCCCCAACTCCCCTACAGCTAGTAGCAGAACTAAAATTTCAGGACGAAATTTTCTTAACAGGGGGAGAATGTGACAACTGTCAAAAATCCAGGTATCCATACAATTAATTAACCATGATTAGTGCTTAATGACTGGGCTGAATTACACTTAACTACTTTCTGATTACTGCATCATACTTACATGTGCATCACATATTGCATAATGTAACATCATTATTACATGCAAACCATAATGACATAAACAATGCACAAAGCACAGTTAGCACAGTTAGCGGATAACTCAGAAAAATGCTGACAGAACTCAGCACATAGACAGACAGTGTTATGAGACACAGAATGAGCCAGAAACCAAGTATTATACTAGTGTAGTGTGTAGGAAAGTGAGGATCACAAAACTGCTTTTCTAAGTGATAGTTTAAGTGCCGGAAAGTGCCTAAAACTCACCCAAAGTGCTGAATTCAGCATAATTCAGCAAAAATCAGCTTTTTAACAAGCTAGTATCATGCAAAAATATGACTAAATGGTCCTGAAAGCTTTCCTAAGTATCGGGAATTAAAAGTGTCACAAAAGGGTACTTAAAGCACACTAAACTGCAAGTTTAGCACATTAACAAACCAGTATCCAACCGAACAACCAGACAGTACCCGAAACATCAAAATTATACTAGAAGCATTGTTTTAATGTTTCCAAGCTAGTTATGATCCCCGAACATCATAACACCTCATACAAAATATCTAGTACCTAACACATGTAATTAACACTTGGTTTTCAACTAAATGGTAACTAATGGTTTAAACCTAAGCTAGACCCCCCCCCCCACCTATGTAATCGGCCAAACATGGCCCCACCATCAAGATTTCATTTGATTATAATCTTGGATCTTTTCTCTTGATTTTAGACACATTACACAATGGATAAAAGATTAATATGGTTATAAGAAGGATATGAAGGATTAAGCTCATTATCTACACACACTAAAACACACACAAGCTCTCCTCTCTCCCTCCTCTTGGTCTCGGCCGAGAATCACCACCACCATACCATCACCTTCATTCACTTCTTCATCCAATCCAAGTTCATACAAAGGTGTTAGAGTTCACATAAGGAAGCTTGGTGGCTTTGGATCTTGAAGGACCTTCTTTGTTAGCTTTTATCCATCACATTCATCATCTTCATCTTCTTGAGTTTCATCCCTAGCCTTGTGCTAGTAGTAAGGCTCTTATAATCCCTTGTTACTTCTTATTTAGTTGGTTAAAAGATGATGTATGTTGCTAATCTTGAAGAACATCAATGAATAAGATGATAATCTCTAACATAAAGCTCAAAATCCATAAGAACATATGTTGTTTTAGTATATGTGTGATATATGATGATTGATTCTTGTGTTTATGATGTTAAACATCATATGGAACTTACTAGATTGTGACTAAACACGTGATCTAGCAAGTTGAGGTGATGATCTTGTGAAAGACCAAGATGATCATACTTTATGTTTCTCATGAACTTGAAAATAAAAATGATTTTGTGTATAATGAAGTATCAAACATGTTAGAAGTCTTGTATAAAAGTGATTTTAAACCTACTTTTCTCAAGTAACCAAGTTCATTTGCAAGATTTACATAATCATGGAGTTTAAAGAAACTAACCATGTTTTTAATGAAATATCAAGTGTAGAAATACATTGTTAGCAAGAAAGATTCACAAGAATGATTTTAGAAAAATCACCTTGTAAGTTGTAAAAGACTAAATCTTGTAAGAAAGGGATTTACAAATAAATAACCAAACTTTAAAGGGTAACCAAGCTTACTAAACATACTAGTAAGTTACTACAAGTCTTTATAAAAGTTCAAGTTCATGTTGTTATGGAAATTGCATGATTTTGGCACTTGGTAAGTGTTGATTGAGTTGTTGACTGTTTGGGATGATTTTAAAAGAAAATGATATGCTTTGAAAGCATGGAAACCTCCATTTTTAGGGGAAACTATGGCGAAATTTTCTAAAAATATAAACACTTAGAAAACAATATTTTCAAACAAATATTTACAAGTATATTTTAACCATGAGTTTCCATATAAACTTTGCCATAATTTTTGCTACAAGAGTATAAATATTGGAGGTTGGTTTTTATAAATAAAAATGACTAAATATGTATTTGAAAGATATATATATTTAGAAGACACATGTGTGTGATTATTTGTATACTTTGTGTATTAGTTATATTATTTTAGGATTTGAAATAATATAACTTAACAAAATACCAAGAAATTACAATCCAAGATATTACCAAAAATCATAAGGAATAAATACTCAAGTTACACACATAATATTGGCAAACCGAACAAGAAATGTAACTTACCAAATATTCCGGAAAATATGTTTACAAAATACGTATTTTGGTAAATAATATTTTGGACACCAAAAGACTGAAAATGGGATTTTCACAATTATCACAAAGTTATACCATATTTTAACAAAAAGGAAATATATAATTTTTGGCGATTAAAAATATATATGTTTTCTTGGAATTTTTAGAAGATATATGATTTTTGGGAAAAATATATATTTTCTCGGATAAACTTGAAATATATTATTTTTGGATAAAATAAGTTCATAAATATTTTCTAAGTGCGACTTGAAAATATATTATTTTGGAACTACAAATATTTTTGCCAAAAGAAAAATTCGGAATAATTTTTCTAAGAAATACTTCTAGAAATATATATTGGATACTTATTAAAGATAATACACGCCGGAATACGACACCAATACATGGTAAGTTATACAAATACAAGAATACAAATACACATGTATGAGATACCCCCATCCTTGGGAAGGAAATACGAGTACAAATACTTGAGAAGTATTATTACAAAAATATTGTTTTAACAATAATTCCAAAATTTTATAAATATAATTTAAGTTAAAATATTAATTATTTTGACAATAATTATTTAACGTGGAATAATATCAAAAGCATAAAACAAACGTAACTCAAAAACATTAATACTAAGACAAGGCACGACCCGTTCGTCTGATAGACATTAGTACATTGTAGGTAGTCGTGTTTGCTGAAGGAACTTGAGTTACGATCATTGAAGACGCAAGACTGTGAGTTTCATGTCCTCCTTTTCTTTTAACTGTACATTGTAGGTAGTCCTGTTTGCTGAAGGAACTTGAGTTACGATCATTGAAGACGCAAGACTGTGAGTTTCATGTCCCCCTTTTTCTTTTAACTGTTTTCAGTTTTATAACTTCGGGGGTGAAATACATGTTACAATTGTTTACAAACATTTTATACATGGTATGGTTAGCTAAAGAAGGTTACTGCTTGATCATGTGAGTGGTGGGTATGACACTTAAGGCCATTAATCCTCGTCGTAGGACCGAGGGACATGAGTGATAGATCTATTTGGGTGTAGCGAGCCCACGCCCATGAGGACCAGGGTGGCCCATGTGGTGACTATGTCCACATACTGAAGCCGTGGCAAAATCCGCTAGGTTTAAGTTTTCCTGCATCACTTCACACATAACATTGGCCTTGCAAACCATTGGTGATCTGTTTTTCCTTATTGCTCTCATACCAGGATTTACATACATACAGACATACTTTAAAGGTTATGCATATACATGCACAAACACATGAACTCGCTCAACTTTTGTTGATGTTTTCAAACTACATGTATTTCAGGGAATTAAGTGGATCTGGCTGGTGTTTGCATGTTCCAAGCTGTGTTATGAATAAAAAGGATGTTATCCGAAGTCATTAGGGTTTAGGAGATGTATCTTAATCCTGGATGAGATACATTAAACTCGGTTTTATTTAAGGTCTTTTGTTGAGTCTTCGTGAACTCTTTAAAACATGTGTGGTTTGTAATTTAAATTTGGAGTCTACGTTTCAGACAATCATGATGTGATAATTTCAAACTTAATTTATGGATGAACATCTAATGGTTTTATCATATAGTGTTGTTATAATTGAATGCAATGGTATTAAGAAAGTCACACCATAATCACGCTTCCACAAAAGTCAGGGTGTGACATTTATTTACCAACATGAAGATCAAACACAAACATAAACCCTAGGTTACTGAGTCATCATCATGCAAATTTCCCTATCATGAATATGGCTAAGTGCATTGATTTAATACATCACAGATTATTAAAAGATCCCTACACTTTCATATAATCAATATTCGTTACAAACCATAACAAATCCGAATCATACTAAACCCGAGACCGGCATAACGAGTCATAACAATCACACATGATCAAGAACAATCAACGAGGGTTAGGAACAAATATATATACTAATCGATGAATGATATAGTCGTTTTCTGGAATGGATGAACAATGATACTCCTAGGGGAAAAGGTCCGATCGATGTAGATGCCACTTCGATAAACTCCACTGTCGTCGCTTCCTTAAGGAGTAACTAGGGTTTTGCCCATGGATCTACAATAAACTGTACGCATATGAGGGGAAAGGTTGGGCTCAATTGGGCTCGAGGGATACTGGGCTGAAGCCCCCTATTCGGCGAAAAACCCTCTTCGGCGAAACACCATGCTTCGTCAAGTGTGGTGTTAATGGCGAAAGACCTTTTTCATCGAGGGTTATTGTTGACGAAAGACCTTAGGATTTTAGGTTGTCACACAACAGGTGCATTGTTGTATCATGTATGTAAGTCAAACCGAGAGGTAACACTACTTTTTTGGTCATTAAATCGCTAGAGTGCTGACAGCAAACAACAGGTGTACAATGATGGCAACGACCTAACGACGTATTCAACATCGCCAACACCATACAAGCCCTTCTTCACCATATAGCTCATAGGTCGTAACCTAGCATGTGTAGTAAAGGATGCTTGAGTGGTTGGAGGTTCTAATCTCATGGTTGACATTGATGTAGGATCAGAGTAAACCACGATGTTTGAAAGCAACAAAGAAGTCAACTTTTTATTGATGTTTTGTAAACATGACTGTTTATCCGATCATTGGTCCACTAAGCCAAATGAGGCTAACGCACTTTGTAGAGGCCCATGCCTTTTAAAGGGGTGATTCTAGTTTTAAACATGAGCAAGTGGAGTAGTTTTATCTAATTATATAAAGTAGAATAGGAGTAAAATTTGTTGTTAAAAAAGAAAAAAAAATTACTTGATAATAACTAAATAATACATAAATTTAGGGGTGGCGGTGATCACGTAGACGATTGATGTCGTGAGGTCGGTCAAAATATGTTTAAAACGTGTCCTAATTACTTTAACTAATAAAGAGCAAGCAGGGTGTTGAATCCACGGGGAACCAGTGGAAAGTGTTAAAGTTCATTGCTTTTAGTAGTTATCTAATTCTAAACTATTTTCTTTTTGATGTTTGAGTTGTTCGAAAAAATGAATTGAGTATTGTGGTTGTATACAATTGTGAGAAAAGGACCAATCTCCGAGTTTTCGGGTTGTGTAGAAAATCGGGTGACCTAATTACTACCAGTTAATCACATAGACATGACTTGTTAACCTACTTGCTTAACAAATAACTAACTGATAATATATTTGATAGCAATGAACCACGATAGAAACCAAAAGATTGATGCAATTGAATAGTAACCTAGTTAATTACCAATCCTAGATTTCCCAAACACAAATAAATTCAATGGTTAAACGTTAAAGAACAATGATAATTTAGAATATAATCCCAATTGTTGATTACAAAACCAAGTAACTAAGGAATACATATGTATGAGATAAGCCAAACGTTGGTTAATCAAAACAATCCAAGAGTATGTAAACAAAAGTTGACCCGGTTCCTGAAACAAACCCTAGCTCCAGAGATGATCACGAATGAATTAGTCGCTCATGTTCTTGATTTGATCTTCAATCTTGATGTGGAATTGCATGTTTGATGATTGGATCTTGATTTAATGGTGTGGGATGATTGGAAGAATGCCCAAAATTACCCCAATAGTGGTATCTTGGAATCGCCATTTGTCGTCTAGAAGAGAAGATGACTGCCAAAACCTAATTTTCGGCCTTTTATACGTTTTCACGTCTGATGTTCAGCGTCAACTAAGCCCCAGGTGTGGCTTACGCTGGAGAGTTTCTATTATTTTCTTTCAGTGTAAGGCGTAGCTTAAGTCTGGGGCTTTAGTTATGCTGGCAGCTTTATGTTAAACTTGATTTTTCGCGCCTTTCTTCCGTTCCAGGCCTCTTGCACCTTCATCATTTTCCTTCAGTGTTGGGCGTAGCTTAAGTGTTAGGCATAGCTTAAGTGTTGGGCGTAGCTTAAGTGTTGGGCGTAGCTTAAGTGGAGAATGATGTTATCAATTAATGCGTCTTTAATTAGTGATGTTATTCTTTGTATAAGGTAACGAGTTTAGTGGTTATAGTTGTATGTTTTAGCGACTGTAGGTGGTTTTCCAATCAAGGGACGGCTTCCTTGGGGGACAAGTCTCAGGGAGTATAAATAGATTACTAGACATCACTTGTTGAGTGTGCATTTTGTGAGCCACCACCCTGGGGGAGCTCACCCGGGGTGGATGACAATCTTGTACTTTGTTTATCACTATCAATCAAAATATCTTTGTTTCAATCCTTTATGTTTCTATCTTCATGTTTATTATGGTTTGTTCATGGCTCGAAAATCACCTGTCTCATATTTTATACCAGAGCGAAACTGAAACCGGATCGTTCAGACCTATCATTTGGTATCAGAGCCTCGTTGGCTCGTTTCAGTTTCGGTTTGGTCGGATCTTCACCGGAAAACCGTTGTACACGTAAACAATTGTGTGTTGATGTTTTTTTCTAGATTGGGCGACCAGCATATTTGTTCTTTGAGTGATGTTTGCCGGTGACGTTTGTGATTGTCGGATAAGAGACGGAGGTTAAAAATGAAGATGATGTTTTCGGCAGTAAATACTAGTGGTTGTACAATCTCCCTCCGGCGGTTATCATTGACCAGATAATTGAAATTTATGAAGAGGATGGTGGTTTGTAGTTGTAACGATGGTGATGCTAGGTTCTGGTGTAGTGGTTGTTTATGGTTTTGGTAACATCAGTTGGTAGAATGTTGTATTGATGGTTGTGATAGTAATCGGAGTTAGTTGGTGGTTGAAGATGGCGGAAATGGTGGTTAGATCATGATCAGTCTTCAATTCATTGATGATGGATTGTTGTTTCGGTGGTTGTTTCTTCTCTTCTTCTTTCCAATATGAAGGTGTTTCCAGCGACTCGGTTAGGTCGCACCGACTAATGTTTCTCAACTTCATGATGACAGTGTTAAACTAGTTTGAGTGTGGTTGTCGTTCAGATGGTCAGAGATGATGAAGATGATTAGCATAGTATTTTACAACGGACGGTGTTAGAAGATGACGGTGATCAACGACATCAGTTTCGTTTGTGTTTTCTGGTTAAGGGTGTCGCTAGAAAGTGGGTTGGGATGGATAAAGGTGTCTAGCAACTAAGGATGAAGGAGCATGGTAGATGAAGGTATGATGTTGCATATTTTCCATATTCCGGTCAGGTATGGGGTGGTATACATTGAACAAGGGTGGCAACTGAAAAAAAAAGATGATCAGAATTTATTGTTCCGACGATGATGACGACCGGAATTGGTTTTAGTTGTTTGTCGGCTAGGGTTTACAAGGGTTTGCATGGGCTACCAATGATTGGGCCGTGATTAATGAAGCATTTTGTTTATGGGAATGGAGTAGAACCAAAACAAGTTTCATAGCTATTCATTCTTTACTCAGTCACACGAGTATATATCATTTCAAACTTTTCATGACTCTCATAATGATATGCTACTTTAGGAGCATATATCTCAGGTGTGACAATGAAAATTATTGTATCCAAATTTTCCTTGTATACAATCTTTTCTTCACATAACATCAATAAGAAGTAACTAAACGTTTGAATCATATAAGATTTATCAATCATACATCTTATGACCCTTTATAACTAGATAATGAGATTTAGAGGATATGATACAGGTGTCATATCTAAACATATTATACTTTTCATGTGAGTGCTAATAAAACAATTAATTTTGGCCTTTAAATTTTTAATCCAATAAGATCGATATAAATACTTAAAAAGAATATAACTGCAATAGTGATAATCTTTCAATAAAAATCATTATACATCATTCTCTCTTTTATCAATAGCAAGTACATAACTTTTAAAATATTGTTTGTTCCATAAGGAACAAAACTAAAATATTGTTTGTTCCATAACGAACAAAATTATATGACGAAAGAACATGAAATCATTCATCTTGAATCATATATTACAGTTATAGAAGCAAACAAATATTTATAAAGATAAGAAAATCAGCATATAATTTGTAAAGATATGAAAACCAACATATGATTTTTAACTACTAATTTATAGCAATAATTTGTCATCAATAGTAGTTATATAATAACTAGTCATATAATTTCATATAAGACACCATTGTAACACCCTAAAAAGACTTATTAGACATATAAGCTAAATTAATTAAAGGTATAACTTAGTTAATGGAAATGTTACAAATACTAGTAATATATTGAGAAGTGTCTAAGTTAAATAAATAAACAAAATAGAAGGGCCAAATGTGTTAAATGTTAAAACTAAAATTATTAAAAAGTAAGGAAACCCAAAACACACACACAGTGTGTGTCTGGGAGCGAACAAGCAGGAGAAACAAGGGTGAAAGCCTTGTTTGCTAAATTCAACCAATTGAGTAGGAATTTCAAAGAAAATCAAATGCATGAGCTTCAATTTTCAACCATCTAACCTTGATTATTGAAGTGGTAAGTCTAATTTCTTGATTTGGTGAATTGTAGGAAATGGGTTTCAACCCATACGTGAGTTCATGTTATGATATGTGTAATGGGAAGTAGGATTTGCACCATAGAATAAGGTTTATGTTTAATTTTGATCATTTAAAGGACTTGTTGCATAAACCCATTTGATATGAAATTTTCATGAATGTAGGATGATCAAAATTGAAGTAATCATGTTTAACTTTGAAATCTTGATGGTTGATCTTGTGTATGATACATGGACATTAGAGGAATTGATGTAGGATAAGAAGGAATATATGAACTTGTTTGATTATTGATGAATTACTAGATGAACTAGTGGAATCATGTTTTGAAATACTTGTATTAAGTGTCCTATTAATGCGAAACCCGCCAAGTGTTCGATGAAATGCCTAAGAGAACAAATATGTGAAATTTGGAAATTTTTGATAATGTTGTCATATGATAGATTATGTAAATGATGGAATGATATTTGGTTGGGTTAAATGATTGAATGTGATGATGTAGGCGTAAAAGAAGAAAGCTCAAACGCTAGGAAATCGGAAAGCTCACAAGATCGAGGTATGTTGTTTTATGCATACAAACTTTATTATGTAATTTGTCTTTTTGTACCAAAATCATAATTATGGTAGTCCGTTGTAGTTATGTTGTAGATAGGATGACCCGTCACAAACGGGTCAAATGAAAAGAAAGTTTATGAATGATATTGTGTTATGATCGGTTTGTCTCGAATGAACCGTATATTGGAAAGTTATGTAAGAAAGGAATGTAATTACTCGAACCGTTATAAACGGATTAGAGTTGATGTAAGTACAAAAGATGAAAGGAATGTATTCGTCCGTGGTAAGCGGACCGAATGGAAGTTTATGTTGCGAATGTAATTACCCGTTTCTAACGGGTTAATAAATGTTTGTTTTATCTCACTAATGAGATAGTATGTTTTGACCAGTTTCAATGGGTAAGTAATGAATGGTATGTTTTATCTCTATTTTGAGATAAATATGTTTTGACCCGTTTCGATGGGTAGTAAGTGCAAGAATGTTGTGAAGGCACGAAATAGATGAATTGGTTTATTAGATAAAAAGTAACATAGTTAATGGAATTAACTCTTCAAGTTTGTTGTTTGATGTACGTAAATCCTCAACATAATGGTTTGGTGACTTGGAACAAACACACATGAATCACGTCCACCATGTGCTTCCGCAACTTTTGTAATTATGTTATAGATCAAAAATACTTTTGTGGTATATAACTTATGTTTAGTAGCTAGACTTTAAATCTTAACATGTTATGTCTTTTGAACGTGTCGTAGAATTCCTTGAAATGATGATTGTTAAAAACAGGGAACCGCTCATGTTACAGACGGGTCATGCCCAATTTTTGTTAAAAATAGTATGCCATTAATATTATTTCCGAATGTGCATTAAGGGTGTTTCAAATACTTTTGTTACAAATAGTTTATGTTTAGTTGTTAAACTTTAAATCTTAGTATGCCATGTCTTACATATACAGCTAGTTGGTTGTGAATGTCTAAACGGAATGGTTTTTGTATGAACAATTAAGTTTATTTCTAATGGTATGTAAAAAGTTTAAATTGGGTCGTGATTTTGTCGATAAAGTATTGAGTTTTGACCTTATGGAAAGTGGGCGTTACAACCATATATCTTGTCACTAGAACGTTTCATGTATTCATATATAATACAATCCATGTATATTTTAATGAAGTTCAAATATCAACACATATATGATAGATACAAAAAGAAGGTAATAAAACCAGTTAAATTAAAGACTATACATGTGATTATCAATATTCAGTTTTGGTCTCCTTAAATTCGAAATAAGCATATCCTATATCGCACAAAAGATTATAGATTTAATTTTTTTTGTAGGATTCATTCCTCAAATATTATTTTTCCGGATATTCATATTTAAAACAAATCATTCGATTTTTCAGGAAAATAATATATTCAAGTCTTAACTCTTATACGATGTTTAAATATAAAGATAACATCCACTAATCTACAAATATCATATGATAAAAGATGATAATCAATTAATAACAATAGAGTGATTTGAATTCATATTTTATAAACCCAAAAGATTAACTAAGAATGATATGATGTCCACTAATCCAATCAAAGAATCTACCATATAAAAACGTAGCCTAGTTCTTTTGATAAAAAGAGAGAATTAAATTAAAATAATTCAATAAAAGTAATCCAAAATATATCTTCTTTTATCTTATTAAACATTCGAGAAAAATATTTTGGGAAAGTTTAACCACTTTATTGTCATTATATTATTTATGAGATTTCTATATGGTTTAAATCTAGTGTTTATTTCAAACAAAAATAACATCATTATATCATTAAATAAGATTTTTCTTTTTTAAATATACTCACAATATTTAAATAGATAATTTATTCATTAAAAGAATAATAAAATATATTCAGAATCAACAAATTGTATCAAATCAGAAGCATATTCTATGTATTACTCTACCAGTATTTTTATTTATCATTAATGTTATAATCAACATTAAACTAAAAGAGATCATGATGTATCATATTAAAAAAATCGATGAATAAAAAGTATAATATTAAAATAATATTGATTATCAATTTCCATAACCATGAATCACACAAAAAATATAGACCAAGTTTCAACTGAGATTTAGTTCTAACAAGATTTGCCGCTTATTTAAAATTTCAACATCGTTCAATTGTTAATTTAAAAGAAATATCTATGACCCTATTTTGAATTTTATTTGTAAGATCTATAACTATAAATTACAAGGTGTCAAGAGTTAACTCTGAGCAATATAAAAATCTATATATATTCTAAAGTTTAGTTATATGTTCTATTTTAAAACCAAAATTTATGGTTGTTTTAAATGCATCATCCTATAAAAATCCTATTAATTGCATTTAATAAATAAGAGATAAGATAAAAAATACACTAAAAAAATTATATATCAATAATCATTAAAATTAATATCAATCAATAACACATTATACTAAATAATATATTATAGATAAAGGTAGATTAGTTTAAAGTTAACTTTGATCTTAATTTTTTTTAATAATTGGTTTAAAGATAATTATTCCAAACTTATGATTATTCTATAAAATGATCTTTGACAAGGTAACCATAAATTTAAATTTCGAAGTAACTAATATATTAAAAGTAGCTCAAATATAATTCGTAATAAAAACACAACAATATATTTTCAAAGAAAACATATAATAAAAAAATAGGTAAAGGGATCCAAATGATATCAAATATTAAGAACTTATCCATGATATTAGTATCAGAATTTTCTATTTTAAAACCAAAATTTATAGTTGTTTTAAATGCATCATCCTATAAAAATCCTATTAATTGCATTTAATTTACATTTAATAAATAAGAGATAAGATAAAAAAATACAATATATTCTAAAGTTTAGTTATATGTTCTATTTTAAAACCAAAATTTATGGTTGTTTTAAATGCATCATCCTATAAAAATCCTATTAATTGCATTTAATTTACATTTAATAAATAAGAGATAAGATAAAAAATACAATAAAAAAATTATATATAAATAATCATTAAAATTAATATCAATCAATAACACATTATACTAAATAATATATTATAGATAAAGGTAGATTAGTTTAAAGTTAACTTTGATCTTAATTTTTTTTAATAATTGGTTTAAAGATAATTATTCCAAACTTATGATTATTCTATAAAATGATCTTTGACAAGGTAACCATAAATTTAAATTTCGAAGTAACTAATATATTAAAAGTAGCTCAAATATAATTCGTAATAAAAACACAACAATATATTTTCAAAGAAAACATATAATAAAAAAAATAGGTAAAGGGATCCAAATGATATCAAATATTAAGAACTTATCCATGATATTAGTATCAGAATTTAATAGATTAAGATAAAATTTAAACCGAAAGATCATAAGTATCATAAAAATATCATTAAATTAAAGTTAAAAAGTAAAGAAAAGAATTATTATTATAATATTAAAATAATAAAAATATTTAAAAAACTATATATATTATTAAAATATTAAAATTACTATTTGTACCGATACCAAACAAGACCGTACCGGTATTTTCGATACAAGTACCGGTTGACACCAAGCTTATCCCACCCCGTGATACTAAAAAATCATTAAATTAAAGTTAAACAGTAAAAAAAAGGAATTATTATTATAATATTAAAATAATAAAAGTATTAAAATAACTATATATATATATTCTAATATATTATTAACAAGATTTTGGCTAAATTAATTAGATTATTATAAATAATAATAATAATTTACAAATAAAACAACACAATTTGCAACAAAGCAATGCATGAAACACCATATTAACATATAGTACAGTACATTAATGCTAGAACCTAATCTATACTATATTATAAAGCATTTCATAAGGATACCAACCAAATTTAAGTAATTACAATCTTTTATACTTATGGTACAACAACTTAATGATGTTAGTAAGGGGTGAAATGGTCATTCTACATTAATATTAAAAAATAAAAAAATAATTATCTATATCTATATCTATCTATCTATACTATATTATAAAGCATTTCATAAGGATACCAACCAAATTTAAGTAATTACAATCTTTTATACTTATGGTACAACAACTTAATGATGTTAGTAAGGGGTGAAATGGTCTTTCTACATTAATATTAAAAAATAAAAAAATAATTAAATGAGAATATAATCACAATTAATTATAATAATACAATAATAAGTTCGGTACTTAAATGCAATTAATAAACGAAACCTATCTATACTATATTATAAAGCATTTCATAAGGATACCAACCAAATTTAAGTAATTACAATCTTTTATACTTATGGTACAACAACTTAATGATGTTAGTAAGGGGTGAAATGGTCTTTCTACATTAATATTAAAAAATAAAAAAATAATTAAATGAGAATATAATCACAATTAATTATAATAATACAATAATAAGTTCGGTACTTAAATGCAATTAATAAACGAAACCTATTGGGATAAACCGCAAAAGCACTCCAAAGGTCCAATTTCAATCAATATATACTATATTATAAAGCATTTCATAAGGATACCAACCAAATTTAAGTAATTACAATCTTTTATACTTATGGTACAGCAACTTAATGATGTTAGTAAGGGGTGAAATGGTCTTTCTACATTAATATTAAAAAATAAAAAAATAATTAAATGAGAATATAATCACAATTAATTATAATAATACAATAATAAGTTCGGTACTTAAATGCAATTAATAAACGAAACCTATTGGGATAAACCGCAAAAGCACTCAAAGGTCCAATTTCAATCAATATGTAATAAATTTGATCGATTAAGGAATCTCCTATCATTGCTATAAATTCACCATTTCACTCAACATCAACTCCTTTGTCTACTATTGTGCGAGTTAGAGTCGAAAAGAAATAGATAAGAAAGAGATAAGTTGATATGAAATTTATTTATCTTGGTGGAAAGGTGTGTTCTTTTATACCCATTTCAACATTTATTCGAAAAAACTTTGGTTTGTTTCTTAAAATATTCAAATGGGATAACAGTTTTCTTTTACATAATCTATGAGTTTATATTGATTTTTATTATGTTTGTGGTGATTTAGTGGTTTTTTTTTTCAAATTATGATTTTATATTACATATAAAGTATACACACAGGTTATTGGATACAAAAAGACAGACACTTCATACTTCATCAAGGTACCCTTGCATGACTATAGTATCTGGAACCATTTACCAATGTATTGTTTAATTGTTCATAAATTTATAGTCTTTTTCCTTTTTTGCAGCTTCATGTATATGGAGGTGTAAAAGGGTGGGTACGAGAAAAGTTATTCATTTGGAGATAGACATTTATTTGGCCTATTGGTATTTCCTTTTTTAATTTCTACTTTACTATTTTTTTTTTAAACATATGATGCTTTTGTGTGATTTAATTGATACTATATATAGGCAATATAGATGCAGAGGAAATATTTGAGGATGTATTGTTTGACAGGATTGGGCAGCAAACTTTAAGGGCTCGGATGTTTTCAACCCGCGCAAAAGATTTAAATTGATTGCGTTTATCTATACTATCGTATAAAGCATTTCACAAGGGTTCCAACCAAATTTAAATAATTGCAACATATTATGCTTATAGTACAACAACTCAATGAAGTTAGTAAAGGGACAAATTAGTCTTTCTACATGAGTATAAATTGATAAATACAATTAAATTGATAACTTTATAAATTAAGTATTGTTAAATACTTGATAAAGAATTAAATCATTTGACTTAGTTGAACATCATCACCTTCCTCATATTTACATTGCTTTTCCGTTTCAAGTTCTCCGTAACCGATTACTTGATTGAATTTTATAATTAAGTCATTATTATTTGGTTTAGTAATTGCTAAACATCATACAAATAAGGTTACAACCTTTTTTGCAATTTTATCACATAGTTGATGAACATCATATGAAATAAAAATAAAAATAATAATAATAATAATTAAATATAAAAAACTTAATCAACGTTATTATGAATTTAATTATAACTATAAATGGTTTTAAAACTTAAAAGATGCTAACCAATTAGAAACGAAAATTACTAAAAGGTAATTTCATGGGGTATTATTATCTATAATACATAATAATTGCAACAATAATGATTAAATAATGAACTTAATTACAGATGGTTTAAAACTCAAAAGAATGCTCCTTGCATCTTACCTCAAGTCTCATGGAATAAGGTTCAAATGATAACCATTGCATAATTAGGAACCACTTTTTAGCCCTTGGATCGTATTTTGATGGTTGAGATCTTCTTGGCTTATATTTTTTCTAATCTATGAATCATGACCAGGTAATCAAAGGCTAAGAAGTACTTCAAAGTTGTTGAGTAGAGGGGAAGAAGGCCCATATAATACATTTATATGTATAAATAATTCAAAGTTGTTTTTTTCTATATATTTAATTTAGTTTTAGAATGTCATAAAATGTGACGTCTTTTGAAGAGGGTTGAGAAACCACACGTCCATAGATTTGAAGTTTTGTGAGACCACATGTGGTGGGGCGCAAACCTCTCTCAAAGCGTCTTAAAAACGCGGGGGAACACTGTACCTTCGGGCGTTTTGGGCCTTTTTTTACTGGTAGTGCTACCACAAAGCGCCGAACGAGGAGTGGACTTTGGTCAAAATAACCATGGTCAAAATAACCATGGTCAAACGGCTAACTTTAAAAAAAAACGGTTTTTGTTTTAAAAATCTATATTATATTCGCACTTTCGTATCGTGTCACGCACTATCTATATCAGTCGTCGTTCCAGGAAAAAACAATAAATATTATGCATGTCGTGCATCGCACGGGTGTTCCCCCTAGTATACTAAATAATCTAGTATTCTCAGTCATCACTTATATATTATCGTATTCAATGTAAATCAACTTATGTCTAGTTTAAATCATTTATTTATTTATTGTTATGATTTCTAATGCAAAACAACAATTTACAAATATATATATATATATATATATATATATATATATTTAAGTTGATGCATAATAATTACCTTGTATTGGTATGTACCAAAAGAGCCACATATATTGAGATCCAGCAACTTTTGAGTTTCTGAACTTACGTCTGGTATTTAACACTTGTGTGCATCCTCTCATGAACCATGAAAGAGGATTAAGGTTTTGGTTGGAGCACTTTCGTGCTGATAACGTGTTGTGAAATTAACCTAATAGCAAGAAGAAGAAAATAATAGAGAGAAGAGATCTAATATTTCATTGAATAAGATATTTTACATTGAGATACAATAGAAGTATATATATTAGTACAAAACTTAGAGAAGAAGCTAATCTATTTTTGGTGTTGATAACCATAATAACAATGGGTTAGGTTATAATACAAAAGGCCCTTAAAATACAAAGTGTAAGAAGGTTTTATGGCCCTTAGATCAGATCAAAAACTCATCAAGGGCTCTAAATAAAACGGTGGCCTCTATGTAATTAAAAAGGGCGGTAAGGGCAGGATGGTCCAAAAACACTTTCAGCAACCGTTCAAGCACCAAACTTCCTCACTACGCTTCATCAACATTCTTCGAGACCCCCATTCTTCAATCAACGATTTCTTCAACAACGATTCTTCATCAACGACACTCGATTCACAACGATTCTTCATCTCGGTAACACTCGATTCTTCTTCAATCGATTCACAGCGATTCTTACACTCGCTTCTTCATTGTTCGCGATTTCTGATGGATTCTTCACCACAACTGCCTCAAAATACACCGATTAAGCATCACGAAACTCCGATTTTACCTCGTCGTTCACCGATTAAAAGGTTATCTACCGATCCAGTTTCTTCCGAATCGACATTGCGTATTTCTGAAGTGGAAGAACAAGTTTGGAAACCGAAAACGAAGAAAAAAGTGAAAAGGACTCCCAAAACCGGTACATTATTTAATTTTTAGGGTTTTTACATGATTGTGTTTATTTTACTTCAGTGATTTTGTTATATGAAAGTTTATGACCTTTTATTATCGATTTTGATTGTGTTATGTGCTGACCTAGGGTTTGATTGTGTCTAATATTGTCGTTTCATTGTGTTATTGTCGATTTTGATTGTGTTATGTGCTGACCTAGGGTTTGATTGTGTCTAATATTGTCGTTTCATTGTGTTATTGTCGATTTTGATTGTGTTATGTGCTGACCTAGGGTTTGATTGTGTCTAATATTGTTGTTTCATTGTGTTATTGTCGATTTTGATTGTGTTATGTGCTGACCTAGGGTTTGATTGTGTCTAATATTGTCGTTTCATTGTGTTATTTAAATTGATTTCGGACTGTTGTACTTGTGTCATGTTTAACATAAAAGTTGGTTTAAACATAATGTATTTTTGTTATTGTGTAATAATGGTGTTATAGGTGATGCGATCAAAACTATTAATGTATTTGCAAATCAAAAACTGTCAGATGAAGACAACAAAAAAAAACAGAAGCAAACCAAAGAGGTTGAACCGATTGCAACAAAGATACCGAAAAAGAAAATTCAAAAATCATCTAAAAAATATCATCCATTCACAAATCAAAAGGCGAACTTGAGGTGTTCGCCTGGAAACCTTACTGAATTTCTTGAAGGCTTAACTCCAGCTCAGAAGAAGGTCGTTAAAGAAATGGGGTTTGGCGACATATTGTTTATAAATATACACACAATCCCAACTGGTTTTGCATATTGGCTGCTTCAAAACTATGATCCCAACACACAAAAAATATTTGATGGAACTCATGAAATTACTGTTTCTAGTTCTTTGATCAATGATATTTTTGGGATTCCAAATGGTGGAAAGTTTGTTGTAACCAAGTTTAGACCAAACTCAAAAAATGAAGTTGTAAATGAATGGCGTAGTCAGTTTGGTGAACCAATTCCCGCGAAGATAACAATGAAGTTATTCAGTGACCATCTGAAAAAAAAAAAAGACTGTGGAAGGATCTTCCAATTGAATTTTTTGGTGATGTTTTTTTCAGTAATGGGTGAGATGATGTTGAGTAACACAGTAAACCAAAGGTTTTTGTTGTCACTAGAGGGAGATATTGATGTAAAAGAACTAAACTGGTGTGACTACATCGTCGATTGTTTGAAAAGAACTCGTCTTATGTGGAAAGAGGAAGCAGATTTTTTCAATGGTCCTATGCTATTGCTTTCGGTAAATTTTTTAACTATTTCATATATATTACACAATGTCATTCTATTGTGTTATATTTGATGAGATTGTGTCATATAGCATTTCATTGTGTCTTTGTTTATATGTTGTATTTTATGGTTCTTAATGTATTGTGTCATATTTGAATCCATAAAACAGATGTTTTATATGTTTGAAAAGCAAAGAATCGTTAAAAAGGACAAATGGATAATAACATCGGACGTTCTTGCCAAAATTGATTACACAATGCTTTCCGAGTTTGAAATGAATTATTTAGCTTCGGAAAAAAGCAAGACGGTTGAACAATCGAAAGAGTCCTTGAAGCAAAAGGTAGTACCACCGAAACCAAAAGAAGCTGATAATGAAGGTACATTGTGTCTAATGTCTGTTAACATTTTAATTAATATCATTATGTCTAATATTATTTTGTTTTATTGTGTCAAAAGGTCCGTTGAAAGTAGTTATCAAGAAGCGAAAAGTTATTCCACTGAAAGCACAAGAAGCTGATAATGAAGGTTCGTTGTGTCTAATGTCTGTTATCATTGTGTCTAATTTTTATAAGTGTACATTTTGTAATTCTGAATATGTATTGTGCTGGAATTGATTAGTAAATATCTATCTTTTTTAGATTTGGTAACATGAGTATGGTTTCTGAAGTGGTTGTCTGGTTATAGGTAGAAAGAAGGTGAAAAAAATGAAAGTTTCTGGTCCAGTTCATGATGTCCCTAATTTGGGACGAAATGCTTTATCCAATCAATCTGAAACCGCTGGCGATCCGAGAGGTAACTTCAAATTCTTATGTTGCATACTAGAAAAGTCAAATGTCTAATCAAGGTACATTGTGTCTAATGTCTGTTGTCATTGTGTCTAATATCTTCTCGTTTGTCTAAGTTGAAATGTGTTTAATATTATTTGTGTTTTATTGTGGTTGTTGAAACTGAACCAGTTGATGTTGAAACTGAACCAGTTGAGGTTGAAAATGAAACAGTTGAGGTTGAAACGGAAGAGGTATGAAAGTTAACCATGATTATATGTATGCTTTATATAGAGATATATCACAAAATTGTTCACAAAATTCTTGAATGTATTTTTGTTTAACAGATGAGGGCTGAATTGATCGATAAAGAGCTTATGGTATTTGAGGCACATGCAAAGAAGATCGAATCCTTACTAGAAAAGTCTAGAAAAGATTTCAAGGATAGTGAACTTATGAAAGCCAAAAGAAGAAAATTTGCACATTTGTTGTGTAAATATCACACACTAGAATCATGGGTGGGAAACAAGAGGGTTGGTGATGTTGTTCTTTGGACCCAAACAAAAAAACACAAAGATAATAAAGAATCGACAATGAAGAAGAAAAACACAACCGAAAGCAAAAAAGTTCCAAAAACGAAAAAGGAAAAGACAATCAAAAGCTTAAAAGTTCCAAGTCTACGAGATGAAATCAGTGAAAAAGTGAAAGAAACGGTTGTTGTAGATGAAGTCATGGCTGTTGAAAAGCAAGCTGCTGATTTTGAGGTAGAACAAAACAAAAAAACAAGTGAAAATGTTGATGTGGAAAAAACTGTTACCATTCATCAAGATAAAGCCCATACTGAAGGTAACTATTATGGAATTGTGTCATAATCTATTGTGTCATACACATTGTGTCTAATCTTATAAGTTCGTTGTGTCTAATCTTATAAGTTCGTTGTGTCTAATAGTTCATTGTGTCTAATCTTATCATTTTGTTGTGTCTAAACTTGTATATGAAGATCTTGAAGATAATTTGAGGAAAGCTTGAGAATGTTGAAGCTGAAACACCAATTACCATTCATGAAGAGGTTGCCCGTACAGAAGGTAACTTTTATGGAATTGTGTTATTGTGTCATAAGCATTGTTTCTAATCTTATAAGTTCATTGTGTCTAATAGTTCATTGTGTCTAATCTTATAAGTTCATTGTGTCTAATCTTATAAGTTCATTGTGTCTAAATTTGTACATCAAGGTATAGAAGAAAACAATCAAAAGAATGAGGAGAATTCTAATAAATTTGCTATTGTCTTGACACCATATCATGTGAGTGGATCTGAAATGTTGGAATGGAATCAAGCAGAAAATGATGCCATCAACAAAATAACGAAACCAAATACACAAAAAAAATATCTTATTCCGATTTTGAACCGCCAAGCTTTGAGTTAAACATTTCTCAACCAACACTACCAACACCTACGGCAGAAACTGTGAAAAAAGTGGATGAAACTGTGAAAAAAGCGGATGTGGTTAAAAATGACAAGCAAGACACAATGAAGGCAACAGAAGATATTATGCAGGTTGTAGCGGATTTAAATATGCTACCAATAGAAGAACAGGGTTACATAACCCCAGCTAAAAACATTGTGCATTTTGTCGAACCAATTACAAGTGTAAAACCGCAACAAAACATCAGAAAAAATCCTGAAAGAGATATTAATCCGGCAGAAGCATTGTGTTCTCCTTATATTCAAAGGGCGGTTATAATGGCGGAAAAACAGACAAAAGCTGAAATCGCTGTTTCTAATTATATTTTTTGTGGGAATGAAGAAGACCTTTGGTAAAACACCGTCACTATTGTATTACTCATTATTACAACGAAATACTTCTAATTTTTTTATTTTTTTGCGGGGATGTTCTATTTTTTGTTAAAGATGTTGTCTCTGTGCCGAGAGTTATTTTTGAAAACTTGTGCCCTGAAGTTGAACTACATGTTAATCTTATCAATGCATGGAGTCATATTTTAAACATATCAGAAAAGAAAAGGAAGAAGGGAACTGATTACCGACTCTTTTGCTATCCTCTTATGATTGTAAGTTTAATGATTTTATTGTGTTATATAAAATTAATTAGATAAGTTGATTATGATACAATAGGAATAGAGAAGTGGATAATATAACAGGAATGCAGGGATTATGACACAATGGTTTGAAATATGACACAATGGTTTGAAATATGACACAATAGGAATAGAGTAGTGGATATTAGGAATACAGGGATTATGACACAATAGGAACAGAGTAGTGGATATTAGGAATACAGGGATTATGACACAATGGTTTGAAATAAGACATAATGGTTTGGAATTTGACACAATAGGAATAGAGTGGTGGATAATATTATAGGAATACAGGGATTATGACACAATGGTTTTAAATATGACACAATGGTTTGAAATATGACACAATGCATTTGTTTCATTTCAGGAAAAGGACACATATGAAAGAGAAGAGGATGTGATCCTTGATGAGTTCACCAATAAGATGAATGAGGTTTTGAAAAAAGAAAAGATAAAAACTATCAAAGACTTTGACATTGTCTTTGTGCCTATCTTTCATCATAAGAAAAAACACTTTTATCTCATGTGTTTCGACCTCAAACGCACAAAGACTACATTGCTTGACAACATTGCACCACTTGAAGATGAGGAAAAGGGTGATCATGATCCCTACAATGGTCGGACACAAAAAACAGTAAGTGTTCGAAATCTTGTATTTTAAATATAACACAATGCATGCTGTAGAAATAACACAATTGCATTTTATTTTTTAAGAAACAAGCTTTCGAAGGTTATCTTGAACGTATCTCACATCCAAAAGCAGCAAACATGAAGGCTACATCAATAAATCGTCTTAAAATGCCATGGAGAACCAATTTTAATGGTGTTGATTGTGGAATTTTTCTTATGCGCCACATGGAAACATACATGGGTGAAGATGCAAATAATTATCATTGTGGTTTCGCAAAAGAGGAATCTGGATTACAAAAGAAACAAATTGAAGACTTGCGCCGAAAGTACACAACCAAGATCTTGTTACATGATGTTAACGAGAATAGACCATATGTTGTTTTCTTGGTGTCAAAATTCAAGAGTTACCAGCTAAAGAAAAACAAAAGCTTAAACGAGGTGGATTTAAAAGAATCTTGTCAAGGATGCTTAAAGAAGTCGATTAAGTTGATGTTTTTTTCATTTTGGACTTGATGTATAGAAAACTTGATGTTTTGTTTCAATTAAGTCGATTAAGTTGATGTTTTTTTTTTTCATTTTGGACTTATGTATAGAAACTTCGTGGATATTAATGTTTTTAAGGAGGTTTATGTTTTCAGGAAAATATGACACAATGTTTTTGTACAGGAAAATATAACACAATGAAATGATATATGGCACAATGAAATGAGATATGACACAACGGAATGATATATGACACAATGGAATGATATATGACACAATGGAATGATATTATGAAACAATGGAATGATATATCACACAATATGACACAATGAAATGATATAAGACACAACGGAATGATATATCACACAAAGTAATGATATATGACACAACGGAATGATATATGACACAACCGAATGATATATGACACAATGGAATGATATTATGAAACAACTGAATGATATATGACACAATGGAATGATATTATGACACAATGGAATGATATTATGAAACAATGGAATGATTGATATATGACACAACGGAATGATATATGACACAATGGAATGATATATGACACAATGGAATCATATTATGAAACAATGGAATGATATATCACACAATATGACACAATGGAATGATATATCACACAATATGACACAATGGAATGATATTATGAAACAATGGAATAATATATCACACAATATGACACAATGAAATGATATATGACACAACGGAATGATATATCACACAAAGTAATGATATATGACACAATGGAATATAAATGACACAACGGAATGATATATGACACAACCGAATGATATATCACACAAAGTAATGATATATGACACAATGAAATGATATATGACACAACGAAAAAGTAATGATATATGACACAATGGAATGATATATGACACAATGGATTGTAACAGCTAAAAATACGCAATGTATAACACAAATAGATTGAAATAGCTAAAAAACGCAATGTATATCTAAAATAAACAATGTATGACCCCAACACAATTAAGAAATAATAGACACTCTATTCTTGCATATTGGTAACTCCTGAACTACTTGTCGCTTCTTTCTCCTTAGTACTTTGTATGCGTAAACTACATGTGCGTACATTATGACCAGTACCTTTGCAAAAACTGCATCCTTTTTGTTTCTTCCCAGCTCGAGTAATTGCAATCTCACGAGCTGACTTCAAACGCTTATGAGTCCCTTTTGTTCTTGTTTTAATTGGATTTCTAACTATAAAATCACATGGTTCACTAGTCCCAGTCATTTCTGCAAATCTATCTCTCCTACTAGGAGCCGGAGCAACAACTTGAACATCATCAGCCTTAGACATGTAAGCTTTTAGATAATCTCTGTAAAGACATAACTGCTCTTTGTCTTGAACCAATCGATTTATTGCATATTCATTTGCAAACCTTATTTCACGAAGTATTTCTTGAATATCATCACCATTGTTTTCGATATCATCATACCTTATAGGTCGAAGTGAACTATTTGGAACGGCTTCTCTCCTCCAACGCTTTGCCACATACTTCTTTGGGAACTCAGTTACGTAACAAAGCCTAAGAACATAAAAAATATGCCGGCATAGTAATCCCCATTGTTCAAACCTTCTATAACTACAAGGTATTGTTTGATCTTCATTTCGAAACATAACCTACACATAAAAAATTAAAACCAATTAGACACAATGAATAAATATGACATAATTAATAAATATGACACAATAGATTACAAAATACATTAAGAACCATAAGACACAATGAATAAATATGACACAATGTCATCAAATATAACACAATAGATTACACAATACATTAAGAACCATATGACACAATGAATTAATATGACACAATGAATTAATATGACACAATGAATAAATATGACACAATGAATTAATATGACACAATGAATAAATATGACATAGTGACTAAATATGACACAATATCATTAAAAAGACACAATGCAAAAATACACAACATATTATACAAATACATGAACAAAATTATACCTCAAAATATGAAGTGCATGGATGTAAGAGATCCTCAATTTCAAACTTCATACAACCATCTACTTGTTGTCTAGAAACAGACGCACATTTTTTAATGGCATCATCAATCTCCAATTGTTGATCCAAAAATATTGTCCGTGTAAACAACTTTAAGGCTTGTTCTTCAAGTACAAAATCAGGGTACCAAAGTTCATCTTCATTGTATCTTGTCTCATGATCATTTTTTCTATGCTCGTACCTTTGAGCCTCAATTGCAGTTTCAAAATGGCTAAAAAACTCAACCAAAGTTGACTGTGGATTGCAAAATTGATTAAAGAAATGATTCTCGCTCTCTGATCTTGATGTCGTACGCATAAGCCCTGACAAATTTTCTTCTAAATAGTATGCTGGAATCCAATCATGTCTAATATTATAAAGACTGCCCAACCATTCATGATTACTTAAACCATACTCAGAAAGTATTGCATGCCACTTCTCCTCGAACTCATTACGTGAAATTGAATCTGACCATACAATCTTCGCCAATGTTTTTTTAAAATCTGTAGTGTTACACAAAACTGGTCCAAGCTACAAAATAAAAGAAACAATAACAATAAGAAACAGAATAAAAGACACAATAATGACACAATAACAGAATAAAAGACACAATGACAATAAACAATAAAAATCTTAAAAAAAACAAAATTAAAATGATACCTTAGGAGTCAATTTCTCCCATATGTGCCACATACATAACCTGTGACGGCTATCTGGTAAAACATCTAAAATAGCCCTTTTCATGGCAGGATCTTGGTCGGTAACAACTACTTTAGGTGCAACACCAAACGTCTCAACATACATCCTCAACAACCACCTATATGAATCAGCAGTTTCTGATCCAAGAAGCGCAGCACCAAGAGTTACATTCCTATTGTGGTTATCTATACCAGTGAAAGGAACAAATACCATATCATACCTACAAAAAAGATAAAATAAAATTAACAATTTGACACAATGTTATTATATTTGACACAATGTCCTTAAATATGACACACTATGGACTTATATATGACACAATGTAACTAAATATGACACAACGATAATAAACAAAAAGTTCTATACAATCCATAATTCTTACTTGTTTGACCGATATGTAGCATCAAACCCAACGACATCACCAAAAACCATATAATTAATTTTTGAAATCTCATCCGCCCAGAAAACACCACCTAAAATTCCATCTTGATTGACTTCATACTCAAATGAGAAATTTGGACAATACTATTTTTTCTTTGCAAGACGCTTAATAATCATATCTGCATCATTCTCCCCAATGTATTGATTTAAGTCCCTCTTATAACTTTTAAAATCAGTTCTTGTAGCACCTACCTCCTCGTAACTACCATACAAACTTTTCAAAACATTAAATGCCCTTACAGGCCCAAGATTTATCGTAGACAACGCTTGAATGGCATTTTCTTTTACATGATCAACCCTTCTCACGGATGTCAAAAGCTGGAGGTCTTCTTCATGCACGAAACTATGATTATGTTCCTCTTGAAAAATATATACTTCAAACTTCCCATCAACAGTTAGTTGTAACTTAATATGAGCCTCACATCCAATTCTCTTAGATGGTTTCCGACGCTTTCCTTTACCCTTATTAGGAATTTTAAAACCTTCTTTAGAACATGTAAAGTACTTCAACTTAAGAACACCATTTGCATTGTTGTATGAAGTGTTCTTCCTAACCGAGAAACCACTTGCATGAGCATACTTGACATAAAAACCATAAGCTTGGTCAATTGAGTCAAAGACCATACCAACACAAGGTTTAAGTGACTCGCTCACAGCAGGAGTGTAAAATATTTTTCTGGTACGTGGTGATACACGCCGTACACCACGTTCTTTGTAAACTATAGCATCTACACAAATAAAAAATAAACAATGTAAAATTAAAACATATATATGTCATACAAACCTGGCAAATAAACAAAATAACACATTATGACAAAATATGACATAATTTCAGACAATAACACACATGTCAAAAGCAGAATAACACGCATTCAAATAAACAAAATAACACATTATGACAAAATATGACATAATTTCAGACAATAACACACATGTCAAAATCAACTAAAAAGTTAGGCACAATGAAAATAAACAAAATAACACATTATGACAAAATATGACATAATTTCAGACAATAACACACATGTCAAAATCAACCAAAAAGTTAGTTAGGCACAATGAAAATAAAATAGACACAATGTATTAAAAACTTAAATAATACAGAGCAATAGACACAATGCATTAATAACTTAAACAATACAGAGCAATAGACACAATGAAAATAAAATAGACACAATGCATTAATAACTTAAACAATACAGAGCAATAGACACAATGCATTAATAACTTAAACAATACAGAACATATAACCGTTTTAGATCTCAATAAGAATTCGCGACAATAAACGAATGAAAAATTTAAGTTAAACATATACCTAATCATAATCAAAACAGTTTTAGATCTCAATCAGAAATCTGAACATCTGAACGATAACATCGATGAAACAACCAAAATTGCGACAATAACATGGTCAAAATTCTCATTGATAATAGCAGAATTCTCAACGATAAACATGATCAAAACACAGTTTTTAATCAGATCTCAATCATAATTTTCAACAATAACATCAAACTCAGAGCACGTACCATTCATCGGCATGAAATTGGTGTAAAATTGAAGCTTCAATCTCGTGAATTGCGATCAATTAGGGCAAAAATCATGTCTGTATCGTAATCCCTGTTTTATGGTGCGTATCCCTGTTTTATTGTGATTTATTGAAGGCTTAAATAGTTTCCAAAAATGCCCCTTCCTCTAATTCAGGACTAATTAAAGATTAGATTAAGTTTTTGCCAGGTGTCATCATCCTATTCCTTCTTACCCTTCTTACATTTAACTCCCTTTGTATTTGATCCTTTCTCGTTAAGATAAATAGTCATACAACATTTATGTTTTAAAAATGAACATTGATGTACTATTTACTTATTATGACATTTTAATTTGTTTTTTATTTTGCATAAATGTAATTCTATATAATAAACAATAAAAAAGATATGTCTTTAAAAAACTCGTATATTGCACGTGTTGAATAAAATATAAGGTCATATGTTAACACATACAGTCATCTACTATTTACTTATTATAACATTTTACTTTTTTTAATTTATTTTTAGATTAAAAGCACATGTATTATATGGGGTTGAATTCCGTTTTTATAATACATTCAAATTATAAGATACAATTATTTTAGTTAGTTTTATGCACCTTCATGCTTATTTGCTTATTTCTTTCATAAAACACTCGTCTTAAATTTGTATTAAAAGAGTTACTGTACGAAAAGGTGGAGATCGATCCCCAAGTTTTTATACGTTTCATCATTTTTATGAATTATACCGTAAAATCGAGAATTAAATTCTCTTTGAATGGAGTATAGAATTGTTATATTTAAAAATGGTGTTGTTTCTACATGTTGATGCAATGTGCAATAAATAATGTGTTTAAACCAATTATAACATTACATCTATCATTATAGCTAGTGATGCGTAAAAAACACTTACAATTTGTTAGAAGCATATGCCCGACCTAGAATAATTATTTAATTCTAGTGAAAAAAACAATAGTACAATTATTAAGTAATAAGTATATATCAAACGGGAACCTTTAATTTCTAATTTACCATATCGTTTAAAAAAATATTATTATTTACAAGAGTAAATTACTATTTTGACCCATGTGGTTATATCACTTTTACCCTTTTAGCCTAAAAAAGAATTTTTTAACATCTAAGCCCCCAACGTTTTTTTCTAACACTTTTGGCCCCTAACACTAACCTGATCCATTAAATGTTAGGGGCCAAAAGGGTTAGAAAAAAACGTTAGGGGCCAAAAGGGTTAGAAAAAACGACGTTGGGGCTCAGATGTTAAAAAATTCTTTTTGGGCTAAAAGGGTAAAACTGATATAACCACAGGGGCCAAAATCGTAATTTACTCTATTTACAATGATTATAATAAAAACAAAAGTTTATATTCTTATCTAATTATTTTGTTTAAAATTATTATTATTATTTAATATAATCATAGTGTTAGGGGCCAAAAGTGTTAGAAAAAAACGTTGAGGGCTCAGATGTTAAAAAATTCTTTTTTGGGCTAAAAGGTAAAAGTGATATAACCACAGGGGCCAAAATCGTAATTTACTCTATTTACAATGATTATAATAAAAACAAACGTTTATATTCTTATCTAATTATTTTGTTTAAAATTATTATTATTATTATTATTATTATTATTATAATCATAATAAAGCAAATGTTTATCCTTATCTAAATATTTATTCTTATCTAATACTTTGTTTAAAATTATTATTATTTAATATGGGAGATAAGTAGGAAAATAAGGTGAGAAAGCACCAGAGAGATTGACACGTGTCCAAAAAAGATTTTCGTTTATTAGTATAGGAAGATTTAAAATCTTAAATAGTATATATAATGAATTAAAATCTAAATATATCAGCTCCTGCCTGGAGGAAAAACTGGCTAAGACACTTCGCTTATAACGTAGAGACTCGAGTTCGAATCCCACCTGTGACCGGTTCCACCCCATTTTTTCGAATTTTTTTGAATATTTACACTTTGGCCCCTCAAGTTTCATTTATACAAAAACAGTCCCTCAAGTTTCAGAAAATGTCACAAATGGTCCCTATAATAGTCAGTTAGTTACACTAACTGAGTTAATTTTTAAAGAAGGATTTATTATATAGGGACTAACTTAGTTAACTGATTTCAGTTAAATGAGTTAACTGAGTTAAGCTTTAAAGAAGAAATCCTTTAACTAGGTTAGGATATTTTGTTAAAAGGAGTTTAAGAAGATCAACATTAGTCCCTAGAGTTTAAGTTTGAAAGAATGACCAATTGAACCTTGTACTTTTATTTCAAACTATATATTTATTTCTTTATAAAATAATTGCACTTTTAACCCTTGTACTTATATAGTTTCAGAAATGACAATTTAGTCCCTAAACTTTGTACTTTCAAATAATGACGGTTTTAGTCCTTGAAATTAAAAAGTGATAATTTCAAGCAAGTTTCAAAGAATGTCAAATAGATCCTTCAAATTGTAGTTTCACAACATGTCATAATAGGCCCTTATAGTTTATGTAGTCTTGTTTAATCGTATAAAACTCAACAAATCTGTAATTGTTTCACGTGTTTGTATTGGTATAAGCATGTATAAGCACAAAGCAAGTATGTTCAAATAAGTTTCATTCCAAATACGGTATTTGTTACCATGCAAGTCGGAATAAATGCGAGTGTGAAAACCATGGTGGTTACACAAAGTGGCACCAAAGTTGTTCATATAACAACACATCTCATCCCCTTAAACCCTCAGATACAATCATCTAATGAAAAAAATAAACTCTTTCCCATATATAGATGAGAAAAAAACATGCCAGCCTTTAGCAACCTTGAAGCCTATTTTGAGGGGCCTTATGTTTTAAATAAGACTACAGTTTGTGAATTTCTGAAAAGAAAGTAGCAGCACTGCTCAATCCTATTTCATATTAGTGTCGACAGTCGCCTCTAGAACCTGATTTCACCGACCTTCCACTCTTATGACTCTTTTGCCCTTGCGACCCATCTTTGAAGCCTCTTGTAGATGGTACCGTGAGCTACGGAATGGATGATGGGGATTACATTTATATGCGTTCTTGGACCGGCACCATTATTGGACCCCACAGCGTAAGTTTTCTTTATTGTGTAGGTTAACTTTTACTGCTTTTAGCAATGGCCATGGGTCGGATCATGTAATGGTAAATTTGTGCGGGTTGAAATCAAATTGAGCTTTATCCCACTTGTACAATGTGACTGTTATTTTCGATAAAATGTTTATATGTTTATTTTATTTAGTATGTGTCCAACAACAATTTGTGTGGTGTTTTTCAGTCTGTACATGAAGGCCGAATTTATACGTTGAAGCTATTCTGTGACAAAGATTACCCTGAGAAGCCCCCGATTGTTCGTTTTCATTCTCAAGTCAACATGACTTGTGCCAACCATGAAACTGGAGTGGTATATGAATATAAAATTTTTTAAGGTGGGTTCTGTCAAAGCGTTTATTTGACCAAACGATTTTGCAGGTGGAACCAAAGAAGTTTGGGATACTAGCGAATTGGCAGAGGGAGTACACGATATTGGCAGAGGGAGTACACGATGGAAGATATACTCACACAACTGAAGAAAGAAATGTCGGCCTTACACAACCGGAAGCTTGTTCAGCCACCAGAAGGACGTTTTTCTAGGGGATATTATATATTGATAATGGTAATGGTTTTAATGTAGAGGATGATGAGGCTTTGAAGAAGCGTTATTTCAATTAGAACAATAGGTAGTTCTCTTCTGTTTAAGCATACAGATTAATGACTTTGCGATTCAATTTGTTTAATGTAAAATGACCAAGCAAGATGAATTGGATTCTTATGTGCCTAGAATCTGGATATGGTCTACCTCCCTAAAATATATATATAGAGAATTTTAGATGTACAATTTGTATGTATGTATGCTGAAAGTGAAATATATATAATTTATATACCTTTATTAAGGAAACTGGGTTTTTTACCCTTTTCGTAATTTTACCATTCGTATATATTTTGATGCATTATGTACAAGAGAGCCAAACTATTTTAGAGGGGGTAAACCTGCACATTATTCAAAGATTTAAGACACTTTAGGGCTAAAATAGTAAATTTATCCATTATTAATTTTTAATAACAACGAGTTGACGCTAACCCGCGCGTTGCGGCGGGGCGTTGATTTTACTCAATAACACTCTTGTTTGCAGATTTTAAAAACAGAAATAGCGATAAACATGGAAATGGCATAAGTTAATCATCTAAATAGAAATTGTTACCCAAACTGCGACTCAAAAAGGAAAATAAAGACAAATCATAAAAAAGGCATCAGATCATTAAATCGATTGAACAAAGTTTAAGATTTCACATGTTTTCGTAAATTGTTGTAATACAACATGAAATACAACATAATTGTGATTTGAGTTGGTAAACTTTTGCTAAATATAAAAATTATTAATCACCTTGTTTTATTTGCGAATTTTATATATTATTTTTGTTTGTGGGCCTATATTACAAAACGTTTCCTTCCAACTTTTCAAAACTTCAACTTCACCCATGTTCATCAATGGCAGCCCCAACAAACTCTCAATCTATCCACACAGTGTATTGTGTATACACATTTTTATATATATTATATTAGATTAAAAAGAACTAAAACCACATTAAAGATTAAAAACGTCCCAAAATGGATAAGTAAAAAGTAAAAAATGAGAAGACATTTAAGCCGTTTCACACTTTCGCATAATGGACTATACTAAAATGTGCGTTTGGGCTTCTAAGGGGGCCTAATGAAGACCTGTTAGGCATATATGAGGTGCCCAAATTTGTTTCCAATCAATGAGCCCTAGGTAATTCTGATTATTTGTTGAGGGGTGTCTCACCACCTCTCCCCTGATAATAAATAAACATGTCTATCAACCACATTTCAACACCATCTTCCTTCTACTTCCCCATCATCATCCACCGTTATTGCTTTTCCATACCCTACGGATGCTACTTCCGTTAAAACCTTGGAATCCACGCGTTGCAGAACCTGGCGATTGTTGGAAATCGTCACCGGTGGAAGACGTAACAAACATTCCGGGCCACAATCGAACTAATTATTCCAGTACGATCTTTTAGGTTATGCTCTTAATTTCAATGGAGAATTTGGTTAGGAATTTCTTGTCAAGACTATACGCAAACATCGGTTTTGATTGGTGATAAAAGTAAAACATAGGAAATAGCATGTCGGTTTCAAATTGAATTTACACAACGCTTCAATTCATTTTTTTCTTATTTTAAGAGTCGCATCAATTCACGAACCAACAGGGCGTTACGTATTTCATCATTTCAGAGAGAAACGACGTTGTTCGGGAAAAGAGATGCAATGTTGTTACTTTTTGTGATTTTAGCATAGTCAAATTAGAAAATGAATTTGAATTCTTGTCGATGCGAGTGGATGATCGGTCGGTGCCTTCAAGATCGGAGGAAATGACGCGGATTTGCAGAGGTTTTTGTCGGTGAGTTCTGGTTGATATCGTTCGGTTTTGACGGTGGAGTTTCTGAATTGCTTGCTTACAATATAACCTGTTGTGAAGGATGAACATAGAAAGTGATAGATGGGATAAAAATTTAAAAGGTAGGGAGGAAAGAACGATTTACATGGTTTTTGTTTGATGCGTGCGGAGAGGAGAAAACGGTTAATGACACAAAGTGAAAATGATGAAACCCTCCTTTTAAGTTGAACGAATCGGTACCTTGAAGAAGAGACGCAATGGTTTGTTGAAAGGCAACTTTAAGTTGCTTTTTGTATTATATAGTAATAGTAATTCCACTTTTATTTGCAATTCAATAATCACCCTCTTCTTCAAGAGTCGCAGAGAGAGAAAAGGGACGACCGACTCCTCTTTGCATCTTCATCAACCTCTTCAATATTGCTCTGCTCTGCTCTGCTCTGCTCTGCTCTGGTTTTAAGGATTTTGTTGTTTTAAATTTTGCTAATCGTTGTGTGTAAGTTCAAATTAATCTAACCTGGATGCTTAGAACATGGTCGCTGGATGCTTAGAAGAACATGGTCGCTTCATATTCAACGGAAATTGTAATCATATGGTTTTCCTCTCAATCGACCATCATGACCACCTCAATCTTCATCAGTTACAAACATCTCCAGGTACATCTCCAAATCGAGGTACGCTTCCGGTTGTCACTATCGATGATTGCCCTAACCTCCACTATGTATTGTTTCTGTAAAGTTGTTGTATTTCTTTGTTACAGGATGCTGAGTAGCATATTGTTTAATTACCCAAAAAAATTTGAAAAAAACACTCCAATGTATCACCAGATACATTCACATTAAATTTCTGAAATATAATAAATGTTAGTGATTGTTGCAAACTCAATTCTAAATAGTTAACTATTCAATTTTGATTTTGTTTTACATGAAATTTGATGGCATTGCCCATGCGGGGATATCTTCTATCAACTTTCACAGGTTTGTATTCTGCACACCAGGTGTTTGTGTTTGTGTCTCGCTCATATGTCTTCATATTGGGAAATAATACATGTTAAATATATATATATATAATATAATAAAAACATTTTGTAGGTTAGAGTGAAACCAGAGATGGAGATTGATACGTCTGTTCAAGCAGAGTCAGAGAATTTTGATACTGGCGTTGATATTGACAAAGCAATGCAGAAGCAGGTTTGTTTTTGTTTGGTGGATTCTTTTTTGCATCTTTTAGACTAGAAGGTATGGGGCTCGTCCCCATGCCCGTCCTCTCGCCGCAGCCCCAAAACTTCCACCCCCTTGCTCCGTCGCCGCCCCAGGCCCGTCCCCTTCCGGGCCTCACCCACTCACACATACCTATACATATATATAAAGGGGTTCATCCCCCACCCCCTAGGTCCATCCCCTTTAGGCACATCCTCACACCCGCTTATGTGGCGGTGACGTGGCGGCCCATCCTCCCCACACCATACCTTCCAATGTATGTAATATCATGTTTTAAATGTCTTCAGGTGTTGTCGACTGAGTAGAAGCCACCAAAAGCAAATGGTTATGCTGTAGGGATTTTGATTTGTTATGAGGTGTGTGTTTTCGGTTCATGTTTACCTTTTTATGACAAGAGTGAAAAATCTGTAAAGCAAGTCAAGAAACAACAAGTGTAGTATCTCCTTGATTTTTTAGAATTAAATTGGATATGTTTTTTCTTGTGTTTTCAGTCTCTTTTATAATCAAGGAGCAGTGGTAAATTATCAATGTAAAATATACTTGTCAATAGTCGACAAATTGAGGTCTCCACTAATTATATTATAGTTATAATTATGACATCATATGATAGTTTGTTGAAGAGTACACTTATATTTTATTGAAGGTCACATTCCATTACCTTTTTTCTATTTTAACTTTTTACGACACACTGTGGGTTATTGCAAGATATGATGATTGCAAACCCAAACCCAAATCATATGTATATGCTACTATTATATTTTTTAAATGAATGGACAACACACTAAAATGTGAGAATGTAAAGAGTTAATCTTTAAGCAAAAACCCAAGTGAGCTTTCTGGTTTATTTGATGTTTTAATTATTCAGAGTAAGCCACCAGGTGCTGTGATGGAGCAAACAAACGTTTATTTGATATTTTAATTATTCGTGGAATCTAGCTTTTTAATTCGATGGTTTGAACTTAATTTGATTGATTTCTAGATGAAGAAATGAAGGTATACCTGGAAAAGATTTTTTTTCTGATGTGGGGTTAGTCCACAACCCTTTGCACAAATGACATAACATACTTGTTTATATATTGGAAGATAGATATTTGGTGTGCCGGATAATCTTCGTTTCTTTCTTTTTGCAATAAACAAGTAGTTACAATCGGTTTATTTTGCTTTCAGCCTATATCAGATCATGTGACTTTGGGACTAAAGGAGCATGATGATTTTGGGGATATAGGGTTCGACGGACGATTTCAAGGTAAGTCAATTTGAGGCTTAACATTAGTGTTTGATATTGTGTCTAATCTGACTATCGCGGCAAAGTTGTCGTCGATCAACCTGATGGTGTTGCAAGCATACTCGAGAAACTTTTAAGATCCGAAAACAAAGATGATGCGATGATGGCATTCCAAATCGCTTTTGATCTAATTGAAAATGAGCACCAAGCTTTTCTACTGAGTGCCAGAGACCAGTTGTCAAGTCCCAAGTTGAAACCTGAAACGCCAGCTGTCACGGAGCGAAATCCGTCTGTGTCAGAAGACATCCAAATGGCTGATGAAATGCAACCACTTATTGCTACAGAGGTTACAGTGCCTGAATCTGTTGATCCAGCTGAAGTGACATATGCTGAGAGGTTGACTAAATTGAAGGGGATATTGTCTGGTGAAACTTGGATTCAGTTGACACTCCAGTTTTTATACAGTCATAACAAGTGAGCAACCTTTTCATTTTTGTGATGTTATCTAGACCTATTTGTTTTTCTTAGTGGTGCAAACGAGCCCTTTTTGTTTTTCTTAGTGGTGCAAACGAGCCGAATTACTCGCGAGCTGCTTGAGACCGGCTCGAGAAAAAGCTCGAAACGAGCCGAGCCTGAGCCAAGCTTGAGCCTAAAATAAAGCTCGTTTATTTATCAAGCCCGAGCTTGAGCTTGGCATGTGAAGCTCTCCGGGCTCATCGAGCCTTATCGACCCTTAGTGTAATATTAGTCTATTATTTGTAGTATATTTATTTATGAGTTAATTAGTAGATAATAAACGAGCCGAGCTCGAGCTTGAGAAACTACCAATGAGCCGAGCTCGAGCTTGGTCGGGCTTGGCTCGGCTCGTTTGCAAAATGGGCGGGTTGGGCAACATGCCAAATGGGGTTATTTTTTAGTATGGGTTTTGTTGATCACTTGATCCTCAAACACCTTCCTGTTCAAATTTATTGAGTAAATTACAGTGTATTAGATATTATTACAAAGATCATGTTATTAGATTCCTGATCAACCATTTGAATTGCCATCTCTATCTTTTGGTTTCTTGTCTCTTTTGTTTTTGGTCTTTATTCCTACTTGTTGAAAGATTCTTATAATATTCTGTGTCTTATATAGGTCGGATCTGCTTATTCTCAAGACAATAAAGCAATCAATCGAGACGAGAAACAGCGTTTGCCACAGTGCAACAATATATGCTAACGCCCTTATGCATGCTGGAACAACCGTAGACACATTTTTAAGAGAAAATCTGGTAGATATGTTTTTTATTTTTCTATTTTTGTTTTCTTCCATCTATAATATCAAGTTTTAGAGTACAATGTCATTTTCGTCCATGAGGTTTGGCCAGTTTTGCGATTTTCGTTCAAAGGTTTGTTTTTTCCTCATCTGGCTCATCTGGATCCAAAAGGTTTAAAATCTTGCCATTTTCATCCAGCTCGTTAACTCCATCCATTTTTCTTTGTTAAGTCGAGTATTTTCGTCATTTTTGTTAACCTTAAGTGCGGTTCGGTCTTTTTCACTTTATCACTTTATGTACAAGCATTTAGCATAATGTGAAAAAGACCGATTTTGGCGAATTGCCCTTTAAGTTAACAAAAAAGACCGAAAAACTCCTGACTTAACGGACAAAAATGGATGGAGTCAACGAGCCTGATGAAAATAGCAAGATTTCAAGCCTTTTGGATCCAGATGCGGAAAAACAAACCTTTGGATGAACGTTGTCAAACTAGCCAAACCTCAGGGACGAAAATGGCATTTTACTCCAAGTTTTATTAGCAGTTCTAAGTCTTATCATTATCTTCTACTTTGCGTATGATTATAGGATTGGTTGAGCAGAGCCACAAACTGGGCTAAATTCAGTGCAACAGCCGGGTTAGGTGTTATTCATCGAGGCCATCTTCAACAAGGAAGATCGCTCATGGCTCCTTATCTTCCTCAAAGTGGGTCCGGTGGTGGTAGTCCGTATTCAGAAGGTGGGGCCCTCTATGCTTTGGGTTTAATTCATGCAAACCACGGAGGTTGTAGCGGTAGCAACAGTGGTGAATCGATAACGGCTCCTGGAGGTGGGTGAGCATACATATCAAGGGCTGGTTTTGAGAGCAACCTAAAAGGGTATTTTAATGGGCTTCAAAGTAGTTTCAACTTTCAAGGGAAAATGGATGTGTAAAAGTTAAGTTCTTTTAACTTCTTTTGATGCCATTGTTGAAGTACACAGTTGAAAATATATGAAACTTACATAAATTCATGTATTGAAAATATCAGTTGTGGCTCGTACTAGACATAATTGCATCTGATATTAGTCGGAACACCCGCTGCAACGCGCGGGCCTTCCCACTAGTCCTTTATTAAGGAAACTGGGTTTTTTACCCTTTTCGTAATTTTACCATTCGCATACCTTTTGATGCATTATGTACAAGAGAGCCAAGCTATTTTAGAGGGGGTAAACTTGCACATTATCCAAAGATTTAAGACACTTTAAGGGTATTTTAGGGATTTACACACCTTTGTAACCTCATTTCTTCCATTAATTGAATTAAATTAAATTAAGGGATGAACATAATTGTAATTTACACCAAATTGTAATGTAATCTACCCTCCTCCCATTCCGTCGCTTCAATTTTCCAGACACTAATTGTATTCAATTGAATATGAATGAGAATGAAATCATCGGTTATGGGGTTTTTCTGTTGATTGAAATCCCCTTCAGTAATACAGATTCCTGTGCAACGTTTTTGATTCCTCAATTGAATGGTTTTCTCATTTACCAAGGTATGCTTGAATTACACTATAAAATGATAACTTTCCAAAATGAATTCTTATTTCTGTTGTGGTCTTTTCTTTTGAAACTGTTAGGTTATCGTATTCTTTTTCTTTGTTATTTTATCTCTGCTTTTGATTTTAAGGTTGTTGCTTGATATCATTGCGATTCATATTGCAGTTTTGTGATCCGAAAACTATGAAGATTACGTCTAAAGATGATTTCATTGTGATCCATACTGCAGTTGAAAGAGGGCATATAGGTAACTCCGATTTCTCTATACCCTAGATCTTCTCAATTTGTTAGGTAACTCCGATTTCTCATAGAGGTTTTGTGATTTTCTCGAAATCTGAGCCAATTTGATTGCAAGCATTCCAAACACCCCATTACCCATTAACCTCCAAATAACAGGGGTGTTTGTTATCGGGTGTTTGTTATCAGAATGGTAAAATGAATTCAAATTCAGGTTTCGGATATTCAAATCGGGTCCTTATTCGAACAAAAAACAGGGTTCTGATTTCAAATATAAAAAAAGTCAAACAAAACTTGCCAAATTATTCGAAAAAAAATCTACTTGAAGTTACATTGATGTTTTAAGTGCCTATTTGATGCTGAATTGCTGAGTGTTGTTTTCGAAATCTATAGGAATAAGGTTTGTGGAAACAAGCTTTAATATCTAATTACTAAATATACATAGGTGTTTTATGGTTAGCCTAATGAGTAATGTTATTCATATAGATATTATGATATATGCAGACTTATTATATACTTAAAAAATGCAAAGATGATAAAAATATATTGTCTTTATATATATATATATATATATATATATATATATATATATATATATATATATATATATATATATATTCACAAATGCAGACATACATATTAGGCATAATGATTCCATGAACACAATTTTTTTTTTTTTTTTTTTTTTTTATGAACACAATTGTTATACATAATATATAATTTCTGGCCGTTGTACATTATTTGTTTATGGCACCATATTCACTGTGTTGACACATTAAATGATGTGAAGGTATATGCTAATTCTTTCACGCTTTATTGTTATAGATGGTTTGAAGGAGGTAGAGGATCAACACACATTTTCGGAACTTTGGATACATTTTAGTGCAAACGTTATGTTTTTAAACCGCTGCAAAATCAAGTATATTTGTATAAGAAAGGGTATATTTGTCAATTTGGTATGTGGGTTTTTGAGGATGCAGTGGTCAAGATCGGTGATAAACGCTCGGTGAAGAATTTGATTTCGGTGCAATGAATAAGAGACATAATAAGAATGAAGTGTGGGGTGCTTTAGGAAAAAAGCAAAAAAAATCAATTTAAATGGAAGTGTTGGTAATGATAACGATGGGGATGATTTTAAAGATGAAAATAATGCTTCTTCCTTACCAAAAATTGATGTCAAGGTAAGGTTTTAACATGTTTTATATGATTTGATCTATTTTTTATAATAATTAAAATAAAGAAATTGGCTTATTTAGAGTTTGTTCATAACAAGGAAGATTTTTTTTTGATACACTATCGTGTAGCTCGAATGATAATTGATAAATTACGGGAGGACAAACAGAGGTAATGCACATGTTTTAACAATGATTTTTTTTTTGTCTTCTTTTTAATATTTGTTACTCATCATAATAAAGGCAAACTGCCAGGTGTCACGGTTGTAATGCCCTTGAAAGGTTTTGGAGAACACTATCTGCACAACTGGAGATATTGATCATGCCTTTTATAATTACAGAAGTTGAGGGTTGGTGTCTTGGTCTCAAAGGCTGCATTTCATCTTCTCAACGGTAAGTTCATAATATATATGACATTTCTTCGTTTCTGTATCATGTAAGACTATGTAATGGTCTTACTAAAAAGTGTAAAAACTCCTTGTTACATAGACATGAGTGGTTTCACTAACCAATTTAAATAAAGAAGAAACAAAAAGTTAAAAGAAACTGAGTGTGTTGTGGTTGATTGTGACTGGGTGACCAAAAAAAATAAGAAGGGTTTTTGTGACAGAGATTCGGCCCACAACGCACCATCCACCCGCCCTTCACACGTCGATCACGCTCCAGCAGGGCGGTGTTTTACTCACTTTTGGGCTTACATGGTTGTGGTCGTTGTTCCATTACGGTTAGCTTAATGAGTAATGTACAGCAACCAGAGAAATTCAAGGCAGCTGGTTTTGGCATCAGTGCTGATGGTGCAAGCTCCATTTTTTAAGGCCATAATCCCAAAAGGCTAAAAAAGCCATGGCGGGGTAGATGGAGTCGCAAAAGAACTTGAGACATGTACCACCAATGGGCTTGCTTGCTATAGATGACAATGAATTGACTTTTAGACAACAACTTTATGGAACCAATGAGTTCACTGAACATGAACAACAAAGCTTTTGGGTGTTTGTATTTGAAGCACTTCATAATATGACCCTTTTGGGTGTTTGCATTAAAGGAACCAGAGCATATCCATAATGCGTGAAAGTCATGTAATTATTAATATTATTATTGTTATTAATATTTTTAAAAATTATAATTGATAACTGACTCATCAAAAACTTAAATTTATCGGTTCAGATCTAGACAACATTAAAGAGGAACTTGTGTATACCAGTAACGTGCAAAATACGCCTGGTAAATTCAACTCATGACATTGTAGAATTGGTCAAACGAATCGAAAAAAGGTGTGAGCCGTCCATGGAAAGTAATCATTTTGTATTTTTGGATAAGCTTTTTATGTTGATTTTAACAATTTGGTAATATATATTTTATATTTCTTTTTTTTTTAATGTTAGCATTTAAAACATGTTATTCTGAAGAATGTTTTAGTATTATTTATTTTAAAACATATTTTTTATTTTTATTATTTTAGTTTCGAAAACGTTAATTTCTCTTGCGGTTTAACTTGCCACAACGATACCATTCAAAGGTAAAATTATTTTTATGATTTTCGATCGGTGTAGAATACATGTCAATATCTTCTTTGGCATATTTCTTTCGGTTTCTATGCCCACTACCGGTGTCGAACTAAACCGAACTGATACCAACCGAAACCCCGCTGCGTAGCGCGGGTATTTATGATTATATAACACTATATAAAAATATATAACACTATACAGTTCTAACACAAATTCGTAGATTAATTCTTAATTTGTATTCCTATAATTAAGGGTGGTGGTTATGGAAGGTTATTAATTAATTAAATCAATAAGAAAATTATTTGTTTACCCTTTTGAATTAATTTAGATTTATGACACTTGTCATCACCACAATATTTCTCACCCTTCTCACACTTTTAGATTAATGTACAGGATCCTCTACCTGTATAGCGTTTTTCCGATCATTGTTCATTAACAATTTTTATGATGGTCTGTTGAATTTCTCAGAGATATTTGGATCGTGGCATATGATATGTGATAGAAGTATACATTTCTACCAATGGGGTGTTGGTCCATTGACAAAGGTAAAGCCTTTAAACACCTTGGGAGGGAGAGGTCTTGGGTTCAAGTTTCATAGACGACAGGAATAAAAGAAATTTGCCATTCAAAAAAAAAGTATACATTTCTCTCTCATTAAAACAATAGACGTTTATATTTTAACGATTTCATGAGAAAGTGTATTGTACAATCTTGGTTAACGTACGCTGCTGAAATATAACATGCGTGATTAGTTTTATAACATGCATGATTAAGGTTTTTACCCCATGCGTGATTTCTGATTTTGTACATGCGTGATTATGTTCATGCGTGATTATGGGTTTCAACATGCGTGATTAGGGTTTTTGAGTTTTATAACGTGCGTAATTTCATCTCGTACACATCGTACGTTAAGTAATTTTGTACGATAACCAACCCCTTTCATAAATATGTACTTGTTTTTTTATAAAAATGAGTGAAATCGTAAACTTTGACGTATTTAAAAACTCAAATGTAATATAATTATATTAACATTTACCTATTTTTCATATCTTATATGAGTAAAAAAGTACTCACGCCACACACTTTTTAATTTAACGATCTTTACAATATTTTATTTTAATCTAGAAAATTACTTATATGAAGATCAATAATACGAGAGTTGAATAACCTTACTATCGACCATTTACTCAGAAGAAGACACAGCTTTCATTCATTTGTGTCTTTTCACACACTCTTTAGTCTTTACAATATTGTATTTAGCATATCATTTATTAAAAGTATTTGATTGTTGATTAATAATCTTAAATTATACTTACTAAAGACGAAAATAAAACAAAAGATGCGAATGAGGTAGTGGTGTGGTGGTTGAGAAAAGAATTGGTGTTCCTTGTGACCCAGGTTCGATTTTCATTCTCCTCACTATTTCCTGCGGTAGGTGAAGAGCGAATATGGGTGGCGCCGGGTCGACTTTGATGGGAGGCGAGGTTTTATCGATTATTCCACTGTCGTGCCTTCGGGCGGGTGGAGGTCGGGTTTCCGCGCATCTGTGGAGAGCCAAGGGGCTGGCGGCAGTCGAATAGTCGACCTTGGCCACAACGCCCAGTGTCAGGGTGGTTGCCACGTCGGTCCTTGCCGTAAAAAAAAAAAGATAACTTATGAATCACATTAAGAAAAGTAATACTATCAAGACATGGATCAAAATAAATAAGTTTTGCATAATGAATTAATGAATTATAAATATATAGATCACAATGTACAAATATTCAAAATAAAGTATAACTTTTAGCTTCTTTCGAGTGAAAAACCGAATTTAGAAGGTTTCCAGCCTTTTGAGATAAAATGTGTTATATAAAAATATGAAGTTAAAAAGATGAGAGAATAAATGAAAACTTGAAGTTAAAAAAATAATAGTAAAATGATCATTTATTAGATTGTTTTTATCAAATTGGGTATATTTGATATTTTAACTACTTTGTAAATGCATATATAATATTTTAGTTTTTATTGAATATATATAATTTTTAAAATTTTTAAGAGTATATATGAAATTAATTCATAAAATTATAAATATATGAAATCAATTCATAAAAAAATATTATAAAAACAATGGTCGAGAATTTTATATAAATGATGGATACATAGTTATATTGGGTGTAAAATTAGGGTGTCTCCCACACTTCCCACCATGGTTTTCGTAACCGGATCGGACCGGCCGGTTCAACCGGGATTCGCCCACTCATCCGACCCGGTTTGCCTGATTTTAGAACTTCTTAAAAAATCGTCCGGTTCGCGGTTCAACCGGTTTGGGCGGTTCGACCTGTAAGCTCCCTTTTATTTGTTTTTTTGACCTTATTTAAACAAAACCCTAACTTAATCACTTCAGCCGTAACCTTAACCCCCACAAAATCGCTCAACCAATAATCGCTCAACATGAAGAATTGAAGATTGAATCATCAAGGAATAAACATTGAATCGGTAAGTTTTCTCTTCAATTTCAGCCAATAATCGCTCAACTTGAATCATTCTGCACATCTTTCCTTTTCAGCCAATAATCGTTCCCACACACACCAGAGCAAAAGAAAACAGGCGCCATTTCTAGGGTTTGAGATCTGTAAATCATGGGGCTTCAAACTCAATCTTACGGTATCCAGGGAATGCTAAAGGAAGGCCACAAACATCTTTCAGGATTAGACGAAGCTGTTATTAAGAACATCGATGCCTGTAAACAGCTTTCCACCATTACCAGAACTTCTCTCGGTCCAAATGGTTGGTATCTTTCCTTTCCTTTTTCTCTTTCTCAGTCAAGAGTGTTTGTTTTACTTTTGTATTTTATAACTTATTTTGCTGTGTGTTATTAGGCATGAATAAAATGGTTATCAATCATCTGGACAAGCTATTTGTGACAAGCGATACTGCAACCATTGTGAACGAGCTTGAGGTTCAGCATCCTGCAGCCAAACTTTTGGTATTGGCAGGGAAAGCACAGCAGGAGGAAATCGGTGATGGAGCCAACTTAGTAGTTTCTTTTGCCGGGGAGCTTCTTCAGAGCGCAGAAGAACTCATTAGGATGGGACTGCATCCCAGTGATATCATCATTGGATACACAAAGGCAATTAACAAGGTTTGTCTTTTTTTTTTTTTTAAACTCTAATTACTCCATGCTTAAACTCTAATTACTCCGTACAGTTTCCACCATTCAGCTATTACATATCATCAAAATTAATACGCAATATTTATATATTTTAAAAAATTAATAAATAAACTAAGACAACATACCGGGATCAATTTTACCACGTTGTGCCTTTGCTACTTCTAATCCAAAAAACCCAGCTTGATTCAACCATTGTATCCTCTCAGTCATGGATCAATTCTTGTTTCACTTTGCATGGGACAAGCCTAAAAATGCACGTATGCAACCCCTCCGATACTTCTTTATCATTCTCGATTTTCTCATCGACACAATAGAATTCAGGATTGAAATAGTAACCAGCTGCATGCAATGGATGGTGTAGTGTACAATCCCATCTTTTATCGATTATAGCAGACACAAGATTGTACTCGTCACTATCTTTTCCTAAGGCTGCTTTGATTGTAAGTTTCGCTCGTTCCATTGCTTCATAAATGTAACCCATTGCCGGTTTCTTTTCATTGTCAACTATTCGAAGTACTTGAACAAGCGATGGTGTGGTTATAAATATAGCCAACCAAAAAAATACCCTTCTGAATTGTTTTTTTAACTATGTCAATCTTACCGATGTCTTCTAGCATAAGATCCAAGCAATGGGTTGCACAAGGTGTCCAAAATAAATTCGCTCTCTTTGCCATCAACTTTTTGCCTAAAACATTAAGTAAAAGCTTAATTAAAACCTGGACTGTTTTAAAAATAAATCATAAAGTATAAAAAAAGAGACCTGCAGCCTTGAAGTTACTGCCATTGTCTGTTATGATCTGCACAACATTTTCCTCGCCAACTCGTTCAACAAAGTTATCAAGAAGATCAAACACTTTGTCACCTGTTTTCATATAGGAACTTGCATCGACAGACTCCAAAAACACGGTCCCCTTAGAACTATTGACAAGAAAATTGATGAGTGTTCGTTGTCTCCTATCAGTCCATCCGTCCGACATAATCGAACACCCAAACTTGGACCATTCAGAATTATGGCCTTCAACCCATTGTTGCACAGATTGTACCTCACTTCTTAGCAGTGGAACACGTAGCTCATGGTAGCTTGGAGGCTTAAGATGCGGGCCGTAGCTTCCAACAACAGCAATCATCTCTTTGAAAGAGTCCATTTTAGCAACATTAAAGGCAATTCCGGCCTGATAAAAAAACGCAGCAATAGCTTGTATTGTTCTGCCTCTAATCTCCTTATCACAAGCATCATGTATGCTTGTTTGAACTTTCTTTCCTTTACCTATGAACAACAAACATAAATCTAGTAAGCAGCAAAAATTATGACAATGAACCAAAAACAGTAAAGTAACATACCTTTATTCATATATAAATCCATCGGTCCCTTCACATTGATCTTTTTCCTCTTGTTTTGAGGATTGGGTATCTCAAGTACATCCTCATCTTCTAATTCCTCATCCCCCACATCAAACAGGCCCTCATTGGTTTTCTTTAACTTCTGCTTATTCATGTATGCCCTCAACTCATCCTGGACTTCTTTTGGACACAAGTTACAAGCTCTTACATTACGGTTGCCTCCAATCTGATGTGCCTTAGCTCTATAGATCCCACCGTTTGTAACTTTCTTGCAAAATTTGCATGTTACAGAATTTTTGTCTTTCGGGTCAACAAGGTAGCTGTACTTCCAACCAGGATCAGATTTCCGGTATTCAGACGGTACCGCATCATCTTGAGAAGACATGTTACTGTGAGATGTAGATATTAAATAACAGATTAGGATCAAGTTGAACGAATTTACATACATGAACGAACAGAAGATTATTTGCATACGTTATACATGCACGAACCTGAAGATTATTGGCAGTTGTTGTTTGAGAATCGATCAGTGAATGCGTTTGTTTGTTGAGAATCCAGTATATTCATATTGTTTGTTGGGAGACTGATCTCTTATAGAATTAGGCTGCTGAATCTTAAAAAAAAAAAGAAAAAAGAAAAGAAGAAGTAATAATTACATGCACCCCTGTAGTCATAAAGAAAAAAGAAAAAACATTAATAATTACCTGCCCCACTCGCTTTAAATGTCTAGGAATACTATGCGCACTTTTCCCGCCCAGCGCTTTAATTGCGCCTAGGCGCGCCTAGGCGACCGCCTTGACAACTATGCTCTCAATATCAGCTTCCATCATTCCCACGCTGCTACTGTGTTGAAGTAACTTGGGACCAGCTAGACTCTTAGTTAACATATCAGCCACCTGCTCTTCTGTATCAACAACTTGCAAGTCTATTTCATTCCTCAACACCTTTTCCCTGATGAAATGGTATTGAATTTCTATGTGCTTCGTCCTCGCATGAAACACTGGATTTCGAGCCAACCTAATGGCAGAAATATTGTCACACAGCAGCTGAACTGGGTAATCAATCGTTTGATTCAGATTCTTCAACAATTCGACCAACCAAACACACTCCTGGGCTGCCATAGTAGCAGCCCTGTACTCAGCCTCGGTTGTTGACAACGACACAGTCGGTTGACGTTTGCTGCACCAGGAAATCAGGATTGACCCGTACAAGAACACACACCAAGTCTTTGTTGACCTCCAAGTTTGGTAAGCCACTGACCAGACCTTTTTCCATCATGATTTTTAGCTTGTCATACCCAACATGCCCCAGTCGGTGATGCCACAAGTCTGCGTTTTGTGTGTTCTTTGTTTTGTTAACATAAGCATGCTCAGCAGAAAGCACGTACACAGACTCGGCCTTCCGGCCTTTCAGAATTGGTGTAGAAGTCGTTTGGAAATCTTTAAACACCTGAACATCGTGTGGCCCAAATAGGACGTACCTTCCTGTACCAGTCAATTGAGGGACAGATAAGAGATTCTTCTTCATTCCCGGAACATGGTATACGCCTGAAAGCTTTAGCTGACACTTCTTGTCATCCCCTGGAAAGGCAACATCACCAATATGAGCAATTTGGTGCTTCGAGTTGTCGGCTATTACGACGACCCTGCTTCCTTCATACTTTATTGGATCAACCAGCCGTTCTATGTCGCCTGTGAGGTGATTCGAGCACCCGGAATCAACAATCCAGTCGTCAAGACGATTTGGATGTTGATTCAGGGTGGTTGCTGTGAGAGCTTCATCTGACCTTGGTGCGCTTGGGGGTTTCGAGTCTGCATCTTCATTTTCGGGTTCCAATTTTGCATCTTCAAGCTCAGCCGCTAGGGCTTGAACATCCCACGCTTCCTCGGTTCTCACAACAGCAGAGTTTCCTTGTTCTTCTCCTGGTTGCCGACAATCTCGGGCCATATGGCCTCTGTGGCCACATCGATGACACTTGAAGGGAAATCGCTTCCCTTGATTCTTTACTTTGCGATCGGTGTTTTCTCCGGACCTCTCACCGTCGTATCCCCTTCCAGACTTATCAGATTCATATCTTTTAAAGTTATCGTCATATCTTTTAAAATGGGCTTCTCCTTTGTTGTGGTTATGGGCCTCACTTCTGTTATTGGGCCTATCGGCCTTATATGAATGTTTACCCTTATACCTATCTTTCCCTTTCCTTCTTTCAGCATACAACGCCTCTGCTTCAATTTTTGGTGCAGCCGCGATTGACAAATCTCCCATCTGCTTAGCTAAATTTTCTTGGCTTGCTAGAAGATTCTCGAATTCTCCTAGCGAGGGTTGGGTTGGCCAACCCTGAACGGCTGCTACAAAACTGTGAAATTCCGGTTTGAGCCCATGAATTATGATCCTCTTTTGTCTCACCTCGCCAATCTTGTTGTCTGGATCAAGTTCACCAATCTCTCTGCATAGAGTTTTGACTCTATGGAAATACTGTGGGATAGTTAGGTCCTTCTGTGACACGGAGAGCAACTCATTTTCGAGTAGTTGCAATCGCGTGTCGTTTTTCTTCGAGAACAGAGTCTTGAGTTCATCCCAGGCTTCTTTCGGTGATTTCACTTCTCGAATGTGGTCCAGCTCTTCTTCCTCCACTGTCGTTTTCAACGCGAACAACGCTTTCCCGGCCTTGATTCTCCATTTTCGTAAAGCGCCTTGTTCGTTTTCCCTCGGTGGTTCAACATCGGTTCCGTCAACGATATCCCATAGGTCTTGACCTTGCAGATACGAGCTCATGCACGTCGCCCACGTGTTATAATTCTTCTCGTTGAGTTTCTTGAGACCGCCGGTTAACTGTAGTTCTGACATCGTGGATTGGCTCTGATACCAATTGATAAATTGATATTCTTCTTGTTGCTGTGATTTCGAGAATAAAACAAAAGGAACACAAAGAATTGCAAAGTAATTTTCTGGAAAATCAAAATGCTTTCTATTACTGAATGAATAACAAGTACTAGAACAAGACTTAAATAGAAAAAAAAAACTGAACGTGGGCATCTCCAATAACTCCATCCTATCTTTCAGCAACTAACCATAAGAATAGGTAAATACCACTAACTCTAACTTATTCCCAAAGCAAAGTAAATAAAACGGTAAATGACTAAATCAAATCTTGCTGACTCAGCTCCAGCTAAGCTGTAAACTGTGATATTGAACATTTAACATAATCTACACTATTTGAGTATTTTTAATTGCTTTTATGTATACAGCTTGTTGAAATCTTAGAAGGATTGGTTGAGGAAGGTTCTAACATCATGGATGTGAGGAATAAAGATGAAGTTATTTTAAGGATGAGAGCTCCTGTTGCTAGCAAACAATATGGACAAGAAGATATTCTGTGTCCGCTTATTGCAGATGTAATTTTTTTTTCTTGTCAATCAATCCTTAGGTCGGCATCTTAAGGAGGCTGAATGGTTTGTGCTAATTTTTCACTGCAGGCATGCATTCAAGTTTGCCCAAAGAACCCTACAAACTTCAATGTTGATAATGTGAGAGTTGCAAAACTCTTGGGCGGAGGTCTGCATAACTGTACAACTGTTAGAGGAATGGTTCTAAAAGGTGATACAGTGGGGAGTGTAAAGAGAATAGAGAAGGCAAAGGTGAGTGGAAACTCTCAGCACTCAACTTTCTCAAATTTTATATCTTCACCTTGTTATCAATTGGTTGATGCATACTATCTTTGTACATTGCATGTCTCTTTTACATTTTGATTCTTTGATAAAGATATTTGAGTCTTTTAATAAAGGAAAATGTTCCAGTCTGCGCTTATAAACAAGTTCATTTTTGTCTTTATGAGGACATCCGTTTGGTGATCAGCATGAGTTATCTATACAACTTTTTTGGGCAGTAGGAAAGTGATCGTTAATTTGTCTTTGCTTATTGATCAAGCTGTCAATGCCTTTAAAGTTTCTGATCTTTACTCATCATGTATATGTATTTATATATGTGTGTGTGGGTGTGACATGTCATAACGAAATGCAACGTAAGTTAAAAGATCTAAATTTGGAATCGTTGGTTACATTTTTGTCTGCTTGTCGGATCATTCACGACATTATTCAGCAAGTGATGCATGCTTTCAAAATGTTTTTTTGTTGCCATCTGATGGTTTCTTGAGTAAATAAGCTGAAAGTGTGTATTGGTTTTGTAGGTGGTTGTGATAGCTGGTGGTGTTGACACAACTGCAACTGAGACCAAAGGAACTGTCCTGATTCACAGTGCTGAGCAGGTGCAGTATATTGTTCCTGTTTTTGTTAAATTCTTTTTTTTGCATATATCACGCTGCCATAATTAATGATCCTATTAAAGCTCATCATGTTGTAGTAATGTATGCATCTCTTTTTCAAGTAGATGTAATTAGCCATCATTTTTATGTACCATTGAGAAAGACCTAAGCTTATTGATAATAGTTGTTACTTGTTAGTTTAAAACCGATTCGGTTATTTTTCTTATAGTTAATAGTTTGTACCTGAGTTTTGTTTTTATTACAGCTTGAAAATTATGCTAAAACTGAAGAAGCAAAGGTTGAAGAGCTCATCAAAGCTGTCGCAGACTCTGGTGCGAAGGTCATAGTTAGTGGAGCGGCTGTCGGAGAGATGGCTCTGCATTTTTGTGAGCGTTACAAGTATGCTTCTTCTTTACTTGTTTGTGTAATTTATTTAGTACTTATTTAGTTATGTCAAAAGCTGCATTAACCTGTATCAATTTAAAATTTGTAACCAATTACAGGCTCATGGTCTTGAAAATTGGGTCCAAGTTTGAACTTCGCCGCTTCTGTCGCACAACTGGTGCTGTTGCTCTTGTAAGCAGCAGAACGTGTCTTTGTTCAGTATCCAGTAGTATTAGCCAATCATTTGTCTTAACAAACATTTTTTTCTGAATTCACAGTTGAAGCTTGGGAGTGTTGTAAACCCTGATGATCTTGGATATGTCGATTCCATTTCAGTTGAGGAGATAGGTGGTTCTAGGGTAATGTTCTTTTCTTTATCTATTTGTGTAACTTCTTTCCTTTTTTCAGCATAACCTAACATGACGTGTTTGAATAATTATTTATTTGGGTTTAGGTAACTGTTGTAAGAAATGAACAAGGTGGGAACTCAGTGACCACTGTTTTGCTGCGAGCAAGTACTGATAGCATTTTGGATGATTTGGAAAGGGCTGTTGATGATGGTGTCAATACTTACAAGGTTGTGTAATACAAATGTTCCACACTTGAACATTATTTTATTCTGCTGATTTTAACAGTCTCTCTGTTTATGTTTCAGGCATTATGCAGGGACAGTAGAATTGTACCTGGAGCTGCAGCCACTGAAATTGAATTAGCCAGAAAACTGAAGGAGTTTTCTTTCACAGAGACAGGGTATCTGCTTTCATAAACTTAATAATTCTTAAGTGAGGTGACATTTGTTTTGACATTTTTGTTATTGGTATTGCAGATTAGATCAGTATGCTATTGCAAAGTTCGCTGAGAGCTTTGAAATGATACCAAAAACCTTGGCTGAAAATGCTGGGCTTAATGCCATGGAGATCATATCTAGTTTATACGCAGAGCATTCAGCCGGAAACATCAAAGTTGGCATTGACTTGGAAGGAGGAGCATGTAAGGATGTCTCAACATTGAAAATATGGGATCTTTTCGTCACCAAGTAAGCAGCGCTGCTCACCTTTTTATTTACCCCATTCAAAACTGAATGTGATTGTAAACCTTAATCAGCGGATTCATCATTTTTAAAACTTGACTTCATTAGTATTATAATTTGCATCATCATTATCATGGCATGCTAAAACCTCAACCTGGCTCTTTTCTAGCACTGTAAGTTTCGTATGTTGAAGTGGTCTGACTTGTGTAATTCTAGGTTTCATGCGCTCAAGTATGCTGCAGATGCAGTTTGTACCGTTCTACGTGTTGATCAGGTACTTAACATTTTTACCTTTTTTCGGGCTCTTAACTTATATCTATAGACGCACATGGGGATTACAATGAGCTTGATTTGAAAAATCTTACCCAGTAATTTAGAAATGCCAAAATTGTATGCTTTTTAAAACATCTTAACTGGCCTCATCTTTCATCCAAAGCACAATGTTCTTCCATTCTTTTCATTGAAGAGATTACATGACATTCTGTCATTAAAGTTGAAGGTCTATTTATGGAATGGAGGGAACATTATAATATTTTTGGAGCTATATATATGTCTTTTGACATTATGATTAGGAGAATGTAAATTTAATTTTAAATGATGGATGGGTTCTGCAGATAATAATGTCAAAACCAGCTGGTGGGCCAGGTAGGAGAGATCAACCTGCAGGAATGGATAATGAAGATTAGTCTGCTACCAGTGGTGTTCTGATTTTTGTCTGAGACATGAAATATTAGTTGTGGTTTTGATTTTCAAAGATTTTGAGTTTGTTGGTTTTGAATTCTGGACATTTGGTATGATGATTAGGGTGTTTTTTTTTGTGAACATTATATTCTTTAATATCCTTCACATTGCATTAAAAAACATAAATGTACCAACAAGGTCCAAAAGTTACGTTTTTAAATGTAGGCCTTGCAAAACGGTTAGGTAACCTGCCTGGTAACGGGTGAAACCGATTTGGGTTAAAAATGAGATCAGTTTAAAACGGATTGTTATTGATGTGGCCGGTTTGATAAGTCTTGAAACGGATTATGACCAGAAAGGCCTTGTGTTGAAATGAGTCCCCTTGAAAAAAAGATTGCAAAACCCACTGGCAGTGGAGTCAAAAGGCGGTAAATGCATTTGATAAGCACAATTTACTTGTTGCTAAGCTGTTAAGTTGTTAACCCCGACGTCAATACCAGTCTAAACGTTCATTTGTTTCATATCAGGGTCATAATCTTTGTTTATTATGCCAAAGATCTGAATAGAGCATATTGGTTTGTGGATTTGTAGTTTAATGTCTTTGAAGTATGTTTGGGTCTGTATCTCATTATTTTACCTTTTCTAACTTTTTATATGGTTACTGCTTGTCAAATGTAACTCAATATTCTAAAAACAGCAACAGACGTTATGTATTATTACTCTGAAACACCATAACCCATCGTCAGCTGGTTCAGTGGTGCTGGTGTGATCGGTTGGAGGCGATGGTTGGTTGTGGCTATGGTAGCAATGGGGACAAGAGTAGGCGGTGGCTTTCGGTAGGTGGTTGTAATTAGACATTAGTCCATTTCAGCAACCTTAAGTGAATTTCTCACCAAACCTGTTGACCTGTTTAAGCCCACTCTAAATTCACCTACTTTTTAGGCTGTCCGTTTTAACCTTATCTATGTAAAGGTGCTGTCCATTTCGCCTTGTTCTGTGTTATGTTGCTGCCTATTTTAACCCAATATGCAAAATTTGTTCCCCCAAACCAACTCAGGATGCCTACTTTGCGTCATTACTATGCATAATTAAAGACATTGATATGTATACAAATAATGAAAATAATATGGAACATTCATTTTTGTGTGAGATTATAACACAACTAATAAAATACACAATTCTTGTATAAGCATACTTAAATTGTTGTATGCATATGTGGGCAAATCTTATGAGCTTACATCATAAAAAAATTCCATATTAGTGTAGATCTACAGGTTACAAAACTTGTGACAAGAAAGAGACGGATGATACAGAAAAATTAATCAAATAAAGAGATAAATGACTTATCTTTTATGCTTTTACTTTTTCATATCATCATTAACAAATTAAAGACCAAACCGGTCCGGACCAGGTACCAGATCCACCACTTGTTCGGTTTAGTGAATTAGGCCAGTTTAATAAGTTTTTTCGTTTTTTAAACATTTTAAAAGACTTTTATATACAAGTCTTTGCCAACTAAATACACTTAAAATTCATTTTATGCCTTTTCCAGTACAACAGGAGCTGCTGGTATGCTAAACCACCACTCTCTCAGTCTTCGGTTCAATCTTTCCGTGCTCGATCTCCTCATTGGCGAGTACCTGGTCCATTCCTCCAACAAAACCGCTATAATCACATATCTCATCGGTACAACCGCCACAAACACCGCCGTAATCACAAGCGCAACCGCAAACCGGTCACTTGCCTGACACCAGACACCTTACCTTTTCAGACGTACTTCAAAAAATATGAATATTTTACAACAAGAGTAAGAAGAGAGGACCTGTGGAAAAATGGACAAGAGTAGGCCACGAAGTTTAAGAAGAAGAATATTTCCGTCTTGGATTAGCTCTTCGGCCTGAGAAATTGCGTTCTGGATGGCTAAAAGCTGCTCCATTGTGTTCATCGGTGGTGGTGCCATCACCCTGAATTCGTCCACCTCCCTTCCTCTGCTAAACCAACGTGTTATCACAATGAAAAGTGCAATAAACGCAAGCACCAACCCTACCACGTAAGAAAGACATCCCCTGCACCACAATCCGTTATCGTTACCTTTATTTTTTTATGCCCCAACACAAAACAAAAAAGTATATGTATAGCAAAATATGATATTATTTTACCTGTAAATGACGTATGTGGAAACCAAACAGAACATAAATGACTTTATAGGCTCTTCCCAGTAGTATAGTTTGATAAGACGATTCCCGAGTTCGGTAACTGGAAAGAGCAACTCCTGCAAGTAAAACTGTCTGTCAATATTCCCTTTAACAATGAATTTTCTACTAAAACTAGTGTAGGAAGCTCCTGTGTCAAAAACATCAACCTTACTCTGCACACTTGACAGGTGGTAAGCATGTTGTGAACATGTTAATCGGGTTGGTGGGTCATAAATATTGGGTTAAACGGGTTAGCGAGTCAACATGCTTAACTAAACAAGTTAGCGGGTCAACATGCTTAACCAAACGGGTTAGCTAGTCGACATGCTCAATTAAACGGGGCAACCCGGACATGACCTGTTATATTAAACATGTCAACCTGAATAAGATATGAGAACCCAAAACCTAGTTCTTTTGGTGTCGTTTAGGAAGCAAGTAAAAGGAAAGAAAACCTTCATGACAGCTCAATGCCTTCAACTTTGACCCCATCAACAGCGGCTTGTGCACTTGCAACCATTTTGTAAGTGCTTCGAGACTCTTTCACAGCTTTCTCCAAGGGAGTAAGCTCTCCAACACTCACATCACCAACAATCTCAAAACTTTTTCCAAACACAATCCCTAAGCTTGAACCCATGGTGGTTGCTGACATCCCACCACTTGTACCAGACTTACGTAAGTGGATTGTTGCAAATGTTTCCAGTATTCTATCTCCACCTGGAAGTTGATCACAAGCATTGAACATTAGACCTGCCTCAAAGCTGAGTGGGGTTGCAGAGGTCATCATGTCTTTCAGGGCTTGCATTCGTATGATTCCAAATATTGTTTTCAAAAGTGTTTCCTCCCTTTCAACTCCGCTAATCTGGAACTTGCGCATAAACCTGTGAGCGTATAAAATTTCGCGAATAACTGCTAGCCAGTAGTCACGCCGATTATGTCCTTTCAGCTCAGGAAGCTCCATAACAACCGCCTCTGATCTACATTGCATTCCAATCCCCAATTACTTCAAAACATATCCATCTCTCACATACATTTAACACTGCAGCTACACTTAGAGATGGCAACTTCAATCCATTTACTTATAAATGGGTCGATCCATTGGGTAAAAAGTGTTTTAATATGAAAAAATTAGCTTAAAATGAAACAGTTTCAATGGGTAGAAAGTGTATTTCTGATGCATAAAAAACCCATATATAATTTAAACAAAACCTTTGATCAACATTGAAATGATAGAAGTTTTTGAAATCATATTGATTACTTACGATCCATATAGAAAAATTATTGGATACCCGACCTGGCTGTGTTACGACGACTAGGATACTGACAAGTGAAATATCGTAATGCATGGGAAGAGGCTTACAAGGAAACTGATTTATACAAGAAGGCTTTGTCAAAAAGTCTGGTTCCCCATGGACCACCGGTCAACTCCGGCTTCACAATCTGCTTCAAATCATCAGCCAATTCATAAACTGTAGGTTTATCATAAGATACAACACGGAGAGCTTCAAAGTACATAGCATGATCTGTCAGGGTTAATCGACCTGTATGTAGGGCCAGCCACCATAAATAAATACAGAAAGAGCCTATATTCCAGAAACATGAGGGGTCTTTTATAGCATCAGTAGCCTCCCCATTAAAATTTTCTTGAAGCTGACCCCCCGTAGGAATCTTCAGGATTCTGTAGTTACGTATTAAATGAGTAAACTTTTTTCCACATAACAGAGACAGAAATACTAAAAGATAAAGTTACTTTGAACATCTACGGACAACTATATATATTTGCCACAGGTGATAGCTCGTGTATCCCCAGCAGATGGAGAGGCTTTCATCTCCTCAAACTCTTCATGAAATGGATTTTTGTTTTTCAGCAACCATTTAAATGATCCATCTCTCACAAAACCCTCGATCATATTTCTTGTTTTACTCACTGCAGCCATCTTTCAAAACCTCTTTTGCTAACTTAAAGTTGAATCACACCCAACAACCTAACAAAACCACAACTTTAGCAAAACTACAACACTAAGAAAATCAAGAAAGCGCACACCCGCTTTTTAGCAATACGCAAATATTGCAATTATACTTTTATTCAAACTGTACCATAGCCTCAGGATTTTGTTCACCTAAATTTTAGCAGATATGAATCAACCAGATTTATATTGTTAAAACACAACTCTCAAGCAAGAAACAAGTTCATTTATGAATTCTAATGTCAAGACTCCAAAACAAAAATTCACACTTAAAAGCCTTCAATATAGGGCCTTGTTTCATTGTTTTCTACTAATTGCTCCGTGTTACTGAATCAGTGGTGTAATGCCATCATCAAATTAGGGTAGAAAAAGGGTTTGGTGGCTGGTTGTCCAAGGCAGTATCAAGAATCATAAATCAACAAAGGGTAACCAACATGTGACAAAATGCACTGTTATGAAGTACGATGGTTCCAATCGAGATCACCAAGTTGATGGGTTGCAGGATCTGAAGAATAAACAAGCCCTTGAGGAGATAATCAATCAACCGCGTCAGATTACATTGAAAAATGTGCAAGAAACTGATTTTTATGTGATAAACCCTAACGGGAACCCTGGTACTAGGGCCGAGGTCACTGATGCAATTCCATGCAACATACTGGCACAAAGGCAAACACTCTAACAAAGTGAATCAGAAAAATGTTGCGATAACAGCTCACGCAAAGAAGAAGTGGGTCATATGATGAGTGAGAAACTCATCAAACTCAAAGCAGAGCCGCACTGAAGATCTTTTTTTTACAAATAAGGGGGCTGTGTGGACTGGTGAAAGCCACGGGTAGCCAATGAAGCGGATTTCTTATGCTGGTGTTGTCAATGGCATTCAAGTTGGCTATGTTCCCCTTATTATCTCTTTGGGAAAGATACAAGCACCAACCTGAAGTTGGTAAGGTATGCAAGAACACTATGGTTTTTTTCTGTAGAAAAGTAACTTACTATCCTCTAGATGACTAGCATTGCAGATTGATGTGGGTGAAGTATGGTTTGTAAATGCTATTATGAATAACAATGGTTACTTCTTTTACGTTGGCAAACCAAAATGGGAAGGTGGATGTTCAAGCAAGCGGACCATGGATGATAAACGACCATCCAGTTTTTTTTTAAACACTGGACACTGATAGAATAATATCACAGATTAACCAAGCAACCAAGATATAAATGGAATAGAACAGAATCTTGAATCTGTGAGAAGTGAGATTATATTGATAGATCAGCAAGAAAAAAAAAGAAAGACACATCAGATGAAGATCCCAGTCAAACTAGGAATCTTCTCAACCTCTCTGGTCTCTGTCTCTCTCTCTCTTCTATCAACAAACCAACAAAAATAACCCCTCTGTGTACCTATTTCTCTTCTCTTGCTCCTCTTTTTATTTCTTTGAGTTTGTTCTAAAAAAAGAAGAAACAAAGGAAAGATCACCATATACAGATAAAGCTCAAATGAAACATTTGTCCTTTAAATGTACATTTCCCAAATATGTGTGATTGAAACTTAAAAATGAGGACTATGGCTTCCACGGCAAAATATGAAATGACATTATGAAATGAAAAATGAGTAATGGAGCTTGAAGTATAATTGGCAGTCGTATCCTAGCTGCGTTGGTGTACCATGGCTGGAAAAAAAAAAAAAAAAGAGGAAATGCCAGAAGAATACGTAATAAAGGAAGCCACTCAGTTGATTAGGTTGCTAGGTTAATCCATGATGAGGTTCGGTTGAAACTGTTTAGCCTTAAGTTGAAGCCTACAAGAGAGACAGCTTGAGCTTTGGAGCTTTGAAAACTTGAAGCAATCTGACACTTGCCTTGATGAAGTTTTCATCTCTATTTTTGTGTTGCCTTGTGTAGCAACCATCATTTCTAGGGACTCCGTTGGGAATTTTTCATTGATTTGCTCGTTCCTAGTTGCCTCCAAAGCTGGGTCTTCCAAGCGGGAAAGATGATCCGCAGCGCTGTTTTCTGCTCCTCTTTTGTCTTTTATTTCAATGTCGAATTCTTTGAGGAGTAGAATCCACCTAATTAAACACGGTTTAGCATCCTGTTTCTTAAAGAGATATCGAATGGTTGCATGGTCTATATAAACTATCGTTTTAGAAAGAACAAGATAAGAACGGAATTTATCAAAAGCAAATACCACAGCTGGTAATTTTTTTTCTGTTGTTGTGTAATTTTCTTGTGCATCATTAAATGTTTTACTAGCGTAATAAATTGGGTGAAAATGCTTATCTTTTCGTTGTCCCAAGACAACTCCAACTGCAAAGTCACTTGCATCACACATGATTTCGAAGGGTAATTTCCAATCAGGCGCTATCATGATAGGTGCATTGACTAGGATTTCTTTTAGTGTTAGAAATGCTTGGTTGCAATCCTTGTCAAAGATGAAAGGGGCATCTTTTTCAAATAATTTTGTTAGGGGTCTTGAGATTTTTGAAAAATCTTTGATAAATCGTCTATAAAATCAGGCATGCCCAAGGAAACTTCTGATAGCTCTAATGGAGGATGGGGGTGGTAATCGAGAAATAGTGTCTATTTTTGCTCGATCAACCTCCATTCCGTCGCTTGAGATTTTGTGACCGAGTACTATTCCCTCAGTTACCATGAAATGGCATTTTTCCCAGTTAAGGGCGAGGTTAGTTTCCTCACATCGGGATAGCATTCGTTCAAGGTTATCGAGGCATTGGTCATATGAATCTTCAAAGATAGAAAAGTCGTCCATGAAGACTTCCATTGTTTTTTCTATCATGTCATGGAAGATGGCCACCATGCAACGTTGAAAGGTTGTGGGGGCATTACATAGACCAAAAGGCATGCGTCGATAAGCAAAAGTTCCGTAGGGACACGTGAATGTTGTCTTTTCTTGGTCTTCGGGTGCTATCGGTATTTGAAAGTATCCTGAAAAACCATCTAAGAAACAATAAAATTTGTGACCGGATAATCTTTCTAACATTTGATCAATAAATGGTAAAGGAAAGTGATCTTTCCTTGTTGCCTCATTTAATCGACGATAATCTATACATACTCTCCATCCTGTGACTGTTCTTTTTGGTATTAATTCGTTTTTCTCGTTAGTTACTACCGTCATACCTCCTTTCTTAGGAACTACTTGGACTGGACTTACCCAAGGACTATCGGAGATTGGGTAAATGAGTCCGGCGTCAAGTAATTTGATGACTTCATTTTTAACCACTTCTTGGACGTTTGGGTTTACTCTACGTTGTGGTTGTATTACTGATTTATAGTCATCATTCATTAAAATTTTGTGCGTTCACATGGAAGGACTTGTTCCTTTAATATCTACAAGCTTCCAAGCAATCGCGTTTTTGTGTTTTTTCAAAAGTGTGATTAATTTTTCTTTTTCTAAACTAGTTAATTTTGATGAAATAATTACAGGTAATTTACCATCTTTGTCGAGAAAAGCATATTCCAAACCTTTTGGAAGTTTTTTGAGCTTAAGAGGTGGGTCTTTAGGAGACTCCTTATTTGGTTGCTCATTTTGATCAAGAACCAAAAAGGTTTGTTCTATGGCGACCTCTTCTTCAACAAAGTGGTCGATTTCTTCTCTTGTATCGGGTGGCTCATCTTCATCTTCAATTAGGGGGTCATTATTGCCGAATGGATATTTCATTGAACGCTCGAGATCAACACTTTTTTTGAATGCCCCTAATTGAATGGGTAGATTGTTATACTTCCGATTTTTCAAAGCTTTGTGGGTCCTTACAAAAGGTTGTCCCAACATTAGTGGAGCGTCATCAAGGATGACGAAGTCGGTTGGGATTACCATTTGATTGGTTTGGACCAATACATCTTCAACTATCCCTATTGATTTTACGGTTTTCCGATTAGATAGAAAAATGGGTATTTGAAGTGGAGAAAAATCACTAATACTTAATTTTTCGAAAATGTAGTTTGGCATTATATTAACACAAAGATCTTTATCAATTGTAATATTACTAATAAAGGAATTTTGAAAGAAACATGGAACCGGTGTGATGTTAATTTCAAATGGATCTTCTTTTATTAGCGTAGTTTGATCATTTGTTAACTTAATGCTTACCGTTTCGTCAATTTTAGTGTTAGTGTTTAACTCTTTTAAAAACTTAGCATGAGTGGGTACTAGACAATGATTTTCGAAAGAATGTGACAAGAGATTAATTTCTTTAAAATTATACTCTTCTTGGATTTTAACGTTGTCGGACTCACCCTTTTCGTTGTTTAACTCATGCGTTGGCTTTTTACTTACTTGTCTTCCATTTTTACCTTTTCAACTATCTCTTCTTTATTACAAGTTAATTCTTCCCTTGGGCGGGATTCATTTTCCCTTGCGCGGGCTTCTTTTATGTAGCGCTCGATAGTTTTAAGGTGTTCTATTATCTTATCGGCTATGGGTGTGATAGAATAAGGATCTTCAAAGCTTGAATTTGGAAGTTCGATCCCTGGTTCCTCATGGTACTCATATGAGGTAGATGGTTCACACCATTGTTCCTCATTGTAAGTATATGATGGATAAGGGTCGTAACTTTGTTCTTCATAATACTCATATGAGGTGGGTTGTTCACGCCATGGTTCCTCATAGTAAGTATATGAAGGTTGAGTCTCATATCTTGGTTCCTCAAAGTATGAGTATGAAGGTTCATACCTTGGTTCATCAAAATATGACTATTAGGGAGAGGGTTCATACCTTGGGTCTTCATAGGATGTATATGAAGTGGATGGCTCGTACCTGGGCTCCTCATAGCAGTTGTATGAAGGGGATGGTTCAAAGAGGTCACAATATTGTACCGAATGAGGGTTACCATAAATGGTGCAATAGTCTTCTCTATAATCATCCTCCTCATAGTGGTAGTTGTAATCTCCTGAGTATTGATCCATAAGAATCACTCAGCAGACCACAACAGAGTCTCGGGACCAGAAAACAAAAATGAAAACAGAAACAGAGGGTGGACACGGCCCCGTGTTCAATGAGCACGGCCCCGTGTTCAGGTTCTGTATCTGGGCATTTTAATAAAAGTGACTGGTTTTGTGCAGCACGGGGGCGTGTTCAGTGAGCACGACCCCGTGTTTAGACTCTGTATCTGGTAGTTTTTAAAAAAAATATGCAGCACAGCCCCGTGTTCAGTCTACTGTAAATGCAAAACCTAAGTAGAATGCAGAAAATGTGCGCGCGATTAAAAAGGTTTTGAAAAACTGATTAGGCCGTCGATTTTAAGCTTTCTTAAAATCCTTGTGTCCCCGGCAACGGCGCCAAAAACTTGATGCGTGTGTAGCGTGATATGTTTTTTAGTATATTTTAAGCCCTTTTTAACACTTTAGTCAAGTTTTAAATTTATAAAACACGATATTCTACTAACGCTAAACACACATATGGGCAAGTGCACCCATCGTGAGCGTAGTATAGCGTTGGTAAGATACCGAGGTCGTCCAAGGACACAAGAGCTTTTAATACCGGTTTATCCTCAACGTCTAATCAAATAAAAATTTTAAGAAAAAGTTTTTTTTTTTTAACATGAAAATAAGAACTAAAAATGCTGAAAATAAAATAAAAATAAAAACAGAGAGACATGAAGAATCACTTGGATCCGACTCACCTTTAGTGTAACATTTGATGATTTCCGCACTTTTGCACTTTTTAAGAGATTATCTTAGTTATAGTAGTAGGCCCCTCTTTTGAAGGTGACATTACCCTCAACCCAGTAGTTTGAGTCAGCAAGGATACAATCCTAAAGGGTTGGAATATTGAAAGATAATTAATTAAGTTATTAATGCGTAATGTGGTAGACCCCTCTTTTGAAGGCGACGTTACCCTCGGCTAAGTGGTTTGAGTCAGCAGGGATACAATCCCAAGTAGCCGGGTTAATGTATTAATAGTAGTTTACATATGAGGGGATCAAGCCATTCGCACCCCCGCCATCCAATACCAATGGGTATTGAAGGAGGTCCTAGTAAGCATGACCCAGGTCCTTGCAGGATCTATACACTGAACAAGGCAAGAACCTTACCAAACCATTCCCTTAACCCCCGACCAGGTAGCCAACATATCTCTATATAGACCGTAGAGATATGAATGGTGCAAATCTTTTATTTTATATAGACAGTAAAATAACGCCAAGACACCACGGACAAATGATAAGGAAGTTTCACCTTCAACATAAGAAACTAGTTATTAAAGTCATTAATACAAAACCAAATAAAAAGTGCGAAAAGATTAAAAATCAAAAGTATTACACTAAATGCTTGTCTTCACCAAGTGATGTAAGAGACTTAGGCAAACATGGCCTTTGATTGTCAAGAACTCTTACTATCAATCTTGGATCCCGAGATTACTACACACACTCTAAGATGGATGATGGATAATGGTGGTGGATGTGGGTTGTAGTGGTGGTGGAGTGTGGGTGAAGTGGGAGAGAGGTGGTTTGTCAAGGGATGCCTTTGAAGTGAACCAAGCACCCCTATTTATAGCCTGCACAGACGCCCGGACACGGCCCCGTGTCCATCCTTATTCTCTTTCTTCATTAATTGCAATTTGTCTGCATTAGCTCCACACGCCCCGTGTCCGCTGGGCACGGCCCCGTGTGCAGAAACGTATCTGTACTATCAAGATTTGCTTGGATTCTGCGAATCTTAGCGTTGACCATGCCCCCGTGTCGAGCTGGGCACGCCCCCGTGTCGGGAATAGAAGCTTCTATAGCTTTGTCCTTTCTGCAGACATCTGGCCACGCCCCCATGTCCGCTGGGCACGGGGCCGTGGTCAGCCTTCTGTTTTCTTGTTTTTGCTTGGGAAGATGCTGTCGAGGGGTCGGGCATGCCACGTTTGTTCCTTTTCTTGTAATTATGTTAGATTTTGCTGCATATTTGTTCCTTTTGTTCATTTATGCTTATTTAATCCTGAAAATACAAAAGGAGGACAAAAACACACTTTTTCCAACATTAGTACTAAAAAAGGGTTAGTTTTATGCCTTATTTGATGTATTTTATATGTTGCATTTTACACACATCACCACCCTTCTAACCCCCTTCCAAGTAGTTAACGCTCTTTATATAGACCGTAAAGACACGAATATGTGAATCAACAACATATGAAGAATGGTTAAATAAATTTGCCTTCAATATAAAAAACTAGTTATTAAAGTCATTAATACATACCCAAATAAAAAGGATCCAAAGGTTGGAAATCACAAAGTAATACATAAAAGATTTGTCTTCACCAAGTGATGTAAGAGTTTAGCCAAGCATATGTTTGAAAACATATGTTGGAAACTAACCTCTGATCTAATATACTAAACATCTGTTATAAAGCAAAATACTGTTACATTGATGAAATCGTTGATCTTCAAACCGCTGTTGCTTTATATCAAACATTTGTTTTGCCTGAACAGATGCTTGGTCTTCTTCAACAGATCTTTGTTTCAACAACACTTTGGTCTTGATCAGTGTTTTGTTCTTCTTCAACAGTGGTTTCCAAGGCTTGAATAGATGTTAGCATGTCTTCAACAAATGTTCTGATTAGTGTTCAAAATTCAGTATCTTTGGGAAGAGTCTGGTTCAATATGTTGTTTATTTCTTGATCCTTTGGTCATGTTTTGGGTTTTGAATATCATTTGTAGGTCCAACGGTTAGCGTCATTTATGGCTGCTTACGAGAAATTAGCATTCGGTAAATTGGTTGAAAGTTTAAGTCTTGATGAAGACTTTGACCAAATTGATCAAGATGAAATGGAAGAGGAAAGAAGTTTTTGTAGAAAACTAGAAAGAATTTAATTTGTGGTACAACAAAGACAAGAATAAGAATAGACAAATTAAAAGTTAAATGTTACAATTGTGGCATTTACGAACATTTTGCTAGAGATTGTAAGAGGCCAAAGATGGAAAGACAACCGAACAGAGATGATGTAGTTCCACAAGGAAATCAAGCTACCACTGCAAATACTACAATTGTAAATACTACTACAACTACTCCAACTGCAAGTAATGCTTTAGTAGTTCAACCGATTCAAGTTGTGTCAAAACCTTTTGATTGGGGTATTGCATTGGAAGAGTCGACAACAACAATTGTTACTCAAGCTTTCATGACAGAGATTATCCAATATGAAGATTTGGGAGATAGTTTTAAAGCCGAAAGCATTGAAGAATTGACAGTTGTAGCAGAAGTTTTGAAGGAAAAGCTTGATTTGGAAAAGAAAGATTCTAATGAAGTGTTTGAGGATAAGCAAGAAGAAAGGATTAAGAATAAAATTGATGTTGTGCTGAAGAAGGCTGAAGAAGTAGAAGTCATTAAGGATTCTAAAAGGTTTGAATTCAAGATATCAAACGAATAGATTCAACGATTTACCGATGAGGAAATGAAAAGGCAAAGAGATCTTAGTGGAATTCAACAACAAGAATTTATGGTAGATATCGAGGTAAACGCTAAACCAGTAGATAAAAGATGTCAAAGATGTGTTGAATTTTTAACTAAATTGATAGTTATGGAGTATGCTCTCCATAACAGTAATTTGATTACTAATATGGAAAAGCTTTGAGAAGCATATACTGCTTTGTCTGTTTCAGACAAAGAATTTAGGATCAAGATTATGGCATTGTAGAAAGCAATTTATGAGTTTGATAGGAAATTAGCACAATCAAGAATTAAAAACAATAATTTAAAAGCTGAATTAGAAAAATCTCAAAAAGTAGTGTTAGAGAAAACTCACATTTTGCTTGAGAAACAAAACCTAATTTGGGATTTACAAAGACAAATTGATGATTTTTAGAATTCAACACTTGTTTTAGATCATTGTATTAATAGCCAAAGACTAAACACTGAGAAGAAGCAATGGACGGTATCTGTTACCAAAGGGTACCACCATCGTTCAATGATGATTATGTGCCAATGACATTTGTTGATACGGAAATTACAACTTTTGTTCCAAAAGCACCATTAACTGTGGATCCGGTGAATTTGTCAGAATCTGAATCTGAAGCTGAATCGGATTTAGAACATTCGAAGAAAAGTGATGATAGTTCATCAAGTGAGATAAAATTGAACAGTCTTGAAAACTTAACTAGTGAAAAGATTATCGAAATTTTAAATCGTGTTCAAGATAATTTGTGTGATAAGAAACTGAGAAGAAACAAAACAGTTTTCCAAAGACACATCAAAGGAAAAGGATAAAAAAGTTTCAAAATTAGATTCAACAGTGGATTTTGTTAAAGGAAGTGATTTAAATTAATAAGTTGATAAAATTGAAAATCAATCAAATGTTAAATTTGTGAAAGAAATTTTGAAAAAATCGAAACATATCATCACAAACTTCAACTTATTCGAATAGTCATGAGACACGGTCAACAGAAGCTCAGAATATTGAAAAGGATGATAAGAGAAAATGTAATAAGTGTCGGGAAAAAGGACATTTAGTTGTAATTTTTTTTAAAGTTGAAAGGCAAAGAGCTTGATAATTTTTCACATGCAAAACCTTTTGTTGAAAAACCGAAAGAATAAGTCAAACAAAAAGTGCAAAAGTATGTTCCAAAACAAAATGTTGTTAAACCAGAGGTTGTCACACAAGAGTAAAACAAGTAAAACAAAATGTTCAAAATCAAAGAAATAAGAATCAACAAGAGCCCTTTGATATTTGTGGTAGTGAATCAGACAGTTCTGCAGCAAAACCTTATGTTCGTAAAAAAACATCGTTTCGATGACAAAATCATGAGAATGTCTGTTTAAATGACAATGTGAATTTATCTGGAGGATCTTACCACATTAATGTGAGGCCTCATGAACAAAATCGATATGTTGATAACCGAAATGCGTCACCTCCTAGATTTCAAAATCAAAGATCGAATTTTGGTAATCAACAAAGCACTTTTTCGAGAGAAAATGAATTTACAAGGTTTGAGAGAAATTTTGGACTACAACAACATAGTGGTCAAAGTTCTAGAAATTAAAAGTTTGGAAATAGTGGTTTTGGAAATTCAATTTTCAATAACTGGTCTTCTACACCGTATAATCCTCGATTTACGGGAAATCATTGTAACTATTCTAGAAATGGAAGTGTACGAAATGATAGTGGAAATGGTTACGTGAAAGAATTTTCATTTGTTGATATAAAAGGACAACCTAAGATCATCATGGCTTGGGTCCCTATCTCTAACCAATTTCCTATTGGTAGGTGCAGGAACAGCTAAAGAGGGCTGTCACACCCTGATTTTCCACGTGTCACCGGTGGGCCCGGTGGGGAGTATCGTGACGTCATGGTTGGCAACATAATAGTCAAACAACACAATATTATTAAGCACAGCGGAAGCAATTGAAAATATAATACAACCGAATTTATTATTGTAATATCAACTGTCACAATATCCGGAAGTTTATCCACAGAAGGATCGAACATAAAATGGAAACAATAGTTCAACAGACTTTTAGGCATCTTAAGCTTGCGAGACTTCTATTGATGCTAAGGAGACATATCCAGCCAATTTCGTATAGTACCTGCATTTAGCCTTTTTGGAAAATACGTCAGTTTACACTGGTAAATACATTCAACTGACTCATTTTGGAAAAAGAGTTTATAAATTGTTTTGAATGCACGTGGCACAAAATATCTTGACACATTGATTAAAATGCACAGAGGCAAAATTAATCTTTTTAACTTGGGAGAATTATTTAATATTATAATCTTGTGAACGATTTACATGTTACTTATGCGTTCAGTAGCCCGGAACGTATCCGGGTTAAAGATCAATAGACACACCACAATTCTAGAGTTATACACCGACAGGTGTACGCCTACACCCCGTGCTCAGGTCGTGGCCATCTCGTAAGATAATGCCGAGGATATCCGGGACATGGTCATTAACCCCCCAAAGGCTGTAAAGTAAACAAGACTGTTTAAACGAGCCGATCAAATTATTCAACTACCCACTAAGCGTGGAGATTTGATGCCCGATCAAGCGGTACGCTATGTACCGTAACCCAAGCCCGTATAGGGAAAATAAGTTAAAAGTATTTACCTGAGCTAAATATAAATTCAATCCCAGCCGTATATCAATCAGCAAGTACAGATAGCTTTTACTGGGCTCCTAATCTGGAACGAAGGTTTTTAACAACCTATTAGAATCCTAACGGGTCTTTAATTAAGCTTAAGCTTAGACCGGCTAGTTTCAAAGATACGGTTCGTACGCACGATTAAGCGAAGACCGGATAGAATGTGATTCTGACCCGACAAGTTTGAAGACTTGTTTAATATGGGTTTACTATTCACATTCTGGATTTTGAGATAAAACCGATAAGGTTTGACCCGTTTCGGCTAATTTATGTAAACTAGTTACATAAACCGAACCGAACGCGCATGAAGCGTAACGGGTATCCGTAAGAGTCATTTACAGGTTTCCTTAGTTAATATGCCTTAAATATGTTGTGGTATCAGTAGGATACCTTCCATTATGCCCAAACGAGTTTAATCTCAATTTAAGCCCCGTAGGGGTATTTTGGTCATTTACCTAAGGCATATATACTACCTATCATACAACTACTCGAACGATGTGACCATAAGGTCACTTGATGTGTTTGGTCGGATCCTAATGATCGACCAAACGGGTCGGGTTCGAAAGTATAAGCGATTGTTTAGATCGCTTACCTTTACGACCCTATACAAGCACTAAACTAAAGTGACGAGCTAAGCATGTTGAAACATGCTTAACTAAGTTAGAAAAACAAGTTTGGTATCAAAACAAACGGATTTTGATACCCATAAGTAGTTTGGTTACAAAATACGCAAGAATACGTATTCTGGCCGAAACTACGGCTCGTCACTGAGCCTAGATAACGTGGAAATCAGTAGGTATAGTCACTAGGGACTATAACCATCGTGATCACGCTCACGTTATGAAGTTCAAACGAACTTCGCATCGACCTTAAACTGGTCAATGCAGAAAGTCAAACAAAGTTTGACTTTCAGACCCGTAAAGCAATAAAAGAACGAAAGAATACTTACGAAGGGTCCCCGAAAGCTAATCTCGATCAAAATAGCTCAGGTATGAAACAATGGTTCCAACTTAGAGCCTTTTTGATCAGATTTGTGGGTTTTAACAATGAAATGCATGGGGTATTTATAGTTTTCGGTCCACCGTTAGGATCGTTTCTTGCAGAAGAGGGCACGATCAAGGCCGTACACTTGTCGGGAAGTTGTGGTGCCTAAATTGCCACTAACCATAAGGTATCAACACTTAGCAAGGGATTAGGAAGTGGTTAACAGCTGAAAACAGGCTGTTACATACTCTGCATCTGGTCTGTCATAGGCTAGCGCACCGCTACGCTAAAAGTGTAGCGCACCGCTAGGCTTAAGTTTGGCAGATTTTCACTTTTGGTCCCTGTCATGCATTCAGCCCATTTTCGACACGTTTAAGGCCCGTTAACCCTATTTCAAAGCTCTAAAATGAAGTTAAAGTATAGGGAACTTAAAATGTGTTCAAAAATATCTCGGATGTCGGTTCGTTTGGCCGTACGAACGCGATGTTCGCTTAATTACGACGGAATGCGCATAAGCGCGAAAAACGAACCAAATGACGCGACGAATGGATTTTTCTTAAGGCGAACACTAAAATATAATGTAGTCATGCTTACATAAATTTTTGGATGTCCAGATGTATTCAGAACGTAGGTTATGCGCGAAAATGCAAACTTATGCACTTTTTGACGCTTTTAGTCCCTGATCCTTCTATACTTGATCTTAACATGCTTTCTTGCACTTCGAGCCCTCTAACTTGACTTTTATGGGCCTTAAGACATAACCATACTTTGTTAAGTCCTTGGGTAACTTTATGGTTGCCCGAAAAATCTTAATTTCCAATGTTTACGCTTTTAACCCCTCTCACACGAATTTGATCATAACTTTCTCATACGATAACGAAACTTTATGAAATTTTAATCATGCATTCTAGTGAGCATAATTTACATTTACAAAGCTTCGGGTTTGTCAAAGGTCACTCAGAGGTATATCTTTAACATGTTGACACATTTAACCCCTGTAGTTTGTAATCTCTCACTTTTAGCTTCGTATGATCCATGATTCATTCGTTTGAAGGTATGAACATTGTGTAGGGTTAATGTTCATTATATTTATTCACAGTTGACACTTAGAATCCGTATAAACACATACTTTCCATGTTTGTCAACTTTAGTCCTTTTATAACATTCTTTCACACGTTCAAACTTTATGACACGTGTCAACACATTATAGGACGTGAATTTTCGAGGTGTTACATCCTCACCCCCTTAAAATAAATCTCGACCCGAGATTTACTGAAATAAGCAAGGGTACTTTTCTTTCATCGTGGATTCAACCTCCCACGTGACTTCGGGACCTCTACGGGCATCCTATTTGACCTTTACAATAGGTACATGCTTCCTTCGAAGCTTCTTAACCCGTCGATCCTCAATCGACAAAGGTTGCTCTTATTATCATAGTCCTGCATATCATTATGTGATAGCGCTTTTCGACTTATTTGTGACACGTCGCTAAATCATTAGTGTGGGTCACATTGCGCGTTCCACCAAGTCCTTAATTAGGTCTTAGCTCGTAAGCTATTTAATCTTGATACATTCGAATCCTTCGAATGATTCTATATACTCAGAGCTTAACTAGCCCGATAATTTAACAAATTTAGCACACCCTTCCAGGGTGATATCCCTTGTTGAACCCTATTTCTTAACAAGAATTTAGGAAGTTTGCTATTTTCATGAATTCCCGATTTCCTGCCGCATACTGGCAACTTACAATCGAGTACGGATTTATATGATCTTATTTGTTGTTTCCTGGGCAACGTTCAGATCCTTATAATTGGACTTACCAATCTATTGTCCTAACAATAAACGTTTAACATGCCATTTATACCAGGTCTCCAAGGAGCCACCTTGATACTTATATAGCAGTTATTATAGCAAAGCTTATCTTAAGGTGAGATGGTTATTCCAACCATTGCTTACAATTAATCTTAAGAAATAGCTAATCTTTACAGTTAGTCGAGCAAATCGACGATCCTGGGTAGTTGATGGCAATTTCTTAATCGTCGCCTAATTAGGGTTGCGGTGAACAATGCCTTAGCAAAATGAACCGTCTTTCAAAATTTCCTATACCGAATTCTCAGGATATTGAGTTAGGCTATGAATCTCCTATCTTAAAATTTACTTAATCAGGTTTTCGGTTATTCCATAATCAACATGGAGTTCTTACAACACTCTAACCCAAAGTGGGATGTAAATCTTAACTCCACCTGCCTCTAGGGAGGTAAACAGGGTAAACTTAGGAGAAGATAATCTAAGTACAAGGAGGTTGCAGAGATTTCCATATCTCAAGCTCCAGTTCACTCATCGCTGCTTGTGTCGAATAAGTGACACATTTATGTTACTAGTCCATGAATTCCTAAATCGGGAATATTTACTTGGACAATTATATTATGGATATCTTCTTTGAATACTATTAGTTGACTTTAGTACCATATGATCATTGGGATATCTTTGTGGTTCCATGCATTAAACCTCCATACTGATCAGGCATGGAAGCAATCTATGGAACTTATTAAGATACATCAATTTTCATACGGCGGTTCTGTCATACTATTTGGTATTCGTAATCAATAGAGATTAAATAGATATCAACTATATATGCTGACGCATTTCCTCTTAGAAAGAGGATATTTCGAAAATCATTCGACCGAAGGTTTCCGATAGGAACAAGAGAAATGATTCTTTCGCTTTCGTCTGTAACTTTTTCCCTTTTTCACGAAACGGATACTAGGTTTTTCTAATAAGGTCCTTTCTAGTGTTTAGTCAACTTAAGCAAGTCAAGAGTAACTAAAACATAGAGGTAAAACTCTTGGATTCTAGAGCTTAGTCACCACAATGAGGATAAGTAGGTAACTTATAGAAGAAATAAGGAAGTTATTGTACATGAGCTTATATCTAATTCAAAATGGGAATTTCACAAACTAGGCACCTAGCTCGGTTGGCTAGGCGCGCGAAAGGGTGTAGCCTAGACCCAGGTTCGATTCCGGGGACGGCCGCACCATTTTGTTTTTCTCTGGGAGCCTGATGCGGGCCGCGTAAAGTATCTCCTAGGGCTCACGCGGGCCGCCTGGGTCTTCTGATCAGAACAAACTAAAAATGACAGTCTCTGAGGTATTAACAGTCAAATTTTACTTGGCCTAGGTCACCAAAGACCATTTATGGCATTTAAGGGTTGGACCTAGTCCATCACCTTTTTGACAGGGGATCAAAAGTCACATCTGTCTTTATTATACTGATGAATTTAGTTAGCTTGAAAGTTTGTCATAAGGGTATCAGAAAGAGTGATTTCTAATGGATATTAAATATCAATATAGGATTTGTTGGAGCACTTTCTAAAGTATCATCGGTCAATTTCTACCTCACATTAAATGACCGGAGTCTTAATCAGGCGGAGACAACAGTTCTTAATATTTATCATTCATTATAGAATCACATGTGCCAGTTTCAAATAAAATTCATGCATAAACTGTTTGATATGAAAAGGTATCTGCTATATAGTTATCATTCAGCATCATCTCCTTGGCGTTCATATGCAAGACTCATGCGTTTGCTTTCTTGGCCTCTTCAGTCTTCTTTGCGTACTTAGGGCAGTTGGTCTTTATGTGCCCTTTTTCATTGCAATTGTAGCAGGTTGCGTCTCCCATTCTCTTACAATCCATTGTCTTATGCTCCTTGGATTTGCAGATTCCACAGGGTAGAGGCTGAGATTCGTATCGGCATTTCCCGAGGTGATATTTCCTACAGGTTTTGCATTTGGTCTTTACACCAGTCTGCTGTCCGTCCTTCAAATCCTTCCCAGACTTAGTTGCTCCTTCCTTGGCAGCATTAGGGCAATTAGTACTGATGTGGCCCTTTTCGCCGCAGCTGAAACAGTTAGCATTCTTTATATCCCTACATTCGTGGGACTGGTGGCCAGCTCTTTTACAGATGCCACATTGCTTTATCTTTTGATTTGATCGACACTGTCCCCAGTGTCTTCTTTTGCAGGTTTTACATTCGGGTTTTGCCTCCTTTGGTTTGGACTGGTTATAGCTTGAACCGGTCTTACTCTTTTTGTAACCTTTATTTGGGGTATCATCGCACATTCGCTTATAATCCTTCAACACACGATCCACAGCGTTGCTTACGGCTGTATTTATCATAGCCTGCAACTCGGTGCTTATTAAGTTCAGTCTTGTATCATCATTCTGATTAACTGGATGATGGCGAGCTTTAGAGGAGTCAGCCATGGTGAAGCTTTGGAGGCTACTATCCAAATAGAAACAATTTGTTTAATCATATAGCGAATTGTCGAATTTGATGAATAAATAGTCATGGCGCAATTAAACCATATAGGCCAATAGATAGAATTTAATTTATTTGATTATGTTTTGCCTAAGTTTAAATAAACCATCTTTGGCATTTAAGCGGAATATAATCCTTCATATTTATTAGACAGGGGACATAAGTCACGACTGCCAATGTCATACTGACATCTTTTATATATAGCACAAGGGCTTGTTCCAAAGGACTTATGATGGCTCAGAGGCCTTGTCACTAGGGAAATTGTAAAACATAACCAATGATTCCTTTGGATCGGAAAATTTCATAGTTCATTGTCCTGACAAGAAGTTATGAAATAAAAACTATCTTTTCATGTATACACCTTTGCCCGTAGGTATACACCTCAAATGGATGTTTTAATGCGTACATCATGTTCGACGTTTACAAGCCATGATTCCTATTGATCACTTACTAAATAAGGGATTTGGAAAATTCCTATTATAAGGATGACAAGTGTGATTTTATCGCATCACTGTTGTCGGGAGTGTTAACACATTTTTCAGATATTAACAAAGATTTGAATCTCTTTTTACACAGGTTTTACCATCTTAGCTAGGTCTTCAACGACATTCAAACTAGGTCAAACCTTTTTAAGATTCTCTTTTTAATATTTATACTTGCAGGAAAGGAAGGATATTTGTTTTATTTAGGATTTTTATCATAAATCCTAATTTACAATTTAATAATAGCACAAATGGCCTAGTCGCGTAGACAAGTTTAATTTATAAGCCATGATTTCAGAGAATCGAGGCATTATAATTTATCCTAGTTATAAAACATTACGGATATTAAGGTGGCACAAAGGCCTAGTCACATGGACACCTTTAAATTATAAGCTATGATTTCAGAGAATCAGGGCATGAAGGTTTTCTGGCACAATAGGCCTAGTCACAAGGACAATTATAAATCATATGCTAGGATTTCAGAGAATCAAAGCATTTGAGGGTTGAACCTAGTTCATTACCTTTATCTGACAGGGAGTCATCGCTACCACTGTCTTTGGCTCATATGGAAATGAGCAGGGCCCGTAGGCGCTATATTACCACGTATGGTCAATATATGATCATCTTAATTGACGACCTTAACCCAGGATTCAGAGATCATTAAACTGGGTTAGGAATCTTCTAAAGAATTCCTTAAATAACATATGTGATTTCCAATGAATCACTTCTGCCAGGAGTGTTAACATATTTTCAGATGTTAACAGGGAATTGGAATCTTTTTAACAGGTCTTACCATCTTGGCCAGGTCTTTATAAGGACACTCGGGCTAGGTTTCACTCTTAAGATTCTTTTTAATATTTAACGCGGAGCAATCCTAAATTGAGGTGTTAAATATGGATCTGAATCTAATTATGGAACTACCATCTTGGCCGGCCTTAATATGACCCGAAGCTAGGTCTTGCCCTTTTAGATTTTGCCATTTTATAATAATGGTAGATCTTGCAAAGGAATATTTGAAAGAAAATTTAAAGTTAATTATCCCTCTATATAAAAATACAGATGTGCCCTAGACGGGACTTGAAAGGAATAATGTCGTCTTCGAAGGAACTGAAAGGTAATTATGTCCTTAGAAGGACTATTAAGGAAACGATCTTAAGCAAAAGGAGTTTCTTCTTCACTTTTATTTCTGAATGCTTTCTCCTTGGTTGCATGTTTCGTCCTAGCCGTTGTACGAAGGTCTGCAAATTAAGGCTCCGGGTGTGGAGAATTCCTATTACGGCTTCTTCGCTTGGCGACTTATCCAATATATAAAAAAAAATTTTGGAAGCAGAATTTTTCAGATTAGGATTGAGAATGATCCTATGTTAAGTCTAGACTCAGCAAGTCAAAGGAATGTGCAATTGTGTCATTGAGATTAAACACCTAAGGCTAGTGTTTAATTCACTCAATGTTGGCTCTGATACCAACCTGTCACACCCTGATTTTCCACGTGTCACCGGTGGGCCCGGTGGTGAGTATCGTGACGTCATGGTTGGCAACATAATAGTCAAACAACACAATATTATTAAGCACAGCGGAAGCAATTGAAAATATAATACAACCGAATTTATTATTGTAATATCAACTGTCACAATATCCGGAAGTTTATCCACAGAAGGATCGAACATAAAATGGAAACAATAGTTCAACAGACTTTTAGGCATCTTAAGCTTGCGAGACTTCTATTGATGCTAAGGAGACATATCCAGCCAATTTCGTATAGTACCTGCATTTAGCCTTTTTGGAAAATACGTCAGTTTACACTGGTAAATACATTCAACTGACTCATTTTGGAAAAAGAGTTTATAAATTGTTTTGAATGCACGTGGCACAAAATATCTTGACACATTGATTAAAATGCACAGAGGCAAAATTAATCTTTTTAACTTGGGAGAATTATTTAATATTATAATCTTGTGAACGATTTACATGTTACTTATGCGTTCAGTAGCCCGGAACGTATCCGGGTTAAAGATCAATAGACACACCACAATTCTAGAGTTATACACCGACAGGTGTACGCCTACACCCCGTGCTCAGGTCGTGGCCATCTCGTAAGATAATGCCGAGGATATCCGGGACATGGTCATTAACCCCCCAAAGGCTGTAAAGTAAACAAGACTGTTTAAACGAGCCGATCAAATTATTCAACTACCCACTAAGCGTGGAGATTTGATGCCCGATCAAGCGGTACGCTATGTACCGTAACCCAAACCCGTATAGGGAAAATAAGTTAAAAGTATTTACCTGAGCTAAATATAAATTCAATCCCAGCCGTATATCAATCAGCAAGTACAGATAGCTTTTACTGGGCTCCTAATCTGGAACGAAGGTTTTTAACAACCTATTAGAATCCTAACGGGTCTTTAATTAAGCTTAAGCTTAGACCGGCTAGTTTCAAAGATACGGTTCGTACGCACGATTAAGCGAAGACCGGATAGAATGTGATTCTGACCCGACAAGTTTGAAGACTTGTTTAATATGGGTTTACTATTCACATTCTGGATTTTGAGATAAAACCGATAAGGTTTGACCCGTTTCGGCTAATTTATGTAAACTAGTTACATAAACCGAACCGAACGCGCATGAAGCGTAACGGGTATCCGTAAGAGTCATTTACAGGTTTCCTTAGTTAATATGCCTTAAATATGTTGTGGTATCAGTAGGATACCTTCCATTATGCCCAAACGAGTTTAATCTCAATTTAAGCCCCGTAGGGGTATTTTGGTCATTTACCTAAGGCATATATACTACCTGTCATACAACTACTCGAACGATGTGACCATAAGGTCACTTGATGTGTTTGGTCGGATCCTAATGATCGACCAAACGGGTCGGGTTCGAAAGTATAAGCGATTGTTTAGATCGCTTACCTTTACGACCCTATACAAGCACTAAACTAAAGTGACGAGCTAAGCATGTTGAAACATGCTTAACTAAGTTAGAAAAACAAGTTTGGTATCAAAACAAACGGATTTTGATACCCATAAGTAGTTTGGTTACAAAATACGCAAGAATACGTATTCTGGCCGAAACTACGGCTCGTCACTGAGCCTAGATAACGTGGAAATCAGTAGGTATAGTCACTAGGGACTATAACCATCGTGATCACGCTCACGTTATGAAGTTCAAACGAACTTCGCATCGACCTTAAACTGGTCAATGCAGAAAGTCAAACAAAGTTTGACTTTCAGACCCGTAAAGCAATAAAAGAACGAAAGAATACTTACGAAGGGTCCCCGAAAGCTAATCTCGATCAAAATAGCTCAGGTATGAAACAATGGTTCCAACTTAGAGCCTTTTTGATCAGATTTGTGGGTTTTAACAATGAAAGGCATGGGGTATTTATAGTTTTCGGTCCACCGTTAGGATCGTTTCTTGCAGAAGAGGGCACGATCAAGGCCGTACACTTGTCGGGAAGTTGTGGTGCCTAAATTGCCACTAACCATAAGGTATCAACACTTGGCAAGGGATTAGGAAGTGGTTAACAGCTGAAAACAGGCTGTTACATACTCTGCATCTGGTCTGTCATAGGCTAGCGCACCGCTACGCTAAAAGTGTAGCGCACCGCTAGGCTTAAGTTTGGCAGATTTTCACTTTTGGTCCCTGTCATGCATTCAGCCCATTTTCGACACGTTTAAGGCCCGTTAACCCTATTTCAAAGCTCTAAAATGAAGTTAAAGTATAGGGAACTTAAAATGTGTTCAAAAATATCTCGGATGTCGGTTCGTTTGGCCGTACGAACGCGATGTTCGCTTAATTACGACGGAATGCGCATAAGCGCGAAAAACGAACCAAATGACGCGACGAATGGATTTTTCTTAAGGCGAACACTAAAATATAATGTAGTCATGCTTACATAAATTTTTGGATGTCCAGATGTATTCAGAACGTAGGTTATGCGCGAAAATGCAAACTTATGCACTTTTTGACGCTTTTAGTCCCTGATCCTTCTATACTTGATCTTAACATGCTTTCTTGCACTTCGAGCCCTCTAACTTGACTTTTATGGGCCTTAAGACATAACCATACTTTGTTAAGTCCTTGGGTAACTTTATGGTTGCCCGAAAAATCTTAATTTCCAATGTTTACGCTTTTAACCCCTCTCACACGAATTTGATCATAACTTTCTCATACGATAACGAAACTTTATGAAATTTTAATCATGCATTCTAGTGAGCATAATTTACATTTACAAAGCTTCGGGTTTGTCAAAGGTCACTCAGAGGTATATCTTTAACATGTTGACACATTTAACCCCTGTAGTTTGTAATCTCTCACTTTTAGCTTCGTATGATCCATGATTCATTCGTTTGAAGGTATGAACATTGTGTAGGGTTAATGTTCATTATATTTATTCACAGTTGACACTTAGAATCCGTATAAACACATACTTTCCATGTTTGTCAACTTTAGTCCTTTTATAACATTCTTTCACACGTTCAAACTTTATGACACGTGTCAACACATTATAGGACGTGAATTTTCGAGGTGTTACAAGGGCTATCTATATTTGGTATATAGATAGTGGTTGTTCACGGCACATGACGAGCAATAGAGAGTTGTTGTCCGACATGAAGCAAATAAGAGGTGGTTATGTGAATTTTGCTGGAGAAAAAAAGGTGGTTACATCACGAGTGAAGGAACCATGTTGAATGGAAAAATAACTTTTTACAAAGTGAATTATGTCGTTGAGTTGACGCATAACTTGATGTCAGTGTCTTAAGTTTGCGATAACAAGTACACTATGCATTTTACCTATAAGGCGTGCTTCGTCTTAAAGTCGGGTTTCATCATTCCAGATGATTGGGATGTGATGAGAGCTCCTCGAGTGAATGATACTTATGACATGGATATGCGTCCACTGATGAGTTCAAATGGCGTTGCAACTTGTTTGTTATCAAAAGCGACTGAGGATGACTCTTACTTGTGGCATCGTCGAATCAATTGATTAAAAATGACTTAGTCCTAGGTGTCCCATTAAGAAGTTTTATCATGCATAACAAATGTTGTGAAAAAGGGTAAAATTAGACGTAAGCCACATAAACCGAAAAAGAAAAATTTAATTAAAACACCACCTGAATTGCTGCACATGGATTTTTTTTTGGTCCAATGAATGTTGCTAGGATTGGTGGAATGTTTTATTGTCTAGTTGTCACTGATGACTATTCACGATATTCTCGTGTATTCTTTCTAGTAACAAAAGATTTAACTTTTGGAATTTTGAGGGATTTGTTCCGTTAACTAGAAAAGACTTACACATTACCAATCAAGAAAATTCGCAGTGACAATGGGACAAAATTTAAAAATCAAAGGGTTGATGAACTATGTCGGTAAATGAGAATCATTCATCAATTTAGTGCTTGGTATATTCCACAACAGAACGGGGTTTCCGAACGTAAAAACAAAATCCTTATTGAAGCTTCCCGGACTATGTTGTTCGACTCAAAATTGCAAATCATGTTTTGGGAAGAAGCAGTTAACACAACATGTTACGTGTTAAACCGTGTTTTAACCGTCAAAAAACATAACACAACTTGTTATGAGCTTATTTCGAGTGAAAAAACCGAATTTAGAAGGTTTCCAGCCTTTTGAGATAAAATGTGTTATATAAAAATATGAAGTTAAAAAGATGAGAGAATATATGAAAACTTGAAGTTAAAAAAATAATAGTAAAATGATCATTTATTAGATTGTTTTTATCAAATTGGGTATATTTGATATTTTAACTACTTTGTAAATGCATATATAATATTTTAGTTTTTATTGAATATATATAATTTTAAAAATTTTTAAGAGTATATTTGAAATTAATTCATAAAATTATAAATATATGAAATCAATTCATAAAAAAATATTATAAAAACAATGGTCGAGAATTTTCTATAAATGATGGATACATAATTATACTGGGTGTAAAATTAGGGCGTCTCCCACACTTCCCACACACACCAGAGCAAAAGAAAACAGGCGCCATTTCTAGGGTTTCATTCATAGTTTGAGATCTGTAAATCATGGGGCTTCAAACTCAATCTTACGGTATCCAGGGAATGCTAAAGGAAGGCCACAAACATCTTCAGGATTAGACGAAGCTGTTATTAAGAACATCGATGCCTGTAAACAGCTTTCCACCATTACCAGAACTTCTCTCGGTCCAAATGGTATCTTTCCTTTCCTTTTTCTCTTTCTCAGTCAACGTGCAAGATTTACTTTTTCTCAGATTACTGTTTTTACTGATCTATGCATATATGTATGTAATCAAGATTACAACTGATTCAGACATACTGAAAGATTGTCTTTTTTCTTGTTAAAACGTTTGATGTGTTGTGCTTTTTACCCATTTTCTTAAATGTTTGCATCCAAAACAAGTTACTCACTATTGAATGTAGATGCATTAGTCCAATTGAAAAAGAAAGCGAAAGGGTATCTGTAAGATAAGATTATTTGAATGAATTGTATGTTTCATGAAATGGTTAATATGACTAAGTTGGCTGCAGAGTGTTTGTTTTACTTTTTGCATTTTATAACTTATTTTGCTGTGTGTTAGGCATGAATAAAATGGTTATCAACCATCTGGACAAGCTATTTGTGACAAGCGATACTGCAACCATTGTGAACGAGCTTGAGGTTCCGCATCCTGCAGCCAAACTTTTGGTGTTGGCAGGGAAAGCACAGCAGGAGGAAATCAATGATGGAGCCAACTTAGTAGTTTCTTTTGCCGGGGAGCTTCTTCAGAGCGCAGAAGAACTCATTAGGATGGGACTGCATCCCAGTGATATCATCATTGGATACACAAAGGCAATTAACAAGGTTTGTCTTTTTTTTTAAACTCTAATTACTCCACGCTTAGCCTACACTATTTGAGTATTTTTAATTGCCTTTATGTATACAGCTTGTTGAAATCTTAGAAGGATTGGTTGAGGAAGGTTCGGACATCATGGATGTGAGGAATAAAGATGAAGTTATTTTAAGGATGAGAGCTCCTGTTGCTAGCAAACAGTATGGACAAGTAGATATTATGTGTCCGCTTATTGCAGATGTAATTTTTTTTCTTGTCAATCAATCATTAGGCTGGCATCTTAAGGAGGCTGAATGGTTTGTGCTAATTTTTCACTGCAGGCATGCATTCAAGTTTGCCCAAAGAACCCTACAAACTTCAATGTTGATAATGTGAGAGTTGCAAAACTCTTGGGCGGAGGTCTGCATAACTGTACAACTGTTAGAGGAATGGTTCTAAAAGGTGATACAGTGGGGAGTGTAAAGAGAATAGAGAAAGCAAAGGTGAGTGGAATCTCTAAGCATTCAACTTTCTCAAATTTTATATCTTCCCCTTGTTATCAATTGGTTGATGCATACTATCTTTGTACATTGCATGTCTCTTTTACATTTTGATTCTTTGATAAAGATATTTGAGTCTTTTAATAAAGGAAAATGTTCCAGTCTGCGCTTATAAACAAGTTCATTTTTGTCTTCATGAGGACATCCGTTTGGTGATCAGCATGGGTTATTTATACAACTTTTTTGGGCAGTAGGAAAGTGATCGTTAATTTGTCTTGCTTATTGATCAAGCTGTCAATGCGTTTAAAGTTCCTGATCCTTTACTCATCATGTATATGTATTTATATGTGTGTGTGTGTGTGTGACATGTCATAACGAAATGCAACCTAAGTTAAAAGATTTAAATTTGGAATCGTTGGTTGCTTTTTTGTTTGCTTGTCGGATCATTCACGACATTAAATGATGCATGCTTTCAAAATGTTTTTTTTTGTTGCGGTCTGATGGTTTCTTGAGTAAATAAGCTGAAAGTGTGTATTGGTTTTGTAGGTGGTTACTTGTTAAATTCTTTTTTTTTTTTTTTGTATATATCACGCTGCCATAAATGATCCTATTAAAGCTCATCGTGTTATAGTAATGTATGCATCTCTTTTTCAAGTAGATGTAATTAGCCACCATTTTTATGTACCATTAAGAAAGACCTAAGCTTATTGATAATAGTTGTTACTTGTAGTTTAAAACCGATTCAGTTATGTTTCTTATAGTTAATAGTTTGTACCTGAGTTTTGTTTTTATTACAGCTTGAAAATTATGCTAAAACTGAAGAAGCAAAGGTTGAAGAGCTCATCAAAGCTGTCGCAGACTCTGGTGCGAAGGTCATAGTTAGTGGAGCGGCTGTCGGAGAGATGGCTCTGCATTTTTGTGAGCGTTACAAGTATGCTTCTTCTTTACTTGTTTGTGTAATTTATTTAGTACTTATTTGGTTATGTCAAAAGCTGCATTAACCTATATCAATTTAAAATTTGTAACTAATTACAGGCTCATGGTCTTGAAAATTGGGTCCAAGTTTGAACTTCGCCGCTTCTGTCGCACAACTGGTGCTATACTACCTTATTAAGTAAACTGGGTTTTTTGCCCTTTTCGTAATTTTGCCATAGGTACAAATCTTGAAGCACCATGTACAAATGAAGCAAGCCATTTTAGAGGGGTTAAACTTGAACAAGTTCAAAACTTTTAAGACACTTAAAGGGCATTTTAGTCATTTTGGCACAACATGCCCTAATTATGGCCTCATCAATTCACACTTATATCAGAGCACGGGTTTAAGATGCCTAACAGTCTAAACGTTCCCTCTATTTACAATAGTTGCTTCAGATTCCCTTCACTCTAATAAATTCAAGCCATTGAATGCCATAATTAACCATCTTGAATGCTAGAATCAACCATTGTTGCTTCAATTTCTCTTCATTGGTATCGATTCTTATCATTTTGATGTTATGAAGGAGAGCGAGTTGTTAGAGATTCATCTTTACTTCTATTTGTTTCAGATAGTTTGTGTTCTTGGACACCCACAATCTCAGGTACTATCATAATCATTTAAATCAAACTCGTAATTGTACAATTTTGGGGTTTTTGGTTCTTCAATTACGTTTCTGTGGGTTGTATATTGCTAATTATTATCTGATTTTTGCTGGATTACTCCTGATGATGTTCGACACTGAGAAGAAACTGGGACGACGTGCACTCAGGTAATGTTTTGGCTTTTGGTAAGCGATCCTATTTGATTTTGTACTTCTGGCTTTTGATACTCCTGATAATTATCACCCCAGCTCAAGGATTTTGTAGTTAGGGTTTTATATGATATCTATTAAGCGGTCTCCTTAATGGCTTTCATGTAGTTTACCGATCTAATTTGTAGATAATCCCTAATTTCAGAATACACATCAGGTATGCCTTCTGGCTCAAAACATTCGAATTAGATGAATATGTATATTTGTATGTATCCATTATGACAGATTTAATTCCGTTTTTATGCTCATCAATCGCATATATTGATATCCAATTATTCACATGGATCACATACATTTTAAGGCTTATTTATGTTTTGTGCTTGCATTCAAAAAATACTTTTAAGGCTGGAGTTTCTTTATATGGTGTATTAATGACCTGTTGAAATTTTTTTTTGTTTATTTTGTCACCGCTACGCTTAACATATGGCAACCATCTTGAACAGGTAGCTGGCCTGAAGTTGTTGAAAGAAGAAACTCACAAGTTTGATTTCCGATACATGGATAATCTTGTTGGTAATTATCATTTACTTTCGCTCCTACGTTACGATGGTTTTCATTTATCTGAACTTTTTGTGTACGTAAATTACTAGCTGATGATATATTAACATTGCAACAGAGGTGAAAAAGAATTCTTTGAGAGATCATCTATCAATTTTGTTGATCAATTTTCTTGCCCTATAATCCTCTTTCAAGGATTGGCAGACAAGGTATTGGAAGCGTTTTTAATTATTTGTTCACCCTGGTAAAACTTTGCCTTATAAACAGTTGAAACCGACCGAACTGTTTAAACCGAAGCAAGTCGGTTGGTATGGTTCGGTTGACTGTTCACTTTTGGCAGTTTGGAGCCTGGAACCGTTAGAACCGGCCATTTAACGTTTATTATTTTTTATGCTTTTTTTTAATTTATTTATGGAATCACATTTATTACCATAATGAGAGTTGTTTTCATTCCAATTATGTAGTGAACCGTGAGAATTGCAATAAACACTTTGGACTACTTCAACCCGTTCTAACCATTTTTTTAAAAAGATGTGCTGAACGTGCGACCTATAGTAGAGGTTAACATACTTAATCTTTTCAGTCACCTATACAGGCTTTAGATTTAAAGAAGATGCAAACGCCTCTATACGAAGAGTTTTACAACTCCTTAAACGCAGCCATTTCTACGGTTGGGAACGAAAACAAAGAAAACTCATCAAGTCACCTCAACTTACCGCCTAAAAGCAAATCACCTAATAGTAATAATAGGTTGCTAAGAAAGAGGCTATCTTCAGCTGCTGATGTTTCTTATATCGGCAGATCCGCTAATAGATCTGACCGAGTATCAAATATCGGGGGCGTAAATGATCCAAATCTGCATGAATGTTTGTCACCTTCACATGCTCAGTTGAATGAGAATGTTCTTGATTCCCAAAAAAACATGCCATTAGTCCAAGGTTTGTTATTATTAATCTCTTGTACATGCTATATGTGCTAATTACAACAAAATGCAATCAAGACTTTAAGATTAAAACATGTTAATTGTAGTGCAAGATTCTCAGAGAGTCAGAAGATGGAAAGAAGAACTCGCAGAAGAGCTTTGATTATCATCCGGTTATGTACTCTGTTGTTTCATGGATTTAGTTGATTTAGTAGGGGATTATTTGGAGCTTTTTAGGAAAAAAAAAAAACAAGCTGCATTTGGGAGGGAGGTTACGATGACGTTACGTTCTAAAGAATGAGATGAAAGATTAAACCATCATCTAATGGCTTCTAAAGAGCTTCATCCAACTTTGGTATCTTCAAAGTGAGTACAAGGTGTGAGTGGAGAGTTTTAAAACTTTTGATGTGAAATAGTTAATATAATGAGTGATGACTATTATTTTGTGAATATTATTTAATGGTGCTTGATGTTGTAGTTTGTTAGACAGATTTTGGGAACGGTTTTGGCTGCAGTTCTTAGACCTCGTGAAACCCAATGCCCTTTACTTCGATGACATTGTATGAGAGCTTTTAACTTATTATTTTGGTGTTCCAGATAGCAGGATTCTTTGAGTCGATTTAGGCATATTTTTAATCTAAAGACTTGTGAAAGAGTTACAAGAAATCAGGTATACTTCCTCTGAGGTAAACGTGCTATTGGTTATATATATCACTCTCACAATCATGCAAAATATGCCACCATTTTTCCTTTTTTCGTATCATGACATCTTTTCTGTTCTATTTTTCTCTTTCATAAAACATGTTGTTTCTTTTTTTATATCTGTTGTGGATTTAATTAGTTTTTGTATAATTTTTGTGGAGTGCAGAACTGAATATGATCATGTACGCTACTGTGAACGATTCCACCTCAATGAACCGGGTTGGAGAGAATGCAAATATTGTGATAAGGTACTTTTGTATCCAGCTAATTTTAGGTCACCATTTTTTTTCTTTTTGTTCATTTTATTGACTAATTTTTCATTGCAGCCTGTTCATTGTGGATGTGTTGTTTCAAAATATCTTCATGAATGCCTTGATTCCGGAGGAATATCATGTATAAATTGCATAACAGCCCAACCCTTAAAACAGGTACTATGTCCTTTACCACGAAAAATATCATGCATTCAGCTTTGCGCTGATTTATATAATTTGTGTTCATTGGATATTAAACACGATCATGTCCTTTCTACATCACATTTAAAGGTGGCAGGATGGTCGGGTTGGTGACGGGTCAAAACATATTCGGGTTGAAAAGGCCCGTTTGACCTACAAGGCTAAAACCACTTTTTTTTTTGTAAATTCTAAATCTTTTTTGTAAATCACTAATGACTAATGCACTGTTTATGATTGCATAAACAGTATGCTTACATTAGTAATCTAAATCTTTGAGCAGATTGACTTAGGAGGTTGTAGCATTAGAATTTGACTTTAGTTGACTTTCAACTTGTTTGACCCGTTCCCTTTTAGATAAGACACAAAACCGTAATCTAAGCTAACAAAAAATAACTTCTTGTGTCATGTAATTTTTTTTCTCTCTGTCTGTCGCAAAACTTATATTTTCCTCATTTACGCTTTCTTTCTATATTTCCTAATCGTGAATCTCATTTTTGGATGTATCAATTATTTCAGCCGATTAACGAGAATCCAAATGGCTTCTCTCGGTTTGCCGGCAGTTGGCTTCCCTCCATATTTACCAACCGAACAAATAACATTACACCATTAACCGACGGATTAGAGAAACATCAATTCACATCTTCAAATTGTAAATTTTATATAATTTTCTCTTAAGAGTTGATATCATGAAGTGATTTTAAAAAAGTCCATTTTGCAGTTGACAGTGCTGAGCTACTTCCTCTTATGGAAGGTGAAGGGAGAGCCTTGAGACTACTCGGACTTAATCAAAGTCAACGGGCCCAATTTGTTCAAATCTTGATGAGGTCATGTTTTTATAAAAGTTAATTATTTTTTCAATCTTAATGAATATGAACTGTGTAGAACTATATTGCAGATATGGGGTTGGATACTTCGATTGGGCAGAATTTTACTTCACGCTTGAAGCAAAAGAGGTATGAAGAAATTAAAGTGTAAGCCTCAAAATTCTTTTAGTTATTTTATTAACTCAAAATTTATTAATGTGCTAATAGTTGATTTTAAGTGTTTATTATGGCCGCTTTTTTCTTTTATAATGTTAATAAGGATTTGTCTAATTATATTTTACCCTTCTTTCACCACTCTTTTCTTTTTAATTGGCCAGCAAAAACAAATTTTACTAAAAAACAGAACCAAAACAGTCATTACAACCCAGCAAGTTGTTGGCTAGAATCAACCTATCGAACTACAAAACAAAGACCACTAATCCACCCTAAACAAAGTGTCACACCCCGACCACGTAAAACAACAAATCGTGGCAGAAACATCGGGGAGTGTTGTAACAGAATCATTGTTTCAAACCATGGATACAAGAGTTTCATTTTATTGAATATTAAACATTGTCTTAAATTTAAACACACAATTCAAACATAGTTTATCATCATTATTAAATCACTAAGGCCTCGTCCAATCCTAAGTGAGCATGCATCCTATACGCAATCAACATTAAGCAACAACACCTGAAACATATGTAAAAACAAAGTCAGCAAAGAAATGCCGGCGAGTACATAGTTTTTGTGTGAGTATCAGATTCATGGCTCGTTTGTATGTCAAAACAACTTTTACAACTTTGTTAATTGATATTAGAAAACCTTGTTTTATAAAATGTTTGTATCGTAAAATGAATAACCAAATCAAAATAGTTTGGTTATAATTTATAAACCTCGAAGCCATGAATCTTAACCCAAAACATTTGTTTTCGTAAACCAAATCGTAAATCATTCTCGTAATAAAACTCGTATGGTTTATATAGTTTCGTAAACCTCGTTTGTGTGACATCGCTTCCAATCGTTTACCCAAATCGTTTAATTCGTCAATAATCGCTTCAGTCGTTTAAATCATTCTCGTTTTAGATCGTGAATCTACTTTTGGTCGTCTCGCTAATAACATTCAAACCTGTGTGACTCGTTTATTGTTCAACTCGTTTTCGCATTAACAAACCTCCAAAGGGTAAGTTAACAATCATCAGATTCAGTCGTTACCCACCTAACCCACACATAACCATGGGTTCGGTCTGATAACGGAATTTGTCGGATCCTATGGTACCATAACCTAATACTGGTCGGTTTGGCCGAAATTAATGAATGTCATTCGTTATGTAACTACAACCACAAGCTTGTTCACATTATCGAAATCGTTATTAGTTTAGTATAAACCATCTCAATCGTTTTAAAACCATCGTTAGAATATCGAAATCATTTTGATACATATGAATCACCCCAAAACAATCGAAAACAGTAAAAAGAGGGAATCTATGTACTCACCTTGATTACGAGTAAGTCCAAACAAATATGCAAAGTATGAGAGTTCTTGGAAATAAGATTCCACGTCACTCTAATTGATTGAACATGCAACAATATGGAATATGTATCAACAATAATGTTTTATTGGATAATTGGAAATCCTAAATCTATAGGATTCGGTAGTGTTTTGTTTAACTGGTAACTATGTGGTTTGGATAACCTAACAAGATGACTCAGAAAATGAATATGATGTAACGGAATTACTTATGAAAAATATTTATTTCTCATAAATAATAAAATTGGAAAATTGTACAAATGATTTAATATAAACATTTGTAATAATAAATCAAATATATTTAATTAGTATAATTAAATATAGTGATTATTGGCAAAATATTGTACAACTGATTAATTTATAAAAATTATAAATTAATCTAGATGATTAAAATATATATTATTTGTTAAATAATAAATATTTTTTTAAAAGAATAAATATGATAATTATATGATTAATTATCAAAATAATTATATTAAATCTGAATAATTAAAAATTACCTTTTTAATTATTGAACTTGAATATCACTGATTTAAAATAATTATTATGGCCTTGGAATCATTTTAAATGAACTAAAATGATTATAATAACAATAAGTAAGTTTATATAAGTTTAATTATCTAAATAATTAAACATATTAAACTTTCGATTCTAAATTTATATAAACTCATAATAATGCATATTTTGTCACAATAATAATTTTGGATGAAAATTATATAGTTATATAATTTAATTGCATTAAATTAAACTATATTTACAAGTGTAAATACTGATTTATTTATATAAATATTGAAATTATATAAAATATCAGTAAAAATATTTTTTTTTGTAAAGTTTACCACTCAAAAAAATTATCATAAAAATTTCAGTAATTAACTCATAAAAATCGATTTATTATGAATTTTTAAAGATTAAAACTGTTTTTAATTAAATAAAACAGTTTTATAAAAATTTTGCAGGTTTTATATTTTTAATAAATGTATCATTGTATAAAATAGCTAGGCTAAAAGTTTTAGATTTTAACTGATTATTATCGATTTATTATGAATTAATGATTAAAACTGTTAAACAAAAAGAAAAAAAAAACTACTATTCATCATCTTCCCCAAATTGGTCAACAGAAGTCAAACTTACAAATTAACCAACTAAAACTAAGTTATAATCAAATTAACTTTGGGGAATCGTTGTATAAGCATAAATGAACAAATTGAATGAATAAAAACTAACCGGTAACGACAGAAACGGTGAAACGACTAAATTCGGGCGAAAAAGTGACTATTCCGGCGAGTTGCAGGTTTTAATCCGACGAATTCGGGTGTTTAAGTGATTGTGAAGAGTGTGGGATGTTCGTGTGAATCTCAGGAACTTAAATACAAGTCCAATTCGATCTCAGATCCGACATATCAATGTGTTCTTGATCCACTTTTTTTTTTTTTTAAGTTTGCTTTTACAACAAATTGGCACGAAATTGTGTCGATTTAATGATTGGAACGAGTTGGGATGGGTTGGGTATCATGTGGGTAAGCTTTACAGATCAAAAGAATGAATAAAAGTCGATTTTGGTGGATTTTTGTTTGAAGCCGCGACCTTGCGGATCTGAATATGTAATTCAGCTCGAATTTAAACTTAACATATATATAATATGATCTCAATTAAAACACAACCCAGCTGGTAGTCCAGCCGGTTGTGCGCGCTGTTTGGGTTGTGGTTTGCCCGGGTTCGAGTCTTGTTGGAGGCGGTTACGATTGGGATTTAATCCCTTTTTAATTCTGAATTTATTTAATATATATTTAAAATCTTAAATAGTATATATAATGAATTAAAATCTAAATATATCAGCTCCTGCCTGGAGGAAAAACTGGCTAAGACACTTCGCTTATAACGTAGAGACTCGAGTTCGAATCCCACCTGTGACCGGTTCCAACCCATTTTTCCGAATTTTTTTGAATATTTACACTTTGGCCCCTCAAGTTTCATTTATACAAAAACAGTCCCTCAGGTTTCAGAAAATGTCACAAATGGTCCCTGTAATAGTCAGTTAGATACACTAACTGAGTTAATTTTTAAAGAAGGATTTATTATATAGGGACTAACTTAGTTAACTTATTTCAGTTAAATGAGTTAACTGAGTTAAGCTTTAAAGAAGAAATCCTTTAACTAGGTTAGGATATTTAGTTAAAAGGAGTTTAAGAAGATCAACATTAGTCCCTAGAGTTTAAGTTTGAAAGAATGACCAATTGAACCTTGTACTTTTATTTCAAACTATATATTTATTTCTTTATAAAATAATTGCACTTTTAACCCTTGTACTTATATAGTTTTAGAAATGACAATTTAGTCCCTAAACTTTGTACTTTCAAATAATGACGGTTTTAGTCCTTGAAATTAAAAAGTGATAATTTCAAGGAAGTTTCAAAGAATGTCAAATAGATCCTTCAAATTGTAGTTTCACAACATGTCATAATAGGCCCTTATAGTTTATGTAGTCTTGTTTAATCGTATAAAACTCAACAAATCTGTAATTGTTTCACGTGTTTGTATTGGTATAAGCATGTATAAGCACAAAGCAAGTATGTTCAAATAAGTTTCATTCCAAATACGGTATTTGTTACCATGCAAGTCGGAATAAATGCGAGTGTGAAAACCAGGGTGGTTACACAAAGTGGCACCAAAGTTGTTCATATAACAACACATCTCCTCCCCTTAAACCCTCAGATACAATCATCTAATGAAAAAAATAAACTCTTTCCCATATATAGATGAGAAAAAAACATGCCAGCCTTTAGCAACCTTGAAGCCTATTTTGAGGGGCCTTATGTTTTAAATAAGACTACAGTTTGTGAATTTCTGAAAAGAAAGCAGCAGCACTGCTCAATCCTATTTCATATTAGTGTCGACAGTCGCCTCTAGAACCTGATTTCACTGACCTTCCACTCTTATGACTCTTTTGCCCTTGCGACCCATCTTTGAAGCCTCTTGTAGATGGTACCGTGAGCTACGGAATGGATGATGGGGATTACATTTATATGCGTTCTTGGACCGGCACCATTATCGGACCCCACAGCGTAAGTTTTCTTTATTGTGTAGGTTAACTTTTACTGCTTTTAGAAATGGCCATGGGTCGGATCATGTAATGGTAAATTTGTGCGGGTTGAAATCAAATTGAGCTTTATCCCACTTGTACAATGTGACTGTTATTTTCGATAAAATGTTTATATGTTTATTTTATTTAGTATGTGTCCAACAACAATTTGTGTGGTGTTTTTCAGTCTGTACATGAAGGCCGAATTTATACGTTGAAGCTATTCTGTGACAAAGATTACCCTGAGAAGCCCCCGATTGTTCGTTTTCATTCTCAAGTCAACATGACTTGTGCCAACCATGAAACTGGAGTGGTATATGAATATAAATTTGTTTAAGGTGGGTTCTGTCAAAGCGTTTGTTTGACCAAACGATTTTGCAGGTGGAACCAAAGAAGTTTGGGATACTAGCGAATTGGCAGAGGGAGTACACAATATTGGCAGAGGGAGTACACGATATTGACAGAGGGAGTACACGATGGAAGATATACTGACACAACTGAAGAAAGAAATGTCGGCCTTACACAACCGAAAGCTTGTTCAGCCACCAGAAGGACGTTTTTCTAGGGGATATTATATATTGATAATGGTAATGGTTTTAATGTAGAGGATGATGAGGCTTTGAAGAAGCGTTATTTCAATTAGAACAATAGGTAGTTCTCTTCTGTTTAAGCATACAGATTAATGACTTTGCGATTCAAATTGTTTAATGTAAAATGACCAAGCAAGATGAATTAGATTCTTATGTGCCTAGAATCTGGATATGGTCGACCTCCCTAAAATATATATATAGAGAATTTTAGATGTACAATTTGTATGTATGTATGCTGAAAGTGAAATATATATAATAATCATTTATTAAGGAAACTGGGTTTTTTACCCTTTTCGTAATTTTACCATTCGCATACCTTTTGATGCATTATGTACAAGAGAGCCAAGCTATTTTAGAGGGGGTAAACTTGCACATTATCCAAAGATTTAAGACACTTTAAGGGTATTTTAGGGATTTACACACCTTTGTAACCTCATTTCTTCCATTAATTGAATTAAATTAAATTAAGGGATGAACATAATTGTAATTTACACCAAATTGTAATGTAATCTACCCTCCTCCCATTCCGTCGCTTCAATTTTCCAGACACTAATTGTATTCAATTGAATATGAATGAGAATGAAATCATCGGTTATGGGGTTTTTCTGTTGATTGAAATCCCCTTCAGTAATACAGATTCCTGTGCAACGTTTTTGATTCCTCAATTGAATGGTTTTCTCATTTACCAAGGTATGCTTGAATTACACTATAAAATGATAACTTTCCAAAATGAATTCTTATTTCTGTTGTGGTCTTTTCTTTTGAAACTGTTAGGTTATCGTATTCTTTTTCTTTGTTATTTTATCTCTGCTTTTGATTTTAAGGTTGTTGCTTGATATCATTGCGATTCATATTGCAGTTTTGTGATCCGAAAACTATGAAGATTACGTCTAAAGATGATTTCATTGTGATCCATACTGCAGTTGAAAGAGGGCATATATGTAACACCCCAAAAACGGGTTTGGTAAGCAAACCACGTTAATATTACTGACGGGTAAAATACCGTTAGTGGTAAAAAAAAATTACCCGGTAAATATTAGGATTTAAATAATTAATCCTAATAATAAACAAAAAGTGAATAAAAAGCTTTTAAGAAATAAAGTGATAGAAGGCCCGAGTTAACGGGACCTGAAATAAACTTGGTTATAGATTTCCCGAACCCACTAATTTAACTAGGAATGTTTAACCTAGTTAATAAGTGGGGAATATTGTTAGAAATAAGTAGGTTGTGCCCTACTTAATTAACTAACCAAATTAGGGGGGCCAATATTGTTAAAATTGAAACTTATATTATTGATTTTAATTAAAAATAAAAACAAAACACCCCATTTGGGGGTTCTGGTCGATCAAGAATGAGCAGGGGCGACACCCCACTCTCAAACCCTAGAAAAGTTCACTAAAACTCTCAATTGGAGGTGCAAATCTGGTCCAAAACGAAATTCGAGCATAGATTATTGATCCTCATCACAAGAGGATTACAAGGTATGTAAAATTTGATGAAAACTCTCAACTTGAAAATCTCACGAAATTAGGAAATCTGAAAATTGATGATGTATGTTTGTTAATTGCATGGAATAGGAACAATATAGTGTCTAGGAGTAAGCCCTAGACAAGTATATGTCGAAATCATGCTTAGCTCAAGTTTTTGTTAATACTAAATTCATGTATGAGATGTTTTTATGGTTTTGATTGCAAAAAAAATAGTGTTATGATGTCAAGAACAAGCTTAAATTGAAAGCTGAATTCAAATGATTCTTGATCAGAATTTACAGCCGATTTGTATTGGCTGTAACCTGGACAAAAAGTGATAAAATAATGTGTTTCTTGAGTCTAGAATGTAATTCCAGGAAATATCTTTAAAACCCCACTGGAATCGCATTTTTTCGACGAAAATCGAGCGTTTTATGAATTTTTCCATATCAAAGGTTCAAGCTGCGTTTTCTGACAGAAATTGCAGCCCATCACGAATGTCATAACTCAATTTAGGAATTGAGTTATGATCTCAAATTCTTACTGTAGAAAGTTTTAAGCGATTAAAAGAATCGCCAATTGGAATTTCGTCAATCGGATAAACGAGGAATTTTTAATGAATTTTTCCGTAAGCTGCAGTCAGAAGTGACGAATCTGATTGCAGCTTAGTAAATGAATTTTCACGAATTTTTGGTAAAGAGTTAGATCTTGAAATTTTAACTCAAGGGCTAACCCTCCGAGAGGTACGCCACATAAAAAAATCATAATTTTTGAAGACTTGTAAACAGGTTAAACAAGTCACAAAAAACAGTCAATTTTCGTTGATATGAAATGCCTAAATGAAATCGCGGCTTACTAAGTTAGTATGTAAAAATTTGATTTTTGTTAAGAGTTCGGATGAAATATGCCTAAGTGAGTTCAATGAACCAAATGTGCATATGAATATGTTGGTAAGTCAATTGACTTTTAAAAAAAGTCAAACTAACCAATGATAAAGTCAAATAGTAGTTTCGACATAGAAAATACGTGAGGTGGAATAGTCGTGAATTGAAATGACTAATCTAACCACCTTGTGAATGATGATAGTTTGACGCGTAACAAGCTAGGCGGAAGCTTGATGAGGGAGCGGATCAAACAAATCAAGAAGGAAAGGAAAAGCATAGTTCGGATGCGAGGTAAGTATAGCTTACACTAGTCATATAGTTTAGAATGTCCTTTTGTTGTTTTGATTTCGAACAAGACAAATGGAAAGTTGAGATATGGTGTTTCCGGCGTGTAGTCGTACGGAACAAGATAACCAATAAGGGTAAAATTGAAATTTGGACACTTGTTGACAATAATTATTGGTTTTGAAAGATACATATTTCGTAAGCCTTATTAGGCCAAAAAGCGTTAAGAGGTGAATTATAGTTAAAACGACCGTGCAGTGTAAATCGGAACGAGTCATGTAGACGAGATGGCAATAAGCTTTATCTCGCCAATATTATCGGTCATTTAGACCAACGGGTCAAAAGGTGAAAATATCACTTTTGACAATATCGACTAATGGTTTGATGAGTTGTTTGATTTCAGAAATAAATATCGAGTGGATATTTACATCGCTATTACTTAGTAGATATTGAGGCAAGGTACTTAAATGGGTCAATGTAATGATCCGAGCCAGGTACGCATAATAAGATAACTCTCATTTAAATGTAAGGCTAATGAGAGTTAAACGAAGTCTAAAATAAGTTTTTGGTTACCTTAATAGGTAAACCAAATGTTACGGACGATGGTCATTATATTTGTTATAGGTTTCTAACCATTACCAAGAGTTTAATAAGGGTTTTAGCCATGGAAATGGGTTGCATTTGATGGTTTGGTTCGAATTTAAAATGACCCTAAACATGATTTCCGCAGCTTTTTATACGGATTTCGACTAATCTTTAAAAAAATCATATAAAATCAACCGTTTATCCGATTTGGGTGTTCTATACCTTTTCGGAAAGCTTATGAAGTAAATTTTTACTGTTTTCAATCATAAGAAACAAATGTGGTTGTTAAATAGGCCAAAAGAATGAATTAAACAGCTGTTCAAAACCTTGAAAGCTGTTTGAAAAAAATGAAAATATAGTTGCTGTGCTGATTTTATAAAAATCATATAAAATCATAGAAAATTCGTTAGAAGGTGTACCTTATATGCTTGCGAAGGTATTGAAGTTTTCTACGATCCATCTTTGAACATGTTAATCTAGTTCGGACTTTGAATGGGTCATAATGGTCAATTACAGCAGCTGTATAGAAAATCGCTGCACATTAATAATGTCATTATTAATCCAGAAAAAGACATATGATTGCGTATACTTGATTTAGTCATGCCACCGTAAGTTACGGTGGAGCTGATATGATTACGATGGTTACATACTGAGTTACGGTGGACCCAGAAACAAAGTATATTTTATTTAGTTTAAATTCCCGGACTCGTTTAGACACGTTTTAAACCCCGTTTGACTAAAGTATTTCATGTTTATGGAATATAGGTACTTTTGGATGCCGGAAGACGATCAAGCTCAGCGAAGAACCGAACACGATAAAGATACACGCTTCCGCACTTTGCCACGTTGTAAATTTTAAACAACGAATTCGACCACGTTATGTAGAATAACTTATGATTTATAAAACTTTTAGTAAACCCGTATTTCCGATGTATATGTAATCGTAATTACATGATTGTTTTCATAAAAGATTCATTAAACCTTAAATTATAAGAACGGGTGTTACAATATAGGTAACTCCGATTTCTCTATACCCTAGATCTTCTCAATTTGTTAGGTAACTCCGATTTCTCATAGAGGTTTTGTGAGTTTCTCGAAATCTGAGCCAATTTGATTGCAAGCATTCCAAACACCCCATTACCCATTAACCTCCAAATAACAGGGGTGTTTGTTATCGGGTGTTTGTTATCAGAATGGTAAAATGAATTCAAATTCAGGTTTCGGATATTCAAATCGGGTCCTTATTCGAACAAAAAACAGGGTTCTGATTTCAAATATAAAAAAAGTCAATCAAAACTTGCCAAATTATTCGAAAAAAAATCTACTTGAAGTTACATTGATGTTTTAAGTGCCTATTTGATGCTGAATTGCTGAGTGTTGTTTTCGAAATCTATAGGAATAAGGTTTGTGGAAACAAGCTTTAATATCTAATTACTAAATATACATAGGTGTTTTATGGTTAGCCTAATGAGTAATGTTATTCATATAGATATTATGATATATGCAGACTTATTATATACTTAAAAAATGCAAAGATGATAAAAATATATTGTCTTTATATATATATATATATTCACAAATGCAGACATACATATTAGGCATAATGATTCCATGAACACAATTGTTATACATAATATATAATTTCTGGCCGTTGTACATTATTTGTTTATGGCACCATATTCACTGTGTTGACACATTAAATGATGTGAAGGTATATGCTAATTCTTTCACGCTTTATTGTTATAGATGGTTTGAAGGAGGTAGAGGATCAACACACATTTTCGGAACTTTGGATACATTTTAGTGCAAACGTTATGTTTTTAAACCGCTGCAAAATCAAGTATATTTGTATAAGAAAGGGTATATTTGTCAATTTGGTATGTGGGTTTTTGAGGATGCAGTGGTCAAGATCGGTGAAGAATTTGATTTCGGTGCAATGAATAAGAGACATAATAAGAATGAAGTGTGGGGTGCTTTAGGAAAAAAGCAAAAAAAATCAATTTAAATGGAAGTGTTGGTAATGATAACGATGAGGATGATTTTAAAGATGAAAATAATGCTTCTTCCTTACCAAAAATTGATGTCAAGGTAAGGTTTTAACATGTTTTATATGATTTGATCTATTTTTTATAATAATGAAAATAAAGAAATTGGCTTATTTAGAGTTTGTTCATAACAAGGAAGATTTTTTTTTTGATACACTATCGTGTAGCTCGAATGATAATTGATAAATTACGGGAGGACAAACAGAGGTAATGCACATGTTTTAACAATGATTTTTTTTTTTGGTCTTCTTTTTAATATTTGTTACTCATCATAATAAAGGCAAACTGCCAGGTGTCACGGTTGTAATGCCCTTGAAAGGTTTTGGAGAACACTATCTGCACAACTGGAGATATTGATCATGCCTTTTATAATTACAGAAGTTGAGGGTTGGTGTCTTGGTCTCAAAGGCTGCATTTCATCTTCTCAACGGTAAGTTCATAATATATATGACATTTCTTCGTTTCTGTATCATGTAAGACTATGTAATGGTCTTACTAAAAAGTGTAAAAACTCCTTGTTACATAGACATGAGTGGTTTCACTAACCAATTTAAATAAAGAAGAAAAAAAAAGTTAAAAGAAACTGAGTGTGTTGTGGTTGATTGTGACTGGGTGACCAAAAAAAATAATAAGGGTTTTTGTGACAGAGATTCGGCCCACAACGCACCATCCACCCGCCCTTCACACGTCGATCACGCTCCAGCAGGGCGGTGTTTTACTCACTTTTGGGCTTACATGGTTGTGGTCGTTGTTCCATTACGGTTAGCCTAATGAGTAATGTACAGCAACCAGAGAAATTCAAGGCAGCTGGTTTTGGCATCAGTGCTGATGGTGCAAGCTCCATTTTTTAAGGCCATAATCCCAAAAGGCTAAAAAAGCCATGGCGGGGTAGATGGAGTCGCAAAAGAACTTGAGACATGTACCACCAATGGGCTTGCTTGCTATAGATGACAATGAATTGACTTTTAGACAACAACTTTATGGAACCAATGAGTTCACTGAACATGAACAACAAAGCTTTTGGGTGTTTGTATTTGAAGCACTTCATAATATGACCCTTTTGGGTGTTTGCATTAAAGGAACCAGAGCATATCCATAATGCGTGAAAGTCATGTAATTATTAATATTATTATTGTTATTAATATTTTTAAAAATTATAATTGATAACTGACTCATCAAAAACTTAAATTTATCGGTTCAGATCTAGACAACATTAAAGAGGAACTTGTGTATACCAGTAACGTGCAAAATACGCCTGGTAAATTCAACTCATGACATTGTAGAATTGGTCAAACGAATCGAAAAAAGGTGTGAGCCGTCCATGGAAAGTAATCATTTTGTATTTTTGGATAAGCTTTTTATGTTGATTTTAACAATTTGGTAATATATATTTTATATTTCTTTTTTTTAATGTTAGTATTTAAAACATGTTATTCTGAAGAATGTTTTAGTATTATTTATTTTAAAACATATTTTTTATTTTTATTATTTTAGTTTCGAAAACGTTAATTTCTCTTGCGGTTTAACTTGCCACAACGATACCATTCAAAGGTAAAATTATTTTTATGATTTTCGATCGGTGTAGAATACATGTCAATATCTTCTTTGGCATATTTCTTTCGGTTTCTATGCCCACTACCGGTGTCGAACTAAACCGAACTGATACCAACCGAAACCCCGCTGCGTAGCGCGGGTATTTATGATTATATAACACTATATAAAAATATATAACACTATACAGTTCTAACACAAATTCGTAGATTAATTCTTAATTTGTATTCCTATAATTAAGGGTGGTGGTTATGGAAGGTTATTAATTAATTAAATCAATAAGAAAATTATTTGTTTACCCTTTTGAATTAATTTAGATTTATGACACTTGTCATCACCACAATATTTCTCACCCTTCTCACACTTTTAGATTAATGTACAGGATCCTCTACCTGTATAGCGTTTTTCCGATCATTGTTCATTAACAATTTTTATGATGGTCTGTTGAATTTCTCAGAGATATTTGGATCGTGGCATATGATATGTGATAGAAGTATACATTTCTACCAATGGGGTGTTGGTCCATTGACAAAGGTAAAGCCTTTAAACACCTTGGGAGGGAGAGGTCTTGGGTTCAAGTTTCATAGACGACAGGAATAAAAGAAATTTGCCATTCAAAAAAAAAAAAGTATACATTTCTCTCTCATTAAAACAATAGACGTTTATATTTTAACGATTTCATGAGAAAGTGTATTGTACAATCTTGGTTAACGTACGCTGCTGAAATATAACATGCGTGATTAGTTTTATAACATGCATGATTAAGGTTTTTACCCCATGCGTGATTTCTGATTTTGTACATGCGTGATTATGTTCATGCGTGATTATGGGTTTCAACATGCGTGATTAGGGTTTTTGAGTTTTATAACGTGCGTAATTTCATCTCGTACACATCGTACGTTAAGTAATTTTGTACGATAACCAACCCCTTTCATAAATATGTACTTGTTTTTTTATAAAAATGAGTGAAATCGTAAACTTTGACGTATTTAAAAACTCAAATGTAATATAATTATATTAACATTTACCTATATTTCATATCTTATATGAGTAAAAAAGTACTCACGCCACACACTTTTTAATTTAACGATCTTTACAATATTTTATTTTAATCTAGAAAATTACTTATATGAAGATCAATAATACGAGGGTTGAATAACCTTACTATCGACCATTTACTCAGAAGAAGACACAACTTTCATTCATTTGTGTCTTTTCACACACTCTTTAATCTTTACAATATTGTATTTAGCATATCATTTATTAAAAGTATTTGATTGTTGATTAATAATCTTAAATTATACTTACTAAAGACGAAAATAAAACAAAAGATGCGAATGAGGTAGTGGTGTGGTGGTTGAGAAAAGAATTGGTGTTCCTTGTGACCCAGGTTCGATTTTCATTCTCCTCACTATTTCCTGCGGTAGGTGAAGAGCGAATATGGGTGGCGCCGGGTCGACTTTGATGGGAGGCGAGGTTTTATCGATTATTCCACTGTCGTGCCTTCGGGCGGGTGGAGGTCGGGTTTCCGCGCATCTGTGGAGAGCCAAGGGGCTGGCGGCAGTCGAATAGTCGACCTTGGCCACAACGCCCAGTGTCAGGGTGGTTGCCACGTCGTTCCTTGCCGTAAAAAAAAAAAAAGATAACTTATGAATCACATTAAGAAAAGTAATACTATCAAGACATGGATCAAAATAAATAAGTTTTGCATAATGAATTAATGAATTATAAATATATAGATCACAATGTACAAATATTCAAAATAAAGTACAACTTTTAGCTTCTTTCGAGTGAAAAACCGAATTTAGAAGGTTTCCAGCCTTTTGAGATAAAATGTGTTATATAAAAATATGAAGTTAAAAAGATGAGAGAATATATGAAAACTTGAAGTTAAAAAAAATAATAGTAAAATGATCATTTATTAGATTGTTTTTATCAAATTGGGTATATTTGATATTTTAACTACTTTGTAAATGCATATATAATATTTTAGTTTTTATTGAATATATATAATTTTTAAGAGTATATATGAAATTAATTCATAAAATTCTAAATATATGAAACATAAAAAAATATTATAAAAACAATGGTCGAGAATTTTATATAAATGATGGATGCATAGTTATACTGGGTGTAAAATTAGGGCGTCTCCCACACTTCCCACCATGGTTTTCGTAACCGGATCGGACCGGCCGGTTCAACCGGGATTCGCCCACTCATCCGACCCGGTTTGCCTGATTTTAGAACTTCTTAAAAAATCGGCCGGTTCGATTCGAACCGGTTTGGGCGGTTCGACCTGTAAGCTCCCTTTTATTTGTTTTTTTGACCTTATTTACCTCAAGTAAACAAAACCCTAACTTATTCACTTCAGCCAGCCGTAACCTTAACCCCCACAAAATCGCTCAACCAATAATCGCTCAACATGAAGGATTGAAGATTGAATCAAGGAATAAACATTGAATCGGTAAGTTTTCTCTTCAATTTCAGCCAATAATCGCTCAACTTGAATCATTCTGCACATCTTTCCTTTTCAGCCAATAATCGTTCCCACACACACCAGAGCAAAAGAAAACAGGCGCCATTTCTAGGGTTTGAGATCTGTAAATCATGGGGCTTCAAACTCAATCTTACGGTATCCAGGGAATGCTAAAGGAAGGCCACAAACATCTTTCAGGATTAGACGAAGCTGTTATTAAGAACATCGATGCCTGTAAACAGCTTTCCACCATTACCAGAACTTCTCTCGGTCCAAATGGTTGGTATCTTTCCTTTCCTTTTTCTCTTTCTCAGTCAAGAGTGTTTGTTTTACTTTTGTATTTTATAACTTATTTTGCTGTGTGTTATTAGGCATGAATAAAATGGTTATCAATCATCTGGACAAGCTATTTGTGACAAGCGATACTGCAACCATTGTGAACGAGCTTGAGGTTCAGCATCCTGCAGCCAAACTTTTGGTATTGGCAGGGAAAGCACAGCAGGAGGAAATCGGTGATGGAGCCAACTTAGTAGTTTCTTTTGCCGGGGAGCTTCTTCAGAGCGCAGAAGAACTCATTAGGATGGGACTGCATCCCAGTGATATCATCATTGGATACACAAAGGCAATTAACAAGGTTTGTCTTTTTTTTTTTTTTTTAAACTCTAATTACTCCATGCTTAACCTGATAAATTGATATTCTTCTTGTTGCTGTGATTTCGAGAATAAAACAAAAGGAACACAAAGAATTGCAAAGTAATTTTCTGGAAAATCAAAATGCTTTCTATTACTGATTACTGAATGAATAACAAGTACTAGAACAAGACTTAAATAGAAAAAAAAAACTGAACGTGGGCATCCCCAATAACTCCATCCTATCTTTCAGCAACTAACCATAAGAATAGGTAAATACCACTAACTCTAACTTATTCCCAAAGCAAAGTAAATAAAACGGTAAATGACTAAATCAAATCTTGCTGACTCAGCTCCAGCTAAGCTGTAAACTGTGATATTGAACATTTAACACCCCCTCTCAATCATAGTTGTCAAAGGCGCGAGGCGCACTCAAGGCGATGGCTTGGGCCTGGGGCCTAGGCGAGAAGCGCAAAAAAAGCGCTGGCCCGAAAAAAAAAAAGCGCAAGTGGCACAATTATATAAAAATATATCATAAAACAAAACCAAATTACCCAATTCATCATAAAACAAAACCAAAGTACCAAAGTCTTAAAAACATTCAACCATCGGACTCGTCATCAACTTCAAACACGATAGGATCTCCACCTTCGTTCATTTGGTCTTCATCGGAATCTTCATCGATCAACCTTCTTTTCTTAGACGCATTTGATGTCGTAGCTTTTGAAGATGTTGTAGCTTTTGAACATGTTGCTCTTGTTCTTCTTTCCTCGCCCACCCCTGTAGCTTCACCAACAAGTGTCCATGTCAAATTCCCGTCATCATCAAAGACTCTATCTTGATCCATCTCCCCGGTTAGCCATTCGTTGCTATCATCAATTTCATCCAATGCAATTGGGTCAAAAGCAACATTTGCATCTCTTCGAAGTTTAAGCATCTTGTTATACTTGACAAAAACAAGATCATGCAGCTTTTGATGCTCTAACCGGTTCCTTTTCTTGGAATGGATCTATTATAAAAGACTAACATAAGACAATGAATAATCAAACTTGATAAAAAGATTTAAATAGTATGACGTTTTACATGCTCAAAAGTGCTCCAATTCCGCTCACAACCAGACGAGCTACATGTCAAACTTAGAACCTTAATAGCTATCTGTTGCAGATTAGGAGTTCCCTTTCCGTACAGTTTCCACCATTCAGCTATTACATATCATCAAAATTAATACGCAATATTTATATATTTTAAAAAATTAATAAATAAACTAAGACAACATACCGGGATCAATTTTACCACGTTGTGCCTTTGCTACTTCTAATCCAAAAAACCCAGCTTGATTCAACCATTGTATCCTCTCAGTCATGATCAATTCTTGTTTCACTTTGCATGGGACAAGCCTAAAAATGCACGTATGCAACCCCTCCGATACTTCTTTATCATTCTCGATTTTCTCATCGACACAATAGAATTCAGGATTGAAATAGTAACCAGCTGCATGCAATGGATGGTGTAGTGTACAATCCCATCTTTTATCGATTATAGCAGACACAAGATTGTACTCGTCACTATCTTTTCCTAAGGCTGCTTTGATTGTAAGTTTCGCTCGTTCCATTGCTTCATAAATGTAACCCATTGCCGGTTTCTTTTCATTGTCAACTATTCGAAGTACTTGAACAAGCGATGTCTTTTTAACAAGCGATGGTGTGGTTATAAATATAGCCAACCAAAAAAATACCCTTCTGAATTGTTTTTTTAACTATGTCAATCTTACCGATGTCTTCTAGCATAAGATCCAAGCAATGGGTTGCACAAGGTGTCCAAAATAAATTCGCTCTCTTTGCCATCAACTTTTTGCCTAAAACATTAAGTAAAAGCTTAATTAAAACCTGGACTGTTTTAAAAATAAATCATAAAGTATAAAAAAAGAGACCTGCAGCCTTGAAGTTACTGCCATTGTCTGTTATGATCTGCACAACATTTTCCTCGCCAACTCGTTCAACAAAGTTATCAAGAAGATCAAACACTTTGTCACCTGTTTTCATATAGGAACTTGCATCGACAGACTCCAAAAACACGGTCCCCTTAGAACTATTGACAAGAAAATTGATGAGTGTTCGTTGTCTCCTATCAGTCCATCCGTCCGACATAATCGAACACCCAAACTTGGACCATTCAGAATTATGGCCTTCAACCCATTGTTGCACAGATTGTACCTCACTTCTTAGCAGTGGAACACGTAGCTCATGGTAGCTTGGAGGCTTAAGATGCGGGCCGTAGCTTCCAACAACAGCAATCATCTCTTTGAAAGAGTCCATTTTAGCAACATTAAAGGCAATTCCGGCCTGATAAAAAAACGCAGCAATAGCTTGTATTGTTCTGCCTCTAATCTCCTTATCACAAGCATCATGTATGCTTGTTTGAACTTTCTTTCCTTTACCTATGAACAACAAACATAAATCTAGTAAGCAGCAAAAATTATGACAATGAACCAAAAACAGTAAAGTAACATACCTTTATTCATATATAAATCCATCGGTCCCTTCACATTGATCTTTTTCCTCTTGTTTTGAGGATTGGGTATCTCAAGTACATCCTCATCTTCTAATTCCTCATCCCCCACATCAAACAGGCCCTCATTGGTTTTCTTTAACTTCTGCTTATTCATGTATGCCCTCAACTCATCCTGGACTTCTTTTGGACACAAGTTACAAGCTCTTACATTACGGTTGCCTCCAATCTGATGTGCCTTAGCTCTATAGATCCCACCGTTTGTAACTTTCTTGCAAAATTTGCATGTTACAGAATTTTTGTCTTTCGGGTCAACAAGGTAGCTGTACTGCCAACCAGGATCAGATTTCCGGTATTCAGATGGTACCGCATCATCTTGAGAAGACATGTTACTGTGAGATGTAGATATTAAATAACAGATTAGGATCAAGTTGAACGAATTTACATACATGAACGAACAGAAGATTATTTGCATACGTTATACATGCACGAACCTGAAGATTATTGGCAGTTGTTGTTTGAGAATCGATCAGTGAATGCGTTTGTTTGTTGAGAATCCAGTATATTCATATTGTTTGTTGGGAGACTGATCTCTTATAGAATTAGGCTGCTGAATCTTAAAAAAAAAAAAGAAAAAAGAAAAGAAGAAGTAATAATTACATGCACCCCTGAAGTCATAAAGAAAAAAGAAAAAACATTAATAATTACCTGCCCCACTCGCTTTAAATGTCTAGGAATACTATGCGCACTTTTCCCGCCCAGCGCTTTAATTGCGCCTAGGCGCGCCTAGGCGACCGCCTTGACAACTATGCTCTCAATATTAGCTTCCATCATTCCCACGCTGCTACTGTGTTGAAGTAACTTGGGACCAGCTAGACTCTTAGTTAACATATCAGCCACCTGCTCTTCTGTATCAACAACTTGCAAGTCTATTTCATTCCTCAACACCTTTTCCCTGATGAAATGGTATTGAATTTCTATGTGCTTCGTCCTCGCATGAAACACTGGATTTCGAGCCAACCTAATGGCAGAAATATTGTCACACAGCAGCTGAACTGGGTAATCAATCGTTTGATTCAGATTCTTCAACAATTCGACCAACCAAACACACTCCTGGGCTGCCATAGTAGCAGCCCTGTACTCAGCCTCGGTTGTTGACAACGACACAGTCGGTTGACGTTTGCTGCACCAGGAAATCGGGATTGACCCGTACAAGAACACATACCAAGTCTTTGTTGACCTCCAAGTTTGGTAAGCCACTGACCATACCTTTTTCCATCATTATTTTTAGCTTGTCATACCCAACATGCCCCAGTCGGTGATGCCACAAGTCTGCGTTTTGTGTGTTCTTTGTTTTGTTAACATAAGCATGCTCAGCAGAAAGCACGTACACAGACTCGGCCTTCCGGCCTTTCAGAATTGGTGTAGAAGTCGTTTGGAAATCTTTAAACACCTGAACATCGTGTGGCCCAAATAGGACGTACCTTCCTGTACCAGTCAATTGATTGACAGATAAGAGATTCTTCTTCATTCCCGGAACATGGTATACGCCTGAAAGCTTTAGCTGACACTTCTTGTCATCCCCTGGAAAGGCAACATCACCAATATGAGCAATTTGGTGCTTCGAGTTGTCGGCTATTACGACGACCCTGCTTCCTTCATACTTTATTGGATCAACCAGCCGTTCTATGTCGCCTGTGAGGTGATTCGAGCACCCGGAATCAACAATCCAGTCGTCAAGACGATTTGGATGTTGATTCAGGGTGGTTGCTGTGAGAGCTTCATCTGACCTTGGTGCGCTTGGGGGTTTCGAGTCTGCATCTTCATTTTCGGGTTCCAATTTTGCATCTTCAAGCTCAGCCGCTAGGGCTTGAACATCCCACGCTTCCTCGGTTCTCACAACAGCAGAGTTTCCTTGTTCTTCTCCTGGTTGCCGACAATCTCGGGCCATATGGCCTCTGTGGCCACATCGATGACACTTGAAGGGAAATCGCTTCCCTTGATTCTTTACTTTGCGATCGGTGTTTTCTCCGGACCTCTCACCGTCGTATCCCCTTCCAGACTTATCAGATTCATATCTTTTAAAGTTATCGTCATATCTTTTAAAATGGGCTTCTCCTTTGTTGTGGTTATGGGCCTCACTTCTGTTATTGGGCCTATCGGCCTTATATGAATGCTTACCCTTATACCTATCTTTCCCTTTCCTTCTTTCAGCATACAACGCCTCTGCTTCAATTTTTGGTGCAGCCGCGATTGACAAATCTCCCATCTGCTTAGCTAAATTTTCTTGGCTTGCTAGAAGATTCTCGAATTCTCCTAGCGAGGGTTGGGTTGGCCAACCCTGAACGGCTGCTACAAAACTGTGAAATTCCGGTTTGAGCCCATGAATTATGATCCTCTTTTGTCTCACCTCGCCAATCTTGTTGTCTGGATCAAGTTCACCAATCTCTCTGCATAGAGTTTTGACTCTATGGAAATACTGTGGGATAGTTAGGTCCTTCTGTGACACGGAGAGCAACTCATTTTCGAGTAGTTGCAATCGCGTGTCGTTTTTCTTCGAGAACAGAGTCTTGAGTTCATCCCAGGCTTCTTTCGGTGATTTCACTTCTCGAATGTGGTCCAGCACTTCTTCCTCCACTGTCGTTTTCAACGCGAACAACGCTTTCCCGGCCTTGATTCTCCATTTTCGTAAAGCGCCTTGTTCGTTTTCCCTCGGTGGTTCAACATCGGTTCCGTCAACGATATCCCATAGGTCTTGACCTTGCAGATACGAGCTCATGCACGTCGCCCACGTGTTATAATTCTTCTCGTTGAGTTTCTTGAGACCGCCGGTTAACTGTAGTTCTGACATCGTGGATTGGCTCTGATACCAATTGATAAATTGATATTCTTCTTGTTGCTGTGATTTCGAGAATAAAACAAAAGGAACACAAAGAATTGCAAAGTAATTTTCTGGAAAATCAAAATGCTTTCTATTACTGAATGAATAACAAGTACTAGAACAAGACTTAAATAGAAAAAAAAACTGAACGTGGGCATCCCCAATAACTCCATCCTATCTTTCAGCAACTAACCATAAGAATAGGTAAATACCACTAACTCTAACTTATTCCCAAAGCAAAGTAAATAAAACGGTAAATGACTAAATCAAATCTTGCTGACTCAGCTCCAGCTAAGCTGTAAACTGTGATATTGAACATTTAACATAACCTACACTATTTGAGTATTTTTAATTGCTTTTATGTATACAGCTTGTTGAAATCTTAGAAGGATTGGTTGAGGAAGGTTCTAACATCATGGATGTGAGGAATAAAGATGAAGTTATTTTAAGGATGAGAGCTCCTGTTGCTAGCAAACAATATGGACAAGAAGTTATTCTGTGTCCGCTTATTGCAGATGTAATTTTTTTTTCTTGTCAATCAATCCTTAGGTCGGCATCTTAAGGAGGCTGAATGGTTTGTGCTAATTTTTCACTGCAGGCATGCATTCAAGTTTGCCCAAAGAACCCTACAAACTTCAATGTTGATAATGTGAGAGTTGCAAAACTCTTGGGCGGAGGTCTGCATAACTGTACAACTGTTAGAGGAATGGTTCTAAAAGGTGATACAGTGGGGAGTGTAAAGAGAATAGAGAAGGCAAAGGTGAGTGGAATCTCTCAGCACTCAACTTTCTCAAATTTTATATCTTCACCTTGTTATCAATTGGTTGATGCATACTATCTTTGTACATTGCATGTCTCTTTTACATTTTGATTCTTTGATAAAGATATTTGAGTCTTTTAATAAAGGAAAATGTTCCAGTCTGCGCTTATAAACAAGTTCATTTTTGTCTTTATGAGGACATCCGTTTGGTGATCAGCATGAGTTATCTATACAACTTTTTTGGGCAGTAGGAAAGTGATCGTTAATTTGTCTTGCTTATTGATCAAGCTGTCAATGCCTTTAAAGTTTCTGATCTTTACTCATCATGTATATGTATTTATATATGTGTGTGTGGGTGTGACATGTCATAACGAAATGCAACGTAAGTTAAAAGATCTAAATTTGGAATCGTTGGTTACATTTTTGTCTGCTTGTCGGATCATTCACGACATTATTCAGCAAGTGATGCATGCTTTCAAAATGTTTTTTTGTTGCCATCTGATGGTTTCTTGAGTAAATAAGCTGAAAGTGTGTATTGGTTTTGTAGGTGGTTGTGATAGCTGGTGGTGTTGACACAACTGCAACTGAGACCAAAGGAACTGTCCTGATTCACAGTGCTGAGCAGGTGCAGTATATTGTTCCTGTTTTTGTTAAATTCTTTTTTTTGCATATATCACGCTGCCATAATTAATGATCCTATTAAAGCTCATCATGTTGTAGTAATGTATGCATCTCTTTTTCAAGTAGATGTAATTAGCCATCATTTTTATGTACCATTGAGAAAGACCTAAGCTTATTGATAATAGTTGTTACTTGTTAGTTTAAAACCGATTCGGTTATTTTTCTTATAGTTAATAGTTTGTACCTGAGTTTTGTTTTTATTACAGCTTGAAAATTATGCTAAAACTGAAGAAGCAAAGGTTGAAGAGCTCATCAAAGCTGTCGCAGACTCTGGTGCGAAGGTCATAGTTAGTGGAGCGGCTGTCGGAGAGATGGCTCTGCATTTTTGTGAGCGTTACAAGTATGCTTCTTCTTTACTTGTTTGTGTAATTTATTTAGTACTTATTTAGTTATGTCAAAAGCTGCATTAACCTGTATCAATTTAAAATTTGTAACCAATTACAGGCTCATGGTCTTGAAAATTGGGTCCAAGTTTGAACTTCGCCGCTTCTGTCGCACAACTGGTGCTGTTGCTCTTGTAAGCAGCAGAACGTGTCTTTGTTCAGTATCCAGTAGTATTAGCCAATCATTTGTCTTAACAAACATTTTTTTCTGAATTCACAGTTGAAGCTTGGGAGTGTTGTAAACCCTGATGATCTTGGATATGTCGATTCCATTTCAGTTGAGGAGATAGGTGGTTCTAGGGTAATGTTCTTTTCTTTATCTATTTGTGTAACTTCTTTCCTTTTTTCAGCATAACCTAACATGACGTGTTTGAATAATTATTTATTTGGGTTTAGGTAACTGTTGTAAGAAATGAACAAGGTGGGAACTCAGTGACCACTGTTTTGCTGCGAGCAAGTACTGATAGCATTTTGGATGATTTGGAAAGGGCTGTTGATGATGGTGTCAATACTTACAAGGTTGTGTAATACAAATGTTCCACACTTGAACATTATTTTATTCTGCTGATTTTAACAGTCTCTCTGTTTATGTTTCAGGCATTATGCAGGGACAGTAGAATTGTACCTGGAGCTGCAGCCACTGAAATTGAATTAGCCAGAAAACTGAAGGAGTTTTCTTTCACAGAGACAGGGTATCTGCTTTCATAAACTTAATAATTCTTAAGTGAGGTGACATTTGTTTTGACATTTTTGTTATTGGTATTGCAGATTAGATCAGTATGCTATTGCAAAGTTCGCTGAGAGCTTTGAAATGATACCAAAAACCTTGGCTGAAAATGCTGGGCTTAATGCCATGGAGATCATATCTAGTTTATACGCAGAGCATTCAGCCGGAAACATCAAAGTTGGCATTGACTTGGAAGGAGGAGCATGTAAGGATGTCTCAACATTGAAAATATGGGATCTTTTCGTCACCAAGTAAGCAGCGCTGCTCACCTTTTTATTTACCCCATTCAAAACTGAATGTGATTGTAAACCTTAATCAGCGGATTCATCATTTTTAAAACTTGACTTCATTAGTATTATAATTTGCATCATCATTATCATGGCATGCTAAAACCTCAACCTGGCTCTTTTCTAGCACTGTAAGTTTCGTATGTTGAAGTGGTCTGACTTGTGTAATTCTAGGTTTCATGCGCTCAAGTATGCTGCAGATGCAGTTTGTACCGTTCTACGTGTTGATCAGGTACTTAACATTTTTACCTTTTTTCGGGCTCTTAACTTATATCTATAGACGCACATGGGGATTACAATGAGCTTGATTTGAAAAATCTTACCCAGTAATTTAGAAATGCCAAAATTGTATGCTTTTTAAAACATCTTAACTGGCCTCATCTTTCATCCAAAGCACAATGTTCTTCCATTCTTTTCATTGAAGAGATTACATGACATTCTGTCATTAAAGTTGAAGGTCTATTTATGGAATGGAGGGAACATTATAATATTTTTGGAGCTATATATATGTCTTTTGACATTATGATTAGGAGAATGTAAATTTAATTTTAAATGATGGATGGGTTCTGCAGATAATAATGTCAAAACCAGCTGGTGGGCCAGGTAGGAGAGATCAACCTGCAGGAATGGATAATGAAGATTAGTCTGCTACCAGTGGTGTTCTGATTTTTGTCTGAGACATGAAATATTAGTTGTGGTTTTGATTTACAAAGATTTTGAGTTTGTTGGTTTTGAATTCTGGACATTTGGTATGATGATTAGAGTGTTTTTTTTTTTTTTTGTGAACATTATATTCTTAAATATCCTTCACATTGCATTAAAAAACATAAATGTACCAACAAGGTCCAAAAGTTACGTTTTTAAATGTAGGCCTTGCAAAACGGTTAGGTAACCTGCCTGGTAACGGGTGAAACCGATTTGGGTTAAAAATGAGATCAGTTTAAAACGGATTGTTATTGATGTGGCCGGTTTGATAAGTCTTGAAACGGATTATGACCAGAAAGGCCTTGTGTTGAAATGAGTCCCCTTGAAAAAAAGATTGCAAAACCCACTGGCAGTGGAGTCAAAAGGCGGTAAATGCATTTGATAAGCACAATTTACTTGTTGCTAAGCTGTTAAGTTGTTAACCCCGACGTCAATACTAGTCTAAACGTTCATTTGTTTCATATCAGGGTCATAATCTTTGTTTATTATGCCAAGGATCTGAATAGAGCATATTGGTTTGTGGATTAATGTCTTTGAAGTATGCTTGGGTCTGTATCTCATTATTTTACCTTTTCTAACTTTTTATATGGTTACTGCTTGTCAAATGTAACTCAATATTCTAAAAACAGCAACAGACGTTATGTATTATTACTCTGAAACACCATAACCCATCGTCACCTGGTTCAGTGGTGCTGGTGTGATCGGTTGGAGGCGATGGTTGGTTGTGGCTATGGTAGCAATGGGGACAAGAGTAGGCGGTGGCTTTCGGTAGGTGGTTGTAATTAGACATTAGTCCATTTCAGCAACCTTAAGTGAATTTCTCACCAAACCTGTTGACCTGTTTAAGCCCGCTCTAAATTCACCTACTTTTTAGGCTGTCCGTTTTAACCTTATCTATGTAAAGGTGCTGTCCATTTCGCCTTGTTCTGTGTTATGTTGCTGCCTATTTTAACCCAATATGCAAAATTTGTTCCCCCAAACCAACTCAGGATGCCTACTTTGCGTCATTACTATGCATAATTAAAGACATTGATATGTATACAAATAATGAAAATAATATGGAACATTCATTTTTGTGTGAGATTATAACACAACTATTAAAATACACAATTCTTGTATAAGCATACTTAAATTGTTGTATGCATATGTGGGCAAATCTTATGAGCTTACATCATAAAAAAATTCCATATTAGTGTAGATCTACAGGTTACAAAACTTGTGACAAGAAAGAGACGGATGATACAGAAAAATTAATCAAATAAAGAGATAAATGACTTATCTTTTATGCTTTTACTTTTTCATATCATCATTAACAAATTAAAGACCAAACCGGTCCGGACCAGGTACCAGATCCACCACTTGTTCGGTTTAGTGAATTAGGCCAGTTTAATAAGTTTTTTTGTTTTTTAAAAGACTTTTATATACAAGTCTTTGCCAACTAAATACACTTAAAATTCATTTTATAACTTTCGTTACTTTAATTTTTAGCTTTTATATTTTGTGAATAATTAACATAACTGCATACTAATATTAAACATGAAATTTGTATAATATTCATATCTATAAAGTATTTCAATATTTTCCAAGATTATGTTGTGGGACGAGATTCTCAAGTCCCCTTCCAGTTATTTTTGTAAAATGCTCATCATCCACAAAGAAAGAAATATTAGACAAAATCCAAACATTTTAAAAGTAGCAGCGAACTATGATATATTTACATTTGCTTACAACAAACAAACAAACATTGATTATCATATTACTCACTTCTTTTTCTTGTCATCGTTGACCTTTTCCAGTACAACAGGAGCTGCTGGCTGGTATGCTAAACCACCACTCTCTCAGTCTTCGGTTCAATCTTTCCGTGCTCGATCTCCTCATTGGCGAGTACCTGGTCCATTCCTCCAACAAAACCGCTATAATCACATATCTCATCGGTACAACCGCGCCGTAATCACAAGCGCAACCGCAAACCGGTCACTTGCCTGACACCAGACACCTTACCTTTTCAGACGTACTTCAAAAAATATGAATATTTTACAACAAGAGTAAGAAGAGAGGACCTGTGGAAAAATGGACAAGAGTAGGCCACGAAGTTTAAGAAGAAGAATATTTCCGTCTTGGATTAGCTCTTCGGCCTGAGAAATTGCGTTCTGGATGGCTAAAAGCTGCTCCATTGTGTTCATCGGTGGTGGTGCCATCACCCTGAATTCGTCCACCTCCCTTCCTCTGCTAAACCAACGTGTTATCACAATGAAAAGTGCAATAAACGCAAGCACCAACCCTACCACGTAAGAAAGACATCCCCTGCACCACAATCCGTTATCGTTACCTTTATTTTTTTATGCCCCAACACAAAACAAAAAAGTATATGTATAGCAAAATATGATATTATTTTACCTGTAAATGACGTATGTGGAAACCAAACAGAACATAAATGACTTTATAGGCTCTTCCCAGTAGTATAGTTTGATAAGACGATTCCCGAGTTCGGTAACTGGAAAGAGCAACTCCTGCAAGTAAAACTGACTGTCAATATTCCCTTTAACAATGAATTTTCTACTAAAACTAGTGTAGGAAGCTCCTGTGTCAAAAACATCAACCTTACTCTGCACACTTGACAGGTGGTAAGCATGTTGTGAACATGTTAATCGGGTTGGTGGGTCATAAATATTGGGTTAAACGGGTTAGCGAGTCAACATGCTTAACTAAACAAGTTAGCGGGTCAACATGCTTAACCAAACGGGTTAGCTAGTCGACATGCTCAATTAAACGGGGCAACCCGGACATGACCTGTTATATTAAACATGTCAACCTGAATAAGATATGAGAACCCAAAACCTAGTTCTTTTGGTGTCGTTTAGGAAGCAGCAAGTAAAAGGAAAGAAAACCTTCATGACAGCTAAGTTGGTGTCAATGCCTTCAACTTTGACCCCATCAACAGCGGCTTGTGCACTTGCAACCATTTTGTAAGTGCTTCGAGACTCTTTCACAGCTTTCTCCAAGGGAGTAAGCTCTCCAACACTCACATCACCAACAATCTCAAAACTTTTTCCAAACACAATCCCTAAGCTTGAACCCATGGTGGTTGCTGACATCCCACCACTTGTACCAGACTTACGTAAGTGGATTGTTGCAAATGTTTCCAGTATTCTATCTCCACCTGGAAGTTGATCACAAGCATTGAACATTAGACCTGCCTCAAAGCTGAGTGGGGTTGCAGAGGTCATCATGTCTTTCAGGGCTTGCATTCGTATGATTCCAAATATTGTTTTCAAAAGTGTTTCCTCCCTTTCAACTCCGCTAATCTGGAACTTGCGCATAAACCTGTGAGCGTATAAAATTTCGCGAATAACTGCTAGCCAGTAGTCACGCCGATTATGTCCTTTCAGCTCAGGAAGCTCCATAACAACCGCCTCTGATCTACATTGCATTCCAATCCCCAATTACTTCAAAACATATCCATCTCTCACATACATTTAACACTGCAGCTACACTTAGAGATGGCAACTTCAATCCATTTACTTATAAATGGGTCGATCCATTGGGTAAAAAGTGTTTTAATATGAAAAATTAGCTTAAAATGAAACAGTTTCAATGGGTAGAAAGTGTATTTCTGATGCATAAAAACCCATATATAATTTAAACAAAACCTTTGATTAACATTGAAATGATAGAAGTTTTTGAAATCATATTGATTACTTACGATCCATATAGAAAAATTATTGGATACCCGACCTGGCTGTGTTACGACGACTAGGATACTGACAAGTGAAATATCGTAATGCATGGGAAGAGGCTTACAAGGAAACTGATTTATACAAGAAGGCTTTGTCAAAAAGTCTGGTTCCCCATGGACCACCGGTCAACTCCGGCTTCACAATCTGCTTCAAATCATCAGCCAATTCATAAACTGTAGGTTTATCATAAGATACAACACGGAGAGCTTCAAAGTACATAGCATGATCTGTCAGGGTTAATCGACCTGTATGTAGGGCCAGCCACCATAAATAAAATATATAAGTAGCATTTCTGTTAACACCAAAGAATGATTAAGACAACTTACCAGGCCATGTTGAGATCCCTACATGCTGAAGAACGGGCTGGGTGGTTACTGTGCCATCAATTTCCAGAATTCTTTCCCCTCTTTCAGATCGTTGGGGTGAAAGGAGAGATGACTCTGATTGAGATTTTAGTTTTCTGGCTGCCCTGTATGTAGGATGACATCAGCATAATCATAATAAAAACAGTATTAGTACTAGTAGTGATAAAAAATAACAATAACATATTTTAAAAACAATATACATACCTCTCCAATCCAATAAGGTACTTCTCAAAGGTAGAAAACTGAAGACGGCTTCCAGTTGATGCGGTATATATAATCACCCACAATTACATCAGCTATAATAGGAACTGCTGGAGCAATTCGGGAGAAGGCTTCTATACCCACACTTGCATCCTCGTCTATCTGCAGTATCAATCAATTTCAAAATTCATGTTACCGTAACTAAAAGTACAAGATCATGATCTGAAATCCAGAACCTGTCTACAAGATATCAACTACCAACAGAAATGATTTCTTGTATTATATTCATGGAGCCTTAAGAAAGCACTAGCTATGCTACCAGGGGGAAAAAACTGTTTTTGCAAACTTGTTTCATGTCTCTCCCTTCTTTTATTGGCAAACATATTCAGGCAAATTTAAGATTGAAAGAAGAGTTATGAGCGTAACAGATACATACATCCATGGTATTGGTAGGCTGACTGGCAGCATCGGGAACCTCCCAAGCAAGCATCATATCAAATGTTAGACGTCGAAACTTCCTGTCCTCCATGTAACCACTCATACAGAAAGAGCCTATATTCCAGAAAATTTCGGGCATAACATGAGGGGTCTTTTATAGCATCAGTAGCCTCCCCATTAAAATTTTCTTGAAGCTGACCACCCGTAGGAATCTTCAGGATTCTGTAGTTACGTATTAAATGAGTAAACTTTTTTCCACATAACAGAGACAGAAATACTAAAAGATAAAGTTACTTTGAACATCTACGGACAACTATATATATTTGCCACAGGTGATAGCTCGTGTATCCCCAGCAGATGGAGAGGCTTTCATCTCCTCAAACTCTTCATGAAATGGATTTTTGTTTTTCAGCAACCATTTAAATGATCCATCTCTCACAAAACCCTCGATCATATTTCTTGTTTTACTCACTGCAGCCATCTTTCAAAACCTCTTTTGCTAACTTAAAGTTGAATCACACCCAACAACCTAACAAAACCACAACTTTAGCAAAACTACAACACTAAGAAAATCAAGAAAGCGCACACCCGCTTTTTAGCAATAAGCAAATATTGCAATTATACTTTTATTCAAACTGTACCATAGCCTCAGGATTTTGTTCACCTAAATTTTAGCAGATATGAATCAACCAGATTTATATTGTTAAAACACAACTCTCAAGCAAGAAACAAGTTCATTTATGAATTCTAATGTGCGCTTTTATCAAGACTCCAAAACAAAAATTCACACTTAAAAGCATTCAATATAGGGCCTTGTTTCATTGTTTTCTACTAATTGCTCCGTGTTACTGAATCAGTGGTGTAATGCCATCATCAAATTAGGGTAGAAAAAGGGTTTGGTGGCTGGTTGTCCAAGGCAGTATCAAGAATCATAAATCAACAAAGGGTAACCAACATGTGACAAAATGCACTGTTATGAAGTACGATGGTTCCAATCGAGATCACCAAGTTGATGGGTTGCAGCAGGATCTGAAGAATAAACAAGCCCTTGAGGAGATAATCAATCAACCGTGTCAGATTACATTGAAAAATGTGCAAGAAACTGATTTTTATGTGATAAACCCTAACGGGAACCCTGGTACTAGGGCTGAGGTCACTGATGCAATTCCATGCAACATACTGGCACAAAGGCAAACACTCTAACAAAGCGAATCAGAAAAATGTTGCGATAACAGCTCACGCAAAGAAGAAGTGGGTCATATGATGAGTGAGAAACTCATCAAACTCAAAGCAGAGCCGCACTGAAGATCTTTTTTTTACAAATAAGGGGGCTATGTGGACTGGTGAAAGCCACGGGTAGCCAATGAAGCGGATTTCTTATGCTGGTGTTGTCAATGGCATTCAAGTTGTGAAAGTTGGCTATGTTCCCCTTATTATCTCTTTGGGAAAGATACAAGCACCAACCTGAAGTTGGTAAGGTATGCAAGAACACTATGGTTTTTTTCTGTAGAAAAGCAACTTACTATCCTCTAGATGACTAGCATTGCAGATTGATGTGGGTGAAGTATGGTTTGTAAATGCTATTATGAATAACAATGGTTACTTCTTTTACGTTGGCAAACCAAAATGGGAAGGTGGATGTTCAAGCAAGCGGACCATGGATGATAAACGACCATCCAGTTTTTTTTTAAACACTGGACACTGATAGAATAATATCACAGATTAACCAAGCAACCAAGATATAAATGGAATAGAACAGAATCTTGAATCTGTGAGAAGTGAGATTATATTGATAGATCAGCAAGAAAAAAAAGAAAGACACATCAGATGAAGATCCCAGTCAAACTAGGAATCTTCTCAACCTCTCTGGTCTCTGTCTCTCTCTCTCTTCTATCAACAAACCAACAAAAATAACCCCTCTGTGTACCTATTTCTCTTCTCTTGCTCCTCTTTTTATTTCTTTGAGTTTGTTCTAAAAAAAGAAGAAACAAAGGAAAGATCACCATATACAGATAAAGCTCAAATGAAACATTTGTCCTTTAAATGTACATTTCCCAAATATGTGTGATTGAAACTTAAAAATGAGGACTATGGCTTCCACGGCTCGTGTGTCGAAAATATGAAATGACATTATGAAATGAAAAATGAGTAATGGAGCTTGAAGTATAATTGGCAGTCGTATCCTAGCTGCGTTGGTGTACCATGGCTGGAAAAAAAAAAAAAAAGAGGAAATGCCAGAATACGTAATAAAGGAAGCCACTCAGTTGATTAGGTTGCTAGGTTAATCCATGATGAGGTTCGGTTGAAACTGTTTAGCCTTAAGTTGAAGCCTACAAGAGAGACAGCTTGAGCTTTGGAGCTTTGAAAACTTGAAGCAATCTGACACTTGCCTTGATGAAGTTTTCATCTCTATTTTTGTGTTGCCTTGTGTAGCAACCATTAGTAAGCAATACGCACATTTATGAGCCTGTGTTTACCGCTGGGATTGTATGGAAGATAGGAATGATGTCTGGTATTAGTATATTTTTGGTCTTGTTATATAACAATTCAAATGGTAAATTTTAATTAGTTATTCAAGTACTCTTAGTATATGATTAGTATGGTGAATAACAAGGAAGACGAGGGACCTGGATGGTTGCTTAAGGAACTGTAAGGGCTGAAAGGAGCATCTTGAAGACCTGAGGGACTGAAGTTTTAATCAGTGAAGTAGTGGATATTAAAGTAACAGACTCTACAATGAGAGATTTCATCTCGGATATTTTAAACTCACTAGTGCAATTAGACAAGACCACTCTTAGAATTTTAATTTAAATACAAGAAACAATATAAACAGAATAAAATGAACATGTCTAAAATATGTTGCGTTCTAGCATTTTCGCCACGGTGGCCAGTGGGGAACTGTGGATTAAGCATACATAATTACATAGTTTTATACATGAAATATAATCATAATCATGTTATATATACGTACATGAAATTAGAAGTGTAGAACATTATGTCAACACAACTAATATTCTAGATAACTAGTTTCATTGAACATTGAGGCAAGGTTAGGAGGATTGTAATGATTATCTCCTAGCTACTAGATAACATATAGAACTTCAATAGGTTATTTAATCCCCACATTACTGTTTATAAATGATTAATTGATCAATAATTAGACACTAATCAAGCAATGTGTACTCACTGTGAGAGTATCAGTCACTAAAAACGAAGGATATTTAGAAAACACAGATAATACTGAATGCGCAAGGTGATAAATAAAAGTTTAAAGTGTAGCTTTTGTTCATAGAAGGAAGGAGGTCTCCGTGGTAGTGTTTGTTTCACATAATGGAATGGAATCTGGAAGGCCTTATGTTGTTCGCTTCAACAAAAGAAGGAATGGAAATTGACGAATAACATAAGGAACGAAATCTGCATCATCCCAATTCCATCCAGATATCATTCCATTCTGTGAAACAAACACACCTAATTAAACTCCAAATCAAATTCCAATTAAATTACATTACATGAACCTATATGTTTCAAAGTATAGTTGATAGCAGCATTCAACCAGGATAAACCTAAACAGGAAATTTCCCAAATCCGGAGCAATCATGAAAAGCTAACTATACATCGCAAAATGATCCACATATCAAATCAAATACTCTAAAAAGTCTTGTTCCACTTTGTGTATGGAAATACATGCAGCAGCAAAGTAGATAAACACATCTATGAGTGTAAACTGATCATAAAGGAGAGCGCAAAACAAGTGATATAGCAGAAAACCTATGGCGGATCAAAGCTTTAATTAGTTTACGAATTAGAGAAGCAGTTTATGGAGTGAGAACCTGAGCGGAGAAAGCGCTGTTTGGGAACAGTAACGTTATTCCAGGACCCCAAGGAATTTCATTTTACTTTTCCATCAAGTCTCTCCGTTTAAAAAAGTAAAAAACCGAACACACGTCGAAACTTAAAACATATAAAAGAATAACTAACTCAACTTAAAAATTAAGACCCACGCTTTGCATAGACATATATGCTTAACCGAAAGAAAATAGACATAAAAGCATTGATTGAAAACGTGTTAACTAATAAAAATTTATACTAAAACGTAAAACATTCTTGTCAAAAAGAATAACTACGTCAACACGGATAATAAAACACACATAAAAATCTTATTAACTGAAATAGCAAATAAAAATAATTTATTATTATATTATTAAAGCATGTGAAAAACCTTTACTTTCATCATCATCATCATACTCAGTATATCCCACCAATAGCAAAGCAAAGGTAGGGTCTGAGGAGGGTAAGATGTAGACAGCCTTACCTCTACCCCGTAAAATAGAGAGGCTGCTTCCAGTGAGACCCCCCGGCTCGATAGTAGTTTTGCATCAAGCCTTGGACATAAGGCACATAACACTCAGCAATCGGGACAAAGACCGATTAGTGCATGTACCCTTTTGTCTTTCAGCTATCAACGCCACCACATGATGCATGATTAACCGTCCTCAACTTTTAACGTTATTTTCACGAAATTAGTAAAATAACGTTAAAATTAGTGCACTTTCACTTTTGCCCCCCGATGGCACACACACATATACATTATATGCGCATACCACAAGCGGGGCTTTATGTGAAAAACCTTTACTTTAATAAAACCAAAAAGTTAAAATTAAATCACCTTCTTTTGATTCCTACGCTTCACAAACTTGTACTAAAAAGCTATATTAAATTAAAAAAAAAAATGAAAAGTAAAAAGTAGACAAAAAAAGGTTGTAAATTAACGGTGGGCTAATAGAGATATGTTTTAAATGGTGAGTGAGTGCGCGCATGATACGTCGAAGAACAAAGTATTTAAGTTGGTGATTTTAGGGTGTATATGGTAGTTCGGTTTAGATTTGAGTCATAATCATAAGCAAAACCAAAATTTTCGGTTAAGATATTGGAAAAATCGATCGATTTCAATTATTTCGATTTTAGTTAATCGGCTATGACCATTGGATTTTTTGGTTTTCAATTTAATAATTAATAATTTAATTTGGGCCAACACCTTTAATTTAAAGACAAAGGATCAAATACAAATAACTTTAACGTACAAAACGTATGAACCGAAGGTTTTGCTGAAAAAACGCGATGACATTTTCGTAATTATTAGTAATTATCAAAATTACTCTACAAATGATCCTGTCAGCAAAGGGGCATTATGGGCGTTTTTCACAAATGGGCGTAGTGGGATAATGCCCCATCAATGATCACCCAATTATTATATTCTTGTTTTTTTTACTTTAAAATTAATGGTATTTGAGTTGGAATGATCTCATTGGCCAAGCATATTGAAGAGAGGCGTTGATTGAAGCACGCCTTGAAGGATTTTTTGAAAAAAAACGCCCTAAAACGCCAAGGGGGTGGGGCTTGGGCGTGTTTGGGGGAGAAAAACGCCAAAAATTTTACCACTACGGGTGGTCTTAGTATGCACCTGCTCATTTTTTTAAATTTTTATTTCTTTACATGAAGTGTTAATTTTATTTACTATGATGATCCTCAACACGCATGAAGAAATGAAGTAGGCAGTATTTTTATTTTTTTAATGCATGCATGGATTTAAGTGACGGTTAATTCTATGATCAGTATGCTTATTTCAGCTTGATGATATATTTGATGTTAAATTCTAATCTTATCCACCCTATTCATGTAGAGCTGACCTCAAAGAAAGAAACTGGACCGAGTGGAATTAAAGTAAGTTTGTTTGGAAGTATCAAATTGCATGCATAATTAATTAGCTATTATTCAAAGTTTCAAACTTGGATGGTACTATATATGTAGCTGACGGCTTCAAGAGGAGTTGAATTTGAGCACGAGATACTGGAGGCTGAGCATGCTTTTGTGGCAGATAAAGTTGGACAACTACAAGAAAAGGTGAGGCGTTATCCTATAAGATTTCTCGGTTCCTTTTTACAAGTTTTTAAAGAGATAATTTATTTGAATATGTGCACCAGAGTTTAATTAAGGTATTGGGTCTGTTGATAATCTGCATAGTATGGTATATTATAGGGGTGTTTGCAAAATGCTGGAACAGACCAAACTGTCCAAACCGAAGAAAGTTGGGTGGTTTGGAACTTGAAACCAGTTGTGAAACCGAACTGGCCGTTGAACATTTATTATTTATTTATTTTTCATCTTAGGAATTTAAAGTTATGTGTATATATTATTTCCATGAACAATCCTTATCATTTTTCTAAAAATCAATACAAAATTATCGTTTTAATTTTATGTCTAAAACTGCTAAACCACCAAAACCGAACCATTAAACCGTGAAAACCGGCTGGTTCTGCCGGACCCAACCTGGGCGGTTCAGTTTGTCTTTTTCCAAAACTGTAGTTACTGGTTCGGTTATATGTACCCACATGTGTGTGTATATGTTATGTGAATCTGAGGAAGATACATGTTTGGTACACAGGTGAAGACACTTGAAAGAAACTCGAAAGGAGATTGAAAATCCAAGTGAAGTGGAGGTTGAACTGAAGCGCAGGCTTAACCAGCTGACGGATCATTTGATTCAGAAACAAGCCCAGGTCATCCTCCTCATCAATTGCTCTCTTACTGAATACTAATATTCCTATATATTAAATACATACTTTGACATTAGGTTGAGGCATTATCATCAGAGAAGGCGATGCTAACATTCAGAATTGAGGTACACATTGTTGATATTTCCAACTGTTGCTTAAATTGGTTGGTAATAACAAGGATTCTTTGTTTTGAAAAGGTGGTTTCAAGATCATTGGATGAGAGATTGAAAACATCAAAAATGAATGATATAGAATCAAGAGAAGGGAGGGCAAAAACATGTTATTATTATAGGGTCATTGGTGAGGCAGTTGGACTCTATCTCCTAAGAAGAAATCCAATGGGAAAAGTATGGTGTATAGTTTACCTTGTGTGCCTCCATTTCTGGGTGTTGTATATTTTCAGATCACATACTACTGCAGTCTCCAATGGATCTGGTGCTGTTATATCTTTGGAAAACATAAACAATACTGGAGTTTGATGGATGATTCATAGGTAGGTTTGTCTTGGTGAGTCAAATATGTAATCACAGTTGTCTGTCTCAGGGCATGTTTGGGTAAGCTTTTAGAAACAACTTATTGACTTATTGGCTTCTTGGAAAAGTCAGGATTTTGTGACTTATTGACTTACTGGCTTATTGGCTTTTTCCCCTCACATACACCCTCTTTGCCAAACATCATTTTAGAGCTTATGACTTTTCAAAAAGCCAATAAGTCAATAAGTTGTTTCAAAAAGCTTACCCAAACATGCCCTCAATGTTGTTACCTCCTTACAAACAAACTACTTTTAGCTATAACAAATATTATACGCTAGTGTTAGGGTTAGAGGTCAAATATTAATTTTGCTCACTGATACTTTTGGATCAGTTACGTTATGCTGCCTGGTTAATGACTTTACTAAGAAAATCTGGTGGTGGAGATTGATATTGATGTAGTGTGAAGGTTAAAAAGCATTTTACAATTTTTTGAAAGCTCAAAAAGGAGATTCGGTTAAAAAAAGTGAATCTCACATGAAGTGTGGGTGATCAAAGGGTTTTTATTTTTTAATTCAGAAAAGTTTGAAGGGTTTTTATTTTTTAATTCAAAAAAGTTTGAAAACCTAGACACCATAAGCTTTTTTTTTTTTTTTAATTTCAAACCGGTTTTGTTTTACCTTGTATTCTTTTGTGAAGATCTAGCAAGTCTTGTATCTCAAAAGCAAAGATCCGTTGCACTCCAGACCATAAGGTTTTTTTTTTTTTTTTTTTTTTGCCATCCCACACTTTCTTTTGTCAAAATTTTCTCTTTACTCTTTCTCTTTTTTAGATCAAAATGGACGTAACTCTAATATCATTTCTTTTGTCCAACTTTCACTTTACTCTTTCTCTTTTTTAGAGTCCATCTAGCAACTTGAATATTGTTTACAATTTAATATAATAGTTAAATTAATTTCAAACAATCTAATCTAGATAGGTCAATTTGTGTTTAATTATATTATTACTAATAAACTAAAGATGATTTAAATACAAATTAAACAATTAATTGAAAGTCATTTTATGCAACATATATGAAACAGTGTGGATAAAAACTAATCAAATAAACATTATATATTGATCAACCAAGATATTCTTTATACACACAACAAGTTCCAGTAATTGATAAAGTCAAAATTTTCACGTGTAAGAGAAGAGATAACGTACCAAAAAATAGGTGATAAATGGAACGATCGAAGAAGAACGTATGGGAACAACAACATACGAAGGTCGTGTATATATAATCAAAGAATTTGTTTAAAAGATAACTAACAATTTGATTTTTGGTTATTTTTAGAAAAAAAATTTAAAAAGTTGGTATATTAAAAAGTTCATTATCTTTGTAGGTTAAAATAGTCATTTTTCCCTAAAAGCTTGTAGCTCCTTCTACACGCTACTAGTAGTAGCGTTCAACCAAAATCTTCAAGCTCCTAACCTAAAAATTTCAAGCTCCTTCAACCAAACAAGACTTTTTATCGAGTATGAGCTTTTTCTTAAAAGCTTAAAGCTAGAAGCTCCTAAAAGCTCCATGCCAAACATACCCTTCATCTAGGAATCCTTCATCTAGGAATCCAAGTCAAAAGCCAATCTGAGTGGTCTATTCTCGAGCGATTTTAATTTAGTCAGTGATCCGCTTTTGAACAGGGTTCAACACGGCTGTAATGATGGCAAACATTGGCTGAAGAAACACAGAATCACCGCTGGGGTGATGGAACCGCTTTCTCTAAGAGACCGAGAATCAAACCTTTCTCTTCCTCTAAAATCTAGATCTGTATGGAGAAGAGAGAAAAGTGGAGATGTAGAGACGGCTGGTAGGTGAAGAATCCCCTTTTTCCAGCTGCAAAAAGTATGTTTGCCCCCATGTCTTTTGCCCTAATAATGAGATGAAGACCATAGGAGACATATACCACCCTAACCTCAATGGACTAGACCCAGTTCGGAGTTGGCTCTACAGGCCCACAACCTAGTGTCCTGTAAACTACATTGCGCTTGGTCTCGCGGGTTAGTACACAGTAATAAATAACATAATAAAAAGTGATAAGTAAAAGAACATCTGACCATTTAAGTCGGGTCAAATACCATACCTCATCAAGTCCCCCAGTCTAGTATTGCTTCTGTGTGCAAGCGCTAGGTGGATCACTAGACTTATTAGGAGTGCTCGGAAGTGAAGATTATTAGGGCTAGGTTTACTTGTCGCGGAGGCGCGAGACCTTTGCTGGTTATTGTAACACCTCGTAAAATTATGTCCAATAATGTATTGACACGTGTCCCTAATCCTGATTATGTCAAAAGTCGGCTAAGAGGGACTATTTTTGTCAAAATTGAAAACTATGTCTACGGAGGGACTAAAAGTGTCAACATGCTAAAAATATGCCTCTGAGTGACCTTACACGGTGTCCGTATTCTTAAATGAGCCACTTGTTGGACAAGAGGAGCCGTTTGCGTAATTGTTTGAAAGTTTGCGCGGCGAAGGGTTAAAAGCGTCAACATGTTAATTCTTACCTCTGAATGACCTTTTAACGAACCAGGAGCTTTATGATGTTCAATCATACTCTCAGGAATGCCTAATATTGGCCATCTAGGGCTTTGATGCCGTTAAACGATAAAACGCACAAGTTTGCGAATTAAAGGGTTAAAAGAGTCAACATGTCAATTCTTACCTCTGAATGACATTTTAACGAACCGAGAGCTTTGTGATGTTCAATTATACTCTCGGGAATGCCTAATGTTGGCCATGTAGGGTTTTGTGCCATTAAATGATAACACGCGTAAGTTTGCGAGTTAAAGGGGTTAAAAGCATCAATATGTCAAACTATACCTCTGAGGGACCCTTTTAACTAACCGAGAGTTTTATGATGCTTGGTTATACTCTTGGGTGTGCCTAATATTGGCCTAGGATAGCTTTCTATCATAAAAAAAACGATACGTGAGAGTTTGGAAGTACAGGGGCCAAACATGACAACAAATGAAAGTATGGTATGTTGTCCAGGTCTTTTACGGACCGTATACCAGGGACCATACGGTACGTAAATAGTAGCCCAGCTACGAAAAATCCTTGTTCCCCACTGCAAGCAGTTTTAAAACCTTCAAACCGAATCTATGGACATGTAGGTTGTATTGTACACCTGTTAGGACACTTGTAATGATCCTAAGAGCCTTCTAACACCTGGAATGATCCTAGAAACCATCCAACAACTATAAATAGGTGTGGTTTTTCATTTGAAAACTTGCACCTTTTATTCATTCTTCCTCTATCTCTCAACACGGGAAGTTCCTGAGCAATTGGGAGCATCCTCTGAGTTTTATTAAGCCCCTGGGACCACTTGTAAGTGTTCCTTTCGTGGGTTATTCAGTTTATAGGCTTTTAAGACCGAAAAGTCAAGCGTTTTCGATAAACGCTTTGACTTTCAGTTTAGACCTTAATGGTCAAGCCATTGTTCGCAGCGAACATGGCTACGTGATCGTAATTAGGTAGGTGTTAGTCCACAAAAAGGGCACCTCCTAAGAATCACGTTTGCTTGGTCAATTGACGAGTCAACGTAATAATGTTTTAAAAATTCAATGGGTCAGATTTTGAAGTATTCATAAACTAAGTTAGAAGTGTTCGAAAATACGTTTTAACACATAAACAACTTAGTTATAATTATTAGAACATGTGTAAACATGTTCGGCCCGAAAATTCCAGTTTTAGGGTCGGTTCGCAACCGAAAGTCGCGAAGTTTGACTTCTGCTTTGACTTTCGATTATAAATCGAATTAGACTAGTATGCTACTGATCTAAGTTTCCGTTATGATCGTAATATGATATAGCATAACCCTATAAGGTTATATTACACGATCACACTAGTAAAATGAGTTTTTGTGCATGTTCCGTTATTATGCCGTACTTTGACTATTATGCCCTTTTGTTTAAAAATAAGGTTTTAAATACAAATGAGCATGCAAATGAGTTATGTACTGATAAGTAAACATGTTTAGAATATTTTGATGTTTATAATCTGGCCATAAACTGGGTTTACGCATATATACGTAAACTATGCTTTTAAAAGGACTAAAATGCCCTTTTACATCTAAAATGAGATTTAAACATAAATTTTTGGCAAAACTCATTATGTACTGATGTGATATCATATTTAGGATTTATTGGGATTTTATGTCAGATTATATACTGAGTTTAACTTCAAGTTCTTGTACAATGTTCGTAAATGACGATAATGCCCCTATGGCACTTAAAATGGGTTTTAAGCATAATATTCATACCAAACCTTTTGCTTACTGATATGTTATGACAAATAAAATATTTTAGCTATTCAAAGCTGGTCTATAATATTAGATTTCATAATCCATCACATAAATCGTCATTTAACGACTTTAACGCCGTTTAGGCGCATAGTATGGTTTTAAACCATTTTTATGAATCAAGACTTGTTACCTACTGATTTTATAAATCATTTTAAATATTTTTACAGTAGGTATAAGTCATAAACTCAGAATTCCAAATAAATTCTCAAACTATGTGTGAAATGACCAAAATGCCCCTACGGTGCATAGTTTGGTCTTAAAGCATAAACCACAAATATATTTGATATCATGTTGACATGATATCATAATTTGACCATTTTTACAGAATGTTTATGACCATGACATCAGTTTACTTACAAGCTCCTTTTATAAGTTGTAAAATTACCAAAACGCCCTTATGAGGCAGAGTTTGATTTTAAAACCTTAACGGGCATACAAGTTGATATCCTACTGATATTATAACTTGTTTAAAGTGTATTGGCATACGGAACTTGTTCATAACTCGTCCGGTTACCCGATATCGCTTATACACGTACGGTTAGAGTTACGTAACTAGTTTACATAAGTTTACCGAAACAGGTTTAACCTTATCGTTTTGATCTCAAAATCCAGAATGTACCTTGTTTACCTATATTATACAAGTCCTAGTACTTGTTGGGTTTAAAACACATTCTATTCGGTATACGCTTAAACTAGCGAACCTATTCTTAAGTATCGGGTCATATCTAAAGGAACTACCTTTGGCCCGTATACATTCTAACAGATAATAAATCTGTTCATTCCAGACTATAGTATCCCCCAGATAATCGGACTTGGGTCAATAATTCTTAGACTTGCGGCTTTTTGCCAAATATAGTCTTATTGATTGGAAGCTAGCAAAAAGGTAAATACTCTTGACTTATTTTAGTGTAAACTTAGGATGGCAAATATGTCTCTTGGAGCGGTTATTACATAAGTAAGTCACCTATGATTGCGCAAAAATGTAAGAATACGGTTTAATCCGTTTACTTCATAATTATTTTAATTGGGGGTTAATGATACTATGTCCGGATAACCCAATGGGTTAATCAAGTATATAATCTTGTAACAAGAATAATCCCAAGATATATTTAGAGGATCACCTATGAGTTTTCCATATGTATAAAACTCTTTTCGAAAAACTATTTTTTCAAAGAGTCAGTTAATTGTATTTACCTGCTTTGGCTGACGTATTTTCGAAAGATTGAACAGCAGGTACCGAACCTTATTATTAGGCTGGGAATACGGGTCGGCTAGAATGAAGGCTAAGGAATTTGCACTCCTGATGCTTAAGGCCTATGATGTCTAAGGCTCTGTTTATAGATCCTGCCTGTGGGCTTGTATCGAGCGCTTGTAATACTTTTATACATTCAAGCTTTAGTTTGAATAATTTCAATCCAATACTTCCGCTGCATATTATTATATTGTGATAAATGTTATCCAACCGTCACGATTGTACCCATCCGGGCCCACCGAAGATCGGGGTGTGATAGGTTGGTATCAGAGCTATAATTTGAGTGAATTAGACACTAGCCTATTGTGTCTAATCTCAAATACCCCAAATGCAGATTCCTTTGAAAACCTCCAAGTCTAGACCTGAATATAAGACTACTCTTAATCTATATAGTAGTTTTTGATTTTATACTGCCAAGATATCGCGGACAAGATAAAGAATCTATGATGGGTCGCAGAATCGAGGATCTCTACCATTGAGTAGCTTGAAGTTCCATATGGTGAACTACATTATTTTGGAGACGATGACTCTGATACGAGGATGCTAAAACTCGTCACTTGATGATATATCTTTTGATATTCCTGTGATATCCTAATATCATTTATCTGAAGTCTATCATAATTGATAGACATTCCGGTGATATCTCACCAGCTGATTGAAACATCAACAACTATGAAAAGCCGTATCATGGCAAGGATATCCGTGCATTTTTGGCAACAAATTCTATTCTTGATTCAAAAATTCTCTCATTCTAGAGAATAAGCAGAAAAATGAATCACTTTTTCCGATTCATGCTTAAAGCATATAATTCCGAGTCTTCGAGCTCGATTAATTCAAACCCATCTGGGTATATTATATTATATAAATTCGGCAACCCTCGCCAGCAATTTCTCCAACTGGAGTACGACAATGATTTTTATTTCATTGATTTTTAACAACTACGAATGCCAAACTTAGTTTGATAGAAGCACCATATGATAATTGGCAGTATCTTAGTGTGTCCCATGGATTGCTTTCATGTCTGGCCAGATGAAGGTTTAATGCATGGAACCACTAAGATCACCCAACGGCCATATGGTACTGATATCGGCTAATAGTAAGCATCTAATATATTTTGCCGATATTACTGCCATAAGAAAAATCATTGATTTTATGGAGCCCATTTTATTATTTTCCTTCAAATGATATGAATGTCACATTTATTGCTCCTACCTTATCAAACATACCTCTTGATTGCGCGATAGACGAAGGCCAAAAGCACATATTCCCACCAATGAGTGGTTGAAAAAGTGCAAAATTTTCGTCCAAATATGAGACGACATATCCCGAATCTCCTAATAAGGAGAAAGGGTATATTTTTAAACGGTGTACTATATTGAGCCGTATCATATATGTTTACTATATTGAGGCGTATCCCCGAATCTCCCAATAAGGAGAAAGGGTATATTTTTAAACGGTGTACTATATTGAGTCGTATCATATACGCTGTACTATATTGAGGCATATCCCTGAATCTCCCAATAAGGAGAAAGGGTATATTTTTAAACAGTGTACTATATTGAGCCGTATCATATACGCTGTACTATATTGAGGCGTATCCCCGGATCTCCCTATAAGGAGAAAGGGTATATTTTTAAATGGTGTACTATATTCAGCCGTATCATATCCCAATGTGGAGAAAGGGCATATATTTAAACGGTGTACTATATTGAGCCGTATCAAAAACGCTGACTGAATTGAGGCGTATACCAAATCTCCAACTAAGGAGAAGTGCATATAATTAAAATGCCAAATAAGACGTGTCCTGGAATCTCCAACTGATGAGAAGGACTAAAGGTGCCAATTCTATTGGGTGAACATGAATTAGTCGAAGAACCGCTAGCAATCAAGCAAATAAAGTTCTTTTAAATATTACTCGGTCTACTAGTTCTTATGTAATTAAGACTAGTAAATAAGACCATGATAAAAGACTATGTCTTAAAATTTCCCACCAATGGTAGTGGTTGAAAAGGTGATAGAAGTGGAAAAGTGATTCCCTCACATCAATATAATCTTAAAAATCTTTAAGTGATTCTTGTCCAACTATGGGACGACACTTATTTAAGATCTCCAACTAATTCCCGATTGTGTGGAAAGGAGATAGAAATTTCATCCAACTATGCGATGCTAATCATCCTCAAATCTCCTAATGTGGAGAAGGGTATATATTTAAACGGTGACTGTATTGAGCCATAACATATACACTGTACTATATTGAGACGTAACCCCAAATCTCCCAATGTGGAGAAGGGTATATATTTAAACGGTGACTGTATCGAGCCGTATCATATACGCTGACTGTATTGAGGCGTATCCCCAAATCTCCCAATGTGAAGAAAGATATATTTAAACGGTGACTGTATCGAGCCGTATCATATACGCTGACTGTATTGAGGCGTATCCCCAAATCTCCCAATGTGGAGAAAGATATATATTTAAACAGTGACTGTATCTAGCCGTATCATATACGCTGAATGTATTGAGATGTATCCCCAAATCTCCCACTATGAAGAGGGACTTATATTTAAAACGTCAACTGCGACGTATTCCCAAATCTCCCAATGCGGAGAGGGACTTATATTTAAACATCAACTGCAACGTATTCCCAAATCTCCCACTGTGGAGAGGGAGTGAGGGACTTATATTTTTAAAACATCAACTGAGACGCATCTCCAACTAAGGAGAAGGATTTATATTCGATACGTTGACTGAAACGTATCATAAAACTCTAACTAATTCCCAACTGTGTGGAAAGGAGAAAATCTTCGTCAACTTTGTGACGATACTTGTTCCAAATCTCCATCAATTCCCAACTATGTGGAAGGAGAGGAATCATAATACTGCATTATCAGTCAAAATAAGGACAGTTATGACTTTATGGTTCCCTGTCCAAGGTGGTGAGCTATGCTCAAGCCTCATAGTCTATATGATTAATGCGATCATGACTAATATCATCAATATGATGATCATACTTAACATCCTTGGAGATGTTTGCCTACGGGCTATATTATAATGTCCATTTGTGACAAAGACAGTTGTAATCTTTTATGATTCCCTATCCAAGGTGGTGAGCTATGCTCAAGCCTCATAATCTATATGATCAATGCAATCATGATTAATATAATCTATATGATGCTCATATTTAACTTCCTTAGTGATGATTTACCTAAGGGGTGTATTATATTATATTGTCAATATGACAATGACAGTTGTGACCTTATGGTTCTCTGTCTAAGGTGGTGGGTTATACCCAAGCCTCATAGTCTATATGATCAGTGCGATCATGACTAATATCATCAACATGATAATCATACTTAACATCCTTCGTGATGTTTCACCTACGGGCTATATTATATTGTCCATTTGAGACAAGGACAGTTGTGACCATTATGGTTCCTTGTCCAAGGTGGAGGGCTATGCCCAAGCCTCACAGTTTATATGATTAAATGCGATAATGACTAATATCATTAATACGATGATCATATACTGTAAGTCCCGAAAATCCGGATCAAACAACGATATCAAACGATCAACACGGATGGGCGGAATCCAAGCTTGATGATCTTCAAGAAAATAAGAACGAGATGATTGAGATGAACGATAAAGACACGCGATTCCCTTTCAAACTTGCATACGATTCATTACTAATCAATAGCAAAACCGTCAGATACAAGTTCTCTCTCTCTATCTCTCTATCTCTAACAATGGATGCTCCTTCAAGGTTTTGGCAAGGCTTACCCTAATTACATCATAATGTTCATTATATACCTAGGGTTTTCCCATGCCCCTCATGGGCTTCCCTTGGGCTTGCCTGACCCACATGGCCTACGGCATGCCCAAATAACCTATAAAGGTCCAAGACCTAATATAAAACTAACCCAGATAATCCCAGTTTACAACTGTAGCTTGTTACGTTAATTTGATGCGTCAGTCTCACACTTTTAGGACCTAACAATCTCCCCCTAGACTGATGCATCAAATTGTCTTCATAACATGAATTCAACATTGTCTTCAACGGAGTCTATGGTTGTCGCTTTGCTTTAAGTGTTGGAAAGTCTGTCTCACACTTCTAGGACTTCACACTTCAACAAGCTCTCAGCATTGGGTCTTTTTCTTCAGCTCTTGCGGTTAGCTTCATATCAGAATCACGATCACCATTCTGCTTGAAAATCTTGTTAAAAAGAATGCGAGAGTAGGATTCTCAATAGCTCTTTTCTTTGTCAATCTTTGTCCTTCAAGCAGGTTCACATGTACTTCTTCAAACGTACTGTCATTGTCAGACGGCAATTCGTATCCGGTTCTTCCGACTCAGGTACATCTGGTTGTTGTGATGCTTCATGCTTTGTCAGCAGCTAACAGCATCTTAATCTTCATCAACCCATGTTTCTTGATTTACATCAAGTTCTACACATGCTCAGAAATTCATAAGCAAACGCTTCTATTCAACAGGGAGAGTACCATATGAACATTAGGTACATCCAAGTACTTCTACTTGGATTTCACAATTTAAATTCTTTCAACTTTTAATGATCAGTCAAATCTTAAAGAACGGTTAAATTTTTTAATAAAACAAAAATCACTCTATTTTTTGGATTTTTTATTTAAAGAACACTATTTTTGGATTTTTGAGTTTTCTAATTTTTAAAAATTTTAAATTAATAAAAGAGAACATAAACAGAAATGCAAGTAAACAAAGAAACTAACTCAAACACTCTATTTTTGGAATTTTGAATTTTCTAATTTTGAATTTTTTTTAGTTTTTAATTTTAATTTTTTTTAATAAAAGAGAATATAAACAGGAACGAAGAAACATCTAATTACAATTGCAATGGGATCAAAATCGTTGTCAGGCTGACCAAGGAACACTTTTCAACGCGAACTTATTCAGACTGGTCTATGCGATTACCGATATGTTTGTCCTCTTAAACCCAACGCTCAACTTTCAATTTTCAACTTCGTGATATGCTTAAGGTAATATTATACTATAATACCCGTGTGTCCCATACCATGACATACCCCCGCGATCAAGGTAAGCACACCGATTCATCGTAGCAGGTGAGTATACTAAGATCATCCTTTTTGATTTTACAACGTCAAACTATCTGGTGAATAGGTCAGTACTTTCATACAGCAGAGTGACCAAAAAGTCTGACGAGGGTTAGGCAAAAACCTTTTACGGTACGAGTTTGGCTTTGATAGCGCACGAAATTCTCTTTTTGTGAGATTTTCTTCCGTTTAAGGTTTTGGCCCTTTTGCGGCTCCTTTTCAAGATATCCTGACTGTGCCTAGGTCTGCATATAATTTGTATGCAACAGAAGGGCAGTCCTGATATCTCGGATGACTCATCAGCAAAAAGACCCGAAACCTCAGACGTTGGCTATCTATCAACGCAAGATTTAAGACCATGAAATCATACGCCGATGGTATGTTACCCACGTGATATATAGCTCGTTATGTTTATATCACTTGGTATCTTTTATCTTTTTGAGTGTTAAGCCTATCGACATATCACAATAGATCCTCGTCTTTTCAGCTATAGCACCTTACATGTGTTAGTCAAGCCCTTTAACACGAACATTTATTTCATTTCCCATTTGATGCAATAAAATCTTTTTGAATTTTTCTGTTTTTTCAAATGTTTTTGGATTTTTTTTTTCAAATGTTTTTGTATTCTTCGTATTTTCTCCCCCTAAAACAATGCATATGTACATATATTCCCCTCCCCCCCCCCCCCTAAATTTGTGCATCACACTTTATGCACAAATTTACCTAATAATGAAAACTTATGTACAAAGATATTGATGTGTGTAAAATGCAACATATAAATTACATCAAATAAGGCATAAAACTAACCCTTTTTAAGTACTAATATTGGAAAAAGAGTGTTTTTGTCTTCCTTTTGTATTTTCAGGATTAAATGAGCTCAAAAACACAAAAGAAGCAAAAAGACAGCTAAATCCAACATAAATACAAGAAAAGGAACATAAGTGGACTGCCCGACCCCTCAACGGCATCTTCCCAAGCAAAATAGAGAAGGCAGAAGACTGAACACGCCCCGTGCTCAGCCAGCACGGGGCCGTGCCCAAGAAGCAGCAGAAAAGACAAACCTATAGAAGCTTCTATTGCCCACCACGGGCCGTGTCCAGCGAACACGTGGGCGTGTCGAAAGTACAGCAGGCGCATTAATTGTAATTGTGAATTACAATTAATGAAGAGAGAGATTGTCAAACAGGCACGGGGCCGTGCTCAGCGGACACGGGGCCGTGCCCAGCCCTCTGTTCAGCCTATAAATAGGAGTGCTTGGTTTCATTTCAACTCATCCCTTGGCACACCACATCTCTCACACTTCATCCACCACCCACCACCATCACAACACCATCATCCACCACCCACCACCATCACAACACCATCATCCACCACCATCATCCATTGTCCATCGTAGAGTGTGTGAGTCGTCTCGGGATCCAAGATTGATCGTAAGAGTTCTTGACAATCAAGGCCATGTTTGCCTAAGTCTCTTACATCACTTGGTGAAGACAAAGTGTCTAGTATAATACTTTTTATTTCTAATCTTTTGCACTTTTTATTTGGTTTTGTATTAATGACTTTAATAACTAGTTACTTATGTTGAAGGTGATCTTTCCTTATCGTTTGTCCGTGGTGTCTTGGCATTATTTTACTGTCTATATAAAATAAAGGATTTTCACCATTCATATCTCCACGGTCTATATGGAGGTATGTTGGCTACCTGGTCGGGGGTTAAGGGAACGGTTTGGTAAAGGTCTTGCCATTGTTCAGCGTTTAGAGGTCCTGCAATGGACCTGGGTCAAATTTAGTAGGACCTCCTTCAATGCTTCACGGTATTGGATGGCGGGGGTCCAAACTCTTTGATCCCCTCATAAGTTAACTACTATTAATACTATAACCCGGCTATTTAGGACTGTATCCCTGCTGACTCAGACTACTTAGCCGAGGGTAACGTCACCGCCAAAAGCGGGGCCTACCACAATACTGCATTAATAACTTAATTCATTATCTTCCAATAATCCACCCTTTTAGGATTGTATCCTTGCTGACTCAAACTACTGGGGTGAGGGTAACGTCACCTTCAAAAGAGGGGCCTACTACAATAACTAAGATAATCTCTTAATTATGTGCAAAAGTGCGGAAATAATCAAAGGTTATACTAGATACGAGTCGGAACCAAGTGATTCATCTTGTCTATCTGTTTTTATTTTACTTTTATTTTCAGCATTTTAGTTAGTTTTTATTTTTCTTAGTTTAAAACCTTTTTCTAAACTTTTTATTTTGATTAGACGTTGAGGATAAACCGGTACTAAAAGCTCTTGTGTCCTTGGACGACCTCGGTATCTTACCAACGCTATACTACGCTCACGATGGGTGCACTTGCCCATATGTGTGTTTAGTGTTAGTAAAATATCGTGTTTTATAAATTTAAAACTTGGCTAAAATAAGTGTTAAAAGGGCTTAAAATATACACCTAATATATATAACACTTTACCGCACATCAAGTTTTTGGCGCCGCTGCCGGGGACACAAGGATTTTAAGAAAGTTAGGAATCAACGGCCTAATCATTTTTTATTTTTCTTTTTAAATTTTTTAGGATTTTCTTAGTTTTTCAGCTTCTGCAGAGCTCAGCACGGGCCGTGCCCGCTGAACACGCCCCCGTGCTAAATCATTGGAACTGGCAATCCTGTTTTACGTCAGACAGTAAGCTGGCAATCCTGTTTTACGTCAGACATACACTTCTTTTAAGCACAAACCCCCTTTTGTTTCTAGGATTGGAGACGTTGCCGCTTTGTATTTGGGTTTCCAAATTTGTTTCGGCTTAACAAACGCGTTTGTTGCCTTCGGTTGAGCAACTTTAGCTGTTTCAGGTTTGTTGGTTTTAGAAACACGTTTTTGTTCCTGAACAGCCTTGCGTTTGTTTTTAGCAAAATTCCAGTCCCCATCAGAAGGTTTAACCTTGGGATTCACATTCTTCATTGCCTTAGGTGATGATACCGTCATCGGCTTGGAATGATTGTTATCCTTTGGTGTAACCCTCTGATTTTGCACATAATAGGGTTCACAGGGATGATTTGTGCAGTTTCGAGCAATGTGACCAGCAATGCTGCAATTGAAGCACGTTTGTCTCTTCACATAGAAAGCATTCTGATCAGCTGGATTTACTCTTGCAGGCCCTGAAGGATGAACTAGTCCTTTCTATGCTTGTTTGTGTTGCAAATTTCCTGCAGATGAAGATGAAATTGGATGTCTATACTTGTCGTTTGCAGGGGCCTTCTATGGTAGAGATTTTTTCTGATTTTTCTTGTTTTGCTTAGGCTGCAAGTCTTGTTCCGAAATCTCACCAGTCTTTCCGAAAGCTTTGTTAGCACAGTTAAATGCATATTTTTCACATTTGCCATTACTGACTGGCTTAACAAAATCATTTTTCACATCATGAGCCTTTTGTGGACTATTGCTGCCCGTAGATGATCTCGGAGAGCATGATTGTTTTTTATGTTGAGTCTTCTCATTCCCTCTCTTTCGATTAGCTCCATGGTTGCAAAAGTCGCTAGGCGCTCCCTAGTCGGTCGAAAGGGGAGTTGAGAGTACACGGCCTGGGCGGAGAGTACTCGGGGAGTACTCGGACATGTTAAATTATAAAGAAATTAGTTTTTAGAAATTAATATATGTCAAATAACATAAATTTATTAATATCTAATAACAAAATACGTGAAAATAATATTCGTTCTTTAATATGATAGGCATATAAATTATGTTTTATTATTTTTTAAGTCAAACTCGGCCCAAGTTGACCTACTAGATACGATTTTTGGCTGAGGTTGACCGCGTTTGACCGATTCCGAGTAATTAGGCGGAGTCAAAGAAAGTCGCCTCGGCAGCCTACCTTGTAGTGACTACTCAAGGAGTACTCGGCCTTGGAAACCTTGTTTTACAACCATGATTAGCTCGTTTCGACTTCTTTTTCTTGCTCTGACCCCTTTTATCTCAAGCAGTGGGTTCAGATTTTTCGGATTGTGTACTCGGAGCCTTGTTCACGTCATTTTTCACTTCATCAGCTTTGATAGGATCCAAGTGTTCTGGTTTATCAGATGAAACACCAGAAGCTTCAGCTGAATCATTAGACGAGTTATCAGCACAAGACGGTTCCCGTGTGTCCGATGTATAATCACTAGGTTTGCCATACTCCATATGGTGTTCGTTCTCAAGATCTTCCTCGATGTCAGGCATTCTTATGTAATTGTGATTATATAGTGGGGCAACCTGATTGTATCCCAAACCCTTCCCTTTGTTCTTTTTGTATGCCAGTTGCACTTCACACACGTCTTGAACAATCTTGCTGGAAGTATCAAACTTCTTCATATTGATTTCATTTTGTTGATACTTACCAGTCAGAAGTTCTAGCTCAGCTCTCACAGAATCACATTCCAAAGTTTTTGCATTAAGTCTAGTTTTGTAATCATAGACCCAACATTGCTGTTGATTTACGTCCAAGTGGAGCTGAGTTATGTCCTTCTTTTGTGCTTCAACCTTTTCAGTAAGCAACTTGTTCCTTTGTCTAACGCTGATGCACTGTGTCGTTGCACTGTTATAATCATCCATCATTTTATAGTTGAGTGCCCTAAGTCAACCTTATTCCTGCAAGGTTCAGTACACAACAGATAGTTGACCGTGTCAATGAGCGATCTCGGTTTTTCTGGCTGAGTTTGGGCTTAGGCTTGGGGTGTTGGGCTATTGACTGCAGCTTGCTGGGCTTAGGGTTTCTGTTTGGCCACTTCATCGGGATGAGATTCTTTTGATTGTGTGTATAGATCTTGGTTTGATTTTAAATGATCCCACAACCAAGAAACAAAGGAGTCTTTATCATCACCCAAGAAAGTATTCATCCAATTCCTTACTTCTTCTTTTCGTCCCCCTCTTTTAAGCAAGCGCATCACAAATTCCACGATAGGATCAACATTGTATTCTCCTATAAACTCATTCAGTTTTTCTTTCACTCGATCCCGCAACCTTCCAGCTCCATCTTCAAAAATAATGATTTCAAACTGCGAAGCGTCAGCACTATCCATCACGTTTGGGTTCGGGTTTTGGTTTTCATTTTGTGTCTGGGGTGCAGTGCTGTTAACGGTAGTTTGGATAATTGGGCTGAAGAAAATGTTCGGATTTGCATTCGGCTTTGGATTACATACTTGGCTGAAAACTATGTTTGGATTTGCATTCGGGTTTGGATTACATATTGGACTGAAGACAATGTTTGAGTACTGTGTTTGGGCTGTAGACATCTTCGAACACTTTGTAATCGAACGATCCCTCTTCGTCTACCGTACCTCAAAACCTGTCAAAACTAATTACCAAAACAAAACAAAACCCCTAAAATTGATTTTTTTTTTTTTTAATTTTATAACCCCTTTTTTTAATTTTAAAAGTTCTTTTATATATATAATTTTTAACTTTTAATATTTTATATATAAAACCATTAATAAAATTTAATTTTAATTAACTTTAAAATAAACTTATATTATAATATTATAATTATATATTTTAATAAAAACTATTTTAATAAATATTAATGATTACCTAATAATAATAATAATAATAATTATTATTATTATTATTATTATTATTATTATTATTATTATTATTATTATTATTATTATTATTATTATTATTATTATTGAAAACTAAACGACAATTGAATCTGTCGTATCTGTCTTCTTTGTAAATCAAGTTCCCGAAACCCTAATTTCAAAACAGCCGCCACCAAAAAAACTTATCCTGATAATGAACGATGACGTGTGGTGACCGGCGATGATGACAGAGGATGTCGGAGGTGAGTGATGGTGAAGATGATGAACCTTGGAGGTGACCGGAGATGAGTTAACAGTGAATGGTCGAGGTGACCGGAGATGAAAGTGAAGATGGAGGTGATCATGGTGTAGTCGGTATTGTCGGAGAAGGAGGTTGATGTTGCAGGTTGCAGGTGTGTCGGAGTCGGTGAAGGTGGTCGCCGGAGATGTTTATCGGAATGAAGGTGAACGGAGAAGATAACCGGAGACGGAGGTTGAGAGTTACAGGTGAACGGTGAACGGAAATGAAGGAGGTGGTGGTCGCCGGTGACCGGTGGTGGTCGCCGGATAGTTCAAAACTGATGACTGATGATATTTGACGTTTTTGTTGATGTCGGATGAATATGTATTGATTATGAAATCTTTTTGATGATGCGATGATGAATGTCGAAGTGTGTTGATGATAATCCAAAACTCGAAAACTCGAACCGATGATTCGAAACGGTGTACGTCGGAGATGATGACCGGAGTTGATGACGTGAACAAGGAGGTTATGACGGAGAAGGTAATGAGGATGAATGAATCTCGGATGGATATGATGTTGATTCGAGATGATGATGAAAGTTCGAGAAGATGATCTCGGATGAAAATGTTTTTTGTGTTTCGGATGAACTCGGATTAGATGATATGTTTCCAAGATGGTTTCAAATTATTCGAGATGTTCAAGTATACTGTCCGAGAAGGTTCGAGATCCAAGCTTTGTATCCGAGATCTTCAATGTTTTTATCCGAGATGATTTCTGATGATGATGACGAATGTTTGATAAAAAAATACGCTGAACAATTGACATATGATGATAAGATGGATAAAGAGTATGTGAATTGATATTGACAGTTTCTGATGATAATTTTTCGGACAATTTTAAAAATTGTTGTTGACAGATGATGATGATGATGAAAAGATAACTATTGATGTACGATGATGACGAAAGGTGAATTGATGAATTTTTTTCTTTTAAAAAAAAAACAACTTTTTAACCAAAACCAAAAGATCAAGACACCAAAATACACAAATTTTGATAAAATTTTGATGAACACGATGAAGAACGCAAAGAACACGATAAAGATCATGAAGAACACGATGAAGATAATCAACCAAAATTCAAAATTTCTTGAATGTTTGATATCTAAATGGCTCTGATACCAATTGTAAGTCCCGAAAATCCGAATCAAACAACGATATCAAACGATCAACAAGGATGGGTGGAATCCAAGCTTAATAATCTTCAAGAAAATAAGAACGAGATGATCAAGATGAACGATAAAGACACGCGATTCACTTTCAAACTTGCATACGATTCATTACTAAACAATAGCAAAACCGTCTGATACAAGTTCTCTCTCTCTATCTCTCTATCTCTAACAATGGAGGCTCCTTCATGGTTTTGGCAAGGCTTATCCTAATTACATCATAATGTTCTTTATATACCTAGGGTTTTCCCATGCCCCTCATGGGCTTCCCTTGGGCTTGCCTGGCCCACATGGCCTACGACATGCCCAAATAACCTATAAAGGTCCAAGACCTGATATAAAACTAACCCAGTTAATCCCAGTTTACAACCGTAGCTTGTTGCGTTAATTTGATGCGTCAGTCTCACACTTTTAGGACCTAACATATACAACATCCTTTAGTGATGTCAATCGAATTGCCTACGGGCCATATTATATCATCAATTGTGACGATAGTGTTGGTCTACGACCCTTGTCCAAAGGTAGTGAACTATGTTCAAACCTTAAAGCCCTCTGATCAAATAAGATCGCGACTTACATATCTTTTAATGTCCTTATGACAAAGGCCTTCGTTCCATATCTTTCAATGTCCTTGTAACAAAGGCCTTCATGCCATATCTTTTAATGTCCTTCTGACAAGGCCTTGTGCCATATTTTAACGTCCTTTGTAACCAGGCCTCTTGTGCCATATCATTTAATGTCCTTCATGACAAGGCTTTAGTGCCATATCTTTCACAATCATTGTGACTGGCCCTTGTGCCATATCTTTCATGTCCTTTGTGAGAGGCCGTTGTGCCATATTTCTTAAAATGTCCACCGTGACAGGCCTATGTGCCACATTTTAATGTCCATCGTGACAAGCCTATGTGCTACATCTATATGTCTTTCATGACAGGCCAATGTGCCGTATCCTAATGTCCTTCGTGATAAGCAAATGCGCTATATTTTAACGTCCTTCGTGACAGGCCAATGTGTCATACTTAAATGTCCTTTGTGACAAGCCAATAAGCTATATAGCTAAGCCCATTACCAATTGTGGTAAGCGGGGCTAGTGAAACTGATATATACATATATAAGATCTGTAAGATCTAATGCAAATAGATTAATTTGCTATTAGTTCTTGAAATATTACTGATGACTGTATTATTTCAGTTAAACTTATGGCAAGCCTGAATATTGACGAAACAAGTAAGAAAAACAGTGGTGACAATTTAGAGCACCAAAACCGTAATGACGAAGAGAATCGTCTTCGATCCATAGTTGCCGATGAAGTCGGTAAAGCCCTAGCTGGATTTATGGCCACACTTAAGGGGCCAGAGCCATCAGTACATAAAGAGAGCTCCATTTCTAAACCCTGTTCTAATACTCATAAGATTGAAAAGACTCATTTCTCCTCAAATAAGAGTGAGCAGAGTATTAAGAGTATCAAGAAAGCTGAGTCACATGACTCTAAGAAGGGGTGTACATATAAATACTTTGTTTTTGTAAACCCCGTGACTTTAGGGGTGAGATCGGAGCTATTGATGCTCTAAAGTGGCTGGATGAAATGAAAACCGTTATTGATATAAGCGGTTGTGCCGCCAAGGACACTGTTAAATACGTGTCCCAATCCTTCAAAGAGGATGCTCTGACTTGGTGGAAGGCACTGATCCAATCCACTGGCAAGGTTGCAATGTACAACCTAAATTGGTCTAAGTTCGTGGAATTGATCCGCGACACTTACTGCCTACCTCACGAGGTGGAGAAAGTTGAATCTGACTTTCTAAGGCTGACCATGAAAGGCCTTGAGTGTCAAGCCTATGTATCTAAATATAATTCTTTATCAAGGCTCGTTCCGTATTTAATTACCCCCGAGTCTAAACGCATTGCGCGGTTTCTTGGAGGGCTCGCTCCAGAAATCAAAGGGATGGTTAAATTCTCCAAACCTGCAACTTATAGATCCGATGTGGATCTGGCTCTTTCTCTCACTGAAGATGAAATAAGAGCAAGGGCGATTAAGGCCGGGGAGGATCACAAGCGAAAGCGTGATGATACCCCAAGTAAAGATTTCAAAAAGGGTAAGATTGGTTTGAATTATAACCAGCCCAAGCCAAATGAGGCAAAACCCAAATGTAAAACCTGCGGGAAGCAACACTTTGGAAAATGTCTCCGTGAGTAGACCAAGGGTTGTGGCATCTGTAAGGAAATGGACCACAAGTCTCATGAATGCAAAAACTTGAAAGACGCCACGTGTTATGGATGTAGCGAGAAAGGGCATATAAAGACCCGCTGCCCAAAGAGGGCGACTGACAAGAAGAACAAGGTCACTGATGGCAAGAAAGGCAATGCTTGAGCCTTTCAATCTGCTACAGTAGAAGTAGTTCAAAATGTATCATTACGAATATGTTTCCGGTAAATGATTTATTTACTAGAAACTTGTTTTAAACTCTGGAGCTAGTTAGAGCTTCATCACTTGTAAATTTAATAAAATTTTAATTCTGCCCTTTCAAGGCTTAAATATTATTTATAAAATCAAGTGGCCAATCTAGATGGTTTCACATATGATATATCCTTCACGAAGCAATTTTTCTTTGATAATCTTTTTATCTATAAATCCTATGGGATTCGATATGTTCTTAGACATGGATTGGTTAGTTCAAAAACCAAATCCACATTCTCTGCAGTAAGAAACTTATCGAAATTAAAATCCCCATCTGGTGATATACTCACCATTCGTGGAAGAACAAACATCATGGATTGCCCGAGGAAGCTTTTATGCTTAAGGTGTCCAACTGATTGAATGAAGAATATGTCATCCACATGACACAAGTAAATTCTGACGAATTAAACTCGAAAGCTGAAGACCTTTGTGTGGACAGACATGAGAAGTCCATAGCCACCTAGGAAGCATAATGCTTAGAATGTTCGCAAGTGAGTCGAATGTCGTATACCATTTTTGGTCTGCATAATGAACTGGAAAATCACACATAGATTTGGGAATTGGTAACAATGGATCTAATCTCTAAGTTACCTAAGATAAATCGTGGCGATGAGACGATGTAAATTATAGTCGACAGACTTACTAAATCGATGCTTCTTGTCAATTAAGGAAGATTTATAATTACGACAAGTTAAACTATAAGAAAGATAACATAGAGTCTCCTTATAGAGTTCTGTTGTCTAAAGTATAGAATTATGATACTAAAATATATTCATATCTTTGGAAAATTCAGTGAAATGCTCAGCTGAAAAGCACTTGTCGTGTTTCGCCATGACAGTTAAACGTGAGCTTAAGGTTATTGAAAAACCTTGTCCATTATGGACCATAAAAATTCAAAAGTTCCAAGTGTGACAACCCTCACCAAACCAGGTATCCGTACGAATTAATTAATATTTAATTAATGCTTAATTACTGTGCTTGCTTACAACTGTGGTTAAACTGCTTCTTGATTTCTGATACATACATACTCATGCATCACATTTTATACTGTCACTCTATTATTTACACACAAACATTAGTGACAACCTTGATGCACAAAAGCACAGTGAGCACACTATACGGATAACCCAGTAAACATGCTGACATTACCAGCACCAAAGCAGACATTGTTCTGAGGCCAGTATGAGCCGGGAGTAGATTACTACACTAGTAGGGAGTGTAGGGAGGTGAGGATTATAAAACTGCGTCACTAGGTGATAGTTATAGTGACCGGATGTGCCTAAAACACACTTTAATCACAAAATTCTGCACTTTAAGCAGAAATTCAGCATTTAACATAACTAGTAAAGTGCAAAAACATGGGAAAATAATACTAGACACTTTCCAAAGTGTTGGTAAGTTATCGTGTCACTAAAAACAACATAAAAGACACTTTCAATCTTTATTTGACACTTTAACGGATTAATATCCAACCGAACCACCGGACTTTACCCGGAACATAAAAATATTGTCAATGACATTGTTTTTGCTTTTCCGAGCTAGTTAGGGTCCCCAAACACCCTAACACCCGTTATATTACATAACACACTAATAACATATTTTAATCTCTAACTAAACTAACTATCACTTAACTTATTGGTTGAAATCAAACTATATACCCCCCCCCCATGAACCGATCGGTTTCCCCAAGGGGACATACCCCACCCATTTTTGATTATTTTATTCCTTGTTGTCTAGAATCAAGCTTACATATTATACCATGGTTAATTAAGATGGATGGTTTATAAATATAACCTAAGGATCACACTCCATTTACTTCAACACTTCAACAAAAATTTCTTTCTTCTCTCCCTCTCCTTTGGATCGGCCGAAACCCACACCCACCATCTCACCATCATCAAGTCTTGTTCTTGCAATTTCACATACACACAAAGGTGAAAGATCACACACAAGGAGGCTCGGTGCTTTCGGAATCTCAAGGACCTCACTACGTTGCTTTTATCCACCTTGTTTACGCTTTGATTCTTCCCTAGCCTTGAGCTAGTTGTAAGTGCTTCTAAACACTCTCTTGTTCATGTTTAAAGTGGTTAATAAGAGATTTAACGGATAAAAATCAAGAACACTAAAGATCGAAACATAAAGTCTTGAAAGTATGATGAACTAGTTGGTTAAAGAGAAACAAATGGTGTAAAACTTGTGAATCTTGTTTAGTTATGGTTATTTTATGTTGTTGGTTGCTAGAAGTGGAACGGATCGTCATCTAACCACGCTAGATCATGTTCATGGAATATGAACTAGCAATATGTTAAGTGTAAAAAATACAAGATGATGAGCCTTTCCATACATAAACATGAACTTGTGTAAAAATGATTTTTCTTGTAAAATAGAGTTCTAAACTAGTAGATCTAAAGATCTACAAGTGGTATTTTCGAAAAACCAAGTGTAAGATGCAAATCTTGTCTAAAAGCCGGATCTTACACAACTAAAAGCATTTTTGCAAACAAACAAGTGTGTAAACACTTGTGTGACAAAAGGTTTAACAAAGGAATAATTTCGTAGTTTTTGGACTAGAAGTTGTAAAGTTACATTTTCTTTAAAAACAAAGTTTTTCAAGAAACCGGTTCATTTTTAAAGATAGAAAGATCTACTAAAAATGTTGGAAGGTTACTACACAATGTTACACGACTTACAAGTTCATGTGTTTGCGATCTATATTTATTTTTGACTAATTGATGTATATTGATGATTTGAAAAGTGATTGATTGAATTTGAAAAGAAAATAATACGCTAGTAAGCGTGGCCACCTCCAGTTACAGAGGAAACTCTGGCGAATTTTTTCCAAAAATATAACACTTAGAAATATTTTGTGACAAGTGTTTATAAATATATTTTTAACTTGGTTTTCAAAATAAACTTCGCCATGATTTTTATTATAAAATAACCAGGTGTCGGAGGTGGATTTTCGTAAATAAAACTTGTTAAATATATATTTAGAATATATATTTCATAGTAAAACGCTTGTGTGATTCTATGATTATTTTGTGAACTACACATATATTATTTTTAGGGTAAAAATAATATAACTGGAGGATACTATGAAATCACGACTCGAAAATAATACCAACGCCTTCACAAATAAATATCTAAGTTACACCGGTATTATTATTACCACACGAACTTTAAATGTAACTTATGTATTTTCGGAAAAATACTCTTAAATGCGTATTTTGATAAAAGTATTATTTTGGAAATCGTATGGAATAAAATATAATATTTTTGGGAAAAATATGTATATTTTGGAGATAGAATATTTTAGACAAATGAATAAAAATATATTTTATTAAGTGAGACTTAATAATATATTTTTGGAATTACAAAAACGTACATGTATTAAAACCCCCATCCTTGGGAAGGAATATAATTATTAAATAATTAAGAAGTGGAAATACGAAATAGTTGCCTAACTATTTCCCAAAAACGTTAAACCTTAAGCCAAGGCACGGCCGTCCGTCTAATAGAAGTTAGTACGTGTAGGTCGTCACGCAGCAGGTTGATTTGGGATTGACCATTTCGAGACGTACTTCAGTGAGTTCATGTCCCCCTTTTCTCTTAACTGTTTTCAGTTTTTATTACTTCGGGGGTGAAATACATGTTACAATTATCAAGGATACTTTTATACATGGTATGGTTAGCTTAAGGAGGGTTTACTACTTAGATCATGTGACTGGGTAGGTTTTGTAACTGAGGCCATTAATCCTCATAGTAGGACCGAGGGACATGATGCGGTAGATCTATTTGGGTGTAGCGAGCCCAGCTCCAGGCCCACGGTACGGACCTTGGAGTGACTATGTACCGGACGCAAAAATCTGCTAGGTTTGAGTCTTCCTACAACACTTCACATATATCATTGGCTTTGCAACCCAATGGTGATCTCTTTTATTTCCTTAATGCTACATACCAGGGATTTTTACATATTACAAAGGTTTATACATACTCACTTTTACATGAACTCGCTCAACTTTTTGTTGATTTTTCAACTTACATGTATTTCAGGAAATTAAAGGATCTGGCCAAGTATGCAAGGGTGTTAAGCTGCGTAATAATGATGATGTCATCCAAGTTTAAGGATTGTGACTTCTGCCTGGACGAGTCACAAGTCTTAAACTGTGTTTATTTAATGTCTTTCGGTTGTGTTTTGCGAACAAGTTTTATTTATGTTATGGTTGTAAGTGTCAACTTTTAAAAACAATGTTGTCGTATTAACTTTTAGAACTTGTTAAATGGATGAACATCATGGTTTTATTTTCATATAGCATTGTTGTGATTATGCTATGGTATTAAGAAGTCACACCATAATAAACCCACGCTTCCGCAAAGCCAGGGTGTGACAGCTTGGTATCAGAGCATCGATCATAACGAACTAGGATTCCTTCTCGAGTCTAGACTATGATCACTAGGGCTCTCACGAAAACATTTTTACATTGCATACATTAACGTCCAGATCCAGGGCACAAACATTTTTACAAACAAAAAGGGCACAAATACACTTTTCGAAATTTATAGCTCAGTCGGGGAGACTGAGGGAGTCCAGTCGGGGAGACTGGGGAAAAATTGGTCGGGAAGACCAGGGATTTGGTCGGGGAGACCAGGGATTTGGTCGAGGAGACCAGGGATTTAGTCTTAGAGACTGGGAATTCAATCTGAGAGATTGGGAGATTTTAGTCTGAGAGACTAGGAAGTTCAGTCTGAGAGGCTGGGAGGATAGTCTGGGGAAGACTAGGATGATTACTTGCTAACGATATTGTAACTAACATGTTTATTTGATTATATGTTGATTATTTGTACGTATGTGTGTTTGTGTTACAGACATCATGCCTTCTTCATCAGACACTGGAGTTTCCGACACTCTGGACCCTATGGCGATAGTATCAGATGACATAGTTTCATCGGAGCACGAGGTTCACACTTCCGATACTACCAGCACAGACGATGACGACTTCCAGCCCTTTGCGCTGCCTGACGTCGTAGCCGAGCCTGCTGATGGCCATCTCGCTGGGGATTTACCACTCGTGGTGATCCCTGCTCCTATACCCCTTGCTTCTTATCCGGTTGTTGATATGCCACTTGATGATGTTTCCGACGACGACGTCGACTTGTTTGAGGAGGACCCACTTGAGGATGACCTTGAGGGTGAGGTCCCTATTGCTGCTGATGATATCCTACTCATTGATGACGCTTCTGCAGAGGAGGCTCCTGTTCATTCACCTGTCCCAGACTCCTTTGAGTCTGTGGCGTCCGCACCTTCGCACACACAGGGAGTGCAGCACCACTCACACGACGCCGACCCTGATATGGCGTCATCAGCTGCACCAGTTCTCGCACACAGCTTTGAGTTTGATCACGATATTGAGGATGATCCTGTTTTTCCACCTGGTTTTGATCCAGACCATGACATTGAGTTCATACACTTAGACCAGCCCTGGAGGATCCTGTAGCCCCTGTCGATCCCTTGTTTGCTGATCCAGCTGATTTCGAGATGGAGTTTGTTGATCCGGAGCCTGCTGTGGCCCCTGAGCCAGTTGTCGCTCCTGACCCGGCATTAGAGCATGACCCTGTTCATGCCGATGCACCTGCTGTTGCCCCTTTTATCGATGACATACCTGTTGATGATCATCCTCTTATTGCTCCGCCGTTGGTGGATGATCATGCTGTCGATGCTCATGTTGATGCTCCACATTTGTTAGAGGATCCTGTTGTCGCCCCACTTCCTGATCCTGTGCCGGTGATGTTCGACCGTGCACCTTTTGCGACCCATATTGATCCACGATACGCTCACACCCGCAACGGGTGGATAGATGATGACGATGATTACCCACCTTTCGTGTTCCCTGTTACACCCCCTGTTGCCCCTGTTTCCACTCCCATTGATGTTCCCTTGATTCCCCCACCCACCACAGATACTCACCGCACAGATCTCCCGATCACTTATCTCCAGGACATTCCTCTACCACGTCCTGGGGAGGGTTCGTCACGTCATCCATTTGGTCATACACCTTTCTTGTCAGGAGGAGATCAGTTTGTACCCCAGATTTCTCATCCTACTGTTGTTCCCACTGTTGCACCATTTACTGTACCATCCTTCGCTCCATCTAGTGAGCCATTCCTCTGGACTACGCCCCCCATTATGCCACCGTCGGATCCGTATCACCCTTACCACGTGGGGTATTCTACGGAGGCTATTCTCACATCTTTCATGATACAGCAGGAGGCGCTGACCCGTCGCATACAGGAGCTGGAGAGAGCTCAGCGACCACCGTGTCATTGTCAGACCCCACCTGCAGTATCACACCCTCCGCGTCCACTTTCACCTGATTCTGCCACTCGATTTTGGACTCCCGAGCAACAGATAGCATACTTATTGCGCTCTCATCGCGCTATGGAGGAGGACTGGCTTCATATGCGACGTTTACTCTTTTCTCGTTTTCCCCCTCCTCCACCGCCATCAGCTTAGGCCTTTTGATTCGACGCATGTAGACTTTTGGTGAGAGGACCGCGATTGTGCAGACTACACAGCTTTTTGGAAGACCGCATTTGGATGACATGACTTTTGATGTTTAGCTTTTGTTTGATGTAGTTGATTAGCCAGATTGGGCAAGGGCGGTGTGACCCTTAGTCATTTGTGATGTACGATACAGATACAAAACTTGTAAACATTATTGTGGTCTCAATTTATGATAGCGCAATCACAGTATTCTCATTATATGTGATGTTGGATTGATTGTTTCGATTTATAACATGAGATGTTATGTGTTTGATTAATTGGTAACATGAGATGTTATGTGTTTGATTTATTGGTAACATGAGATGTTATGTGTTTGAATGATATTACGTACGTATGTTGTTTACCTACTATGACCTGACCAACACTATCTTCTTTTAGAAGATGCCTCCAAGACGCAATGTACGCATGCCTACTAACGAGGCGGAACTCCAGGAGGTAATCGCCGCAGCCATAGCCCAGTACGTAGCCTCCCAAAATGACACAAGTAACTCCAACAACAATAACAACAACAACAACAACAATAACAATCCACCCCATGGTAATGTCAAGTTGCTTGGGACATATTACGATACATTTGGATATTTATAGCACGTCTGCTAATACCATTTGTAAATTCTAGCGTATGTGCAGGGTGCACCTACAAGCAGTTTCTCGACTGCAAGCCTGTTAATTTCGATGGCACAGGAGGTGCCGTTGCGTTTGTTAGGTGGGCTGAAAAGACAGACTCTGTCTTGAGAATGAGCAAATGCGCTCCTGAGCAACAAGTGACCTACATCTCAGGGTTGTTCTTGGATGGAGCCCTATCGTGGTGGAACTTACAAGTGCAGACTCTAGGAGAAGCTGCTGCTTATGCGTTGACCTGGGCTGAGTTAAAAGAGTTAATGAGGAAGAAGTATTGCTCGCGTGCTGAAATTCAAAAGTTAGAGACTGAGTTCTGGAATTTGAGAATGGATGGTCCCAAGATTGCGGAATATGTTCAAAGATTTCATGATTTGTCCCACGTAGTGCCGTACATGGTCACACCCGAGTATAAACGCATTGAGAGATTTTGTTAGGCCCTAAAGTGTGAGACTGACGCATCAAATTAACACAACGAGCTATGGTTACGAGCTGGGCCTTATCGGGTTAGTTTATATTAGGTTGTGGACCTTTATAGGTCACTTGGTCTAAGCTTTAGGCCATGTGGGCCAAGCAGGCCCAAGGGGAGCCCATGTAGGGAAGTGGGCTTGAGTTAGTATAAAAACAAGTTTCTAACTTGTTTTTAGGTTTGAACTTTTAGAGCCTCATAGTTTCAGAATTTCCTACAGAGAGAGAGAGAGAGGCGATTGGTTGTGAAAACACTTAATAGAATCGTGTGCAAGTGTTGAAAGGTGATTCGTATTGTTCTTCGTATTTCTTGCTTTTCGCGTTTATTTTTTAATCTCACCAAGTTTGGATTCCGCACAAACTTGGTGATTGTTTGATATCATTGAAAGATCCGGTTAACGGGACTTACAAGTGGTATCAGAGCCATTAGAACCTATTTCTAGGCTCGGTGTGATATCAAAGATTCAAGTTTTCTGAAATTTTTTAGTTGGTGTTCTTCGCGTTCTTCATTGTGTTCATTCAAATTTTATAAAAAGTTGGTATATTTTGGTGCTTAGATTTTGAAAAGGTTGTTAAAGGATTAAATATAATCTTTTTATTTTTTCCGAAACTAACTTGATGTTAATCATAATCCTTTTAAATTTGAAAAGTATCTTGATTTAAAACAATTTCAAGTTCAACTTTCCATAATCTGGTCTCGAGTCGCAACCTCCACAGTTTCAAATCGCAACCTCCAAGGTCTCGACTCATCACAGGTCTCGACTCATCTCTTCTTCCCAAACAGTCTCGAGTCGCAACCACGGTTCCGAGTCGCAACCGAGATCTCGAGTCATCTCTTTCTGTTCTCGAGTCGCAATCAGCAAAGGTTTCGAATCTTTGATCATCTGAGTCGCAACAATCATCCACGGAACCTGCAACTCCGTCTCCGGTCATCGTTCATCATCATCTTCGTCGACTGCCGTCCTCCTCCGACAACCTGCAACTCCGGCCATCACACCTCCGTTCATCACCAGCGTCACCGTCGGACCTCCATTAAACAAACCTTCACGTTCACTCCTTCATCTTCATCCGAACCACCTGCTATCAACATCAACCCAACCACCGTGCATTGTTCCACTGTTCATCATCATCATCATCTGTAAAGCCCGTATCCGGTCATCGTCTCCATTGTCACGGTCATCGTCTTTCATCTACGGCCATCATCACCACCTGCAACGGTGAACTTATTTTGAAAATTATAGTGGCGGCTTAAGTTTGAAATTAGGGTTGCAGTTTGTTTTTAAACGAAGAAGACAGACATTCAGTTATTATTTTGTTAATAAAACATAATAATAATTATTATTTTAATCATTTAGTCATCATTACATAATAATTGGTTTTTATAATAATATTAATAATAATAATATTAAGTGTTACTTTCTATTTAAAAAAAAATCTATTATATATATATATATATATATATATATATATATATATATATATATATATAAAAGTAAAAAAAAATCTAATTTAAAAAAAAACGGGGGTTGGTTTGTTTGTGATAACAGTTTTGACATATTTTTGAGGTGCGGTTCAGAAAGCGGGATTATTCGGCTGCAAAGGGTTTGAGTTAGCAAGTACTCAGGTTCTCGCTTTGGGCTTGTGTTGAGGAAATAGTTAAAAACGCACATTTTTGGGGGATCACATCTTAAAATGTCTTCTAAGAGAGAGGTGCTTGAGCAGGAACTCCAAGGATTCAGTTACTCATATGGTGAATCTATAGAAGCACTTACAGGCCGGTTTGCTGAACTGCTCTCTAAAATGGAGAAGGCAGAGATGGTGGTGTCTACTCGCATGAGCAACAGAAAGCTTCTGGATGCTATAAAAGGGATTCCAGATCAGGCAAACTGTAGTTGGTTTACCAATGTTAATCAGATAATATTGACAACCGATTGTTACAAAATGAAGCCGGATGAGCTGATCTCAATCATCAAATCATATGACAATGCTGACAAACAGTCTACTCAAGGCAACACATCTGCTGCAGTTTGCTCATCCACACAAAATTCAGCATTTATGTTTAACAAACCCCTGGCTCAAGGAATTACTAAAGAACGTGAAGAGATATTTTCTGTCTTTTGCACTCCTGAGTGTAGAGAAAGAAATGAGGCATATCGGTTACACAACGCTGAGTTGATTCAAGACTACAACGACATCAAAAATAAAAACTTTACTTTATCAAAAAACGAAAAACTTTATAAAGAAAAGATTGAAGCTCAGCGAAAAGACATCGTCAAACTCAAGGATGATGTAAGTGTGAAATCCAGTCAACTCTTTTATGTTCAGGAGAAACTGTGTGCTGTGACTAAGGAACTAGAAGATATCAGAGATAGATATCAAATAAATGAGCTTAATATTAAGAAATTTGATTCTTCCAGCAAATTAGTCAAAAACTTGTGTGATCAACAGCTCGCATACAAGGAAAAGAAAGGGTGTGGATTGGGTTACAATCAGGCTCCTCCTCCTTACAATGATAACTACACATATTTACCCATGACTGAGGAGGAATTGATGAATGAGGACAAGATGGCTTACGGTCCTAAAACTGATAAGTCATCAATCAACAGCAGACCTGTTAATAAACGAGTGACTCATTCGGTAAATTTTATTTCAAAGGGTACTTTTGATCCTAATGCTTAGTCTTCCCTTGCAGATGAAATTAAAGTTGAAGGTGTCGTTGGAGATGAACAAACATCAAATTCTCATGTGTGTGACATTTTTGGCTCATTTTTTCACTCTATGATTAATTTCAGGCCTGATGGTTTGGGCGAAAACGTTGATGCTTGTGTAACAGAGACTGAAATGGCAAACGAAACGAATGAGCCAGCTGAACCATCTAATTCCAAATGCGAATCACCTGAAGCAGCTGATTCTGAGAAATTGGAATCGGTATTCTAGTGAATTCAGCTCAAGGGTGTCATGTGCAGAACCGTCTTGTGCTGAAAATCCGTCAAATGTTTCAGCTGAAGTTTCTGCTAAAGTTTCTGGTATTTCTTTCGACAAACCAGAACTCTCTGATTCTGTCAAAGCTGATGACATGAAGGATGAAGAGAAGACATGCGTGAACAAGGCTCCAAGTGCGCAAGCTAAACAATCTGAACCTTTTGTTAGTGATGACAAAGTTCAAATCAAGCAACAAGAGCCGAAGCGAGCAGGTAAAGGACGCGGAAATAAGAAGCCTAAACATCAAAGAGGATCAGGCTCTCCACAGTCCTCAACGGGCAGTAATAGTCCTCAAAAGGCCCGTGATGTGAAAAATGTCTTTGTTAAGCCAGTCTGTAATGGCAAATGTGAGAAATATGCATTTGACTGTGCTAACAAGGGTTTCAGAAAGACTGGTGAGATTTCTGAACAAGACTTGCAGTCTAAGGAAAACAAGAAGAATCAAAGGAAATCTCCACCACAGAAGGCCCCTGCAAACGACAAGTACAGGCACCCAAATTCATCTTCGTCTGCAGGAAATGTGCAACACAAACAAGCACAGAAGGGACCGGTTCATCCTTCAGGGCCTGCAAGAGCAAATCCAACTGATCAGAATGCTTTTTACATGAAGAGACAGACATGCTTCAATTGCGGCATTGCTGGTCACATTGCTCGAAATTGCACACATCGTCCCTATGTACCCTATTATATGCAAAATCAGAGGGTTACATCAAAGGATAACTACCATTCCAAGCCGATGAAGGTATCATCACCTAAGGCAATGAAGAATGTGAATCCCAAGGTTAAACCTTCTGATGGGGATTGGAACGCTGCCAAAAACAAACGCAAAGCTTTTCAGGAACAAAAATGTGCTTCTAAAACTAACAAATCTGAAACAGCTGAAGTTGCTTAACCGATGGCAACAAACACGTTTGTTAAACCGAAACAGATTTGGAAACCCAAATCCAAGGCAGCAATGTTTCCAATCCTTGAAACCAAAGGGGACCTATGTTTAAAGGAAGTGTCTTATTTTGATGCTTCAGGAAATCCCAGGACCACGATGGCCTGGGTACCCATGTCTTACTAATCTCCTTACCTTTCAGGAACAGCCAAGGAGGAACTGTTGACAATCTCTGGAATGTTGATAACGGTTGTTCCAGAGATAAAAACGGGTAACATTTCACTGTTGCAAAAAGTTCAAAATTTTTTTTACAGATGATTTGTTTCCTTTGGAGGAGATTAGAGAAGTAAGAAATGATCAGCAAAAGGTACCGTTTAAATTCTATACTTTGATATGATTTTGATTAGTTTTCAATCTGATGACAGAACGGTTTAAAAAAAAATATTTTTTTTCTCTTTCTTAGTTCTTCCCTTTGTACATAGAGTGTCCTTTCTCTAGTAAATGGTAAATTTGCGCAAAAATACAAGATTTATGTACAAATTTAGGGGGGGAGAGGAACATATAGATAGATATAGAGTTTAGGGGGAGAAAACTCAGAAAATACAAAAAGAGTTTGCTGTATATATGTATTGTTTTAGGGGGAGAAAATGAGAAAAATACAAAAACATTAGAAAAATGAAAAAGCCAAATAGATAAATTGCATGATATGGGAAGTGAAATAAATGTTCGTGTTAAAGGGTTTGACTAACACATGTAAGGTGCCATAGCTGAAAAGATTAGGATCTACTGCGATATGTCGATAGGCTTGATGCTCAAATGATAAAAGATACTAAGTGATATAAACATAACGAACTATGTACCATGTGGGTAACATACCAACGGCGTATGATTTTATGGTCTTAAATCTTGCGTTAATAGATAGCCAACATCTGAGGTTTCGGGTCTTTATATTGTTGAATCATCCGGGGATATCTTGGCTGTCTTTCTGTTCAGAACTAAAATTGTACATGACCCCAGGAAAGAAAGTCACTTGGAATTAGCTCATTTCTATTTGAATGTCTGTATGTTATCCCGATACACACAATTTTGATCTGATTCTGAAATCTTCTCTGAAAAAAAAAAATCATGTACCTCCTCTGCTGCATCCAGATATATGCTGACCTGGAGGTGCTAGGCAACGACAGCTTCTGCTGCATCCAGATACATGCTGACCTAGCTGTACGTTGTCGCGCTATAGATCTAATACACCCGAAAGAGGCCCTCAAGTGCCCAAAAGAAACCCAAGAAACCTATATGAAACTGAGAAAAACTCATTTGATCTGTATATTATACCATCTCTACAAAAGATCTATTCTGTTCTCTTCTCAACCTATTCCCAGTTAAGATTTCAGAAATCTGGATTGGACTTGTGAAATATGTGGTAGGGAAGATACTTGCATGATAGAGTGTGATGTTTATATTTCCAGGATTTGATTAGTATTTATTTGGGTGTTCATTGTTAAAAAAATCAAAACATGATAAAACAGATTATATGCAGACCTAGACACAGTCAGGATATCTTAAAGGATGACATCAGTATACTCACCTGCTACGATGAATCGTTGTGCTTACCTTGATCGCGGGGGTATGCCTTGGAATGGGACACACGGGTATAATAGTATAATATTACCTAAAGCATATCATGAAGTTGAAAAATTGAAAGTTGAGCGTTAAAGTTTAAGTGGACAAACATATTGGCAATCGCATAGACCAGTTTGATTAGGCTCGTACTGAAAAGTGTTACTTAGTCTGCCTGAGAACGAATTTTGATCCCATTGCAATTGTAATTGTATATTATGGTAGTTGTTTATATTTTGAGTTTTTATTTGTTTTTAGTTCTTAAAAATTGAAAAATTGAAAAATACAAAAATAGTGTCTTGTTTTTCTATATAAAAAAAAAAAAATCCAAAAATAGAGTTTTTAATTGTTTTTCTTAAAATTAAAAATGTAACCGTTCTTGAAGATTTGACTGATCATAAAAAGTTGAAAGAGTTTTAATTGTGAAATCCGAGTACATGTACTTGGATGTACCTAGTGTTCATATGGTACTCTCCCTGTTGCATAAGAAATGTCTGCTTAAGAGTTTGTGAGCATGTGCAGAACTTGATTTCAATCAAGAACAGGGGTTGATGAAGATTGAGAAGCTGTTAGTTGCTGAAGAAGCCTGAAGCAGCACAACAACAAGATGTACCTGAGTTAGAAGAATCGGATACGAAACGCCGTCTGACAGTGAAAGTACATTTGAAGAAGTACCGTGAACTTGATTGAAAGAAAAATACTGAAGAAGAAAGGAGCTGTTGAGAATCCTCCTCTCACAATCTTTTTGACAAAGATTTTCAAGTAAAGCTGATCGAGATCCTGATATGAAGCTAACCACAAGAGCTGAAGAAAGAGACCCAGTGCTGAAAGTTCAGAAGTCAAGAACTTCCACAACATCTGCAGCATAGAGACAACCATAGACTTCGTTGAAGATGTTGCTGAATTCATGCTATGAAGACAATTTGATGGCATCAGTCTAGGGGGAGATTGTTAGGCCCTAAAGTGTGAGACTGACGCATCAAATTAACACAACGAGCTATGGTTACGAGCTGGGCCTTACCGGGATAGTTTATATTAGGTTGTGGACCTTTATAGGTCACTTGGGCTAAGCTTTAGGCCATGTGGGCCAAGCAGGCCCAAGGGGAGCCCATGTAGGGAAGTGGGCTTGAGTTAGTATAAAAACAAGTTTCTAACTTGTTTTTAGGTTTGAACTTTTAGAGCCTCATAGTTTCAGAATTTCCTACAGAGAGAGAGAGAGAGAGGCGATTGGTTGTGAAAACACTTGTACCAGACGATTTTGCTTTGATAGTAATAGAATCGTGTGCAAGTGTTGAAAGGTGATTCGTATTGTTCTTCGTATTTCTTGCTTTTTGCGTTTATTTTTGAATCTCACCAAGTTTGGATTCCGCACAAACTTGGTGATTGTTTGATATCATTGAAAGATCCGGTTAACGGGACTTACAGATTTATCTGGGGATTGGCTCCCCAAATAATGAGTATGGTTACCACATCCAAGCCTGCAACTATCACAGAAGCGATCGATCTTAGTGTGGCGCTTACTGAAGAGGCTATTCGGTTGAACAAGTTTTCGTGTACTGAGCAGAAGAAGAAGGAGACTCACGTGGAGTCGTCTGGGGAAAACAAGCGAAAATTTTCTAACTTCAAGCAAGGTACCAGTCATGAGAACCAGAGGAGTGAATCGAGCACGCCGGCCAGAGCCACAACCGGTGTCAAAAACAAAGGAAAGGGCTACATGGGCACACTGCCCAAGTGTAACACATGCCAGCGTCATCATTCTGGCCGATGTGGACCGAAAACATGTGAAGCTTGCGGGAAAATTGGTCATTTGAAGGATACTTGCTGGGTTAGTAATGGCCGGGGTGGCCAAGGAGGTTTTGGTAATAGGAACAACAATCGAAGAGGTAACAGAAATGGGAACCGTGGAAATGTTGCGAATCAAGCTGGGAATGGAAATCGCAACCAAAATAACACTCAAGCTGGGAATGTGAATGGCCGAGGGCCAGGATGCTTTAACTGTGGGGAAATTGGGCACTTCAAGAAGGAATGCCCAAAACTAAATCAAGCCCGTGGAAGAGTGTTTAACATCGGCGCAAGGGAAGCGCGCCAGGATCCAAATGTTGTCACTGGTACGTTCCCGATAAACCAACGCTTTGCATCTGTTCTGTTCGATACTGGTGACGATTATAGTTTCGTATCGTTAGAATTTAAGAATATACTTGGATTGACCACTAGTAAGTTAGACGTACCATACTCGATTGAATTGGCGAATGGCAAACTAGTTGAAACCAGTGAAGTTGTCCGAGGATGCGTAATTGAATTGGGAGGGCACGAGTTTACGCTAGATCTACTGCCAGTCAAGCTGGGGAGCTTCGACGTGGTAGTAGGGATGGATTGGTTATCAAGTAACAAGGCTGAGATTGTTTGCCACGAGAAGACCATCCGCATCCCTATGACGGATGAAGAAACATCGTAGTGCACGGGGAGAAGCGTGATACGCCGCTAAGAATTATTAGCAGTCTGAAAGCTAGAAAGTGTTTACAGAAGGGATGTGTTGCATTCTTGGCACACATCGTGGATAAAGAAGTTACTGAGCCAAAGATCGAAGACATTCCAGTTGTAAAGGAATATCCTGAAGTCTTTCCAGAAGACTTGCCAGGATTACCGCCTCAAAGGCAAGTCGAGTTCCACATTGACTTGGTTCCAGGCGTCGCGCCTGTAGCCAAGGCACCCTACAGACTTGCACCTTCAGAGATGCAGGAGTTGTCGACACAACTCCAGGAGCTGTTAGACAAAGGATTCATCAGACCAAGCTTCTTACCTTGGGGAGCTCCAGTTCTGTTCGTTAAGAAGAAGGACGGTAGTTTCCGTATGTGTATAGACTACCATGAGCTTAATAAGTTGACTATCAAGAACAGATATCCTCTACCAAGGATTGATGACCTGTTTGATCAGTTGCAAGGTTCGAGCTTTTATTCGAAGATCGATTTGCGATCAGGATACCATCAACTAAGGATACAAGAGGAAAGTATCCCGAAGACGGCCTTTAGGACTCGCTATGGACATTACGAGTTCCTAGTTATGCCATTTGGTTTGACAAACGCGCCTGCAGTTTTCATGGATCTAATGAATAGAGTCTGCAAACCGTATTTGGATAAGTTCGTGATTGTGTTTATTGATGACATTCTGATCTACTCGAAGACGAAGGACGAGCACGAACAACACTTAAGAGCTATTCTAGAGCTACTTAAAAAGGAGAAATTATACGCCAAGTTCTCAAAGTGCGAGTTTTGGCTACGCGAAGTCCAGTTTCTTGGACATGTGGTTAATGGAAAGGGAATTCATGTTGATCCCACAAAGATCGAGGCGATCAAGGATTGGGAGACACCAAAGACGCCAACCGAGATTCGACAATTCTTAGGTTTGGCTGGCTATTACCGAAGATTCATTGAGGATTTCTCTAAAATCGCTCAACCTTTGACCGCGCTCACGCAGAAAGACAAGAAGTTTGATTGGGGTGACAAACAAGAAGAAGCGTTTCAGTTGTTGAAAAACAAACTTTGTGATGCACCAATCTTATCGCTGCTGGAAGGTACAGATGATTTTGTGGTATATTGTGATGCCTCGCGTCAGGGATTGGGTTGCGTGTTGATGCAACGCCAGAAAGTTATAGCTTATGCGTCACGACAGTTGAAGGTTCACGAAAGAAATTATACCACGCATGACTTAGAGTTAGGCGCGGTGGTATTTGCATTGAAAATCTGGCGACACTACTTGTATGGCACGCGCTGCACGATCTTTACTGATCACAAAAGCCTGCAGCACATTTTTAACCAAAAAGAGCTTAATATGAGGCAGAGACGCTGGGTAGAGCTATTGAATGATTATGATTGCAAGATCAAATACCACCCAGGGAAAGCGAATGTGGTCGCCGACGCACTGAGTCAAAAAGAAAGGATTAAGCCCATAAGGGTTAGGGCTTTGGAAATGATCGTCCAGACGGATCTCTCTTTGCGCATTCGTGCCGCGCAGAGAGAAGCTTTGAAAGAAAGGAACATTGAGGACGAATATCTCCGTGGGATGGAGAAGCAGTTGGTACCAAACGAGGAAGGAACTTTATGCTTTATGAAACGAATTTGGGTTCCTCTGTTTGGTGGTTTGAGAAAGGTTATTTTTTATGAAGCTCACAAATCTCGGTACTCAATACATCCCGGTGCGGATAAAATGTACCAAGATCTTAAGGATTTCTATTGGTGGCCAAGGATGAAGGGCGATGTTGCTGTTTATGTTGGTAAATGTTTAACGTGCGCCAAAGTAAAGGCTGAGTACCAGAAGCCCTCAGGTCTTCTACAGCAACCTGAAACACCCAAGTGGAAATGGGAACAGATTTTCATGGATTTCATAACGAAATTGCCAAAGACGCCCAGAGGCCATGATACAATTTGGGTAATAGTAGACCGTTTAACAAAGTCCGCACACTTCTTGCCAATCAAAGAGAAAGACAACACGAGTAAACTTGCGGAAATATACATGAGAGAGATTGTCGCACGTCATGGAGTGCCTATCTAGATTATCTCTGATAGAGATGGGAGATTTGTATCAAGGATTTGGCAATCCTTCCAAGAAGCTTTTGGCTCGCAGTTGAATTTGAGCACTGCATTTCACCCACAAACTGATGGCCAAAGTGAACGAACTATACAGACTTTGGAGGATATGCTGAGAGCATGTGTAATGGATCTAGGTGGTAGCTGGGATAATCATTTGCCATTGGTCGAATTTTCATACAACAACAGCTACCACACAAGCATTGGGGCCGCGCCATTTGAAGCGCTTTATGGACGCAAATGTCGATCACCCTTATGCTGGGCTGATGCAGGTGACAGACAACTCGTTGGTCCTGAAATAGTCCAAGAGACGACAGACAAGATTGCACAGATTCGAAAGCGCATCGAGGCGGCTCGCGACAGACAGAAAGCTTATGCAGATCCAAAGAGGAAGCCTTTGGAATTTCAAGTTAGGGATATGGTCTTATTAAAAGTTTCACCCTGGAAGGGTGTGGCACGCTTCGGAAAGCGTGGGAAGTTGAATCCGCGTTACATTGGCCCGTTCAGAATACTGCAAAGGATTGGGCGTGTAGCCTACAAGTTGGACCTACCTGCTAAACTTAATGGTGTTCACGATACATTTCATGTATCAAATTTGAGGAAGAGTCCAACACAAGAAACAGTGATCATTCCTGCTGACGAAGTTCATATCGACGACACGCTCCACTTTACCGAAGAACCCGTCGAGGTTACGGATTGGAAAGTTAACAAAACACGCAGGAGTAGTGTCAAACTCGTCAAGGTTCGATGGAATGCAAGACATGGGCCGGAATTCACGTGGGAACGTGAGGATCGTATGAAAGAGAAATACGCCCATTTATTTCCCAAGACCCCTGCAACTAGAAGCATAGCCTAAAATTTCGGGATGAAATTTCTTTAACGGGCGGAGAATGTGACAACCCTCACCAAACCAGGTATCCGTACGAATTAATTAATGCTTAATTACTGTGCTTGCTTACAACTGTGGTTAAACTGCTTCTTGATTTCTGATACATACATACTCATGCATCACATTTTATACTGTCACTCTATTATTTACACACAAACATTAGTGACAACCTTGATGCACAAAAGCACAGTGAGCACACTATACGGATAACCCAGTAAACATGCTGACATTACCAGCACCAAAGCAGACATTGTTCTGAGGCCAGTATGAGCCGGGAGTAGATTACTACACTAGTAGGGAGTGTAGGGAGGTGAGGATTATAAAACTGCGTCACTAGGTGATAGTTATAGTGACCGGATGTGCCTAAAACACACTTTAATCACAAAATTCTGCACTTTAAGCAGAAATTCAGCATTTAACATAACTAGTAAAGTGCAAAAACATGGGAAAATAATACTAGACACTTTCCAAAGTGTTGGTAAGTTATTGTGTCACTAAAAACAACATAAAAGACACTTTCAATCTTTATTTGACACTTTAACGGATTAATATCCAACCGAACCACCAGACTTTACCCGGAACATAAAAATATTGTCAATGACATTGTTTTTGCTTTTCCGAGCTAGTTAGGGTCCCCGAACACCCTAACACCCGCTATATTACATAACATACTAATAACCTATTTTAATCTCTAACTATCACTTAACTTATTGGTTGAAATCAAACTATATAACCCCCCCCCCCCCCCCATGAACCGATCGGTTTCCCCGAAGGGGACATACCCCACCCATTTTTTATTATTTTATTCCTTGTTATCTAGAATCAAGCTTACATATTATACCATGGTTAATTAAGATGGATGGTTTATAAATATAACCTAAGGATCACACTCCATTTACTTCAACACTTCAACAAAAATTTCTTTCTTCTCTCCCTCTCCTTTGGATCAGCCGAAACCCACACCCACCATCTCACCATCATCAAGTCTTGTTCTTGCAATTTCACATACACACAATATGCATATCTTGAATCTTCTTCATATAAGATTGAACATGATCCTTGTATAAGGATAGCTCATCTTTATTGCCAGATAAACGGTTCAAAGTATACTCCGTTGAAAAAATAATCTCTCGCATCATACTTTGCACATCAAAGATTTCAATCAACGTTTCTTTGAGATACACTATTTTCTCAGTAAACTTTCACTCATTGTGATGGGCAAAATCCTTATTTGGGGATATTGTCCATCCCATTGAGCAAAATCTTATTGAGTCTATCGTCAATATAAACGCCAAAACATACAAAAACCACAAAATTCCAAAACGTCATTCATTGGAGATTCAATTTTGTTCTCAATAAAGTTTAGCTGAATGGGGTGGACAACACTGTTAGACATCTTTCTTAACTGAGGATTAACAATGTTGTCCATCTCATTCAGCAAAACATTATTGAGTTTACCATGACCAAAATTAGAGGTTTAAGGTACTTTTATTTAGTGGCGTTGAATATTTTTTTTTGGCATTTGGTTTGCTTGTCCGATCTTATATTATTTGTTATATAACTTCGAAGTAACATGTTAGGAACAAATAAGTAGAAAAAAAGATGGAAAAAAATGATGTATAAGAGATGTAAACGCCAAACTCAAATATGTGTGTGTTCTGTAAGAATGAAAAATACAAAACGCCAAACTACTCTTCAATTGCTCTCGAAGACCTTATCGATCTTCTTTTAATTACGGCCTGTTTGCATGTCGATGTGTAGTGTCCATAGCCTTTGCAATTCTGACACTGTCTTTCTTTAGCCCCGGGTTTCGACTTTGATTTCTTTTTCTCGATTGCTATCTCCTGTTTAGATTTCAGACGCTTCCGAGATCCAGAACCTTTGGATTTATACCCAACAAGAACTCTTATCGGATTCTTGTCATTTTTATATTGATCGGTTATCTCTGCAAATCTATCCTTAGTACTAGCAGGAGGAGCAACGATATGCATATCTTGAATCTTCTTAATATAAGATTGAACATGATCCTTGTATAAGGATAGCTCTTCTTTATTATCAGATAAATAGTTCAAAGTATACTCCGTTGAAAATATAATCTATCGCATCATACTTTGCACGTCGGGATCAAGCTCGGTCATATATTCACGACTAATTGAGTATTCGGAAGAGCAGTTTGGGGAAGCCTCTTTACGCCATCTATTGAAAATGTATTGTTTTGTAAATTCCCTAATGTCCAAACTTCTCAAAACATAGAATATATGTCTACATAGCAAACCAAACTGCTCAAAACGCCTGCATGAGCAACTGCATGTGCAATAAGACTTATGGTACATTACCTGAAAAATGCCAAAAACACTATCTCTATAACGCCATGTAGAGAATGTTTGTATAAAAAGAATTAAAAAAAAAACAAAAACTGGATAAAAAAACAAATTAAATGTTATAACAGAATATGATAAACGCCATGTACAGAAAACGCCATATAAAAAACTAAAACGCCATTGTTTACCTAAAATAAGGATGTACAAGGCTACTGGAAATCATTTATGTAAAACTTAACAAAACCATCGGGCTGATCTTCGTAACGTTGATTTATGCAATCCGCAATTCTGATTAGCTTAGCTTGAACGTCACAAAAAATATTTTTCGTGTATATGTCAGCAGCTTGGCCCTCCAACACTTGGTAATTACTCTTCAACTGGAGGCGTTTGTATCGAGATTCATGATCATTTTTCCGGTGCGTGTGACGCTGTGCTTCTATTGTAGTTTCGTAATGAGTCATGAACTCAACAAGAGTAGCTTTTGAATTGCACACTTGAGCAAAAAAATGATTCTCACTCTCTGACCTCGATGCCGTTCGCATACGGCCCGACAGCTCTTCCATTCTATAGTATACAGGGATCCAAGATTCCCTGAGTGCAAAAATATCAGATAGCCAATCATTATCTGCTAAATTGAACTCTCCGATAACCACTTCCCATTCTGATTCAAACTCTTCGGGTGTAAGAATAGCCGTCCACACAACACCACAAATACGTTCTTTGAAATTGGTGGAATTGCATAGCCTAACACCAACCTATGTATAACACGAAAATGCCATGGGAAAAAACATATATATTACACACAGACAAACTTACATGAAAAACAGTAACAAAAGGTTAAAGAACGCCATACATCTTAAAACGCCAAACATAAAAAAAAAAAAAGGAAATCAACCTTCAAAGAAAGTTTATGCATCACATGCCACATGCATAACCGATGCCTCGTGTCAACAAATACAGCAGAAATAGCCTTCTTCATTGCTTGATCTTGGTTAGTGACAACAACTTTTGGTTAAGAACCAACAGCTTTTAGAAAAACTCTCAACAACCAGATATACTTATCAGCAGTTTCTGACGCCAATAATGCAGCACCAAATATAACATTGCAGTGATGATTGTGTATACCAGTGAACGGTACAAACACCATAGCGTATCTGCATATGAAAATGCCATGAGAAATGAAACAATAATAAAACGTCATTGTATGTAAACTCATAAAACGCCAATGCATGTAAACCAGTGAAAACGCCAAAAGAACAGAAGAAGTTGAATTATAAAATATTACTTGTTGAAACGATACATGGCGTCAAACGAAATCACATCACCAAACACGTGGTAATTACGTTTGGCTTGATCGTCACACCAAAAAAGTCCCTTCAAACGATTGTCTTCGTCTGTGAAGTAATCATACGAGAAATTAGGCTGGGACTGTTTTTTTCATCCAAATGTCTCACAACCATCTCAGCGTCGTATTCCCCTATAAACAAATTAATTTGCCTCTTGTAGTTCTTAAATTCAACTTTACTTGCACCAACGTCTTCAAAACCGCCAAAACAAGTCTTCATAACATTAAACGCCTTAATTGGACCCAAATTCAACTTAAACATGCTATGTATAACATGCTTCTTGAGCTGAGTGAGGTGCTGTTCAGTTGGAAGAAAATTCTTATCAGGACGTTCAACAAGATCATGGTTGTGCTCCTCGACAAACTTATAGACCTTCCATGATCCAGCCTAAAAAATTACACATAACAGTGCACCACAATCAGTCCTCTTTGAAAAGTTGGATCGCACTAAACGTTCCTTTTGATTGGGGTCCAACCTATCAACCTTCTTGTCCTTATATATCCCAGCTCTCATACACATGTAACACTTAATATGTAATACACCTTTGGCGTTTATCTTTTCAGTCCCTTTCCTGACTGAAAAACCACAAGCCTTGGCATACGTAACATACATTGAATAACAATCATCGAGGCTTGTGAATATCATGTCCATTCTGGGCTTTATTTCTTCACTAACGTCAATAATGATAAACGGTAAACCAGTTTTGGGGCAGAACCTTTCAGTCGAGGAAGCAACTTCGTCTGAGAAAACACAATGAGGAACAAAATTTCAGAAAAACGCCGTTAAAAATAGAAAATGTCTCGTAATAGCATTATAGATGAAAACGTCATTAATTAAAGAGTAAATTACAAAAATCGTCCTTTATGTATGTCATTTATTGCAAACTGTGTCCTTTGTCTTCAATAATTACAGAAAACGTACTCCATATATGCAAACCCTTGCAAGTTATGTCCTTTAGCCCTAACTCAGCTAATTTTTGTGGTTAAATCTGACCAAATGGACCCCACATGGGGGTATATTGGTTATTTTACCCTAAATACTAAAAAAATTATAAAAAATTCATATATTCTCTCTCTTGACTCTAATCTTCATAATCTGCACATTTTCATTAATAACCCAGATCTTCAAAACTTCAAAACACATTTTCATCAATAACCCATATCTTCAAAACCCAGATCTTCAAAACTTCAAAACACAAAGAAAAAATAAACAATTCGAAACTTCAAAAGACAAATCCATATTTTGAAGAACAAATCCTTTCTTTCAATTTCACTCTTAATACCTTACAACAACATCAAACTACAACAACATCAAACAAAACAACAATATATTCTTCATTTCTTTACCATCTTCTTCAACTTGAAAGATCTGATTCGAAACCTGTTTGTAGAGAGAGAAAAAACACCTTTTTTTAAAGAATCTTCAAAACTCTTCGTGAAGATGATTAAAACTCAAATTCAAAGCAATCTGCAAGTTCTTGATTCTATCGATTTCAGGCGGAATCGTTCCAGTGAGATGATTACCACCGAGTTGCAACTCGAGCAATTTCACGTAGTTCTCGATTTCACTCGGGATTTCTCCGATCAACGAATTTTGACCCAATAACAAGTAAACACCTCCACTCTTGCTGCACAACCCCCACCACCGCTGCACCTCCACCGCCGACGACCGACCTCCGCTGCACAACCCCCACCACCGCCAGCTCCCACATGATGGATCTCCGACGCCGACGCCGGCAGCGGCGGCTTATGGCTTTTTAAGGTTTGATGACATTATTGATTCAACTAGATGTGATTCTGGTATGCAAGAATTGCTAAAGAAGTGGTTGAACAGATCACTTGAATTCTCTTTATCAACATTCAGATTGTATAGAGAGATAGTTGAAGCAGAGAGAGAATGAGTTTGGAGATTGAGAGAGAGAGAGAGAGAGCCTGAGTTTTGAGATGAGAGAGAGGGGGGTTTTATCTTTATTATTTTAGTTTTAGGGTAAAATGATTAAAATACCCTTATGTTGGGTCCATTTGGTCAGATTTAATCACAAAAATTAACTAAGTTAGGGCTAAAGGACATAACTTGTAATGGTTTGTAAACATCAAGTACGTTTTCTGTAATTATTGAAGACAAAGGACACACTTTACAATAAGTGACATACATAAATGACGATTTTTGTAATTTACTCTTAATTAAATAATAAACAAGACATAATAAATACATAATTTGAAAACGCCATAGTAGAAACGCCAAAATACACACACCATAACTTTATTGATTAACAAATATGATGAATTAACAATACTAATGCAACGTGATAATGAAAACGCCATGAGATGAATAATTAAAAATAGTTAACAACATGGATAATCAACCAATATAACATGATAATGAAAACGCCATAGTTAACAAAACTGATGTTTACACAAATTAACAAATAGTAATAACTGATGTTTACAAATACTACTAAATAATATTCAAAACTAATCAGGTGTAAGCCGCCAATGATCGTAAAAACATAAGAAATATACTAGATCCCAAACGGCAATTAAAATTAATAATGAAAACTCCAATTATCAGTTCTTACTAATTGTTTAACTACCAACTAAAACGCGAATAAATTGGATACATGAACAACGCCATTGAAAGCATACAACACATTATGAAATATTAATTTGAAAAAAAAATGAAACAAGCATAAAAGAACAAAACGCCATATCTGTTGTATACGTGTTGCATGATTTGCTGAAACAAAATTATGAAACGTCATCGAATATTACTTTGTCGAACAGAATCCATGTTAGGCGCCATAGATCTGAGAAAGCTTGGAAATGAGGTAACAGCTAATAGGAAATCTTTGGAGTTTTAATTTGAAACAGATTTATAACGCGAATAAGGAGGAAGCGTACAAAAGGACAATCGTACCCCTGCATATCATTTAGCGCCCCCTGCCACGTGTTGGGCCAGGATCCGTTCTCACCGTTCTCACACTTTATGACGTTTTCTCCTGATCCTGTACCTATATATATATATATATATATATATATATGGATTGAATAGTGATTTCTTATATTTACCAACTCACTGTCCATCCCTTATAATTAATTTGTGAGTATAATTAATAGTAGAAAGAAAAAAAAATTAAAAACTACTTAAAACATTATTTAAGTGGATAGAGATAAATATAAAGAATCATATGTAGATGATTTTTTTTAATATTTAAATTGATTTAAGTGGATAGAGATAAATATAAAGAATCATATGTAGATGTTTTTTTTTTAATATTTAAATTGATAAGGTAAACGTGTTTTTAGTTGGATTATAAAGATATCTATAAGATGTGTGAATGCTGTAAAACACCCGACTTTAGTTAAAAATAAACCCAATATACAGGTAAGAAAAGCTCCCATCATTTGGTTTAGTGGCAAAAGCAAAGAAGATAATAACCAGGCCTATTTTGTAGGTCACAAGTTCGAATCAATGTTGCAGAAATCGGCCTAGGCGGCCGATTAATCGGCGTCTAGGCGGTAATCGGAGGTCCATCGCCTAAATTTTTCCAAATCGGCCATACTAGGCGGTAATGGTCAACATCGGTCAAAGTCGTCAAAATCGGTCAAAAATCGCAAAAAAATCGGACCTAGTCGGTCAAATATGAGGTCAAAATCGGATCATAATGGGCCAAAATCGAAACAAATCAGTCAAAAAGGAACGAGTTCTTTCCTCGATTCGAACCAAAATCGGATCTGAACTCGTCTCCATTGTGTAAAATCGACCCACATTGAAGAACTAATTGATTAGATGAAGCGAAACTGGACATAGAGTTTGTGTTCATGTGTGTCTGATGAAAACAATGGAGATGGGGGAGGAGGCGGCGTATAATGAACGTTGGTGGGGATCAGGTTATATTAAGTTCATGTATTTTAATATTTAACCCCCTCTATCTTTCACTATTTTACATATGATTCCTAAACTTTTAAATTTATTAATAAAAAGTATAAAGTTATCTCCTAAACTTGTAAATTTATTAATAAAAATTATAAAGTTATATATATATATATATATAAGTTATATATATATATATATATATATATAAATTTGTAAATTATACTTAAAAAGTCCAATCTGATTAATCTCGATAATCCCTATTAGTCCCTAGGTGGTACCTCACCGCCCGACTAGCACCTAGCGCCTTCTACAACATTGGTTTGAATCCTAGCCAACACAGGTTTTCTTTCCACCGTGCGTTACGCCAGAGAGTCTCAGCTCTTGTTACAGCGCAACGTCAGTAAATTGGCAGTCAACGATATGATTTCTCGTATGCACACAGAGAGGTCTCGTAAGTAAGTCGCTGTTATTGCCCTCTTTGTGGAGAAACCCGATGGACTAAAGGGTTATGTTAGTCGATAGTCAAAGGACTAAATGCGTAACCTCCCCTACAAATATATATGTCGGTAGAAAGAAAGAACCCTGTGCGCCTTGTTTCCGTTTCAAAATTCCATACGTTTTCAAAACCCTCACTCTCACATATTAGCTGCTCATCTTCATCGTTACCTTTCTGTGTTCGACGGCGTTCTACACTGTCGGAATTTCGTAGTTTACATTCGCAATGTCGGTGAGTCATACTCGCACCTGTACTTTCTTATTCTTTTTCTTCTTGCTGTTGTTACGATCTGTGCTGCTGAATCCTTTTTTATGTATACTAGTTTTGTTGAATTTGTATAGATCTGTTTAACCTAAAATGAACTTAACGGATGCATCTTAAAACAAGTGAAATTGTTTGAAATTTGGTGTAATTAAGCACATTACTCGTCTATTTCGTTTGAAATCCAGGTGCTCGGTTAAGTTAACAAGCATTAGGAGTGATTCTCACTCTAGATAATATTTTATTAGAGACTAAAGTGCTTGTGTGTTGAAAAGGTGTCCCCATGAGGTTGAGGGTTTTAGTCTCGTGGTGGACAAAGGTATAGATTTAGGAGTAAGAATTAAAGGGTGTGTGTTAGCGGTTAAAAAGTTATAATTTATTGGCTATGCAGTTAATATTGGTGATATATCGGTCAATATTGGTCCTCTAGTAAAATATCGGTGTCAAATATCGGTACCGATATTATCGGCAATATTGACCGATATAACCTTTATATCGCCGATATTTGACCAATATAACCGATATCACCCATAGTTGTTAAAAGCCATCGCCTCTTACGCCTAGGCCCATTTTTCAGGCGAGGCGAGGCAGTTGCGCTTTAAGTAGAAGAAATTGCGCTTTAATTCTCCATGTGATGGTTCTGGCGCACATCCGGCGCGATTTCTAGATTACGGAGAGTTTCCGGCCAAATTCTCTAAATTCCGACAAGATTTTAGCCAGATTTCTACTTTCATCCAAGAAAAACTACTTTTCTACACTAATATTTTAGAACATTTGGTATTAAATAGATGATATAAGGTGTTATATAAATGATTTTGTTTATTTTGTTTGAAGAATTGTTTTGCTTTTTCTAATACATAATATATTTTAATTTTATTTCATTACGCGCTTTATTTTTCCTAGGCGCTCGCTTTTTTTGTGCTTTGCACCTAGGCCCCAGGCGAGGCCTATGCACCTTGAGTGCGCCTAGCGCCTTTAATAACTATGATATCACCAATATTTGACTGATATATCACTGAATTATTAGTGTTAAATTGCTATATTTATTAATTCTGCATTATATTAATATTACCGATATCTCACCGAGATAACCTATATCTCAAATATTGGTCCTTGGCCGATATCCGATATTTTACTGCATTAATTGCATAGTTTATTGGAGGATTGTTGCGATTTTAAGATTTTTGATTGAATGCATTTGAGGACGTTTGTGCACAACAAGAGAAATTGTTGAATATGAGGGCAGAAATCTGGAAAATGGTTCATAAACACAGAAATTTGATGGCTATCTTATTAGGGGTGGTAATATTCATCAGGATAAAATGCACTAACTTACTTTTAAGTTTTCGTCATTCTCATAAAAAATGTGAGCATGTTATATATAATGGAATAAAACTAGACATTGTATACAATGAGAAAAGGATGAACCAATGAAGTGATGTTAAAATTTGGTGCAATTATCATTTTGTTTATTGAGCATTAAGGACAAGTGGACAACATGTGTTTGTGTGTGTTGCTGCTTTGGTTGATTACCCCTTTTTGTGTTAGATGATGCTAATTGTATGTGTCATATGTGCAGGAAAAAACCGTTAAAGTTAGCAATCTTTCCTTAAAGGCTTCTCAACGAGATGTAAAGGAGTTCTTTTCATTTTCAGGTGATCTTGTTTACGTTGAGGTCCAATGGTTAGTAACATAGTATGGTAATTTCCACATTCTGTTTGTTTTTCTTTATTTACTACTAACATTATGTACACACATTATTTGCAGTAACAACGACAACAGTTCTCAAAACGCATTTGTCACCTTTGCAGACTCGCAAGGAGCAGACACTGCTGTTCTTCTTTCGGTAAGTAACTTCTAGCTGGTAAGATAATATTTTCATCTACATGAATACAATCCCACGACGGCTATGATATTGACTTTACATTCCAATGTGTTATTCAGGGAGCAACGATAATTGATACACCGGTGACTGTAACCCTAGCACCGGAGTACCACCTTCCACCAGAAGCTGCAGCAGCTCTTGCAGTAAGAAACACCCATTTCAAAAATGTTCATGATTTTCATTTCCATGTGATTGTTTCCATATAAACTAAGCAGTTAATGTGGTAAAAATCGGATATCGATCAAGGACCGATATTTGAGATATCGGTTATCGTGGTGGGATATCGATGGGATATCGGTAATTTTAATATATAGCAATTTAACACTAACAATTCATTATACTCTCCTAACATTAAGTTACAAAACACTAACAATTTTGTAGCAAGTAGGAACTGATGAAGACTTAAAACACTAACAATCGATAATGATATTTGACACCGATATTTTACATGGGGACCGATAACCAATATATCGGTGATGTGTCACCGATATTAACTGCAAAGCAGATAAATGGCGTCAATCATGTCAGGTTGACTGGTCTTGGGTTGGCGGGTTGAATTGTTGTGTCAAAAACATTAACCCCAACCCGTACACACATAAAATCATGTCACTCGAACACGAACCGTTAAACCCATTTATGTAAATATGTCAACCTGGTTGGCGGGTGGTAACTTAGTTGCAAACATGTCAATCGGGTTGGTGGGTTGTGAAAAATGGGTTAAACGGGTTAGAGTTAGTGGGTCAATCTGTTTAATTAAATGAGTCAAATTGTTCAACCTGTTTCATTAAATGGGGTTAAATTGGTCAACTTGAACACAACCGGTTTAATTAAACTAGTCAACCCCAGCACAACCCGTTTAATTAAGCTAGTCAACCCGAACACGACCTGTTTAAATTAAACTGGTCAACCAGAACACGACTTGTTTATTAAATGGGTAGATATGACAACCCAAAGTTTAATTACTTTTTGTGTCATGTCAGAAATTGTCACCCCCTACATATAAATATATAATCATCAAAAAATTTGATACAGCCACGTGGCGGGAACACTTACACTCCTGCTAAAGGTGAACCGGAATCTGCATTGAGTAAGGCTGAGGATGTGGTGAGCAGCTTGTTTGCAAAGGCCAAGTCCTTTGACCAGCAACATGGAATTACTCAAAAAGTTAGCACGGGCACTTCCATGGTCACCGAAAAAGTCAAAGAAGTTGACCAGAAACTTCAGGTTTCTGAGAAAGCCAAATCAGCATTCGCAGCAGCTGAACAAACAGTTAGTAATGCCGGTTCTGCTATAATGAAAAACAGTTATGTTAACACAAGTGTTACATGGGTAACAAGTGCTGTTGATAAGCTAGTGAAAACAGCTTCGGAAGTTGGTCAACAAACGAAGGAGAAAGTGGGTAAGACTGAACATCAAAATAAACAAAAAATGGTGGATGACTTTGCTCAAGTTTACTTAGCTGAGTCTCCTAAAGGCTCGGGTCAAACTGAGTCACCTAAAGGCCCTGGTCCAAATGAGTCACCCAAAGGGTCGGGTTCAACTGAGTTAAAGCCTGCAGTGGTTCAAGGTTTGGTTCTTTAGACCGACTGACTTTCTGTGTATATTCTTGTTGAATTTTCGGATCCTACGCTCCAAATGTTGTGTTTTGATCTTTTGGTCTTCAAATCATATGATTCACTTTTTTTTTTGAACTCGGGTTAAGCACTCTTGAAATTTATATATCTTTTTGTTTTTATAAGATTGTGTTTTGTCGATTCTTTGGGTTTAAAATTAGGGTTGATCTAAACACACCCCCTCCTTACTAATTATACCGCTCTGTGACACAAAAAGTACCAGTCGCACACGGGCCCCACCCGTAAGTAAGTGACAGGAGGGGGGTGTATTTAATAATTAGGAGGTGTATTTAGTAGCATCAATTACATGGTGTCTTGACTACATATGCTTCTTATGTGTCTCATATTATAATTAGCAATGACCCTTAGAAGTTAGAACTATGCATTGCGCCGGTACACGCATGGGCGTTTGTGAGACAAACACATTAGTGTTTCCTTTCAGTTTTTTTTTCTCATTTTTTTTCTTTTTTCCTTTTCTTGAATCTAGTTATGTTAAACTTTTTAAAAAGCTGTAAATTCGTAAACTTTGGTGAGTAAACCCGCGATTGAGGCTGAATCCACTGTTTTACGTATCCCCATTGACGAGACAAGGGGGTGGGGAGGATTGGGTACAGGGGCGGACCTATTGGTGTCCGTGGGTGGGCGGGCGCACCCCTTGAAAAAAATAATTAGTGTTATATATGCGTGAAATTCCTGAGCGCACCCTATGAAATTTTGCAATCGCACCCCTCGGCTTTCGAAACCAACCCCTAAGAAGATACCTAATTTTGATAAACTATCGAAAATCCGAAATTTTCCGACTGGTACGTATAGACATGGTTGCAAGCATTTGGAGAAGATGATGACCTATTGTAATCAACTTTTAATTAAAGGGTGTTTTTGTAATTTACCAATGCATTAAAAAACATAGTTTCCAAAGCAAAAAAAAAAAAAAAAAAACATTGGGTGTTGTGCACCGTTACTTTTCCTTTTCAAATTGTAAAACTAATTAGTTTCTTCCTTAGATGAAAAATAAGAAGTTTTTGTTTTCTAATATCTTATTTAAGTTCATTTTCTTTATGATAATACTTATTTTGTGACGTTGTTTATTTATTTATGGTTGATTGTTAAATATAATTAATATACCATAGTGAATTTAATAATCTATGAATTTGTAAAAAAATTACGTATGATTTTTTTTAAAATACAACCTAATAAACTTTCCACTTAACTAATTAAGTTTCATTTAACCCAATTAACTATCTCTTAACCTTTAACCCAATAAACATACCATAACTCAAGCCAAACCCAATCTAATAATCTAGTTTGAACTATAATATAATAACCCAACCCACCGCAATTTCGGCCACCAAACTCACGAAAACAACATCTCATCACTATTTTCGGGAGTGGTTCGATTTTTTTTTTTTTTTGTATTCTTGTTTTATTTGGATTTTTAGGAGAAATACAATTGTTAAAAAAGTTTGAAACTTTAGTTGGTTGATTTTGTTGTTGTATAATGGTTAGTTAGAAGGAACCAATAATCAAAACTATGGTTTGATTTTAAAGTTGAAAATTATGAAGTTTGGCTATAATTGTTTAAGTGTTTAGTGTTGAAAATTAGTTGTATATGTTATATAGAGAAAAACTTGCTTAGAAAAGCAGTTCTAGGTGTTTTGTATAGATTTTAAAAAATGAAACACGTAGAGCGATATTTTAAATATGTTTGTAACAGTGTTTGACATGTTTTTGATAATTATATAAATTTTAGCTTGATATTCTTTTGTTTTACATGACCCTACCCGACCCGATACGACCCGATATGAACCAGATTTTTTTATATATCTATGGGCTTAAAATCTTTAAAAGTATTCCGCACCCCCATGAAAAAATTCCTAGATCCGCCACTGATTGGGTAGCTTAGAACAACACCGTGTTGACGACCCGCTCTCTACATTGATATGGTGGTGGTGAGAGATGATGATTTTAGGTGCAGAATTGTGTTTTCTATTTTATAGAATTTAATGAGTTTGGATTGTTGAAGGTCGTTTTATTTGGGGAATATGGTTTGGTTGGTCAACTGTGCGTGTTCCACATTACTTAGCTTGTAATTTGGTTTTTTTTTTAACGTCAAATTTGGATCACTAAGTGCCACCGGTGAAACCATCCGATCATATCTATCTCCATTAGGTAATAATGCATATACACCAATTCAGGAGGAAAACCAATAAATTTGGGAAAACTCTCTCATGTGGGAATCGAACCCAAAACCTAATGATCTCTAAGCTTTATCTCACCCCGAAGATGTCACTAGACAATAATGTCATGGGCAGCTTGTAAGTTGTGTTATGCTTCAAACTATGTACATTCCTTTTTCAGTATAAATAAATTATAAATTATAAAATAATTTATAGGTCTTAAGGGTCATCTTAGCTTCGTTCTGTATACGGTTTGGTTCATTCCAAAGCTCTAACGATATACCACAAACCCATAAAAACATACTAATGTTAGTCATTCGGTAATCAAAGTCTTTTCATCTAAAACACAGCACAAAACCCACAAATATGACGTTTTATTAATCTTCATTTTGTTATTTGTGGGTTTTGAGTGTGTTTCATGATTGACGTTATAGTGTTTTATGACTTCTTACTCTTTGTAGAAAAAATGGACTTTGTAGCCAACTCACACCCCAAAAAATAAATATCAAATATAAAACTTAAGGTTAGGTTACGTTAAACACACAATGTTCAAATTAGTGACCATTTGTACAACCATTTGATTTCAAAACTTGAATAAGATCTTTATGAACCCATGTCCCCTAAAGGCTCCACTCGTGAATTATGCAGATTGGTTTTAGTTTCAATCAAGAATGATTTCTACGGTTCAGATTTCATGAAACCTACCTACCGACCAATCAAGGGAGGTGATTTATAACGTTTTGGTTTTATCATCTAACTTATTTATTTTTTATTTGATGGTGTTTGTTTTATTTTAATTTATATATTTTTGATATTTTAAGTCCTACCTATTTAAAGCCCTGTGAACGATGTACAACACAGACATTAAATTAACTTATCCAATAATCCAAATGACAAATATAAATAAATAAACAAAAGAGTTACATAAAATATGAAAAATAAACCAAACCAAATTACACAAGAAAAAGTAAAAAAAAAAAATACAAACATACATTTAATAGCAATTTTTTTTATTTCAACCTTTTCAGAGATTTTTTTTTTATTTCAACCTTTTCAGCTTTGTTTGTAAGGGTGTTAGCTTACAACATATTACCCATCAAAGATAAACAATGATGGAGTTATAGTTGTTGACATTTGTTTTTGCTAAGTCTGCCCGTAGTGGGGCGTTTTTTTAAAAAAAAAATTCAAAAAAAACGCCGGAAAACGCCCACTCCTCCACTACACCCGGCGTTTCCGGGCGTTTTTTTTGAAAAAAATCGTTGCCGGCGTTTTATTTAAAACGCTAAAATTGGTTTGAGATGTGTCTGACCACTTTTGATCTAACCAATCACTTTTGAGATTTCTCTGACAACCCCACTTTTGCAATAAAAAAAATAATATAACCACCCACATGTCTCTGACAATTTTAAAAGTCTAAAATTCATTTTTTTTTCTTATTTGAAAAACAAAATTAAAATAATAATTGGAAGGGGGCGTTATTGGAATAATGCCCCACTACGCCACTTTTGGAATAATGCCCCATGCTGACTGGACCGACACGTGTCGAATAATGCCCCATGGTGGGGGCATTATTTTCTTTCACCACTACACATGGTCTAAGAACTACACTCCAAAACCGATACCAAAAACGAGCTTTACAATGGTGAAAAAAGGTTGACGTGGAAGAACGAGTAAACAACTGAGTGCTAAAAACGTCTTATAGGCCATGCTCTTGACAATCAGAAAAACATATCTTGTTTTTTTAAGAAGGTTTTATTGTGAAAATTGTTTGATAGATACTTTTTTTATAAAAAAAAAAAGAGTAAACTGCCATTTTGGTCCCTGTGGTTTGGCCAGTTTTGCCATTTTAGTCCAAATCTCAAACTTATTACATCCAGGGCCCTGTGGTTTGCATTTTGTTGCCATTTTGGTCCAAAATCCAAATTTGGCCAGATTCCCCACTAATAACCCTGCTATTTTGTCTTTACCCTCAGGGGCATTTTGGGGATTTTAAATTTATCATCTTCAGCACTATCATCAGTCTTCTCATTCCACAAAATAAACACAGACTTTGAGTCTGTACCCTCTACCTCTCTCGATCTCTTATACAGATACACACTTACAATTCAAATCAATACAACATCACACATAACTTTACCTAATCAAACACTCCCTCTCCCTCTCGATCCACTGGTCAAGATGACCGGAGCCGGGTATGGCGGTGCTCCGACGTCCCCTTTCTTCTCCGGTGAACCACACCCCCCTTTCTCTTCTGTTTTACCGGACGTACACCCCCCCCCCCCCTTGTTAATATCCGGCAAGCACAAAGGGGCTCCGGCTGAGCTCCAGCCGACGACATTCACAGCCAAACACCCCTGTTTCTTGCTGATTAACGGCCGACCACCACCACGGTCCAGTGGTGGTGCGACGACGAAGACAGAGACAAGAGAGAGAGAGACGAGACGGAGAGAGATGAGAGAAAGCAGCGGAGTTAGGTGGCGGCGCCGCCGCTACGGCGGCGGTGATGGTGGTCCGACAGGCGACGGGTACGGGTTCAAGACTGGTTCGACCCACGTTAGGGGCCTGGGTCAGTTACAGACGGCTTCGATTCAACCCGGTTCGGTCTCGGGTCAGGTTACGGGCCACGGTCAGTCGCGGTTTAGATGGGTTCGGGCCTGCAAGGTTGCAGACTTCATGTCGGGTTTTGGTCCATTCCATACCAACCAGTGGTGGTGGTTGAGGTTGGGTAGTAGCAGCGGTGGTCGGTGGTGCTTGTGGCGGTGGTGAATTTGGGGAAGGAGATGCCTTTTCTTGAAGATGATGTTCTTGATGATGAAGTTTGATGGTTGTTGTCTGTATTTTGAAGATGATGTTCTTGATTTGTTGTTGAAGATGATGTTCTTGATGATGAACTTTGATTTGTTGTTGTCTGTGTTTTGAAGATGATGTTCTTGATGATGAAGTCGATTAACAGTGTTTGGGATTTATAATCAGAGTTTAGGGGGTGTTTGGGATTTATAATCAGTTTAGGGGGTGTTTGGATTAATAATCATTTACAATAAAACCAAAATGACAAAAATACCCCTGGAGATAAGGACAAAACAGGGGGTTGAAATTGGGAATTCTAGTCAAATTTCACTTTTGGACCAAAATGGCAACAAAATGCAAACCACAGGGCCCTGGATGTAATAAGTTTGAGATTTGGACTAAAGTGGCAAAACTGGCCAAACCACAGGGACCAAAATGGCAGTTTACTCAAAAAAAAAGAATGAAGACAATGTGAACAAAAGAAAACTCATTCCATGGCAACTATTTTGAGACAAATACTATGAATTAGAATAGTTCTATTTTTGAATTAGCATACCGTTTTATAATAGATAAATACGATACGAAATTGAAATGTATAATAACTCAACCGTTTTATAAATTATAATAGATAAATACGATACGAAATTGAAATGTATAATAACTCAAATAAATTGGATAAATAATGCCCAAAATGGAGAATCAAAATTTAACATAAAACAGAAGTGCTGAACCAATAAAATGTATAAACCATTAAGTGCTGAACTAATAAGAGGTCTGAACCATTAAGAGACAGTATAATATTTAACCGTTCAGAGACAAATGTCTAACCAATTCAGATTAGAGGTCTTAACAATTCAGACTCAGTATAATGCTTAACCATTCAGAGGCAAATATCTGAACCATTCAGACATCAGCTCGCGAAACAAACAGTCTGAACCATTAAGTGCTGAACCAGTAAGAGGTCTGAACCATTAAGAGTCTCATTAAGAGGTAAACAAACACAGCCCCTAAATGAGTGGATGAAGCCACATCTTAAAACATCTCTTTGTATCTATACGTGGGCTAACATGCTACGAGCCTACAACGGTCGAAGCACTAGTTGTACAACCGAAGTAGACCAAACATGTCTAGGGTTTGCCTGATGAGAGTTCGTGTTATCTACAAACTGGAAACTTATGTTTTCATGTGTAGCTTTGTTGTGTGTTTTCTTGAACTAAAAAGGCTAAGTTATTTAAGTTATTAAGGAAATTTAAGAATTATTACAAATGCAATATGCATTATTGGAAAATTCGTACCACAACTTGCAGGGTCGGCCCTGAGAATTTATGTACCATGTTCCATCTTAAAAAAACGTGTCCTTAGTCCTTAACAAAATTGGGTAATGAGTTCACTAAAGGTCTAAACCTAATGACAATGGACTAATAACTAATCTAAACTATAAAAATAGTTTTGTAAGTGGGCCTATGTTGGTGTTTGTATGGGTATACCCTATTAATTTATTTATTTTTACATATACATATCGGAGTTTTTTTAAAAATAATGTGTCCTTTGAAATATTAGGTTCTGGCCGGTAGTCCTCCCCGCCCACCTTTAGGGCCATGACAACTTGGTCCGGCATTCTTTTCAGGAACTCTGTGTGTATGTTGCCCTACTTCTTTTGTCACAAACATTTCGTACGATACAACTTTTAATCAATTTAGTATTTCCATTTCTATTGCAAATCCACCGACATCTTGTGAAGCATCACACACTCATGAGTATACATAAATTATATATGTATTATACACTAGTAGGATTCCTTAGAGCGATTGTGACAATAGTATCGACCAAATCAGATAATGGTTACAAATTTAAAGTTGCGGGTTACAAAGTTACGTTGCGGTACGGTGCCGCTATTGTACAAGTGGTGAAACATATCAAATTCGACTCGAATCAGAACAAAAAAAAAAACACAAATATGAATACTGGTACTCGTAGCGATGTTGTTTCTGTTGGCAATCAAGCCCAAGAATACGAACACAAAATTTGATCTCAACCAAGATCGACTCTTTCTATTTATTACCAAACTTGACTCTACAAAATACATAGGCCCTAACCATTTATTTATACAAAAATAACCATACTAATCCTAGGCAAATACTTCTCTTAGTTATAATCTAATACTAATTCATATCATTATCTCTAAACATTAAAAACCTACTAGATAATTCAAAACATTCACATAATTAATTAAATATTTAAACTAATCTTAATCCTAGACCTACCATAATTCAAAGACTACAAACTAACAAAACGTTATAATCTAATACTAATTCACATCATTATCTCTGTTTTGAAGGTGATAGTAAGGAAGTTGTTAAGTTCAGCACCGCGGAAGTTTTTACCGTTCATAGCCTCTGTTGAACAGTATTCTGATATTGAAAGTATGCTATTTGAGGATGCAGTAGGAAGGATGAAGGCGTTTGAAGAAAGGTTGAAGGGTTTTGATGAACATGAAGAAACGGATCAAGACAAATTGCTTCTGGCATGTGCAAGCAATGGGGAAGGAAATCAAGACCGTGGTAGTGGTCCTGGAAGAGGCCGTGGAAGGGGTTGAGAAAGAGAAAGTGCGTATTTTCAATCGAAGCAAGTAACCAGCAAAGGAGTATTTCACAGTAGGTGGTTTGATTCGGTTGTGTTACATCCGATAAGCACGAGATTGCAAGGTTGTTCGGTTTGGTTGGTTAATCAAGAGAGTAGGTGGTTTTGGGCATCGGAAAAAAGGTGTTTTTTTTGGTGGTGTTATTCTCATCCGAGAAGAAGGTTAGTTGAGTACGTTATCAAGAATGTTTTCTTGATAAAATAAAGAAGGTTAAGTAGGTAAAGAAGGTATAAAGAATGTAGAAGGTAAACAAGGTATACAAGAACGTTCCTTGGAAAGAAGGTTGCCAGTTTCGTTTTTTGAAAGAAGGTAGTCGGTAATCAAGAATCATTTCTTGAAAGAAGGTAAAAGTCGTGGAAAAATGAAGGTCGTCAAGAACTAGATCTTGAATCGAGTTAAAGCAAGAGAGTACCAAGGAATTCATGGAAGAAAGACAGCAAGTCAACAGTTTCGGCAATGTCGATTGCGTAAAAAATATGTGCCTTACATATACCGAATTGTTCCGACAGGTATGGTTCGGTTCGTTACATTGCCGACGCAGTACTAATACTCATTATAAGCTTATTATCAGAAAAATACTCAACATAAAATATAACTCGATTTTCAACCAAACTTATACCGAAATGTTAAGAAAAAGAATTAAGTACAACTGAGTATCTATTTTTGTTTTTTTTTATGCACCATCTGACATAAGGAGCCAAACTAAAGATTTAAATAATTTGTTTTTTTCGGAGACGGCTTCAAGGAGGTCACCCATCCTGGTACTAATCCCACCCGAGCACGCTTAACTGTGGAGTTCTCCTCTCATCCACTAGCATTAAGCCCAAAACGCGTTGATTATTTGCCAATGAAGCCCAGCTCAGCTGGGTGGAGGTGGGAAGGTTTTCCACACAGACCCGGGTTCGATCCCGGTCTGTGGCGGTTTCCTGCCCGGGTGAGTTATGGGGGGTTCGAGTACTAACCGGCGTATGTCTGGTGAGGGCTGGACCTTCGGGGGGGCCCGGGGCTCGAACCCGGTCTCGTTAGGGGTGTACCGTTAGCCATTCAAAAAAAAAAAATAAATAATTTGTTTTTTTAGATGTGACAGGATTCACGGCAACAATGTGAGTAGAAACCGACATTCATACTAAAAACACCAAATCATCAAGGAACATGTTATTACAGCAACAACGGTCATATACTTTTATTTCCAGCTGTACTCATCTTACTCCACACTCTGTTGCACATCTTTTTCAAAGTTACCCTTCACATAGCCAGCGCCTTTGGCTAACATACACGTAACAAACAAGCGCATTCTAGCCTCTCCAAAACACTTGCTGATGACGACACATGCACAATTTAACACTAACAAACTCTTAACTTCCTTCAGAAAATCAAATAAACATATACATACAGTATATTGTACACATGTGGTACAAACAAAATACAATGCCACACGTGCGAACCTCTCCGGCAAAAGAGAAACCGCCGGATGAACATTTACTTAACTTTATCACCGGAATTTCCTGTTAAAACGACGCCGTTCTCGTTCTTTAAACCTCCTCATGCTTCGAATCGCCGTAGATCCACCACCGACATTCTCATCTACGCCGATTTTCTTCAACGAACGCGTTGCGAATCCATTGAATTGAGTCTGACCTAAATCTAACGTGTTGAAGCGACGCATAAGATCAAACACCAAGAAATTAAATTAAATTAAATTAAATTTTTTTAACTGCAAATTTGAATCACTGACAGATACTGGAGTATTATCGTGCCATTAGCGAAATCACCCGATCATATATCTAATTATTGAATATATATATTTTTTTAATTTTAATCAATTTTGCAAAGGAAGTTTTACGGTAGAATGACATGTATAATAAAAAATATATCCGTCTTTCTATCGTAAAACTTTCTTTGATGGTAGGTGTGCGGGCGCACATTTTGAGAAAAAAATAATGTATTTTTTAGATAAAACCCTCTATCGTACTCTTAAAAATATGGTTGAACCTTTCATCCACTCCCTTAAAAAAAAAAAAAAAAATCCTGGGTCTGATGCTACTTTTCATCTTTTCCAATTAAATTGAAAATTTACCTGAGGGATCGTGAGAGGATAGATAGAGGACAAGGAAGCAGAAGAACGTGAGGATCGGAATTAGGTGAATTAGTTTTGAAGAAGAAGTTGATGATGATTCGATTACTGATTTCTGTAACTTGCGTTCTTCTTCGCTGGCCGCAGCGTCGGCCGAACACGATTCTTGTGAGATTAAATTGTTGACGGTGTCGGCTTTGATAGCTCCGTGGGATTGAAGCTTGGAAGCAGGTGATCCGAGTGATTGACGGTGCATGTTTACAGTAGTTTTAGTGAGAATGTGAAAGTAGTGAGTGTGAGTGATTGTGATTCACTATCTTTTATAGACCGTATGAGGTTTATAAATTTTGCATAAAGTACCCTCAAGAATCAAATCTTTTTACAAAAGCTGATTTTAAATTTCCTTATAAACTTAACGGTTTTATTGACTACAATTTTTAAGGGTTAGGCTATGGGGTGTGGATGGAGCCCCATGGGGCTTTATAGGTGCCACATAGGATCCACGTGTGCGATGGAGCCCCTCTTTAACATGGATTAACATGGAGGGTGTGGTGAGGGGCGCTATAGAGAAAAAAAAAAAACAAATTTGATTGGTGCAAACAAGTGGGCCCCAGCTGATCTCTCGCCATCATGTTGGCGGAAGCTTGATGGCGCCCCGGCTATGGCGCCGGCGGTGTGGGTGAAAGTGGAGGGGGGCGCTATGGTGGTCGATGTGGCGGAAGGGTGGCGCCCCACACCCTCCAGCCTTATAGTAATGTATTGGTTGGTAATAATATGATGTAGGATATGTTACTAAACTGGTTGTTGGTGGTTATTTTATTTGCAATTTTAGTAAGTTTCACTTTTATTTGATGTGTTTAGTGTAGAACCTGCATTAAATAAAGAATGGTGAAAAGAAAATTTACATAGTAGATAAGAGATAATTATATGTTGTAGAAGAGATAAGAAAACGGGGTTAAGTAAAGGTATTTTGTATCAGTGGCGGATCCAGTGAATTTTTCAGATGATTCCCTTTGCTAGATTCTCAATAATTATCACTAATTTTTTTTCAAATCATACAAGGTTTATACTAAATTTTTCCATCTTTTTTCAAATCGAGGGGATTCCTGGGCACCAGGAACCCCCGTTGGATCCGCCACTGTTTTGTATAACGTATTTGTGTATAGGTTGGTTAGAGGTATATATTCAATAAAAAAGGAAATGATGAGTAGATAACAAAAAACAAAGGTTGTAAAATAAGTGAGTACAAATCAAATGCGTGGGTTGTTGAGGAACTAAGTTAGGCTGTCAAGGTAGTTGATGGCTAGGACTAAGGGGCTGTTTGGCAATATCTGAACCAATAAGTGCTGAATGAATAAGAGGTCTGAATGGGTAAGAGGGTCTGAATGGGTAAGTGCTGAACCAGTAAAGTGCTGTTTGGTTTCATATCTGAATGACAGTGTAAAATGACATTTTTACCCCTCCCCACAAAATAAACCCTTTATAGAATTTTTTCTATAAAACCCAATATCATCATCATCATCATCATCATTCATCAGTATTCATCATCACCCCCACCCCCTTCCCCTTTCTCTCCCTACCTGCAACACCGCCACCGCCACCGCCATCATCATCTCCGCCACCGCCATCATCATCATCATCTCCGCCACCGATCTGAGTTCAACAACAACACCCACCACCGCTTGAATCAGAGCTGAGTTCTGTTCCAGGTCTTCGTGCTCGTCAATCGCCTCAATCGTCGCCATCATCATCATCATCTCCGCCACCGCCACCGCCATCATCATCATCAACACCCGCCACCGCCACCGCCATCATCATCATCAAACCCAAATCAAGAACAAAGTGCTGTTTGATTCGAATCAAACCCAAATCAAATTCAAGAACAAATACAAAACCTGTTTGATTCACCTGTAACTGTGTCGAGGAGAGAGAGAAGAGCGGCTGTTCGGTGGTGAGGAGAGGGAGGAGGAGGGCGGCGGTCTTGGCTGATGAAGTAGGGTGGAGGCGTTCGGTGGTGAGGAGAGGGAGGAGGCGGCGGGAGGCGGGAGGCGGGAGGCGGGAGGTGGTGAGGAGAGGGAGGAGGAGGGCGGCGGGAGGCTTCGGTGGTGAGGACAGGAGTGGGGTGGAGGTCTTGGCTGATGATGGCATGTTTCTTGTATCTGTACAGAGAACAGAAGGAGAAGAGAGGTGAAAGGGGGTACCATTTGTCTTTTTTTTCATTCAGCAAGTTCACAACTCTGAATGATTCAGCACTGAATCATTAAGAGGTTTGCCATTAAGAGGCACAACCAAACACTACAACCTCTGTCCAAATAAGAGGGCAGCCTCTTAATGAATCATTAAGAGGGTTGCCAAACAGCCCCTAAATATTTTATTGTAGGTTTTATTATACATTATGTGCTGTCCTTAAAGTTTGCCTTGATTATTGTTCTTATCTAAAAGTTGTTCTAATTAACTATACTATATGTTTTTATAAATAGTAAAAGGTTATGATAAAATAATTGTTAGCTATAAATCTAAAGCCAAATAATTAAAAGGTTTCTTTATATTTTTTATTTAATATTTCAAAAGTTGATTACTAACCAAAGACTAAGGTTGGGTTAATTTTCCATTAATAAATACAAAAATATCTGATTAAGTAATTTTGTTATTGTTGTTATGCATTTGGTTAATTTCGGTTTTGTCCGTTACAGTACACTACGATATCAGGATTCGATATAGCAACTGAAAGAGATGTGCCCATACTGATACCGATGTTATTCGGTCAAAATCGGTCCATTTAGGTTCATCCCACTAAAAAAACAAAAAAAAAGTCTTTACTAACATGTAGATAGAAATAAGCACATCACAACAATATATTCAGAATTTTATAAAATATTATACTGTATTATTAAAATTGCCAAAATGATAAATGACGTCACTTTATATATAAAAAAAACTGAACCGTGAGTCAGCCAGCTTTAATGACATGTACGTGTGTGCTTCGAGCAGCTGTGCATTACTATTCACAACTCGATTTTGAATAATTTTTTTATTGAGATGTGTATAAAAATAAGAACGTTATAATAAGAAACCTAGAATATTTTAAAATACCTTATTTAAAAACCGGTTTTAATAATAATTTAGAATTGATTGATAATAATATGATGTTAGATCTTTGGGTATACTTTAACCTATGTTAACTCCACCTAAGTGTCACATCAATCTTTTTCCCCATTTCACTTTGCCTCACTCCAAGAAAATAGTTTAATAACATTAACTTCATCTAACCCTATCTTTTAGTGGTTTTTGGTCTAAAAAAGAAAAGAATAATTAATTCAATCTCTTAATATTGAGTTAACATGCTAACACATAACCTATTTAATATCCTTTAACATAAGGAGGGAGTGGCTTGCAATTTAGTTAACATGCAATGTCATTGTTATTAATCTAAATGTTAGAGTACACCTCATGACCTTAGAGCATTCACATTGGAGCCTTCATCTCTTTCTATATAAAAACACATTTTTCTCTAAATTTTGATATTTTTTTTAAAAACATCTCACATCCAACTCTCTTTCTCAATCTATTTATTTCTCACAAACAATTATTTTATTATCTTCTCTTTCCTACACACTCACAATATAAATATAGAGGGTTGAATATACACCTCTAAATATAGAGTTGTACTTTACTTTCTATATATTTTTCTCTATTGTCGAGATTCCAATATGGTAGTTTTTTTGTTGTTTCCTGTAAGGACCTGCACGAAAATGACCTACAACACTCCGTAAGTCACAAACCGGACCCCTAAAACCCTGATCCTCATGAAAAATCAAGAAAATCTGATTTTATTATCCTGTCGCGGGCCGCGTAAGACTAAGGGAAAGTCTACGCGGGACGCGACAGCTTTGAAAAACTCCGGATAAGCTTGAGGGACACGTGTCGTCCATGTGTCAAGACCACACCGATGACTCAGCAAACCTAATGCCGCCTTTATGGCCTCGCGGGCCGCGAAGGATCCCCCCTCAAGTTTACGCGGGCCGCGAGAGACCTAAATTTCAGCTATAAATTGGACGAAGTTTGGGCATTTCAAACTGCTCAATTCTTTTCTTTCTCTTAGCCTCTATTATAGCAAAATAGTAGCTCGATATTATACCTTCTAAACCCCGAAACTCTGCCCGTTATTAGGGTAATAACTATAATCACTGGTACGATACTGTATCCGATCGATTAAAACTGATCCAATGGATCTTTAAGTGCTGCCAATATCTAGCTATACTTTGTCATTCGTTGTGAGGGTTTTGATCTCGTGATTATCGTTAAAGTTGAAATGAGTTAATACACTAATACAAGTTCCATTGTATCTAGAAATTAGAATTCGTAACTAGGGAGCTGTTAAACTAGAAGACTTAGCGATTAAGTAAACATAGTAGTTAAAATAACTTAACAGTTAAGTAAACTTAATAGCTAAGGAAACTTAACAGGAAAGGAAACTTAGCAGTTAAGCAAGCTAAGTAAGTTAATTAATCAGCTAATTACGTTATTTAATTAATTAGCTAAGTAAATTACTTAATTAAACCGTTAAGGAAAATTAATCAAGTTAAGTATGATTAATTAATCAAGTTAAGCAAGATTAATTAAGCTAAGTAAGATTAATTAAGTAAATTAAACACCTAAATAGATATACATGAAAATAAATATATATGAGATATATACATATGAGGAAGGTGCAAGGAAGGTGTAAGAGGATATATATATATGTGGGTAGCAAGCTTCCTTGAAAATGTGTAGGTAACTTCCTAGAAAAGGTATACTAAATTTCCTAGAAATTTCATATTTCCTACCTATAAATAGGAAGCTTAGGATTCATTTCTCTTTGCTCATTTCTTCTATTCTTCTCTCTATACGTTGGTGTTCTAACCAATAATCACCGATGCGATATTCTGGCCGATCAATTCGGGAACCAACTAACGAATGCCAAAGTGCTGTCTAAACAAGATTATACTTTGTGGATTTTGTTAAGGTTCTGAAACGAATGCCAAAGTGATGTCTATACAAGACTATACTTTGTGAATTTCGTTAAGGTTCTGATCTCGTGACCATCGTTAGGTTTGATTTGGTATAACACTAAAACGTATTCCACTGTGTTAAACTAAATGTTTAACTATCAGAAAACTCCAAACTATACACTTACAATCAAACACGATGTTTAATCATCAGAAGATTCAGAACTCTAAAGAAAATAGATGCTTAGTTATCAAAAGGCATAGAATCTGAAGGCTTGTTAAATCAAGACTATATGCTAACAAGGTGAGTCATTCTCTTTTCATCAAAAGTGTTTTTCAATACCTAAATGTTTTCCAGTTATATTTCACAGGGGTAAGTCTTTGTTATCTTAAATTACTGGCAGTAAGTGGGGTATTGTGCACATTACTATTGTTTTCTCACTTTTAGGTGGACGAACCTAAACAGTGATAATCATCACCATTGGGTGAAAGGACCCAATGGTGGTATGACCATCGTCACCAGGGGGTGACACTGGACTAGATAATTATAAGATAGTGGCAATTGTAATCGCTCTTAACCCTGTAAATTATAACAATGTGTCTTTTTGTACAAACTGAATGAACTCACCAGTATTTCCTGCTGACCAAATCTTTTTAAAACGCGTTTCAGGTAATTACAGTAGATTGGAATAAGCCTGACGATACGGCACCGAAAGGCTTAAAGAAGTGGCTTATTTTATCAAATTAAATTAAATTAAGAAAACATTGTTTCATGTGTTCAGGTCATTCCATATTAAAGCTACCTTTCAAAACATGATTGTATCCCATCTATTTAATAAATAAAATCCGGTGTTTTCTAAACTCTGATATTTTTCCTAACTCACGGTCCTGATGAAATTTCCGCTGCAATATTTTTAAAATAACCACCGGTACCACTTGACTGCTCGCGGCTCCCGTTCAGGGTGTGGTCGGGGGTCGTGACAGAAGGTGGTATCAGAGCCAAGCCACTGATTTCAGCAATTAGGTGTTGTAATAATACCTAAGCTTAAACGAAAGAGTTAGGAAATTATTATTTGGTAGCAACAAGGATAGTATTTAGACTTGAACTTAAGAAAGATACTTTAGTATTAGCCTCGAGATAAGCTAATTACTTGCATAAATAAAGTGTGATGGGTGTTGGTATGCCGTGGAGATGATGACTAGAACGTTGCAAGTATGGTAAATAAGCAATAACACTTGGCCACTGTTATTTCTTGTTTATTGGTACTACTTGGTTCTATGAGAATACTAATTTCCTTGCTTCTTGATGCAAGTCAGAATAAAATATGCACTTTCAAATTCATGATTTAAGAAAGATCTATTTATGGGAAATTCAAATTACCTCTCCGGCGAGAACCGGGTAAGATGGGGTTACCTCTCCAGCGAGAACCGGGTAAGATGGGGTATATGATATGTCAAACAAGTTACAGAATTCCCTAAATAGTATCATGACCTGATGTCTGACTTGTTTTTGGAAATATGAATCTGTTAAATACATTGACCTTATGAATAGTATGTATATTACAGTATGTGAAATATATGATTATATAGATATGTATATCTATAAGGAAATCCAAAAACCCTAGGGATCGACAATTTAGAATAAAGCACAAGCGTGTGTGTCAATGATAATTTTAGATTTCTTTATTAAGAATCTCTTGTATACATCTATAATACCGATATCAAACATTATTCCATTGTGATCATCCGTCTCGTAACTTGTGCGACAAGATGAACGATGTGAACCCTTTATGTTGGGATGCCATCAAAAGTATAAGAATTCCCTTTGCGCTACTTTAGATTATTAACGCATTTGGAAACCTGTAGCTAAAATTGTGCTAGGCACAAAACGTCTCAAAACTTACGCTAATAAGAGCAATTCTACTTTCTTTAAGAACTCTTGCAAAAATAAAAGTAACCACGACTAGATGCACTTACAAAGACTCTTCACCTATAATCCTACTAAGATTACCAGTAATAAAGAAGCTGTTACGAAATATATGGGCTGCAACGGACTAAAGTTGTCCAAACCATTAGCATATATGTTAAGAAAAATGAAGTAATGTATGCTTCAAAATTTAGACATTAAGATAGTGAGACCCTAGCTTCGAAACACATGATCAAGACATATGCCATAAAATGGAAAGAATGAAAAGAACTGACAGAAAGAAAATTATGTCTGCTTCATAAAAAGGAACAAATGGAAACGACGACTCCTGAGGTGATTGTTGAATTAGGTTGAGAATTGCAAGCCAACCGGAGAAGTGACCACAAGGAGACAAGGCAAACCAGTCGACAAAGTTCGTCGCTGTGATGAAAAGTGTGACTTATGCACGGAAGTAAGACATAACGTATATGGTCTCGGAGTTCATTAACACTAGAGGCATGGAACTGAAAGAAATTCTGACCAACGTTTTCCCAAAAGGTCTACTTGGACTATCGCCCGATCATGAGGATAACTCAGAATTCACCTCATACTAGGAACAACACCAATTGTTATATCACAAAGTTAAGACTAATGTAGTAATTAATGCTTTAAGTCATAAGTTTCATAAGAAGCCGAAACAAGTACGTGCTCTTAGATTAAATTGCGGATAGATTTAATGAAATAATTAAAAAGTACCCAAGAAACAGCAATCAAGGATGATGCTGAAAGATTATAAAGGAATAATGAAGGAATCAGAAAAAGGAACTAATGGAATTTGGAGATTCCATAAGAGAAAAATTTGGGTACTAATCAAGGAAACCTATGAGAAAGAATTCTCGAATGAGCTCATAGAACTAAGTATTTGTTGCATCGTGTAAGTGATATGAGGTATCAAGAGTTTTATAAGAATTACTGGTAGATAGCAAGTTATGACTCTAAGTATTTAATCTGTTAGCAAGTTAAAGCTGAACTTTAGAAACCTTTAGGTTGACTTCAATGATTAGAAGTGTCAGTATGGAAATGAGATTGATAACAATGGATATTGTTACCAAATTTCCCAAACCAAGAAACGACACAATCTGGGTGATTGTGAATCAACTAACCAAGTCTGCTCAATCCCTACCAATGAAGAAAACCCTTTAGTATAAGACACTTAGTTAAGTTATGTGAAGACGAAATAGTCTCATTACATAGAATCCTGTTATCTATTTGTAGTAAATCAAGATAGTCATTTCACTTCTCATTTTTTTTGGGAAAATGTTAACCCGACTTATTTTGAGCAAGTATGAAGGAACACTACAAACATAGAAAGACATGCTAAGTACATGTGTGATTAATATAGGTGCCAGTAGGACTATCACTTATCACTCATAAAATTCTCCCATAGTTAGTGTTGCCCATTTAAAGCACTTTATGGATAATAGTACCATCCAGTCCGTGGGACAGAAATAAGAAAAAGGCAACTATCAGGCCATTAAATCAGCAAACCGCCATAAATTCAAATCAGAGAATGATACAACAAGTGTTTTCATGAATAAGGAATAGTCCAATTCGGTAAGAAACGTAAGTTAAGTACGAGGTATGTCGGACCATTTAAGATTACTAAGCAAATTGGATCAGTAGCCTATAAACTAAAATAAGAAATAACAGGTATACATGATGTGTTTCTTGTATGAAATTTAATGAAATGCTTAGCAGATAAGTCCTTAGTAGTATCTCTCCAAGATATAGAGATAAATGAAAATCTACGTTCATTGAAAACCTTTATAGATCAAAGATGAGAATCCCAAAGCCTATAAGATTAGTCTGGTCAAAGTAAAGTAGAATTTATGTCAAGAAAAAGAATATACTTGGGAATTGGAATCAAAGATAAGATGGAGATACCCCATAGCTATTTCAGCAAATCTCGAGGACGAGATTTTAAATAAGGTGGGGAGGATGTAAGGACCTGCACGAAAATGACCTACAACACTCCGTAAGTCACAAACCGGACCCCTAAAACCCTGATCCTCATGAAAAATCAAGAAAAATCTGATTTTATTATCCTGTCGCGGGCCGCGTAAGACTAAGGGAAAGTCTACGCGGGGCGCGACAACTTTGAAAAACTCCGGATAAGCTTGAGGGACATGTGTCGTCCACGTGTCAAGACCACACCGATGACTCAGCAAACCCTACTACCGCCTTTATGGCCTCGCGGGCCGTGAAGGATCCCCCTTCAAGTTTACGTGGGCCGCGGAGACCTAAATTTCAGCTATAAATTGAATGAAGTTTGGGCATTTCAAACTGCTCAATTCTTTTCTTTCTCTTAGCTTCTATTATAGCAAAATAGTAGCTCGATATTATACCTTCTAAACCCCGAAACTCTGCCCGTTATTAGGGTAATAACTCTAATCACTGGTACGATACTGTATCCGATCGATTAAAACTGATCCAATGGATGTTTAAGTGCTGCCAATATCTGGCTATACTTTGTCATTCGTTGTGAGGGTTTCGATCTCGTGATTATCGTTAAAGTTGAAATGAGTTAATACACTAATACGAGTTCCATTGTATCTAGAAATTAGAATTCGTAACTAGGGAGCTGTTAAACTAGAATACTTAGCGATTAAGTAAACATAGTAGTTAAAATAACTTAACAGTTAAGTAAACTTAATAGCTAAGGAAACTTAACAGGAAAGAAAACTTAGCAGTTAAGCAAGCTAAGTAAGTTAATTAATCAGCTAATTACGTTATTTAATTAATCGGCTAAGTAAATTACTTAATTAAACCGTTAAGGAAAATTAATCAAGTTAAGTATGATTAATTAATCAAGTTAAGCAAGATTAATTAAGCTAAGCAAGATTAATTAAGCTAAGTAAGATTAATTAAGTAAATTAAACACCTAAATAGATATACATGAAAATAAATATGTATGAGATAGATATATATGAGGATGGTGCAAGGAAGGTGTAAGAGGATATATATGTGGGTAGGAAGCTTCCTAGAAAATGTATAGGTAACTTCCTAGAAAAGGTATATGAAATTTCCTAGAAATTTCATATTTCCTACCTATAAATAGGAAGCTTAGGATTCATTTCTCTTTGCTCATTTCTTCTATTCTTCTCTCTATACATTGGTGTTCTAACCAATAATCACCGATGTGATATTCTGTCCGATCGATTCGGGAACCAACTAACGAATGCCAAAGTGCTGTCTAAACAAGTCTATACTTTGTGAATTTCGATAAGGTTCTGAAACGAATGCCAAAGTGCTGTCTAAACAAGACTATACTTTGTGAATTTCGTTAAGGTTCTGATCTCGTGACCATCGTTAGGTTTGATTTGGTATAACACTAAAACGTATTCCACTGTGTTAAACTAAATGTTTAACTATCAGAAAACTCCAAACTATACACTTACAATCAAACAAGATGTTTAATCATCAGAAGATTCAGAACTCTAAAGAAAATAGATGCTTAGTTATCAAAAGGCATAGAATCTGAAGGCTTGTTAAATCAAGACTATATGCTAACAAGGTGAGTTATTCTGTTTTCATCAAAAGTGTTTTTAAATACCTAAATGTTTTCCAGTTATATTTTACAGGGTGTAAGTCTTTGTTATCTTAAATTACTGGCAGTAAGTGGGGTATTGTGCACATTACTATTGTTTTCTCACTTTTAGGTGGACGAACCTAAACAGTGATAATCATCACTATTGGGTGAAAGGACCCAATGGTGGTATGACCATCGTCACCAGGGGGTGACACTGGACCAGATAATTATAAGATAGTGGCAATTGTAATCGCTCTTCATCCTGTAAATTATAACAATGTGTGTTTTTGTACAAACTGAATGAAATCACCAGTATTTCCTGCTGACCAATTGTTTTTAAAATGCGTTTCAGGTAATTACAGTAGATTGGAATAAGCGTGACGATACGGCACCGAAAGGCTTAAAGAAGTGGCTTATTTTATTAAATTAAATTAAATTAAGAAAACATTGTTTCATGTGTTCGGGTCATTCCATATTAAAGCTACCTTTCAAAACATGATTTTATCCCATCTATTTAATAAATAAAATCCGGTGTTTTCTAAACTCTGATATTTTTCCTAACTCACGGTCCTGATGAAATTTCCGCTGCAATATTTTTAAAATAACCACCGGTACCACTTGACTGCTCGCGGCTCCGGTCCAGGGTGTGGTCGGGGGTCGTGACAGAAGGTGGTATCAGAGCCAAGCCACTGATTTCAGCAATTAGGTGTTGTAATAATACCTAAGCTTAAACGAAAGAGTTAGGAAATTATTATTTGGTAGCAACAAGGATAGTATTTAGACTTGAACTTAAGAAAGATACTTTAGTATTAGCCTCGAGATAAGCTAATTACTTGCATAAATAAAGTGCGGCTCCCGTCCAAGGTGTGGTCGGGGGTCATGACATTTCCTCTATTATTTTCTTGAAATTATATAAAACAGAGGCTTCAATATAAATGCTCATAGGAGACCAACTAAACTAGTTGGAAGTTATTTTATTTGCGCTTTTAGCTATATTTATTTTTACGTGTTTAACGTAGAACTTTTATTAAGTAAATAAAGAACTATGGAAACATTTACATGGTACATAATAATCATATGTTGTAAAAGTAGAACTTTTATATAGTAATTAAAGAACTATGACAACATGTAGTACATAATAATCATATGTTGCAAAAAGATATAGAAAACGTGGTTATGATAAACGTTTTATGCATAAAAATTTTGTATTTAAAACAAGTATCATGATATTCACACACTCATCCCTTATTTTCACACCCCCAAAGTGTCACACCCCGACCGTGTAAAACAACAAACCGCGGTGGAAACGTCGGTGAGTGTCGTAACAGAATCATTGTTTCATAACACATGGAAATTGAAGTTTTGTTTTATTAAATTGAAAGAGGTAACAATGTCTTATAAACAAAGAAACACAACTTAATTAACTACTCTTGCATCTTTTATTGTCACTAAGGCCCTTGTCCAATCCTATCTTTGCATCATGATCATTTAATAACAGCACCTGAAACACATGTGAAAATAGGTATGTCAGCATAAAAATGCCTGTGAGATACATAGGTTTTATTTAAATAGGATTCGTGACTTGTAAGTTTAAAGAAAAATGTTTAACAAAAATAGTCATGAACCTTAAAATATTTTCTCTTAGAAATCATACGAAAATTGATAAGAAAACAGATGTTATGAAAGATTAATGCATGATTAAATAAATAATCAAGTAAAAATGAGTTTGTATAAAATATGTTGTTTGTAAAACAATGTTTTGTAAAGATATGATAATTGTGTAAAATGTAATATGTCAAAAATGAAATGGTTTAAATAACGCTACGGTATGTAATATCATAAAAACACTTATATATAGGAAGTACCAGCGGCGTATCCACCATGCTTTTATCATATTACACACGCCTCGTTATTTAAATCACTTACCCAAACAAACCACCAATGTAAAATGTTCATGTATAATCAATTTATACTTTGGTTTTGTAAATAACATATCAAACTATGCTTTGGTTTTGAAAATAACATATCAACTATGTTTTAGTAAATAATAGGGCCAGTAGTATATTAAAATATATGTTGGATTTGTACATAGTATATCAAATTATACCTTGGTAAATAATATCACATATGGGAGCATATCAAACTATACTTTGGAAGTATATCAAAATATACAAAAGAAAATGTGATTTAGTATTCATTCAAACTTTAGTGTATCAAACTACACCTTAGAGACTATAGAAATACCACAAAGGCAATTTCCATTTGGATAAAATTTGGTTTTTGACATTCCATACAACAGGAATGGGGTGTCTAGTCCTATAGCGCTATATCATACTACCAATCGGCTTGGTGAATGTATAAAATAAGTATAATCCAACAATAAATTTTATAATCTTTGAAAAATTAGTGTTTAAACCATTGATAATCATTCAATTTGTCAAAAGATAAGTACTATCATGTATAATCATAAAGTTGAAATTATGAAAATAACAAATAGGCACACATGTTTCACCCCAAAACATTTGAAAACAGTAAAAGAGGGGACTATGTACTCACTTGAGGATGTTTAGAAGTCTTGAATAACAACCAAGCAAAGCTAGAGGGATCACGGAAATCAAACGGCACCTAATATGGGTAACTACATTAATAACCGGACCTAAATCGGGAGATCGGATAGAATGAGGTTTCATAAACCAAATGATTACTGGAACTCATATGATATGGTTTAACAAAGCCTACATACTAAATCGAAACCTATCCTAAGTGCTTATGACCCATTACGACCCATTTAGGTAGCTTACGCTACTTTAACGCGTCGTTCGCGTAAAACGCGTTCGGACCGCCTAACTCGTCCTATGACAAGTATTTTATGCCTTAACATGTCTAATAATGTTACCTAATCAGTTTAGATGTAAAAATTTAGATTACATGTGCTTAAAATGAATTTATGCGTAAAAAGGGAATTTTGGTCATTTTCCTAAGGCATATAAACTACCTATCATACAACTAACTAAACGAAGTGACCATAAGGTATAACCTCGGAAGGTTATTCCCTATACAACTATGGTCACAAAACATGTTTGGTCGGATCCTAATGATCGACCAAAGGGGTCGGGTTCGAAAGTCTAAGCGGTTGTTTAGACCGCTAATCTTGCGACCCTATATAAGCACTAAACCTAAAGTGACGAGTTAAACATGTTAAATCATGTTTAACGAAGTTAGAAAACTAGTTTGATATCAAAACAAAGGGTTTTGATACCCAAGAATAGTTTGGTTGCAAAATACTCATAAACGCGTATTTTGACCGAAACTATGACTCGTCACTATACCTAAACAACGTGGTAATCAGTAGGTATAGTCACAAGGGACTATGACCATCGTGATTACGCTCACGTTGTGAAGTTCAAACAAACTTCATGTTGACCATTGACTGGTCAAAGCAGAAAGTCAAACACTGTTTGACTTTCGTGCTTAAAAACGCATAAAAGAACAAAAGAAACTTACAACGGGTCCAAGCTAGGAAGATCTTGATTTAAATACTCAGGTATGAAGCATAAAGCTTCAACTTAGAGCATAAAATCAGATCAATGTGGGTTGAAATGAAATAGGGGTTGGGTATTTATAGGATTTCCAAAACCGTTAAGATCGTTCCTCGATAAACGAGCTTGAATCTTGGCCCTACAAGTAATACCCACTGTTTTGGCAATCTATGGGTGCCCAAAACCAGCTCTTAGTTTGTTATAACAATGTCCATAATCCCAGAACTAGGCTGCAGTTTCAGAAAAATGGTTTTGTTGATCTGACAGGCTCTCGCGCCCCGCGTAAGAGTCAGGGAGATCTTACACGACCCGCCACCTATCCCCATATCAGCAAAAGTTTAATAATTTACAAAAACAGTCCCTGCACATGATAAATGCCATTTTTGACACGTTTAAGGCCCGTTAACCTCATTTCAAGTCTCCAAAATGAAGTTAAAGTAAAGGGAACATAAAACATGCTCAAAAATATCTCGGATGTCGGTTCGTTTGGTCGTACGGTTGCGTTGTTCGGTTAATTATGACGAAACACGAACGAACGCGAAAAACGATCCAAATTACGCGACGAATGGAATTTTATCATGCCAATCACTAAAATAAAATATTTTAATGATTAAATAAATTTTTGGATGCCCGGATATATTCAGAACGTAAGATATGCGCGAAAATGCAAACTTATGCACTTTTTGACGCTTTTAGTCCCTATTGATCAAAAAGTTTATTTTTGCGCACCAAACACCTCAAAGCCTATTTCTAAGCTATATAAAGGATATTTAGGGAATATTTAACTTATGATCAAGTTCCGGTATGTCCGTTATCATTCGATTCGGTATACTTTTGTAGTTTGACGCAAATAGTCCCTGTAAGCGAATAAACATGATTTCGACACACCAAACCCTCCGAAACTTATTTCTAAGTTATGTAAAGGTTATTTAAGGTATGTTAAGCCCATGTCACTGTTCCAGAGTGTTTTTCGCGTTAAACTGATTACGTTTACGCATCAGTTCGCGAATAACTTTCCAGAAAGCGATTTAGAGCTCGAAATCGAACGAGAATTGATATGTGCAAAGGATACACATATTTATACAAATCCCAAGTATGAAACACAACATTTCATTGATTTGGCATTTGTTTGATGGCCGTGGAGGCATAGATGTCACAGTCTCCCCTACTTCAGGAAATTTCGTCCCGAAATTTATTTAGAGGAAACTTGTGAGAGCTCGAAACATGAAGTCGAAAAGATAAAAAAACACTGGTTAGGGTTCTAAACTTCTAGTAACTTTAAATAACATCATGCTTGCAATGTAAGAGGGACACTTATATACAAGTATATGAAGCCCCATTGGTGCGTCCACCGTACTTCCATTACATTGTTCACGTTTCGTTATTGTTGCCACTATAGGTTCTTACACATGATAAATCTTACTGGGGTTCCTGTGCACTGAATTTCATAATTATGTACGCGTCCATAATTACGTAATTCATTGCATAGTCCACACAGTGCATTTTATAATCTGTAAAGGAAAACCAAATGAATGAACCTGTGATGAGTGTGACTAGACCACCATAGGGTCCTTTTAATTAAATCAACAAATGACCTCTTTAAATAGACCACCAAGGAGTCTTTTCAGCTATATCATCACATGACATTCTCAACCAGATTTTGAATCAATCTTTTTAACTAGCCCACTCAAGGGGTCTCTTTCGAATTATGGAATGGTACTATATAATCCAAGGGTCTTAACTATTACGTAGAAGCCCATTAAGGATTTGAGGTAGTACCTTTGGATATCCTACTATGAATCCTTCATATGAAGATATGGAAGATTCTACGAGGATTTGGATAACGAAAATTCGGATTACACAAAAACATAAAAGAAAACACATAAACACATAATCGTTGACCTTTAATTTGTTATCTTTGGACACGGGTATTTAAAGCACACCAGGTATCCAATCCGTGGATTTCATTTGGCACTTTAAACATTTCAAGAATCTAACTATGAAAATAGGAAGATCCTAATAGGAATTCGGCTTTGTCCTTATTGGATCGTAATGTACGTATTAAAGCGTACAAAGAATCCAATCAAGGGCTCCGATTTGAGCGATAATCATCCTCAAGGATCTAATTGTGAAGATAAGAAGATCCTATATGGATTTTGGAATTTGAATAGCGGGAGACGCTTCGAAACTTTGCACTAGACGTGCTTAAGTCGATACACGAGGTAGAATGCTCATGAAGTTAAGGTGCTAGATATGCCAAGGCGACGTATGAAGTAGAATTTGGAGGCTAAGTCAAATGTATGAACAAAATGTTTTTGAAAACTATGCATGGGGTTCTTTTAGAAATGTGTTTAATGTTTTTGAAACCTTACATAATACTTTTGAAATCATAAAGTAGATATATTAGGTAAATATGTTTATAAAATGTTTTAAAATCATGCAAGATGAATTTTGAAATTATGTATAAGGTTTTTGAAAACATGGATAATGCTTTTGAAATCATGCACTTGATACATTAAATAAATATATTGTGTTAAAATCATTTTCAAACTATATGAAATATTTTGAAATTATGAAGGTTGTTTTTGAAAAATATATATTATGCATGTTGTTATAAAAACTAGAATGAAATGATATGGGTATGAGATCGAAGAATATCCTTAGTTATCTAACAAAGGATTTAAAGTGATTACTCGAAATGTCACTTATATTCTGTACTTCGTTTCTTAGAATGAAACGAGTACTTAGAATTTTTTGAGGAAATCATGAGCGATCATAAGAATAGGAGGACTACAAGAGTAATTTGTAAAGAACATAGTTCTTTGGTGTAGGTATAGTAGGGGTATGCCATACACACATGTAACTACACTTGTACATCAGAATTGTAAACAACGATTTATTTAAAGACAAAACCGATTGTTTCAAGGTTCAAGAGATACAAAAGAAACAAAAGCATAAGATTCAAATTATTCAAAGCAGCAACTTCTTCTAATCAGCCAAATGCTCATCTGTGGGTCAGACTTGCATTGTCAATCTTTGGGCATTTATTCCTGAAATGACCCATCTTTCCACAGTTATAGCACGATCCAGGTAGAAAGCGAGCTTGAGCAGGGTTGGCTTGAAATTGAACAGGGTTCTGAATAGCTTGGTTTAGCTCAGTGACTGAACGACAAACTCTTGCCGTATGGCCAATAAGTCCACAGTTGGAACATCTTCGGCATTTGACACTGGCATGGTGATGGAGGTTACACTGATTGCACAAAGGAGCAGTTCCCAAATATGGCTTCTTGGCTGGTGGTGCTGCCACCTGGCTAGGTTCTGCTTGATTTGGTGCAACGGCTGGAGGATTCTTTGAGGCTTTACGCTTCTTTGACCTTTTCGAAGGCTTGGCTTCTACTTCCTTTGATGCTTCTTGGGTGGCTTCATCATTGAGACGAGACAAGGCGACAACTAAATCAGCAGTCTTCAGGATTACTTCGCCTATTTGCTGGGCAAATTTGGTAGTCTGCTCGGACATCTGAGCATCGATGCGATGAAGAGACATTCTAGGGGAAATGGAAGACATAGGAAGAAACAAGTGAAATGTTATCGGATAATCAAAACAGAATGACAACGCATAAAAATTGGGACCATTTGTTTGTTACCTAAGGCAAACAAATGAGACGGTGACTAATCAAAGTAAATGGGTCATATTAATGTATCGTGAAGACATGCTTTAGCCTATAAGTGGACACTCACCCCAAGAGTTCCCAGGTAAGAGTGACTGGTCCGATTATGTGGATTTGTACGAACACTCTAGCCTTAGACAAAAAACTCAGAGTACAGGCATCCACCCTTCCAGATTGCATGTGTTCACATTATAAGACCCAACTTTGACGAGATTTTGACAACTTTGAAGGTTCAAAACCTTATAATAAATCATCCTAGCACAGATGATTGGTTTTCAAAGCGGATTTGAAATTTGTGTTCTTGTTGTGGTTGTCACCTAAGGATAAGTGACAGTATTGTTTTAAGATCTAAACACAAGAATCTTATGTTAGGGTCCTAGGAAGGTTAGAGACTAGGTCAAAGCATTACTAATAATCTAATTCCCTATAACCATAAGCTCTGATACCAACTTTTCTGTCACACCCCGACCGCGTAAATCAACAAACCGCGGCGGAAACGTCGGTGAGTGTCGTAACAGAATCATTGTTTCATAACACATGGAAATTGAAGTTTTGTTTTATTAAATTGAAAGAGGTAACAATGTCTTATAAACAAAGAAACACAACTTAATTAACTATTCTTGCATCTTTTATTGTCACTAAGTCCCTTGTCCAATCCTATGTTTGCATCATGATCATTTAATAACAGCACCTGAAACACATGTGAAAATAGGTACGTCAACATAAAAATGCCTGTGAGATACATAGGTTTTATTTAAATAGGATTCATGACTTGTAAGTTTAAAGAAAAATGTTTAACAAAAATAGTCATGAACCTTAAAATATTTTCTCTTAAAATCATACGAAAATTGATAAGAAAACAGATGTTATGAAAGACTAATGCATAATTAAATAAATAATCAAGTAAAAATGAGTTTGTATATAATATGCTGTTTGTAAAACAATGTTTTGTAAAGATATGATAATTGTGTAAAATGTAATATGTCAAAATTGAAATGGTTTAAATAACGCTACGATATGTAATATCATAAAAGCACTTATATATAGAAGTACCAGCGGCGTATCCACCATGCTTTTATCATATTACACACGCCTCGTTATTTAAATCACTTACCCAAACAAACCACCAATGTAAAATGTTCATGTATAATCAATTTATACTTTGGTTTTGTAAATAACATATCAAACTATGCTTTGGTTTTGAAAATAACATATCAACTATGTTTTAGTAAATAATAGGGCCAGTAGTATATTAAAATATATGTTGGATTTGTACATAGTATATCAAATTATACTTTGGTAAACAATATCACATATGGGAGCATATCAAACTATACTTTAGAAGTATATCAAAATATACAAAAGAAAATGTGATTTAGTATTCATTCAAACCTTAGTGTATCAAACTACACCTTAGAGACTATAGAAATACCACAAAGGCAATTTCCATTTGGATAAAATTTGGTTTCTGACATTCCATACAACAGGAATGGGGTGTCTAGTCCTATAGCGCTATATCATACTACCAATCGGCTTGGTGAATGTATAAAATAAGTATAATACAACAATAAATTTTATAATCTTTGAAAAATTAGTGTTTAAACCATTGATAATCATTCAATTTGTCAAAAGATAAGTCCTATCATGTATAATCATAAAGTTGAAATTATGAAAATAACAAATAGGAACACATGTTTCACCCCAAAACATTTGAAAACAGTAAAAGATGGGACTCTGTACTCACTTGAGGATGCTTAGAAGTCTTGAATAACAACCAAGCAAAGCTAGAGGGATCACGGAAATCAAACGGCACCTAATATGCGTAACTACATTAATAACCGGACCTAAATCGGGAGATCGGATAGAATGAGGTTTCGTAAACCAAATGAGTATTGGAACTCATATGATATGGTTTAACAAAGCCTACATACTAAATCGAAACCTATCCTAAGTGCTTATGACCCATTACGACCCGTTTAGGTAGCTTACGCTACTTTAACGCGTCGTTCGCGTAAAACGCGTTCGGACCGCCTAACTAGTCCTATGACAAGTATTATATGCCTTAACATGTCTAATAATGTTACCTAATCAGTTTAGATGTAAAAATTTAGGGTACATATGCTTAAAATGAATTTATGCGTAAAAAGGGCATTTTGGTCATTTTCCTAAGGCATATAAACTACCTATCATACAACTAACTAAACGAAGTGACCATAAGGTATAACCTCGGAAGGTTATTCCCTATACAACTATGGTCACAAAACATGTTTGGTCGGATCCTAATGATCGACCAAACGGGTCGGGTTCGAAAGTCTAAGCGGTTGTTTAGACCGCTTATCTTGCGACCCTATATAAGCACTAAACCTAAAGTGACGAGTTAAACATGTTAAATCATGTTTAATGAAGTTAGAAAACAAGTTTGATATCAAAACAAAGGGTTTTGATACCCAAGAATAGTTTGGTTGCAAAATATGCATAAACGCGTATTTTGACCGAAACTATGACTCATCACTATACCTAAACAACGTGGTAATCAGTAGGTATAGTCACAAGGGACTATGACAATCGTGATTACGCTCACGTTGCGAAGTTCAAACGAACTTCGTGTTGACCATTGACTAGTCAAAGCAGAAAGTCAAACACTGTTTGACTCTCTTGCTTAAAAACGCATAAAAGAATGAAAGAAACTTACAACGGGTCCAAGCTAGGAAGATCTTGATTTAAATACTCAGGTATGAAGCATAAAGCTTCAACTTAGAGCATAAAATCAGATCAATGTGGGTTGAAATGAAATGGGGGTTGGGTATTTATAGGATTTCCAAAACCGTTAAGATCGTTCCTCAATAAACGAGCTTGAATCTTGGCCCTACAAGTAATACCCACTGTTTTGGCAATCTATGGGTTCCCAAAACCAGCTCTTAGTTTGTTAAAACAATGTCCATAAACCCAGAACTAGGCTGCTATTTCAAAAAAAATGGTTTTGTTGATCTGACAGGCTCTCATGCCCCGCGTAAGAGTCAGGGAGATCTTACGCGGCCAGCCACCTATCCCCATATCAGCAAAAGTTTAATAATTTACAGAAACTAGGGGTGTTCAGAATTCGTTTCGAATTCGAAAAATTCGAAATTCGTTTAAATTCGATTCGATTATCAAGAATTCGTTTCGATTATAAGAATTCGAATTCGAATTCGATTCAATTCGAGTCGAGTAAATCGAATACGAATCGAATACGAATTTACAATTTCAAATTCGATTCGATTCGAAATTCGAATAAAATTACAATTTTATTTATTATTTTTATATATAATACATATATAACTTTTATTAGGCTATAATACAAATTATTTTCAAAATTTATTCCAAGTATTAAAATTACCCATTACCAAACCATCTACATGGCTCATAACTAAAACCTAAATAACAAATCTATCAATAGATTTCTAACCGTAAAAATATTAACTTGTAATGTGAAGTGGTTATTCCTGGCTTCACATTTTGATTTTAGATTTATTATACGTTATTTGGAACTGTTTTAATATGTTATCGTGCTTTATGGTTGTTTTAAAATTTTTGTTTCATTTTGATAGTTTTTTATATGTTTTTAAAGAATCTAAATCAAATCGAATTTATTCGAATTCGATTCGAATTCGAATTTTTATTCGAATACGAATCGAATACGAATTGGGTTTTTTATTCGAATTCGAATTCGAATCGAATTTGGTAGATTTTAATCGAATTCGAATCGAATACGAATTCAAGGGAAAATAAAAATTATTCGAATAATTCGATTCGAATAATTCAAAAATTCGATATTCGATTCGATGAACACCCCTAACAGAAACAGTCCCTGCACATGATAAATGCCATTTTTGACACGTTTAAGGCCCGTTAACCTCATTTCAAGGATCCAAAATGAAGTTAAAGTAAAGGGAACATAAAACATGCTAAAAAATATCTCGGATGTTGGTTCGTTTGGTCGTACGGTTGCGTTGTTTGGTTAATTACGACGAAACACGAACGGACGCGAAAAACGATCCAAATTACGCGACGAATGGAATTTTATCATGCCAATCACTAAAATAAAATATTTTAATGATTACATAAATTTTTGGATGCCCGGATATATTCAGAACGTAAGATATGCGCGAAAATGCAAACTTATGCACTTTTTGACGCTTTTAGTCCCTATTGATCAAAAAGTTTATTTTTGCGCACCAAATACCTCAAAGCCTATTTCTAAGCTATATAAAGGATATTTAGGGCATATTTAACTTATGATCAAGTTCCGGTATGTCCGTTATCATTCGATTGGGTTTACTTTTGCGGTTTGTCGCAAATAGTCCCTGTAAGCGAAAAAACTTGATTTTGACACACCAAACCCTCCAAAACTTATTTCTAAGTTATGTAAAGGTTATTTAAGGTATGTTAAGCCCATGTCACTGTTCCGAAGTGTTTGTCACATTAAACTGATTACGTTTACGCATCAGTTCGCGTATAACTTTCCATAAAGCGATTTAGAGCTCGAAATCGAACGAGAATTGATATGTGCAAAGGATACACATATTTATACAAATCCCAAGTATGAAACACAACATTTCATTGATTTGGAATTTGTTTGATGGCCGTGGAGGCACAGATGTCACACAAAGCGCCCCACTTTCGTCAAAGCGGGGCATTTAGGGTTGCTTTTCAGACAAAAGATGATGTGACAGTGGTACGATGTCCTGTTATGTACCCCAAAGAATCCCGCTTTGGCCATAGCGGGGCGTTTATGGTTCTTTCTGCAAACCAAACATGATGTGACAGTTGATACGAGGTTTTATTTTGTACGAGGTTGCTTTTCAGTGTCACGCGTTAACCCTAAACGCCGCGCTTTGGCCAAAGCGTGACGCTTCAACCCTCGTTTATGTTGCATTTAAGAGGCAGGCCATGCATTCGGTTTATGTATTCAAAAACGAAAGGTTATATTCCGTTATGTTTTTTTTTAACAGTGAAAATTCTGTTGAGTAGAGCATTTTTCAGTGATTAGGATGTCGTGGTTTAGCAACTACTCTTTTTGGTGAATACTCTGAGGAGTCCATTGTTCTAGATTCTCACGAGGCAACCGCTATTTCTACCTCGTAAGATAAACCGATCCCTTCCAACACGAGGGAGGAGGTTGTATCTGGCATTCATTATCGTGATAATACGGTGCAACTGGACTTGAATATCCCCGTGGAAGACTCGTACGCACAACACGTCTAGTGGAATTACAGATACGGAGGTGAACCATATGCTCAAGATGAATATCCGTACGGTTAGCCAAACTATCTCGACCACGGTTACGGTGGTGAGCAGAGTTATGCCCAACAAGACTATCCCGACCATGGTTACGGTGGTGAGCGTAGCTATGTACAACAAGACTATCCCGACCACGGTTATGGTGGTCAACATGGGTGACCTTTTCTTTCTCTACTACCTGTTGCGGCCTCATCTGTGCGCGCTCGCTGCGTGCCTGGCGGAGTAATTTGCTACCGCTTATCATAAGCAGGAGCGCGGTAGGCTCTTCGGCGGGTCCTACATTACAACGATCGCGCGCTCTTTAGGGATCGTGCTCGAGAGTGACCCGCTGCTGTCCCCGACTATTCTGTCGACTAGATTAGGTCGGGCGTCAGTATCCAGCATGCGTTTGACGCACACATTTCAGGGGATCGGCATGCGCCTCTGACATGCTGACGCCCGACAGACGTGGATAATACAGACGCTCATGCAGATCGTGGATCATTTGGGATTGCCGCCCCAGCCACTGCCACCGTCCCCACCGCCAGAGGATCAGTAGCTTTAGTCTTTATTTTGTATTAGACATTCGGTTGTACTTTTGTATTAGACATTCAGTTGTACTTAATTATGTTCTGTATATACAACCTGATTTTATATATATTTATACGGTAGATCTTTTATTTACACGATGTTTGTTTTGATTGTTTGCGTTTATTTCATACATCTCTTTTGCAACCTATTGTACGTTGTTTTAATTAAACATGTTCGTGTAATACAACAAAATAAAATCGGTTAACATTTATAAAAACAATGGTATAGTGAAACGTATCTTATAAACAACTGTTATAAATTAACTATAACCGGTACACTCACGTTAAACGACCGTTATAAATCAACTTTAAATTATATATGTTTTATAAAAATAAAACAAAAATCTACAACTTTTCAACAAAAAAAAAAAAAAAAACACAACCAAATAACAAACCAACAACCCATTTTTTCCACCAAAACCTCACTTTTTTCCTCAAAAATAAACAGTCAGACCTAAACGCCTCGCTTTGGCCAAAGCGAGGCACTTTGGTACCAAGTCAGTCCTTGTCGTCCCACTTTGACCAAAATGGAGCGTTTTAGTGTGTGTGAATAGCCAAAGGACGTGCATGAATATCCTGAGCCTTATACATTATACATTGTCCTTAAGGTTTGGCTTTTTGCTTCTTGTTTTTAAAAGTAGTTATCATGAACTATGTAATTTGATAAAGAGTAAAAGGTAATGATGAAATTATTGTTAACTATAAATCTAAAGCCAAATGATCAAAAGGTTTATAATATTTTTATTTCAAAAGTTGATTATTAACCATAGAATAAGGTTAGTATTAATTTCCTATTAATAAATTTAGCATAATCATGTAATTAGTTATATTTTAGTTGTTGTGTATTGATTACTAAACACTTATTATAGTATAAGTAATTCGAATCAGAATTATTGTATCCAAATTATTTAGGGTGTTCACAATTTCGGTTTTATGATTTTTAGGTTAAACAGTAAACCAATTCTTTATCTAATGTTTTTTGATTTTGACAGTTGTAAATCAAAACCAAACCGTAATAATCTGGTTTGTTTTGTTTTAGGGGGTGTTTGGGATTGCTTATTTTAGTTAACTTATAAATCATTGACTTTTGAAAAGTTAAATGATGTTTGGGATTGAAAGTGTATGTGTGGGAAAAGTCAATAAGTCACTCCATTGTGACTTATTAACTTTTTCAAAAAGTCATAACGAGTTTGAAAAATCTAAGCCAAACACTCCCTTAGTTTCATAGTGCCAGCTTATTTGACCTTCATAATATACAATACCATCAAAATAAATAAACAAAAAAACGTGAACACTTAACACTTAAAACATCCTCTCTCTAATTCGATTGTTAAGCAGATTGAAATTATATGCATAATACATCTTAAAATAATTAAAACTAAAGTAACACATAAAAGTTCCATAACTTAAATCTTACGAGACTGTTCAGTTTTATTAACCCGGTTCGAGTATAAGCCGTAAACCAAAAGAGTCGGTACAATTTAAAATTATCTTAACCAACCAACCATAAATTTTACAAACTGAACCACAACTCCAAACAAACAAACAAACCTGTATTTACAAAGGTCATGTTATTGAGACATCTTGGGTCTTTAAAACGACACTCTCAATACGAGTTACATAGGCCTATACGACCCGTATAGGGCAATAACAATTCTCAAGGTCAGTCAAAGGCTGACACTGTTGTCACATTCGAACCCTATACGGGTGATATATGGCTATACAACCCGTATTAAGTCTGAGGTAGTACGATATCACTCAACAGTGACAGAAAGTGATAGATGTGATAATGTGATATTACGTAAGCCCTATAGGGCTATACGACTCGTATAGAGCTATAGGAGTCGTATTGCTCTTTGTTGAATGATTGGTTTTAACATTCTTTCTCCCTTTTAAACGGACGAAGAGCACACATTCTGCTCGTTCTTCTTTCTTTCGACAAACAATTCAAACATGTCTTGGTTCGACCTCAATTATGTTTTTGGCGAATCGTCCGGCAACAACACGAGCACGTTTATTCCGGAAAGTAGTGTGGTATAGTATTTATTAACTTGTTTGGTTATGAAATACTTACCACGCTGTTGTTTTAAGAGGGGCCTGGCATCCCTGATTCTTACGATGGGAGAGTAGATGATGATCAAGAGGAGAAGGTCGTGTACGACTTTCATTCTTATCACAAGGATCCGTTGTTGCTAGACCTGAATGAGGTAAGCATTTATTTACTTATTTGAATTAGGCGTTGGATTTACCTTGATCTTTTACCCGTTGTTTTTTCTTTCAGTATGCTGTGACTAGCGGACCATTGTTGCCAGACCTGAACGAGGTAAGCATTTATTTAGGGGCTGTTTGTTTACCTCTTAATGAGGCTCTTAATGGTTCAGATATCTTACTGGTTCAGCACTTAATGGTTCAGACTGTTTGTTTCACGAGCAGATGTCTTAATGGTTCAGGCATTTGCCTCTAAATGGTTAAGCATTATACAGAGTCTGAATGGTTCAGACCTCTAATCTGAATTGGTCAGACATTTGCCTCTGAATGATTAAGCATTATACTGGCTCTTAATGATTCAGACCTCTTACTGGTTCAGCACTTAACCATTCAGATGTTGCCAAACAGCTCCTTACTTATTTTAATTAGACGTTAGATTTACCGTCATCTTTTACCCGTTATTTTTTCCAGTTTTTTTGTGCCTAGCGGTGAATATGATTATGGGTGTCCGGGTTACGAAGTTGGGTGTGATGCCTCGTACGAACAACAAAACTATGGCAACATCGTTTCGATAGCAAGACCTCATACGAACAACAAGACGTTGATGAGCAACCCGTTTACCCGGAAGTTTCGTACCAACATGATCAGGTATGAATGTCATATATTTTGTTAAAACTAGTTTTAGGACCCGAGTGTTGCGTGTGACAAATGGCAATAAACCGACAATTCCGTACAAACTAATCACTATTTTATTTACATAATCTCATGCATTTAGCGTAATTTAATTTCGTAACAGTGTCTTTAATTGGATAACAAGGTTAGGGCAAGGAAACAAAGCTAAAACATATGTTGGTTTTCTTCGTATTGCGAAACCAACCAAACAATGTCCTAAAAGTGTTGGTAGAAAGTGCTGAGTGCACTATTCACGGTTACACTATTCATGCCAGCAAACCGTGAAATCAGACCGAAACACTGAAAAACGACACTCGGATAACATAACTGAGTCCATTTATATAAGAAAACATTATTACAAAAACATATCTTGCAAAGATATAAGACTTTCCGGTATGACGCCCTAATTGCAAAAATGTCCGTTTCGGCTTAAAATATAGCATTTTAACGTGTCCGAACCTATAACAAAGCATTTCCGGGACTTCGGAATAATGTCAATTGAAAAAAAAAACACACTAAAACTATAAGATGATATCAACGGAATGTTCAGAATCACAAGTTTCCGGTATTTCATCGCTATGCGCTAAATTAGTTCGTTAGCGAACCGACGAACTAGTAGGCGACAGTTTCGTCACGAAACAAGCAAACGAAGAGTCTAGTGAACTAGTTAAGTAAAATTTGGGACTCGGAATCACTCCATACATCTTTCGGATGTAGTTTGACCACTCGCGGAAATATTCGTCGGTGCGGCATAAAAGCGTCGTAAACACGCCGTCGACAAAACGAGAAGCGTTTTAAGCATCAAGACATGAATTTTACTAGTTTAGTAAACTAGTTAATATTAATTTACGTTCCGAATCCCTAATTACCCCCTAATGGTGGAAGATTACCCCTAATCACCACACTTTGATTAATTACCAAAATATCTAGAATTTTTAATAACTTTTATAAAAAAATGTTACACTTTACCCCCCCCCCCCCCCTTCCATGTTGGTGGATTCAAGTGGGTCCCACCCCACTTGAATGATGTTGAAAATCTAGAGATTGTAAGTATGGGAGTAGTATATGGAAAGTATGGTATTAGGATTTGAAAAGATTGGAAATCATAATATCTACACACCACCATCATCTATCACTTCATTTTTACAAAAGTTGAAACTTCAAAACCCCTCTTGTGCTTATCTATACTCACGGCCACAAGTAGAACCCAAGAATCCACCATAAAAATTTCATTAAACACCTTATTTTTCACTAAATCTAGCCATTTTAAATACATCTCAACATGGTTTAAACATGGAGCTTCACTAGGAGCATCTTTGGAGCTTATCTTTCTTCTTATTATCTAATCTAGCTTGTGCACTTTGTAAGTCTACTAAACACCATATTTATGATTTTTATTACTAGTAGATTATTATTGTACAAGTTGCTTATCTTGAAGATTAATAAAAAGCACACCAAAAACCCTAACCCCAAAGCTAATAAACATTAAATATAACTATATTATGTGTTGATTTATTAGATTTGTGATAGCTAGTTAGCATAATTTATGTTGATTATGTTAAAGTAAGTTGTTTTAAGTGGGTGATCTTTTTATGATTAATAATATAAATGATGATTTAAACATGGTAATGTTTAAATCTAAACAAGATCATCAACCTCTTGTTCCATGAACTTTACTACAACTTAAAAATGATATATTACACATAAGTGACTTTTATAAAGAATAACCACCATGATTCTTATTATGATCATCCTAAAAGTTTACTAAACAAAGTGGTTTAAAGAGGAGATTTTAATTAGAAAATATAATAAAAATGGTGTCTTTAAGATCCTAATAAGTATGTGAAGATTTCATTATTTTTAACCAAGTTGTTAAAAATATACTTATAAAAGTTCATGGAAATAAAGAAGAAAAGAGCATGAATCATGCATGCAAAGTTGGTGTAATGAAACGTGATTTGGAAATTGTTTATGATTATGGGTTAAACAGGGTTTAAACGCGTTTTTATAACGTGGGAAAACGTCATAGTTTTAGGGGAAACTATGGCGAATTTTTCTAAAAATCTAATCGCGATTAAAGAGGAGATTAAAGGGTGATTAACAAAGTTAAACACGATTAGTGGTCATAAACGTCATTTTGGAAACCCTAATGAGAATATTTAAGTCTTAAATATTCAATAAGTTTTATGGACTAAAACTTATTCTTTTACAAAAATAAATGGTTAAAAATGTAACCATATATGTATATATAATTTTTGGTAAAAATTATATATTTTTTTGGAAACTTGTCAAGTGCATGTATTATGTGATATATGTGTATGTATTAGATACCTATAGGGTGATCAAAATAAATACACATACATGTTCCTACATGGTCCAAGAAATGCTAGTAAAATCGGACAATTAAATAGAATGGTCGAAACGGAAATACATAACACTTGATGATGACAAATTGGGCGTATCGACATCGTGAACAAGTTACTACAATGTCGAGTCTAAAAATAACATATTTTTAGACACTAAAGCGAACGCATAACTAAGTGGTCAAAAACAAGAATCCGGAAAGTCGAAAACTATAAAAATTACCAAGTATTTTTCATGTGAAAAACGAACTTATTAAGTTACATGCTTGGTGAATTTTTGGTAAAAATTGCAAGAGTATATTTAATGGACTCACTAGAAAACTAGGGCTAGGCCCAATAACAAGAAAACTAGGGCTAGGCCCAATAACATTAAAACGTGGGTTAAGCCCAATGACAAAGTGTTCTAAAGATGACAAGCGAAAACATAATAAAGAATTCAAGATGAACGACTTGTACGAGGTCCAAAAGACATAGTGTCTAACGAGATTAGTACACATGTAGGTTATTGACACGTACGGACGCTTACTTCGATATCATATTTCACGGAACGCAAACTTGTGAGTTCATGTCCCTCCTTTCACTGTTTTCAATGTTTTGTTTTCAAAAACATCGAGGGGAAATACATGCTAAAACTATTGGTATGTTAGTTACGGAGTAGGAGGCATGATCAATGTGCATAAGTAGGGAATCTACATTTATAACCATTAATCACGTTGTGACCAAGGTGCAAAAGGTGTAGATCTATTGGGTTTGAGGCACACCCCACTCCTAGTTGTTAACCGTGGAGTGCTTTTGTGATCCCAAAGTGGACAAAGTGTTCTCGGTTTGGTTATTTTGCTTATGGTGCATTATGTCAGGGGGCTCGCTACCCACTGATAGATCTTTAACAGACTCCATGATTTTAAATCAGAACATACCATGATTACAAGATAACAAGTACTAGATTTCATATGATATCAAATACTGCATGAACTCGCTCAACTTTTTGTTGACTTTTTAAAACTACATGTATTTCAGGAAATAGGTCGTGAGCCGGTGATTTCACTATGGGATTCGGGAAAACAAATGACAACGATGGCCACTTTTGGGAGGGTTTGTCTTTTATATCCCAACTTCGTATGGGTATATAGGGGACAAAACCTCACTACGTTTTGTGTCAAAAACTTTTTATTATTATGTGTAAAATAACTTAGAACTATGCTATGTCAAACGTTGTTGAACTTGGAAACTATGTTAAAAACTTGTAATCTTTTGTTGAAAACTATATAGCTATGGCATCGTTGTTGGTTCATGTTGTTAATACATTTGGATGCAATGATTACCTTTCTTACGTCACACGCAATACGCTTCCGCTACTAGCTGGGTGTGACAGATTGGTATCAGAGCTCCGATTGTAGTGAACCGGGGAAAAACTTTTATTGAAGTTTGGTCTACAATCACCGAAGGGCTCTCAAATGAAAACAAAGTCGATAACATTACAAAAGTGATTTCAAAAGTATGACAAAAGGTTTTCATTGTGTCACCATAACATGAGGATCTATCACGCGGGCTCAACCACTAGTAACGTATATGGATCAATACATGATAGTCAATAAGGAATAGACTTGAAAACATTAAGGATTACATGTGAAACACGAGAACAAAAATAACATGAGATTTAGTGATTATATATATAATGTATTTATATATGTGTTGTACGGAATATTTTGCCATGAACGAAAATAACTTCGACTACGAATCCTATTATTACACTTGACTCACGCGATGAGAATGACGTCCTCGCGTCTATTACGAAGCTTATGGCAGGCGTGGTCCCTGAAAGAGACCCTAAAGCATTGATCCCGTGGAAGATGGTTGTTTTCCCTCGGATGGTATATGTCTGGCTTCGGTAGTGGCGATGAGGCGGAGGTGGCGTCCTTGGACAACAACTCTACTAGTGGGAAGAGGTCCCTGAGATTCATAAAGGTCATGATTGATTACATTCTTGTTAAGGCAAGGAAGATGAGGTATTCATCTTGAAGGTGCCCCTCCAGTTGTTATTATTACGAATTCTTTTTAGACTAACGTTGTGCCCTTTCACGAATAATGACAATGGGCATTGGCACGTGGACCAGCATGAAGGTCCCTTCTATGTTGAAGGTATGTAGACAATAGACTCCTCCCTCTGACTGATCGTCTGCTTTGAACGAGAGACACTAGGGTGACCATGCAAGACAATTTATTATTACGGGGGCCCACGTAATAACAACTTGTAGTGCATGGGAATCCTGGTGGGCTCTGCGGGTCAAACTACAAGATCACTATCCATTCGAAGTTCTTAAGTTGTTCAAATTTCTATCTAGTAGAACACTAACCGGAATGGTTACTATAACACTCTACGATACAGGAAGACTACACGTATTGTTTGCACTTAACATTCGATCTATAACACGAGTCGCTTGAGACTAGTCATCGAAAGCAAACAAAACTCGTTAGTCACTCATGGAGTATTTTTCCTCAACATTCTCGAAATTCTTGTACATGGGCTGGTTCTTTGGTGTCTATGACACCTTACCTTATCTTAGTTATCGGAGATGATTACGTTAAACTCTGTCGTTCGATATTTGTCTTATTCCAAGGGATGCTATGGCATGAGCCATGCTACAACCCCTTCATTGTATTATTTGACATCTATGAAAATTATAACAATTTTGTCGAAGCTCGTGAGCTCAAGGGGTATCAACGTATTCGTCACACGGGCTAGTGCGGCGAAGGATTTTTTTTCCCTACTTTGGACGATCGAGATCCAGGAAGTAAGGAATACACGTTGTAAAAATTAGAGACGACCGTTTGGTTTCTCCTCCTCAACGAATTACTTCTTTTCCCATTTAGGCATATGGCTAATACCCTCAAGAAGTACTATGCATTTTGGAATGAGTTTATTCATGAATATCATTGTTCAAACATACCTGAGCAATGCTGTCTTGAGGTTTCCATGACCAATCACATTCTTAAATCTTAGGCGCATGGTAGGCTATATCTGTCCAAATAAAAGCCTAGACCCAATGATACTATGTATCGGAAACAACGTAGCGTCGACAAAAAAATTGTAACACCCTAGTTATTTAATATGTAAATACCAACGATTAGATGTGTAGTTAAGACTACACATGCTATAAAAATACGGGTTTATTAAAACTTTTATAAATCATAGGTTATTCTACAAAACATGGTCGAATTCGTTGATTAAAATCTACAACGTTGCAATGTGCGGAAGCGTGTATCTTTGTCGTGTTCGGTTCTTCGCTGAGCTTGATCGACTCCCGGCATTCCAGAAAGTACCTACATTTCATAAACATGAAATGCTTTAGTCATACAGTATTTAAAACGCATTTAAACGAGTCCGGAAAACAAACTAATCAAAATATACATTTTTGTACGGGGTCCACCGTAAATTACGGTGGACACCGTAATTTACGGTGGTCCTTATTTTGACTTGTTTTTACCGTAAATCAGAAGAGATCCACCGTAGCATTTCTCAACTCCACCGTAAATTACGGTGGACACCGTAATTTACGGTGGCACCTGCATTCAGCTTCTCCATTTTGCCGCAACTTGACACGAAATCTTTCGTATCTTTCAAACCGCTTATCCGTTTGACCTACCGTTTCTTCCTACATGTTTGTAATTTGATTCTCCATCATATGGAGTTAAAATCCGACATCCGGCTTGATAAAATTCAAGACTATTAAGTCTTCGGCTTATTACTCTTTTACCAAAATTTGACCCGTTCGTGATTTTATCAAACATACAAGTTTGTTTGACCCTTATTTCTCATAAACATATTAAATTCAAGGATATCTAACATTTTGGGTTCCAATTATAGAATTATATACATTCTTTAGCCCATTTTCACCCATATGCTTATTTGACCCGTTTGAGGTATTCAAGCATATTTTAGCACCATTTGCTTTCATTCATTTCAAAATATATATATCCATATTTCTTAACAAAGGATCTTCCACCACAACTATATTTGTGGTGGATTCGATGTGATGATTTATGTGTACCAGAATTTACCCTTCAAATAGTTATTTTACGGCAAAGACTCAAATAGAGCCATTTGACTAACGTTTTACATCTTTCAACTTCTATACTCTTCCTAAGTAATTATTTAATTGAAAAACTCATTTCCAAACAACCTCTAAGGGTTGTTTGTTCAATTTGGCCTACAAGGGCGTTTTGGTCAATCTTAGTCCTTCATTTACGACGAAGGACCATTAGTGCTTGTTTGAACCCCAAAGTCCGACCTTTCAACCATATTCTTGTTTAGAAACCAATATGTTTCTAAACACCATAATCATAACTCAAATTATTCGCTTTACCTAAAAGATAACCGAATGGCTTATTTTAACTTTGTCTAACTGTCATAAAACTCCAAATTCTACATGATGAGTTGTATTACTATACGTACCTGGCTCGGATCAATATATTGACCCGTTTCAATACCTTTCCTTAGTAGCTATGTAAGCATCCATGTGCTATTTATTTCCTAAATTCATGCAACTTGACAACCCATTAGTCGATATTGTCAAAGGGTGATAATTTCACCTTTTGACCCGTTTGGTCTATATGACCAATTACCATTGTCAAATTGTCAAAATTACCATTTTGCCCTTAATGGTTATTATAATTTAACTTATATGATAACCATTAAAAGTACATGCTTCATTCGTCATAATATGATCGAATTACCGGTTTAACTCATTTTTAGCCATCATTATGTTTTCTTGTCATATTTGATTATCTTGTTCCGTACGACCACATGTCGGAACATCATATCTCAATTAGGTATTTTTCTTTATTCGTAACTATTACGACGAAAGAATATTATAAATAAATAACTAGTGTAAGATATACTTACCTTGCATCCCGAATACGCTTTTCCTTTATGCTTGCTTCGTTTGACCCGCTTCCTTTCCAAGCCTCCACCTAGCTTGTCAAGCGTCAAACTATCATCATAATTCGTAAGACGGTTATATTAGTCATCATTAATTATGACTATTCCATCTTACATATTTTCTATCACAAATACTATTCGATCTTATTAATGGTCGGTTTGACTACTAAAAGTCAAACGCCCCTTAGCATATAAATGCACATTCAAGTTCTATCTATCAATTAGTAGCTAACATGATCTTATACACTTAGTTACATGAACATGGCTACCAATTTCATCATAACATTCAAACCCATTTCAATCATGTATGAACAAGTTCCCAAATCACTTAATTTGTTTGAGTGCCTTGTTTCTATTATCAAATATGATGATTTTAAACATAAACTTATCATCATCTTTACTATTACATAAAAACCCACTTCCTAGTTTACTTGTTAATCACATACAAATGATATTACTTCAAGTTCTTCATGATTTCATCATATCTAACAAAACCCACTTCTAGTTACTTATGAACTCTTAACAAAATCTCTAATTTGTTCAAGTAGTTCACTCATATGAATTAGTGTGATGTTTATAAACACCATTAGAACATCAATTTCATCAATTCTACCAAAACCCACTTAGCTCATAATAGGGTAATTATCAAATCCCTAGTTTGACAACAATTTATCAAGATTTCTACTAGGGTTTGTTCCTAAACCAAGATATAATCACAATGTCACTCATAGATTCAACATTCATTCTAAAATTTCGATTATGATTGTTCATCATAATCTCAAAGTATCACCAAAACTGAAAATTCGACATACCTTGTGATCCCCTCGACTAGGTGATCATTAATATGTGTTCATGCATCCGATTCGGGTTAAATTTGACCTTCAATTTGCTGGATCTTGTTGAGTTAGGGTTTTTTTTTGGCTCCTGGGAGCCTTTTCTTGGTCGACCAGAACACGCACCACACACACACTTGTGTGTGTGTTGTGTTATTTTATTTGGTTTAATTAAAACCATTTTCAGGTTATCCCATTTTGGTCCCTCATGTTTGGTTAGTTAATTTAGTAGGGCATAACCTACTTATTTCTAACATTATTCCCCACTTACTAACTAGGTTAAGCATTCCTAGTTAACTTAATGGGTTCGGGAAATCATAACCCGTTTTATTTTAAGTCCCGTTAACTCGGGCTTCTTATAACATTGTTTTCTCCAGCATTTATTAAATTTTATAACTAATATTAGGATTGTTCGTCTAAGTCCTAATATTCACCAGGTAAATTTTACCACTAACGCTATTTTACCCGTTCATTATTATTAACGTGGTTTAATTACTAAACCCGTTTTCGGGGTGTTACAAGTCTACCCCCCTTAAAGAGGTTTCGTCCTCGAAACCTTTTCTTACATAATTCATTTAGTTTAACTCAATGCATCTGTTCCAAGAATCTTTAAAAACATTACTTATACTTTAACCAATTATTGGTATTACCAGAGAAGTATGGTAATATCCTTTTTGGTTAATAATCATCTACGTATCTTATATGACACAATGCAACTTGAAATAACGTAATCTCGTTATTTCTACTAGTTTAATTAATTTAGCCATATTCATCGCCTTCCTATACTATCGAATTCTTTATGAATCCGTGACTTTGACCCGTTTAAAGGTCTTTAGTGAAATCTTTCACTTTTCGCAACGATTTCTTTTGTTTTCAATTTTATTTATTCGGTTCATTTATACCGAATCCACCGCTTACAAGCAAACCAAATTTATTTAAATGACCTTGACGTGCCTCACTAATTAGACTTATTAGTCCAGTTACTTTTACCGCTTGCTTGGTTATAATGTGATTCTACTTCACATTACATTTCTTGACCGTGATTGTGTTACATCATGTTTAATTTAAATCAAAATTCCATTTTCGAAAATATCACTTTTCGAATATATCGTCTTGCGCCTGTCAGTGTCAAGACTTGTATCTTTCATGCTTACTATTCAATTTTCCTATCAGGATTCTCATACGTAAAAACGTTATTTCTTACTAAAACCAAGGTTTTAGTTTAGGATCTTCTCTTTATCTTTCGTAAATTTTTCGTAACAGGACATTGACAGTCTGTAATTTATTCTTTTACAGTCTTAGTTTTATGCGGGGATTTTCAACTGGTTCTCTCGCTTTGTTAAGTAACCCGTAGGTTCTTTCACGTAGCCTCGTAGGCTATTTCCTTAGGTATTCACCCCCTTTTTACTGAAAACACTAAGGTTTATTTCCTTTTTCTTTTCGTGACCCAAAGGTCATTCTGGTCCCGTAGACCTTAACACTGTATTTAACCCCGTAGGTTATGATGATCCCGTAAATCATCTTTTATTCGTATCTACATTCAAATGTATATATATATTCATATATAGCTTCAAAGCATGTCTTGCTATGTTTAAATCGTATATTTTCGCTTATGAGCTTTAGTTGACCTTGACCGTAGTCTAAGGCTTCATTTGTTTATTTCCGGCGAAATTTTCTGACTTTGTCCTTACGTTTGACGTTTTACAAAAACGACCCGTTAAGGGACATATTCGCATTTTCCGGGTTCGAGTGTAAGTACACTACCTCCCAATGCTTGTCTAAATCATTTTACCTTCTTGCGTTTTCTGGGTTCGAGTGTAAGTACACTCCCTCCCAATACTTGTTTAACATGCTTGCGTTTTCTGGGTTCGAGTGCAAGTACACTCCCTCCCAATACTTGTTTAACATGCTTGCGTTTTCTGGGTTCGAGTGCAAGTACACTCCCTCCCAATACTTGTTTAACATGCTTGCGTTTTCTGGGTTCGAGTGCAAGTACACTCCCTCCCAATACTTGTTTAACATGCTTGCGTTTTCTGGGTTCGAGTGCAAGTACACTCCCTCCCAATACTTGTTTAACACATTTTACATACTTGTTTGTCCCTTCACTCGGGCTCATTATCCTAATGTAACACGCTCCCGTCACTCGGTTGTGCGTTTACATTATTTTCAAATATCTTGCTTATCTGTTTCACTTGGGTACTTTTTTTTTTAATTAGTCCCATTCACCCCGCCATTACCACATCGGACATAACTGCGCTCATTATAAGAAGCTCACGCTATCATGTGTTCACTACTTACTTGGCCAGAGTAAGCGATCAACACGTGGTACGCGTGACCTTATTATAATTACCACATCACGTCCCATGTAAGTAACTCCTCAAATTGTCTCCATGTTTATGGTTTCATTTGGTAAAACTCTATTTAATTGTTAGTTAACAATTATTAGTTTTAATCGTTTATCCTTGAACATGTACAATGTCCCCTTTTTATGAACATTTATTCGCATTCATTGATGTGATCATAAATTTTCTCAATAGGATTTGTATTGAGAATACTTGCTTGGATGATCACTCTCGTCCAAGTTTCTATATAAACAAGTCTTGTTATTCATTTGTTATTCATCATTGTGAATAACACATTTCCTATTAAATTTCTCTTGGAAATCAGGTTTTTTTTTTTTCCAAGTTCTGTCATATGTGTATGCAACCGTTATTACGTACGTGTTTGTTGCATATAACGACTCGTGCGATTTAATTTAAAAGTGTGCACCTGGTGATGCTTGCCCTAACGGGCTTCTCTTGTCATTAGTCTTGTTCGCGACCGTTACGCGATTTTGGTCCTTAATGAGTATGCTCTTTCTGTCGTACCCCGGACCGTTCCATCATCATGTCCATAATTTGTTTGACTCTCGTCGTCTTCAAACGCGAGTGTCCTTCATTTAAAACATTCACAAAAGTTAGTAAAGTCGACTTCAATAATCGCCCGTATTATAATACAAGGCATTTTCTACTATACACGTCAACGCGCGTATTTTCGTCAACCCTAACAATCATTTAAATTGGGGTAACGTATACCACACGATAGCTCTATGTGTTGTTTACAACACTTGAGCATACTAACTAATAACGTACTTGTACTTACCGGATTTGCGATCAAGCTTCGAACCGAACACTATTCTTTGTCAAGAGCATAAGGTTTAAGTCCAAGCATGGTTCCTCCCAACCATACTCGAATCTCTTAAACCAAGGCTCTGATACCAACTTGTAACACCCTAGTTATTTAATATGTAAATACCAACGATTAGATGTGTAGTTAAGACTACACATGCTATAAAAATACGGGTTTATTAAAACTTTTATAAATCATAGGTTATTCTACAAAACATGGTCGAATTCGTTGATTAAAATCTACAACGTTGCAATGTGCGGAAGCGTGTATCTTTGTCGTGTTCGGTTCTTCGCTGAGCTTGATCGACTCCCGGCATTCCAGAAAGTACCTACATTTCATAAACATGAAATGCTTTAGTCATACAGTATTTAAAACGCATTTAAACGAGTCCGGAAAACAAACTAATCAAAATATACATTTTTGTACGGGGTCCACCGTAAATTACGGTGGACACCGTAATTTACGGTGGTCCTTATTTTGACTTGTTTTTACCGTAAATCAGAAGAGATCCACCGTAGCATTTCTCAACTCCACCGTAAATTACGGTGGACACCGTAATTTACGGTGGCACCTGCATTCAGCTTCTCCATTTTGCCGCAACTTGACACGAAATCTTTCGTATCTTTCAAACCGCTTATCCGTTTGACCTACCGTTTCTTCCTACATGTTTGTAATTTGATTCTCCATCATATGGAGTTAAAATCCGACATCCGGCTTGATAAAATTCAAGACTATTAAGTCTTCGGCTTATTACTCTTTTACCAAAATTTGACCCGTTCGTGATTTTATCAAACATACAAGTTTGTTTGACCCTTATTTCTCATAAACATATTAAATTCAAGGATATCTAACATTTTGGGTTCCAATTATAGAATTATATACATTCTTTAGCCCATTTTCACCCATATGCTTATTTGACCCGTTTGAGGTATTCAAGCATATTTTAGCACCATTTGCTTTCATTCATTTCAAAATATATATATCCATATTTCTTAACAAAGGATCTTCCACCACAACTATATTTGTGGTGGATTCGATGTGATGATTTATGTGTACCAGAATTTACCCTTCAAATAGTTATTTTACGGCAAAGACTCAAATAGAGCCATTTGACTAACGTTTTACATCTTTCAACTTCTATACTCTTCCTAAGTAATTATTTAATTGAAAAACTCATTTCCAAACAACCTCTAAGGGTTGTTTGTTCAATTTGGCCTACAAGGGCGTTTTGGTCAATCTTAGTCCTTCATTTACGACGAAGGACCATTAGTGCTTGTTTGAACCCCAAAGTCCGACCTTTCAACCATATTCTTGTTTAGAAACCAATATGTTTCTAAACACCATAATCATAACTCAAATTATTCGCTTTACCTAAAAGATAACCGAATGGCTTATTTTAACTTTGTCTAACTGTCATAAAACTCCAAATTCTACATGATGAGTTGTATTACTATACGTACCTGGCTCGGATCAATATATTGACCCGTTTCAATACCTTTCCTTAGTAGCTATGTAAGCATCCATGTGCTATTTATTTCCTAAATTCATGCAACTTGACAACCCATTAGTCGATATTGTCAAAGGGTGATAATTTCACCTTTTGACCCGTTTGGTCTATATGACCAATTACCATTGTCAAATTGTCAAAATTACCATTTTGCCCTTAATGGTTATTATAATTTAACTTATATGATAACCATTAAAAGTACATGCTTCATTCGTCATAATATGATCGAATTACCGGTTTAACTCATTTTTAGCCATCATTATGTTTTCTTGTCATATTTGATTATCTTGTTCCGTACGACCACATGTCGGAACATCATATCTCAATTAGGTATTTTTCTTTATTCGTAACTATTACGACGAAAGAATATTATAAATAAATAACTAGTGTAAGATATACTTACCTTGCATCCCGAATACGCTTTTCCTTTATGCTTGCTTCGTTTGACCCGCTTCCTTTCCAAGCCTCCACCTAGCTTGTCAAGCGTCAAACTATCATCATAATTCGTAAGACGGTTATATTAGTCATCATTAATTATGACTATTCCATCTTACATATTTTCTATCACAAATACTATTCGATCTTATTAATGGTCGGTTTGACTACTAAAAGTCAAACGCCCCTTAGCATATAAATGCACATTCAAGTTCTATCTATCAATTAGTAGCTAACATGATCTTATACACTTAGTTACATGAACATGGCTACCAATTTCATCATAACATTCAAACCCATTTCAATCATGTATGAACAAGTTCCCAAATCACTTAATTTGTTTGAGTGCCTTGTTTCTATTATCAAATATGATGATTTTAAACATAAACTTATCATCATCTTTACTATTACATAAAAACCCACTTCCTAGTTTACTTGTTAATCACATACAAGTGATATTACTTCAAGTTCTTCATGATTTCATCATATCTAACAAAACCCACTTCTAGTTACTTATGAACTCTTAACAAAATCTCTAATTTGTTCAAGTAGTTCACTCATATGAATTAGTGTGATGTTTATAAACACCATTAGAACATCAATTTCATCAATTCTACCAAAACCCACTTAGCTCATAATAGGGTAATTATCAAATCCCTAGTTTGACAACAATTTATCAAGATTTCTACTAGGGTTTGTTCCTAAACCAAGATATAATCACAATGTCACTCATAGATTCAACATTCATTCTAAAATTTCGATTATGATTGTTCATCATAATCTCAAAGTATCACCAAAACTGAAAATTCGACATACCTTGTGATCCCCTCGACTAGGTGATCATTAATATGTGTTCATGCATCCGATTCGGGTTAAATTTGACCTTCAATTTGCTGGATCTTGTTGAGTTAGGGTTTTTTTTTGGCTCCTGGGAGCCTTTTCTTGGTCGACCAGAACACGCACCACACACACACTTGTGTGTGTGTTGTGTTATTTTATTTGGTTTAATTAAAACCATTTTCAGGTTATCCCATTTTGGTCCCTCATGTTTGGTTAGTTAATTTAGTAGGGCATAACCTACTTATTTCTAACATTATTCCCCACTTACTAACTAGGTTAAGCATTCCTAGTTAACTTAATGGGTTCGGGAAATCATAACCCGTTTTATTTTAAGTCCCGTTAACTCGGGCTTCTTATAACATTGTTTTCTCCAGCATTTATTAAATTTTATAACTAATATTAGGATTGTTCGTCTAAGTCCTAATATTCACCAGGTAAATTTTACCACTAACGCTATTTTACCCGTTCATTATTATTAACGTGGTTTAATTACTAAACCCGTTTTCGGGGTGTTACAAAAATCTACTCCCGGAAGGGTCAGTTAATCAGCACCCTACTATTAAAGTTGAACTCAAGTTTTTATGGAACGACATGAGGTTGCGGAAATTGCACAACATGAGGTTGCTGGTTCGACACTAGTAATGGTACTGATGGTACCGGTAGTTCAAGTGGTTCAAATTCCGATGGGTCGAGAACGAGTAGCAATGCCACACTTGGAGATGCAATCACACCAGATTTTAATTCTAAGGCATCTCCGGATTACAAGTGGCGAGACCTCATCGATACGAGAGGTGCGGTAAGTTATGTCCGCTAAATAAAGAAAATGGAGTCAGTTAACCATGCTAGCAAAGGTGCTAATAAGTAAACGATTTGGTAAATGAATAGTCATCTGTTGAGAGAGACGTTAACTTGATGGAATCTCAAAGTACAAACTATAGAGAGTAAGACAGCAAAGAGGATGTCGTTGGAAGAACTCCAGGATCTTACACAAGAGGAGTATCGCTCGCTAGCGGGAGAATTCCAAGTTTGGGAACCGAGCTCTAGAACTCGATCTTGATTAGAACAAATGTTGTTGGTTACCCTCGACGTTTCTACAATCACTCAAGGATTGTTGCATACTGGATAACACTCGAATTCAAACGCACTGAGCGCTACATTTGGGGTTTAGCCCTGAGATACAAAGCTGACATCAAGAAGTATGCTAATAACTTGTCAAAATTCGGAATGAGATAAGTGAAACTTTCATCATGAGGGCACTTGCAAAAGTGACAAGAGTAGCAGTGTGGTGAGACTGGGCATAAAACAGAAACTAATGAGTTAGTTATATTTAAGAGTGAACGAGGTGGTTTTTACTGTGGCGAGGAGGTCACTACGAGCATGGATGGCTAAGGATGAATCAAGCTAGTGAATAAGCAAGTCTAGGGGTATGCTCTACTCTACAACCATCATGTATCAATTCTTTGGATACCAACGTCGGCTTAACTTAGTGTCTTTAGATACTAAGCATATACACGAATTAGAGTCATGTAGGTTAAACATGTTTTGCTCTATCAAGTTAGCTAATGAGGAATTAGCGGAGTCATGTGAAGTCATTAAGGGTCGCCGATACGTTTCTATCAACCGACCCGTTGCATCGGTGTTGTTTAATGCCGGTGTCGGTATTAACTTCATCCCCATAAAATTCAAAGTATGCTTGGTCGAGTCAAGTAAACTAGACGTCTTCTCATTCAATAGGATTGGACAATGGTAAATTAGTCAAGTCAGGAAAGACATCAAAGGATGCACACTCGAACTTGGAGCATGGAAATTCAGTAACGACCTTTCACTCATTCAATTAGGTTGTTACGACTTAACTTCTGGCATAGACCGGTTGGCCGACAACCGAGCAGAAGTAGTTGTGCTGCGAAAACTATTATCCTTGTTCCCCCCTGTCTGACAAGAGAACATCTTTTGGTGCACGGAGAGAAACACGATACACGGCTGCTGATCAACAACTGTATGAAGGCTCGGAAGAGTCTGAGAAAAGGATGTATCACTTTTTTTTACCCATGTGGTTGACAAAAAGGGCCGAGGAGCGCAAGGTGGAAGGCATACTTGTAATGAAAGAATATCCCAAAGTCTTTCCGGAAGACTTGCTGGAACTACCTTCACAACGACAAGTGGAATTCCGTATCGACCTAGTGCCAGGAACGGCACCGGTGGCAAAAGCTCCATATAGACTGGCACCCTCGGAGATGCAAAAATTATTCACTCAGTTGCAGGAACTGCTTGACAAGGGATTTATTAGACCGATTTTCTCGCCTTGGGGAGCTCCGGTGTTATTTGTCAAGAAGAAGGATGGAACCTTTCGGAGGTGAATAGATTACAGAGAACTAAACATGCTAACTATCAAGAATCGGTATCCTTTACCGAGGATCGACGACTTGTTCGATCAATTACAAGGTTCCAACTTTTATTCCAAGATTGATCTAGGATCCGGATATCATCAACTGAGGATTCAAGAGGAAAGCATTCCTAGGACAGCGTTTAGGACTTGCTATAGGCAATACGAGTTCCTTGTTATGTCTTTCGGCTTAACAAACGCTCCCGCCGTATTTATGGATTCGATGAATCGGGTATGTAAACCATACTTCTACAAGTTCGTGATCGTATTCATTGATGACATTTTAATATACTCACGAACAGAGGCGGAACACGAACAACACTTGAGAACTATTCTGGAGTTGCTTAAGAAAGAACAATTGTATGCCAAGTTCTCAAAATGTGAGTTTTGGATTCGCGAAGTACAATTGCTCGGCCACGTGGTGAACGAGAATGGAATACATGTTGATTCAGCTAAGATAGAGGCCATAACGAACTGGAACACTCCAAAGACCCCAACAGAAGTAAGTCAATTTCTGGGTTTAGCGGGATACTATCGAAGATTCATTGAGAATTTTTCTAAAATTTCTCAGCCGCTAATCTCACTCACTCAAAAGGATAGAAAGTTCTATTGGAAAAAAAAAACAAGAAACGGCATTCCAATTGCTTAAGGATAAACTATGTCAAGCGCCAATCTTATCACTCTCGGACGATACCGATGACTTCGTGGTGTACTGTGATGCATCGCGTCAAGGCTTGGGTTGCGTGTTAATGCAACGTGAAAAAGTCATTGCGTACGCGTCGCGGCCGTTAAAAGTTCATGAAAAGAACTATACCACTCATGACCTGGAATTGGGTGCAGTGGTATTCGCTTAAAAAAAAATTTGGCGCCATTATCTTTATGGTACTAAGCGTACCATATTCACAGACCATAAAAGTCTTCAACATTAAACATGCGCCAACGGCGATGGGTAGAATTGTTGAATGACTACGACTGTGAAATCAAATACCATCCGGGCAAAGCAAATGTGGTGACGGAGGCTTTGAGCCGAAAAGAGCGGGTCAAAACTTTACGAGTACGAGCTTTAGAGCTAACCATCCAGACGAACTTCACTACTCGTGTGCACGATGCACAACTAGAAGCTCTAAAGCCGGAGAACATTCAAGCAGAATCCTTGCGAGGATTAGAGAAACAATTGGAAGAGAACAAAGATGGCACATGGTATTTCATGGGGAGAAGCTAGATTCCATACTTTGGCGGATTGCGAGACTTAGTGCTAGATGAGGCACACAAGTCAAAATATTCAATACATCCAGGATCTGATAAGATGTATCAGGATGTAAAGGAATATTACTAGTGGCCTAATCTCAAAGGAGATATTGCGATCTACGTTGGGAATTGCCTAACTCGTGCAAAGGTCAAGGCCGAATATTAAAAGCCATCTGGACTATTACAACAACCCGAGATTTCCGTTTGGAAAAGGGAACAGATATCAATGGATTTCATTACAGGACTCCTACGGACTTCTCGAGGTCATGACATGATTTGGGTTATCGTCGATCGATTAACCAAGTCAGCTCACTTCATGCCAATTTACGAGAAAGACAGTACAGAGAAGTTAGCTGAGCTTTATATCAAAGAGATCATAGCACGTCATGGAGTGCCGATTTCAATAATCTCGAATTGGGATGGTCGCTTTGTGTAATCATTTCAGGAATCGTTTGGATCTCGTTTGGATCTAAGCACAACATTTCATCCGCAAACCGATGGCCAATGCGAATGAACCATCCAAACTTTGGAGAACATGCTTCGTGCCTGTGTGATGGATTTAGGCGGTAACTGGGATACTCATTTACCTCTGGTAGAGTTTTCCTATAATAACAGTTATCACACAAGCATTAAAGTCGCCCCATACGAAGCACTAAACGGACGGAAGTGCCGATCACCGCTGTGTTGGGCGGAAGTCGGAGACAAACAACTCATTGGCCCTGAATTAGTCCAAGAGACTACTGACAAGATAGCAAAGATACGAGACCGTATCAAAGCGGTTCGTGACAGACAAAAGAGCTACGCGGACCAAAGACGTAAACCATTATCCTTCGAGGTCGGAGACAAGGTCTTACTAAAAGTCTCGCCTTGGAAAGGCGTAGCTAGATTCGGGAAACGCGGGAAACTAAACCCGAGATACATTGGGCCATTTGAGATTCTAGAAAGGATCGGTACCGTCGCGTACAAGTTGAAACTACCAAAGGAACTCAGTAATGTACATGACACATTTCATGTGTCGAATCTCAAGAAAAGTCCGGCTGTTGAAACAGTTATCATCCAAGCGGATGAAATTCATATAGACGACAAACTCCAGTTTACCGAAGAACCCGTAGAGGTTATGTACATGAAAGTCCAAAAGACAAGGAGAAGTCGTATCGAACTAGTCAAGGTCTGCTAGAATTCACGTCACCGAGTACACCTGGGAAAGTGAAGATCAGATCAAGGCAAAATATCCCCACCTGTTCGAGAAGACTCCTGCAAAGGATGACTCAACTTGAATTTCGGGACGAAATTCTTTTTAACAGGGGGAGAATGTGACAAATGGCAATAAACCGACAATTCCGTACAAACTAATCACTATTTTATTTACATAATCTCATGCATTTAGCGTAATTTAATTTCGTAACAGTGTCTTTAATTGGATAACAAGGTTAGGGCAAGGAAACAAAGCTAAAACATATGTTGGTTTTCTTCGTATTGCGAAACCAACCAAACAATGTCCTAAAAGTGTTGGTAGAAAGTGCTGAGTGCACTATTCACGGTTACACTATTCATGCCAGCAAACCGTGAAATCAGACCGAAACACTGAAAAACGACACTCGGATAACATAACTGAGTCCATTTATATAAGAAAACATTATTACAAAAACATATCTTGCAAAGATATAAGACTTTCCGGTATGACGCCCTAATTGCAAAAATGTCCGTTTCGGCTTAAAATATAGCATTTTAACGTGTCCGAACCTATAACAAAGCATTTCCGGGACTTCGGAATAATGTCAATTGAAAAAAAAAACACACTAAAACTATAAGATGATATCAACGGAATGTTCAGAATCACAAGTTTCCGGTATTTCATCGCTATGCGCTAAATTAGTTCGTTAGCGAACCGACGAACTAGTAGGCGACAGTTTCGTCACGAAACAAGCAAACGAAGAGTCTAGTGAACTAGTTAAGTAAAATTTGGGACTCGGAATCACTCCATACATCTTTCGGATGTAGTTTGACCACTCGCGGAAATATTCGTCGGTGCGGCATAAAAGCGTCGTAAACACGCCGTCGACAAAACGAGAAGCGTTTTAAGCATCAAGACATGAATTTTACTAGTTTAGTAAACTAGTTAATATTAATTTACGTTCCGAATCCCTAATTACCCCCTAATGGTGGAAGATTACCCCTAATCACCACACTTTGATTAATTACCAAAATATCTAGAATTTTTAATAACTTTTATAAAAAAATGTTACACTTTACCCCCCCCCCTTCCATGTTGGTGGATTCAAGTGGGTCCCACCCCACTTGAATGATGTTGAAAATCTAGAGATTGTAAGTATGGGAGTAGTATATGGAAAGTATGGTATTAGGATTTGAAAAGATTGGAAATCATAATATCTACACACCACCATCATCTATCACTTCATTTTTACAAAAGTTGAAACTTCAAAACCCCTCTTGTGCTTATCTATACTCACGGCCACAAGTAGAACCCAAGAATCCACCATAAAAATTTCATTAAACACCTTATTTTTCACTAAATCTAGCCATTTTAAATACATCTCAACATGGTTTAAACATGGAGCTTCACTAGGAGCATCTTTGGAGCTTATCTTTCTTCTTATTATCTAATCTAGCTTGTGCACTTTGTAAGTCTACTAAACACCATATTTATGATTTTTATTACTAGTAGATTATTATTGTACAAGTTGCTTATCTTGAAGATTAATAAAAAGCACACCAAAAACCCTAACCCCAAAGCTAATAAACATTAAATATAACTATATTATGTGTTGATTTATTAGATTTGTGATAGCTAGTTAGCATAATTTATGTTGATTATGTTAAAGTAAGTTGTTTTAAGTGGGTGATCTTTTTATGATTAATAATATAAATGATGATTTAAACATGGTAATGTTTAAATCTAAACAAGATCATCAACCTCTTGTTCCATGAACTTTACTACAACTTAAAAATGATATATTACACATAAGTGACTTTTATAAAGAATAACCACCATGATTCTTATTATGATCATCCTAAAAGTTTACTAAACAAAGTGGTTTAAAGAGGAGATTTTAATTAGAAAATATAATAAAAATGGTGTCTTTAAGATCCTAATAAGTATGTGAAGATTTCATTATTTTTAACCAAGTTGTTAAAAATATACTTATAAAAGTTCATGGAAATAAAGAAGAAAAGAGCATGAATCATGCATGCAAAGTTGGTGTAATGAAACGTGATTTGGAAATTGTTTATGATTATGGGTTAAACAGGGTTTAAACGCGTTTTTATAACGTGGGAAAACGTCATAGTTTTAGGGGAAACTATGGCGAATTTTTCTAAAAATCTAATCGCGATTAAAGAGGAGATTAAAGGGTGATTAACAAAGTTAAACACGATTAGTGGTCATAAACGTCATTTTGGAAACCCTAATGAGAATATTTAAGTCTTAAATATTCAATAAGTTTTATGGACTAAAACTTATTCTTTTACAAAAATAAATGGTTAAAAATGTAACCATATATGTATATATAATTTTTGGTAAAAATTATATATTTTTTTGGAAACTTGTCAAGTGCATGTATTATGTGATATATGTGTATGTATTAGATACCTATAGGGTGATCAAAATAAATACACATACATGTTCCTACATGGTCCAAGAAATGCTAGTAAAATCGGACAATTAAATAGAATGGTCGAAACGGAAATACATAACACTTGATGATGACAAATTGGGCGTATCGACATCGTGAACAAGTTACTACAATGTCGAGTCTAAAAATAACATATTTTTAGACACTAAAGCGAACGCATAACTAAGTGGTCAAAAACAAGAATCCGGAAAGTCGAAAACTATAAAAATTACCAAGTATTTTTCATGTGAAAAACGAACTTATTAAGTTACATGCTTGGTGAATTTTTGGTAAAAATTGCAAGAGTATATTTAATGGACTCACTAGAAAACTAGGGCTAGGCCCAATAACAAGAAAACTAGGGCTAGGCCCAATAACAAGAAAACTAGGGCTAGGCCCAATAACATTAAAACGTGGGTTAAGCCCAATGACAAAGTGTTCTAAAGATGACAAGCGAAAACATAATAAAGAATTCAAGATGAACGACTTGTACGAGGTCCAAAAGACCTAGTGTCTAACGAGATTAGTACACATGTAGGTTATTGACACGTACGGACGCTTACTTCGATATCATATTTCACGGAACGCAAACTTGTGAGTTCATGTCCCTCCTTTCACTGTTTTCAATGTTTTGTTTTCAAAAACATCGAGGGGAAATACATGCTAAAACTATTGGTATGTTAGTTACGGAGTAGGAGGCATGATCAATGTGCATAAGTAGGGAATCTACATTTATAACCATTAATCACGTTGTGACCAAGGTGCAAAAGGTGTAGATCTATTGGGTTTGAGGCACACCCCACTCCTAGTTGTTAACCGTGGAGTGCTTTTGTGATCCCAAAGTGGACAAAGTGTTCTCGGTTTGGTTATTTTGCTTATGGTGCATTATGTCAGGGGGCTCGCTACCCACTAATAGATCTTTAACAGACTCCATGATTTTAAATCAGAACATACCATGATTACAAGATAACAAGTACTAGATTTCATATGATATCAAATACTGCATGAACTCGCTCAACTTTTTGTTGACTTTTTAAAACTACATGTATTTCAGGAAATAGGTCTTGAGCCGGTGATTTCACTATGGGATTCGGGAAAACAAATGACAACGATGGCCACTTTTGGGAGGGTTTGTCTTTTATATCCCAACTTCGTATGGGTATATAGGGGACAAAACCTCACTACGTTTTGTGTCAAAAACTTTCTATTATTATGTGTAAAATAACTTAGAACTATGCTATGTCAAACGTTGTTGAACTTGGAAACTATGTTAAAAACTTGTAATCTTTTGTTGAAAACTATATAGCTATGGCATCGTTGTTGGTTCATGTTGTTAATACATTTGGATGCAATGATTACCTTTCTTACGTCACACGCAATACGCTTCCGCTACTAGCAGGGTGTGACATTACGGCGGGACCATTAAACCAAACAAAAAACAAACGTAAAAACATTGATCCATGCATACGCGTTGTGGCGATAAACAGAACAAAAAAAGTAAGAACGTTGAACCATGCATACGCATTGCCACATGTCAACTCACCAAATTTAGACAGAAAGGTAAAACAGTATTGTAGAAAATGATAACTAACTTGAAACGACCTAAAACCCACGTAAAAACAGAAATAAAAAAAACTATAACAACTTTAATAACTTGATCGTTTAAGCTTAGATGATTTGTACATTATCACATACAACTCCGTCTTAAACGAAACTTATTTAAAATAAAACCAACCAAAAGCAACTATCATTCGAGTTTTTTTTTCATTTAATCTAACAATAACAATAATAGCAATAGTAATAATAATCGAAAAACCTCTCTTCACATAACCAATAACCACATGAAGATGAATTGAGTATCTGATGTCCTTATCAGACGTGGAAAGAAAGAAAATAATACACATTGACCAAACAAAGCTATGCAGCTATGCAGCTATGCATTGAAGGTGAGTACAAAGAGCATAGATAGTCATACAAAGTTGAATAGTAAAACTAAGACACATGAGTATCTTGCAAATTTATATAAGGGATATGTATTATAAATAATATATATTTTCTTAAAATATTATTGTAAATGTTATACGAGGCTTGCCGCGACAGCCGGTGATGCTGATGACAAGGATGACGATCACGACGAGCCAGCGGTCGCTCAGCTTAACCGAGAGCTCACACCACCGCCACCACATCTGCAATCGCAGGGGGTGCCTCAGTACCCCCAGCACGTCCTGTATAATCAGATTCCACTGGCTGTCGCGCTTGCGTTAGAACAGATGGAGGGGCGGCTTCAGGGCGATATCCAGGCTTCTCTCGATCAGGGATCGACGCCCGTACGGTTGCCGTCGATGTCGCCATACCCTGGACAGGATCTGCAATTGTCTGGCACCACCCATCCCGATACGGGGCCATCAGGCACCACTCGGGATCCGGATCAGGTGGTTTAGTATAGTTTGTTATCCTTTTTTTTGTATTTTTACCTTTTTATGTATTGTGGATTATGTCATGTATAAACAAACTTACTATATAGTTAAATATGCAGTTTCAGTTGATGTATATCTGTGATTTTTATTTACAATGTTTAGATTAGTTGGTTGGTTACTATATTGTATAATATGATATGACATGTCACGATACGGTACGATACATCAAGATACAATACGACACGACACGACACGATACGGTATGAAACGTCACGATGCGATACGACACGTCAACATAAGATATAATACAAAATACAAAAGACATAATACAAAATACAAATACGATACGATATGAATACGATACAATACGTCACGTTAAAAATGTAATACAAAATACAAAACACATAAAAACAAAAATAACAAACAATAAATATCAACAACAACACCCCAAAACACCAAACTTTAAACTCAAAAAAATCATCTGGTCATTATACGACTCGTATAGCCCTATACGGGCAATATCAGGCAAGTCGTCAGACAAAGACAGACCCTGTCTAAAGTTAAATCATATACGGATCGTATAGGGCTATACGATCCGTATTAGGGGTGTTCATTGGTTCAGTTTATGGTTTATTTGGTTGATTCGGTTCGATTTATTCGGTTTTCAAAATTTTGTACCCTAAACCAAAAACCAAACCAAACCAGATTAGGAATATGCAAACCGAACCAAACCAAGCCAAGCCAAATTCAATTCGGTTTGATTTTGGTTAGAAACCAAATAAACCAAATTTAACCAAATTGTACCTACGTATTTTTTTCCTAATTTATGTTTGTGTTTGTGTTTTACCTTCCGAACAACAAATCAACAACTAATTTAAACCTAAAAATATATAAATAAAAGACATAGGAAAATAAAACAAACATATCCATAAATTAGTCGTGTACACACAACCAAAAAGTTAAAACTGCAAAACATAGATCATAGATATATAGGTAACAAGTCTAATGACAAAATATTAATAATCTTCAAACGTTAGTCTTTCTCCAACTCGAGTGAACCTGCATACATGAAATGAAGAAAATTTAATAAATAAACATGAATTTTGATCAACATTTGATGAAACCATGGGTATACATATACTTAGATATTAGATTTAGTATTTTGGGCTAATAAATTGTGTATGATTTATTAAATATTATTATTTTTATTTATTAATTAATTAAATTAATGGTGCCAAATAAACCAAATAAAAAAAATGTGGATCCAAAAACCATAATCACAATTCAGTTTCGGTTAGAAACCAAACCAAAAACCGAATTCTTTGTTTGGATCGGTTATTTGGTTACGGTTACGATTCGCTTTACGGTTTTTATTTGATTATGATTTTTTCTGAACACCCTTAATCCGTATAGAAAAGGTAAAGTGTGCAGATAGATTTCAGGACGTGTCAATAGACGGAGCCATTTACAAACTCCAAATCAAAACACATACCAAAACCCAAAACACTAAACATTAAATTTTTTTTTGAACGACCAACGAATCTTCCAAATGAGTTACTGATGAAATTCACTACATCGGGATACATTCGCATCCTAACCGGAGAAAACCATCACCTAGGGCCGAAGTCCGTGAACACTCGCCCGAAGGCACGAGAATGCAGTGAGGTAAAACCCGCTCAGCTCAAGGATCGAACTAGTAATCTCCACCTATTCGCCTAGTCTCTCATCATTACCAGGTGCCACATAAAATAATGGGAATGACAAGAATCAAAATTGTGTCTCTTGGAACACCAAAACTCTCCCTTACCCCTCTACCACCAACTTTTGGCTAAACATTAAACTTTATAAAAGCCAAATTTGAAACGTCTCTTTTGGTGCCTTGGTGAAAAAGAAAAAGAAAAACAGGTGTCTTGAAGAAAAAGCTAAAGAAAAACATTGCACCGGATATGAATATGATATCCATATAAATTGCAGATCTTGAATCGAAGATCATTCATTCCTGACGAATCAACAATGGTGCTATGGGAAATTACATTAGCAACAGCGTATTTCTTAGGGTTGAAGAGGACGTACAGGCATGCTCTTCGTATTCAGCGTCGTCTTCTTAGCCCTAACTATCCCACAGTCCGTCAATTTCTTCACAGGTACTTCAATTTCTTCCATTATCTGCTCTAGATTTGGATCAAATTTCAACAATTCTCCACTCTTGTTGATAATTTTGAACTTAAACTATCATTACTATCTGTAGACTTCGATCCAATTTTACAAATTCACCACTACTTGCAACTATCCGTATCTTCTGTAGATTTGGATCATATTTCATAAATTTTCCACTGATTTTGACAATTTTGAATGTAAAGTATGATTATCTTCGGTAGATTTGGATCAAGTTTCATAAATTCGTCACTGATTTTGACAATTTTGAGTGTAAAACTATGATTATCTTCTGTATACGTGGATAAATTTTACAAGTTCGCCACTGATTTTGACAGTTTTGAATATAAACTATGATTATCTCTGTGGATTTGGATCGAGTTTCACAAATTCGATACTGATTTTGACTGTAAAACTATGATTATCTTCTATAGATCTGGATCGAATTTCACAAGTTCGCCACTGATTTTTACAGTTTTAGAACATAAACTATGATTATCTTCTGTAGATTTAAATTAAATTCACAATTTCGCTACTGTTTTTGATGAATTTTAGCTTAAACTACGCTTAGATTTGACTGATTTTGAAGATAAACTATGATCATCTTCTGTAGATTTGACTGATTTTAACAATTTTGAATATAAACTGTGATTATCTTCCATAGATAGTTTCTGTAAACTTACTCTAGTTTTTGCATTTTGCGAGAACAAATTCACTCTATATTTGTTTTGTTTTTGAGTGATTGATTGTTTGTATAACAGCAAAACACGAACCGTATTTGATGTAACACTGAAAGTTCACCGCGAGGTTCAAAAGAGAGACATTGAAGTTGGCCGGAATTTGGGAAACTGGATTCTCCAGTGGCTTGACAGGATGAAACCAGCGGCTCAAATTCAAGCAGGTGGTCCGATCCAATACACCAGTAATACAATGAGAATACCAAGCAAGCGGTTGAGTGATTATCGACGCCGGATAACTGCACCAGCAGGGGTTTGGTATCAGGAATCTAGAAAGCGTTTGGCTACCTCGTCGAGGAACCTTTTGCTTACGGCCTACCCGACTGTGTCAAGACTTTTGAGGCGTCAAGTGCCTGTTACGAGTAATATGCAGTATCGACAGTTGGTGTCCAGTGGTAATGGTTTTGCGAAGGGAGTGATTCGCGATGATATAATGCAGTGGTTGAGTCGTGGGTAACTTTTGTTCAGCCCTAAATGTTTGAGTAGTTGATACGGTTTGTTTTTTTTGGGGTTTGAAATAACGCGATGGTTGTTTTGTAAATGAATCACTTTTAGCGTTTGAACGGTATTTTAGTAGAGAACGCGGTTAGGGAAATAGTCTTCCTGTAAAAGTATCACACACCTAACTGATATTTTATGGGTTTGTGTTACTTTAATTAGGGCTTATGTGTGGAAGTTCCATTGAGACATAACACTCCCATTCTGTTTTGAGCAAGCAACCCATACCGAACTGGGTACAAGTTGAAACTGGTCGGAGAGCACGGTCTAGGTATCTATCGGATAATTTCGGTCTTTGGTGATTCGGGTTGAACATAAGACAGAGACCGATTATTCAGTTAAACCGACTCCTCCAACATTGCTGCGACAATCCAAGAATCTAATTACTTCTCCCACTTCTACAATTGAATGAAAGGATAATATAAATGTTACACTATGGGGCTGAATTAAATAAATTTAACATTTCTACATTGTGTTTAATATATGCATGCCACCTCCTTGATCACTAGGAAATAATCTAAAAGCTAAATAAGCCCTAGAATACCAGACTCGACGTAACCATTTTGGTAATCGTTATCTATATATAAACGCAAAGATGACAAACACAACAAATCAACGACCTGGCAAGTTGTCATTGATGACTAAAAGTATCTCTACCATCTTATACAAGAACAAATGAATTTTGGAATAGAGAAAAAGAGATGCTTTGACTTGGAATAGCCTCGAAACCCCTCTGTATTTCCATGAACCTCTTGAGAAACCGATGCTTCTCCTGAGAACAAAGAATGATATAGTCATTTGGCATTTTATGTGCCCCATGAACATATGAAAGTCATTTTAAGTAGGGTTAATGGATTTAAACACCCCCAACTATGGCCATTTGACCGATGGCACTCTCAACTTTCACTTTGGCTCTGACCACTCCCAACTTAACACATCGATTGTCATGGCACCCCCTCGTTAAATATTCACTAACCAGGTTACTAAAATTAGCCTATGTGGCAATTTAATCTGATGTGGCATTCATACGTGTCAAGTATACTCTGATGTGGATAACCCCTCATTCGTGAAGTTTATAATCCCCAAAACACAGTATCACTTCACTCAAACCAAGATAAAAACATATCAGAAGCTCTCAAGTTCATAATGGCGATCAAACCCTAATCGATCAGAGGTACGTTTTCTCTCAATATATTGGTATTGTTCACTGATTGCACTGATGGAGGTTATCGATGTGATGCTATGGTATGGTGGAACATTAGATTTCAGTTTTGATCAACCTCAATATATTGGAGGTGAATCAAAGTTGATACGTATGGATGTTGATCACATTGCATACTTTGAGTTGTTAGAGTATGCAATGGATTCTGGGTGTTATGAAAGTAGGGATTTTTACATGTATAGATTAAATGCTGATACTGGTGAATTCAAGTTTTTTTGGGGATGATAATGATGTTATGGAGATTGCATTAAAGGCTCTAACATGGTCTGAACCATTCATGGAGGTCTTTATTCAAGTCGCTCCAATTACCCATGAACAAGAAGTCCAATTCATGTCCCAGCCCAGTAAACCCAAAGCCCAATCTTATTCACCACCCAGTAAACCACAAGCCCAATCCAGTTCCCAACCCATTAAACGAAGAGGCCGGCCCAAAAAATTTGTAACCCAGTCCAAAAGGAAAGTAGTCCATGTTAGTAGAGTGAGTAGGGCATCTGACAAAAGTGGTAACCCTCCTGTACTTGAAGTCCCTAGATCTGAATCCACTGCCTCAGGAAAGGAGGCTGTTGCTGATAAACCAGTTGGTTTGAATAATCAGCCTAGTGTACAAGAGGCTACATGGGCATTTAATTTGGATGAGGAGTCTATTGTTCAAGAAGGTGTATCGAAAGAAACAGATGGTTTGCAAAAGAAGCCTATTGGAGAAGAGGTTTTAGTGGAAGAAAGGAGTGGTTTTGATAAGCAGTGTGCAGATGAAGATGACAGTGAAGACAGTGACTATAAAGCTGACTTAAATGGGACAGAAGAGTCAAGTTCAGATGAAGATGAAGGTTTTCTTGATGATAGTAATGAAGATGAGGTTCATGATGAAATAGCTTTCTCAGATTCAGACAGAGAAGATGCTGAATGGAGACAGTCACAAGATGCCATTAAACGAGCTAATAAGGATGAACTTGAAGCTAAAAAGAAGTTAGTTGAACAGTGTACTAAACCTTATGAAAAAGAAGGTAAGTTGAGTGAGTCTAATGATGCAGGGTGTGCACATGTAGAGGGTTACAGTAGTTACGAGGAATCTGATGGTGATGTTGCTACTCCTGGTGAGAGTGAGGATGATGATATAAGAGGTAAGAAGTACAAAGAAACTGCTCCAAGTGTAAATGAACACACCATCTGGAAAAAGTTTACATGGAAAGTTGGAATAAGGTTCGCATCAAGGGATCGTTTTAAGGAGGCAGTGAGAAGGTATGCTGTGACTAACGGCAGGAATCTGATCATTGCAAAGAGTGATAATAAGGAAGAAGGTCGTTTAGCTGTGAAGTGTGTACCAGGGTGTCCCTTCTATCTATATTGCTCACTAAACAAAGCCAAAGAGTGTTACATGATTAAAAGTGTAAAGAACAAACACAACTGCCAGAGAAACATGATCAAGAATAGACAGCTAACTGCCAAGTTTTTAGGGGATGAGTTCCTTCCTTTGTTTAAGGCCAAGCCAAATTGGTCTGCTAAGGAGATTCAAGCAGCAGTTAAACAGAAGTTTAAGGTAATTATAACTAAGTGGTTAGCTTACAAGGCTAAATCAAGTGCACACAAGAAGCTTCATGGTTCAATGAGAGATCATTACAGTAAAATTGGTTCTTACCTGGAAGTTCTAAAGAAAGGAAATCCATCATCAACCTTTAGGTTAGAAACTGCTCCACCAGGTTTCATTAACCTAGATCCAGAGGCCACATGTGAAACATTCTTTAGACTGTTTGTTTGTTTTGATGGAGTCAAAAAAGGTTTTTTAGCAGGATGCAAGAAGGTATTGTGCTTAGATGGGTGTTTTCTTAAAACATTCCTTGGAGGGATGTTGTTAACAGCTGTGGGAAGGGATGGTAATGACCAAATGTTTCCTTTGGCATGGGCAGTAGTTGAAGGGGAAAATAATGAGAGTTGGGAATGATTTATTGATGAACTTAGGCAGTGTTTGGGAGTAACTGATGATGGTGAATCATGGACATTTATATCTGACCATCAAAAGGTAGATCTCCCTAACCAATAATTAGCTTATTAATCACTTATCTGTGACACTGTTGTATTGGTTTTGCAGGGTCTGTTGAATGTTTTTGCAATGGTATGGCCAAAGGCAGAGCATAGAAACTGTGCAAGACACATCTATGCTAACTGGCACAAGACATACAAAGATGAAGAGTTGAAGGAGCTATTTTGGAAATCAACTAGGGCCTATTGTGAAGCTGATTACTTGCAAGCCATTGAAGAGATAAGGAGCATAAACCCTGATGCAGTAGAGGCCTTACTGAAGCAAAATCGCAATTGGTTCAACATGTGCTATTTGAACACTCACACAAAATGTGATGTTATAGTAAACAACATGGCTGAAACTTTTAATGGCTTTATCATCAATGCAAGGTCAAAACACATTATACACATGTTAGAGGACATAAGGATTCAGGTCATGAGTAGGCTGGTTACTAAAAGAACAGAAATAAGTGCCAAGGATGTTCTTATATGCCCTAAAATCCAAGACAAGCTTGATTTTTCAAAACAGGCTGCATATAGATGTGAGGTGTATCCCTCATCATACCATGTGTTTCAAGTCAGGGATTTTGATGATGTTTCAGTTGATCTAGATAATAGAACATGCACATGTAGGAAATGGGATTTGAGGGGGTATCCATGTAAACATGTTTGTGCAGTAGCTGGGTTTTTGCATAAAAATGCAGAAGAGTATGTTGATGTGTGTTACCACAAAGACACATACATGAAGGCTTATGAATTCTCAATCCCTCCAATACCTAGTGAAAGGTATTGGCCCAAGATTCACCACCCTATGGATCCACCATCAATAAGATCTCAACCTGGGTGGCCTAAGAAGAATAGAAAAAGGGATCCTCATGAGGATCCAAAGAGACCAGGGAAACTTACCAAGCATGGGGTGATAATGACTTGTGGTAATTGTGGGGGTAGAGGTCACAACAAGAGAAAATGTACTGAACAGGGAAATCAACAATCTACTGCAGGTGAATTACTTGTTTTAGTGACAGTTGTCTGTGTATATTGTAGGCTTTAACTACTTTTGTTTTGTATGTTGTAGGGTTTGCTAAAAAGAGACAGAAGGGAACAAAAAAGTCAAGCCAGAAGTCAACTCAGCAATCTGCTCCAGTACCTTCACAAGGAACAACTCACCAATCTACTCCAGTACCTTCACAAGGAACAACTCAGCAATCTACCCATTATGCATTGTGCAGTTTGGACACTTGCAGTTTTGACCCATATGCATTGTGCAGTTTGGACACTTGCAGTTTTGACCCATATGTGCAGACCCATTATGCAATGCAGATGTGCAGCTATATGTGCAGACCCATTAGAAGCATGTTTCTTGTTATATCAATACATGTGCAGATATATACATTCAAGGAGTAGGATTTTGCATTAAATTTCATCAAAAGTATACAATTACAACAAGAACACAGTTCATACTACCTAAACATATACAACACTATGCTAATGCCATAAACAAGGTTAACACATATTGCTTGTTCCATTTCGACTCTGTTCCAGATATCTTTGCTTTCAACCACCTATTCTCTTCTACTAAGACCATGTTTTCATATTTCAGGTCTTCTGAACTGAACCTGCACTGGGATGCTTGTTGGTTGAACATTTTGTCGACATCTTCTTTCCATAAGAAGAACTTGCAGTCTGATCTCTACAAAAGCCAACAACACCTCAGTTAATTAATCAATTCAATTCAAGAAAAATACTTGGAGTTAAGGTGGAACATACCGGCCAATGAGAGCATCCATAGAATTGTTGACCTTGCCGCACACTTTTCCGTCCAACAACTCGAACAACTGCTACAACATCATGATGGTAGTACACATTACCCTCCAAATCAACCTTAAACAATTTAGGGTTTCTGGATACTATGGATGAAGACGTAGAAGAGGAGCTCATTTTGATTCAAGATTCGGGCTTGTTCTTCACGGAAATCGACCGGATCGTATGTTGATGATGGATTTGCTCCAAGGTGCGTCTGATTTGCTCAACGAGTTTGGATTAGGGTTTACAGAATGAGTTTGTTAGGGATTGGGGCTTTTAAAGAAGGTGAATGAGTATACTTGACACGTATGAAATGCCACATCAGATTAAATTGCAACATAGGCTAATTTTAGTAACTTGGTTAGTGAATATTTAACGAGGGGGTGCCATGACAATCGATGCGTTAAGTTGGGAGTGGTCTGAGCCAAAGTGAAAGTTGAGAGTGCCATTGGCCAAATGGCCATAGTTGGGGGTGTTTAAATCCATTAACCCTTTTAAGTACAGAAGTGTGAGAACTGTATCATTTTGCATTAAATGAACTGCATACATACAATTGTTTATCTAGTTTCATGGTTCTCTACTTAAAACTAGTTGTGTATTAAATGCGAGTGAGTGCATTTATATGAGTATAATTCTCAATTATATGGTTACCTTCTTAAAGTGGCCTAATACTCCTCCTTGGTTGTGTTGTGTTATCCATCATCTCCAGTTCTTTTTCATATCCAGTCACCTACATTAAACTTTTCTATATCGACTGACTAGTATACTTTAAAAGGTATATAATATATAAGAAAAGAAAAGAAACTAACAAGCACTCAATCATATTAAGTTATAAACTTCATGTTTATAGTACCGGGAAACTAGTGAAAGTAGAAGTTCTCCAATAATTGATTGCAGCTAAATCATATGCTCTTGCATCAAATGCTTCTTCATCATATACCCTAATTGCAAATCCGATACGGGTGCTGCTTTAGTTATTTTCCAAAGATGATTATGATATATATAGTAAACTAAAATATTGTTTAGATAAGTAAATTTGTATCTTACCAAGATAAACTGATTCATCCAATAGTTGCATCCGACGCGAGATAAATCAAGTTTGCAAGATCAATTAAATTGTTGCTAAAACAAGTGGTGGCCAAAACTAAGTTTTATATCCCATGAGATTTGAATGTCTTATCAAATTGAATGTCTCGGAGGGGACATCCTTGTGGTTAAGTTGTGTACTATACAACTAAAAAGTTGAGAGTTCAAATCCTGTAGGTACATGTTATGCTTATTTATCCTAGAAAATCTTAGAGGAGTTGTTAAAAAATTGAGAAACTCCAAATTTCTTTTAAAACAGAACATGCATGAGCACTAGCAAGTAAAAATATGTTGAAAACTAATTGGTCAACCCATCATGCTCTTTGAAGATGGTCTGCAAACATAATGTTTTATGTTTATGTTTTAGTTTGATATGGGTCAAGACTTATTATTATTAATTGTAACTGACATGGCTTTAATATGTTAAGCCCATGCATATTGATGTATTATGGGTCATAGGTTAAGTAAATGTTGTCTCAATTATGAAGCGGTTGGAACTACCAAAGACATTGTTTCGTATTCATATATATATGTTCGTATTCATATATATATATATATATGTATTATGGTAGAGGATCCTGTAAAAAGTGCTCAAAGTGTGAGAAGTGTATTATAACACTATATATAATACTATATAACACCATATAAATACCGTATAACAATATGTAACACCATATAATACCATATAACACTATGTAACACTATATATCATTATATAACAAATATAACACTATAGGTTGTCTGATAGCATGTCTATGATAGATGTATAGTGTTATATTTTGTTATATAATGTTATATAGTGTTACATAGTGTTATATGGTATTATATGGTGTTACATATTGTTATACGGTGTTTATATGGTGTTATATAGTATTATATATAGTGTTATAATACACTTCTCACACTTTAGGCCCTTTTTACACTATCCTTACCCATGTATTATGTATCCTATTTTGATTGAAAACAGTTACGTCAATCAGATTGTTTCTTTGAATCTTGTTTGTTAAATTCATCATTAAACTTCCGGTTTATTTCATTTCGACTGTTTGTGTTGTTTTTTGCTTCAATATGAAACCATTGCAGCAATGCAAAAAAAAGTTATTCTTTTCTTCCCTTAAATTATTTCAGTTGTTTATTGTTTCTGTTAAAATAATATAGATTTTGTCCGTTTTATTCAGTTTAATAGAAGTTTAAACATGTTATAATATTTGTTTGTTGTTCTTTTGAGGTTGAATCGGACTGGATTTGGACCTGCTGGACTATGACTGGGCTTGGACCTGCTGATGAGCACTATGACTGGGCTTGGACCTGCTGATGGGTTAGAGAATGTGCTGGGCCGCTGTCCGTTGCTGTGAGAAGGCTGGTAAAACAACTTAAAGTTGTTATAACAGTATATTGTTATAACAATAGTCAGGTTCTCTTATCCGGATTATCCGTTTGACAAAAGTGGGTATTAGGTCAGTATAAAAAGAGTCATGTTGATTGGGACACAGGGTGGGCCATCCCCTGTTGCATCTCTGTGTTGCATTATTGTTGTGCATCTATTTGTGTCCTGTTGGTTTACGTGTTCTTGTTGTTTTGTGTTTGCATTATCTATGATATTTTATTAAATTTAGTTGCTCCCTTGACAAGGTTTGCAGTGGCACCCATGAGTGATGAACCACTGATCTTACCCTTTGTCTTGGCTTCGCATTAGGGTTTGTATTCGGATCTGTGTTTGCTTAATTTTCTGTTGGTGTTACTTGTTTGTTCTTGGTGTGTAGTTAATAATGATTGATGGTCCTACAGTCACAGGAGGTGGTCCTAGTGATCCACCACCTGAGACTCTTGTGAGCAAACTGGATGCAAGTGATCCTTTAAACTTGCATCCCTCTGATTCAAGTAACTTGACAATTGTGTCTATTAAACTAAAAGGGTCTGAGAATTATACCGTTTGGTCTAACGCAATGCAACTTGCTTTACAAGTTAAAAACAAATCGGGTTTCATAGATAAAAGTTGTGTTAAATCTGAAAATAATGATGTACTTTCTAGACAATGGGACAAATGCAATTCAATAGTGTTAACTTGGATCTTGAATTCCATTAGTGAAGACTTGTATATGGGACATGTTTTTTCTAAACTTGCATGTGATGTTTGGACTGATTTGAAAGAAACTTACAATAAAATTGATGGTTCTGTTGTGTTTGATCTATATCAGAAGATAAATTCTTTTAGTCAAAATGGGTCTAGTGTTTCTGAATATTATCATAAGTTGAATATAATGTGGAGACAGTTAGATCAGATCTTGCAATTGCCTGCTTGTACATGTGATGCTGCCAAGGATTTTAATAGTTTTAATCATATGATAAAATTAATGCAATTTTTAATGGGCTTGGACAGTGTGTATCAAGGGGTTAGGACTAATCACCTAATAAAAGAAACTTTACCTACGGTTAAGGAAGCATTTGCTATAGTTTCTAGAGAAGAATCTCATAGAAATTATAGCGGTGGTAATAAAAAGAATCAAAGTTTGGCTTTTATAAGTAAAGTTAATCAACCTGTGGAATTTAAGAAAACTAACAAGGTTTCAAATCAGAATCTTAAATGTACTCATTGTAACAAGATAGGGCATTCAGTTGATAAGTGTTTTGAATTCATTGGATATCCTTCTTGGATGAAACCAAGAGGCAGTCAGGGAAAACGGGCAATGGCAAGTAACAATAACACTGTTGATAGTTGTGAGGCTACTGTGAATACCTTAACCAGTGATCAAATTTCCAGGTTATTAAGTTTGCTAAATGATAAGTCTAGTGAAGGTCATCAAAGCTACAATGTTTTAGGTTATTGTCATACTGTGTTTTGTTTTGCTAATTGTTTGGATAATTGGGATAAGGTTGGTTGGATAATGGACTCAGGAGCAAATCAACACATGGTTAAAGATGAATCTGGTTTAGTTAATGTTGTTAATGTTTCTGAATTTAGCATTAAAATTAAACATCCTAATGGGACAAGTGCTTTAGTCACTAAAATTGGAAACTTAAAACTAGCTAATAAGGTGTTTTTAAAAGATGTGTTTGTTGTTCCTGAGTACAACATTAACCTAATCTCTGTTCATAAGTTAGCTAAAGATAACAAGGTTCGTCTAGTTTTTAATGAGAATACTTGTTTTGTTCAGGATTTACTAACCTGGAAAATCCTGGTGACTGGTAGACAAGTTGATGGGTTATATTTTTGTGGAAATTTATGTGTTTCTAACAAGGTGTGCTATAATAGTAATAGTGTATCTAACCTTTTGTTAGTGCAGTATGTCTATCGCCTCCGTCATCTCAAGACCGTAGCAGAAATAGATTAACTCTAGCCTTATATTGTAATATCTAGTTAAGAAAGGCAAGGTGGCAATATTGTAATTAATGAGTTTTCTCATTAAAGCCTTGGCCTATAAATAGTAGCTTTAGGGTTAGAGTTTAGGACTTTTGCTACTTTTGGCATTTTGCACTTTGGAGAGCTCTAGTGTTAGAGAGAGAAGCTAGAGAGAGAAAGTGCTATCCACGTGGTTCAGGTGCTGTACGTTTTCAGATCTGTTAATAGAATCACGGTTATATTACGTTCTCGTGTGTTTTGGTCTCGGTCGTGCACGGATTCCACACGTTGCACGGTCTGTTCGCAATCGTTTCGGAGTCAAAACCGGTCCTAACAAGTGGTATCAGAGCAGGAGCTCGATTGCACTGATCAAACACACAATTACGCACACGAATTCAGCAGATTCAGAGTCAAATTTCACTCAGATTTGTCAAATTTCTTCATCTTTACATTTCTTCACGTTTTCGACTGAAAATCGTCAAATTAAATGGGTTTTAACGGTTCAAAATTAATGATTTTTGGATATGTTGTGCGAAAGTACTTGATCTACAAGCCTACAAATTTTCAGACCTTAATTCAAAGCCGTTTGAGAGAAATCTAAGTTTTTCTGTTCGAAAAAGTTGATAAAATGGGAACAGTTGTTGTTCATGTTTACTTGAATGCCAACCGATCGGCTAGCTAACCGACCGGCTAGCTAACCGTTCCAAAACACTTCATTGCAATTCATTAAAGTTCTTTGACTTTCTTTGACTTGCCAACCGATCGGCTAGCCCAACCGATCGGCTAGCATCTCTAACCGTTACACTGCATTTCATTAAAAGGTGTTTGACTTTGTTGACTGCTGACCGATCGGACAGCAGTCTGATCGAACGACTGTCCGTTCCAAAGCACCTGACTTTATAAATTGTTTGACTTTGTTGACTGCTGATCGAACGAACACATGTCCGTTCCACTGCCATACATTTAAGTCTTTGACTTTGTTTGACCTAACCGATCGGACAGCTGTCCGAACGGCTAGCATCCCAGCCGATCGATCAGCAAATCGTTTCACAGCACATCACTCTTTTAAGTCATTAAAGTCAACTTGCTCAGCTTTTGTCAGTCAAAGTTCTTTAATTGAAATCGGTATACATGTGAACATTTTTGTCGGCCAATTCATTATATAATTCACATGAACTGATTAAAAATTCTGATGATCCATGTGATGATAATAATTGAGGTCAAATTACAAGTTTACATATAGCATTACAATCCATGTGAATTGTCAGATCCATAAATTGAATTGATAAAGATATTGTCGGCCATTACACATATTCATAGTTTGCATGTGAAATAATGATTTAATCAAGGATTGGCATGTGATGTATTAAAGGACTTAACGGTGACTGTTGAAGAATCATTAGTTTGCATGTGATGTTGTTTTGAAAGTCAAAGTGACAACACCAACCGATCGATCAAGAATTTTGCCGTTTTGTGACATCAAACGGACATCATCAACGTGCCAGCCGATCGACCAAGCATTTTGTCGTCTAGTGCAAGCCGATCGAACAACATAAATTTTTGTCGTTTTGTGTCAACCGATCGAACAGAGGGTCGAACGGACAACATATTTGTTGTGTAGTGCTGATCGATCGAACAGAGGGTCGATTGAATTTTCACCCATTTCAAAGCATAGCCAGCCGATCGACCAAGAGTTTTGTCGTGTAGTGTCAACCGATCGAACAGAGGGTCGAACGGACATCCAACCGATTCAAGAATCCCAGCCGATCGGACAGCAATCCCAGCTGATCGGACAGCAATCCCAGCCGATCGGACAGCAATCCCAGCCGATCGGACAACAAGTTGACTTTCGTTGACTCACTTGATCAACACCCCGTCCGATCGAACAACTTTCCCGTCCGATCGAACAGCTTTCCCACCCGATCGGACAGCACTGATTATTTTCACTGTTGACTTGTGTTGACTCACTCGATCGGATACTCGTCCGTTTCAGTTGTTTGATATTCTTGGTGTAAATAATCATTGTTATTTGATTGTTTCTTGTGTTGTGATTTACGAGGTATGAATATCGAGGAAATAAAATCATGGCTGAAATCAAAGAGAAAACCAGAGAAGAGATTTTAAGTGCGAAAACAGACAGAGAAAGAAGAATGGCTGCGAATAGAATAAATGATATGCAAAGAGAATATGAAGAGGCTGTTAGATACAAAAGATGGGATAAGAAATGAGAGTGTTATGTCAACAGATATGGTGAACCTGTTGTTTCCAAGAAGGACATAGTTTTTGATGATGTTCTTCTAGTAATTCCTCGGGTCGGCGAATTTTATTCAAATGCTGTAAAAGACAAAAATTATGAGAAAAAGCTGGAAAAACTCATAAGAGAAGTCATGATATCGAGTTTAAAGAAGAGAGATGAAGAGAGAATGAAGAAGAATGTTGAGAGTATGGTTGAAGAATTGAAGAAGGTAGCTGAAGAGATTAAAGCTGAAGTTGTTGAAGTGAAAGAAGAAGTTGTGGTGAATGTAGAAGTTGTGAAAGAAGCTGTTTCTGAAGAACAACAGGTTGTTGTAAAAGATGAGAAGAAAGATAAAAGTTTGATAGAAGAGAAGAATGAGAGTTTGAAGGTTGCTGGTGATGCTGGTGATGAGGTTGGTGTTGAAGAAAAGCAGAATGTTGCTGATCAGACATAAGTTGCTGCAAACACCGAAGTGCCAATCACTGAGGTATATTCTAACTCTGAAATCTTGAAAACTGTTGAACAGTGCAAGAAATGCATGGAAACGTGCAGTGCTTGTACTGAAAAAGACAAACAATTTAATAAGATTGAAGAAGTTTTAAAAAAAAATGCAAAGAAATGTTAGAAAATGAAAAAGTTTTGAAAGATAATGAAGAAAAACTTTTTGAAAAATGTAAAAAGGTAGAAAAAGAAAATGAAGTTTTGAAAGAAAAAGTTTTGAAAAAGACAGAAGAATGTGATCTAAAAGAAATTGTTTGTCAAGAAATGAAGAAAGAATATGACTCAATAAAATTGGCATATCACATTACAAAAGAGTCATATGAAAAAGTGAAGGATGAAATGAAATTTGCTCAATCAATAATGAATTACTTATCTGAAACAACTAAAGAGCTTAAACGAATGTATGAAATAAAACAAGGTGTTGTTAATTCCTATATTGAAGATGTTGCTAAGCTAAAGCGACAGATTACTGATTTAGAACAGGACAACAACAAGTTAAAGAGTTATCACGTGTCGTCATATGTGCTTGAAAGAATTTTCAACATAAAATCGGATGGAAAAGATTCTGAGCAAAACAAGAAAGGTATTGGCTCAGAGTTTCATCAAGTTCCACCACCGGGAAAATTTGCATTTTATGATGATGAAAAGGTCGAAAAAGCTTTCAACATGGTAGATCAATTACCAGATAACATTGACATAACCTATTCCAAATATGATGATTCTAGTGATTCAGAGGTGGTAGGTAAGGTCGTTGAAAGTGTTGAAAGAAGAGTCAGTTGATACAACTAAAATCTGAATCACAGGATGAAAATGAAGGTAATTTTCATGATGGATATCTGAAAAACACAAAATCCGAGAAAAATTTGAATGATGATTCAAAAGGATTGGTTTATACCATGATTGGATCAGACAAATTATTCTTAGATGTTGTATTCCCAATTCAGAATGTGATTTCAGAAAAGGTTGATAAAGTTTTCAAAATGGTAGAGATTGAAAAATCTGAAATTCCAAAGTTTGCTGGAAAAGGTCACAAAACTTTTTATAACAAACCTGGTTACAAGAAGAAAAACATGAAGGCTAGGTTGGGTTATAAGAAGAAACAGAATTGGAAGAAAAGTGAAACACAAAATTTTCAGACAAAATTGAATTTTGTTCAAGGAATAAATTTAGAAGAAGAGAAAGAACTCCAAGTTATACGACAGTCTAATGAAGAGTTCTGTGCTCAAAAGAAAAGGCAACAACTGTAACAACTCTCATCAAAAGTCATATTTATTAAATTAATTTGTCCAATAGGAAACCCTAATGGAGACACCCAAGTGATTCTGCACAAACCCTAAAATTTTCAGAACAATCGGAATCAGGATCAGGGCCCCTAAAACTCAGGGGGGGGGGGGGTAAACCCTAGTTACGACTATCTAAATAAAACGCTGTCAAATTCGAATTTTACGAAGTTGTCAACTCAGCTAGGCTAGTCCCAGACGTGGCCACCCTATGGTCATTAGGTGTCCCTTACGGACCGTAAGGGATGAAAATACTTAATTTTAGTAATTGCTATTTTGTGATTATGTGTTTTATTATCTGACTAATTGTGTACAGTATGGGCAGATCTTTATATGCTAGCCACTGTAGTAGTAAATACAAATCTTTAAATAGTTTGATTCAAATTTTAGCACCCTTATCATCTACAAGCTAGAAAATCCATCCAGTAAATAAATAAATTCCAACAAACCTAGTATGTTTTAATTTTTAGTTGTTTTGGTAGTTACCCGGTATGAAATAATATTTAAAAGTTTTTCTATGAAATTTTGTTATAATTTTTAAACTTAGTAATTGTGGGTATTTTGCATAACAGCATGAACGACTTGTCTGACGTCCTTCAGAATTTAAATCTCTATCCAGTAAGAATAGAGGTTTCCAGAGATTTCAATAGGTATATACCAGACATAGAAGAACCTATAGAATTCAACGCTTTACCTCTCGAAAAACCCAAGCCTAAGAAAATGGAAATTGGGGAAAGCTCTAGGCAAATTGAGGGGTTACCATCTCAGGAAGAGCTAGATTTTATATTGGCAAGCTATAATACTATTAAGCCTGTTAATGAAAATGTTTTTATTCACTCTCTTGAAACACAACTACCAATGAACTTAGAACCAGCTATTCCAAACCCTTCAATTCACTCGCAACCTTTAGGAATAGACGAATGGTTGACTAATGAAATACAGTTCCAAAACAATCCCTATAAGCTTTTTCCTCAAGAACCGCTACCAAATCCACAGATGAGTAATGAGAATTTAGCTGAACGTCGCCACTTTGGCGAGGAGCTGGTGGGTGCCGGAAATAGGATCAAGGAAGTAGGAGAACAGATCTCCTGGAAGAATGATGAGAGGGAGCGCCGTTATTAAAATATTAGCTGACGAGGGATAAGGGGTTGATGAGACTATGGTTGTATAATAGCAATAATAATATAATCATGTGAAATAACCTAAAATAAAACTTTGTAAGATAATGGTGTGTATTAAATATAAATGGAAATCAATAAATCGATAGTTTTGGCTATATTGGTATTATGAACTCTGTATAATTATTTTGCATAATTGTTATTTATTTGATACTAATAAATTATATATAATTAATTATCAGATGGAAAACGCTAATAATGAACCAGTTAATGAGGTTAATCAATCTGAGCAACAACCGGAGGATCAATATATGACTAGGTAGGATATAGAAAATATCGTTGCTCAAGGGATAGCCAATGCTATTCCAGCAATCGTTGCTGCTGTTAAAAATCCAATAGAACCGCAACAAATCATTCCTAGCAAGCGTATTTATGAAGATAACTTCAGTAATAGCGTAAACGAAGGCAATGATCATGTTAATCATGATAATGAACCACGGCAGGCTCCGTTCCCTAAGAAAATGAAAGCTGCAACACCTGGTTGCACTTATAAAGAATTTCTTGCTTGTAAACCATCTGAGTTTGCAGGCAATGAAGGAGCGACTGCGGCACTGCGTTGGTTAGAGAAAACCGAGGCAGTAATTGCCATAAGTAAATGTGACAAGGATGACAAGGTCATGTACGCGTCAAATCTTTTCAAAGAAGGGGCGCTAGAATGGTGGAACACGGTGTTACAAGCCAAAGGAAGAAATAGGGCTTATGCCATAACCTGGGAAGAATTTAAGATTCTTGTAGAAAGAAAATTCTGTCCCGAATATGAAAGAGATCAAATGGCGAATAAGTTCTTAAACCATCGAATGATGGGTGTAGATTGTCGCGGTTATACTTCAACATTCTTTGAATATGCTAGAGTGGTACCAACACTGGCTTCGCCAGAACCGGTACTCATTTCTCGTTATATTTGGGGACTGATTAGTGAAATCCGTAACATCGTTAAAGCTGCGAGACCTCGTACAATTGACGATGCTGTGGAATTAGCTAACACCCTAACTGACGAACTGGTACGCACGCAAGATGAAAACAGGAAGAAGGAACTGGCTCAGAAAATTACCCAAGGATTTCGTACGGGTAATAATAACAGCTTCAAAAGAAAAGGAACAGGGCAATCTTCAACTTTGTCATTTTGCAAGAATTGCAAAAGGAAACATTATGGAAGATGTAGTGTAACCTGTAATTTTTGCAAAATGGTAGGACATCGTGAAGAAGATTGCAGAAAGAAAACAACGATCTGCTATAACTGTGGAGAAAAGGGACATTTTAAACCAGAATGTCCTAAATTGGGCAAACCAGCAGACAACAAAGCCAAGACAGCCGATGGAGCTACTAAGAAGAATGTCAGAGCATTCCAGCTGACCACTCAAGAAGTAGAACTCATTCCAGATGTGATAGTTGGTACGTTCCTAGTTCACAACGTGTACGCAAAAGTATTATTTGACTCTGGTGCAAACCAAAGTTTTATAAATACTTTATTCTGCCAAGCTCTTAAGTTACCGTTAACCAACATTAGGCAGATTTTTACAGTCGAAACCGCATATGGGAATTTAGTTAAAATAAATCAGGTTTTGCAAAAAGTAGAAATAGAACTTTCAGGTCATAAATTATCTGCAAACCTGTTACCTATGAAATTAGCTGAATTTGATGTTGTGTTAGGAATGGATTGGTTAGTAGCCAACCATGCTCGAATCCTTTGTGATAAAAATTCTGTAGAAATTCAGGCACCTACTGGAGAAATAATCACGATTACCAGAGATAAACCACGTAAACCCATGAAGTTCATATCAGTAATGAAAGTTGCTAGTTATGAACGAAAGCAAGGAATAGTATATATGATTTGAGTAATCATTAATACTAAGAACAAAGAACTTAAGGAAATTCCTGTAGTCTCAGAATACCCAGATGTATTCCCAGAAGAGTTACCAGGGTTACCACCAGATAGGGAGGTAGAATTTAGGATTCATCTAATTCCTGGAACTACACCGATAGCTAAGGCACCTTATCGGTTAGCTCCTACCGAAATGTTAGAACTGAAAAAGCAATTAGATGAATTATTAAGTAAAGGATTCATACAACCTAGCTCATCCCCTTGGGGAGCGCCAGTGTTGTTTGTAAAGAAAAAGGATGGTTCAATGAGAATGTGTATTGATTATAGAGAATTGAATAAGGTTACAATTAAGAATCGATACCCATTACCTAGGATTGATGATCTGTTTGATCAACTTCAAGGAGCTAGATATTTTTCTAAGATAGACTTACGCTCCGGATATCATCAATTAAAGGTACAAGAGGAAGACATACCTAAAACTGCTTTCCGGACTAGGTATGGTCATTACGAGTTTACAGTCATGCCCTTTGGGTTAATGAATGCTCCTGCCGCATTCATGGACATGATGAACAGAATCTGTAAACCGTATGTGGATAAATTTGTGATTGTTTTTATTGACGATATACTTATTTATTCAAAAAGTCAGGACGAACATTGTGAGCACTTGCATGCACTCTTAACTTTGTTAAGAAAAGAAAAGCTTTATGCCAAATTCTCAAAGTGTGAATTTTGGCTAAAGGAAGTGCAATTTTTAGGACATATGGTGAATCATGAAGGTATTCATGTAGATCCTGCTAAGATAGAGGCAATTACCAATTGGAAGGTTCCACAAACCGCAATGGAAATTAGAAGTTTTATAGGTTTAGCTGGGTATTATAGACGATTTATTAAGGATTAAGCTAACCTGTAAAGCCATTAAGTTTGAATGGGGACCTAAACAAGAAGAAGCCTTTAGAATATTAAACCAGAAACTAACAAATGCTCCAATCTTAGCTTTGCCAGAAGGGACTGAAGATTTTGAAGTATACTGTGATGCTTCAAAACTAGGATTAGGTTGTGTGCTAATGCAACGCAAGAAGGTAATTGCGTATGCTTCAAGGCAATTGAAAAAGCACGAAGAAAATTATACAACTCATGATTTAGAATTAGGAGCTGTAATTTTTGCCCTTAAGATTTGGAGACATTATCTGTACGGAAGTAAATTTACTGTCTATACAGACCACAAAAGTTTAAGATATATTTTTGGGCTAAAAGAGTTAAACATGAGGCAAAGGAGATGGATGGAAATCTTAAGTGATTACGACTGTGATATTCAATATCACGAAGGAAAGGCAAATGTAGTTGCAGATGCCTTAAGTCGTAAGTACCATGAGAAACAACGACGAGTTCGTGCTCTTAGATTAAATCTACAATTAGATTTAATGGAACAACTGAAGCATTTTCAAGAAACAGCAATAGAGGATGTTGCTGAAGGAATAAAGGGACGAATAAAAGATTTAGAACAGGGAGATGATGGAATTTGGAGATTCCATATGAAAAGGATTTGGGTACCAAAGCAGGGAGAATTAAGAAATAAGATCCTAGAGGAAGCTCATAAATCTAGGTATACCATACACCCTAGAAATAATAAGATGTACCAAGATTTAAGAAATAATTTCTGGTGGATAGGCATGAAGAAGGATATAGCTAGATATGTTTCTAAGTGTCTTACTTGTTCACAAGTTAAGGCAGAACACCAGAAACCTTCAGGTCTATTACAACAGTTGAAATGCCTGTATGGAAATGGGAACTAATAACAATGGATTTTGTTACTAAGTTACCCAAAACCAGAAAAGGTAATGATGCGATTTGGGTAATTGTGGATCGATTAACCAAATCAGCTCACTTTCTACCTATGAAAGAAACCTTTAGTATGGAAAGGTTAGCCAAATTATATGTAGACGAAGTAGTATCTCTACATGGAGTTCCACTCTCTATTGTATCAGATAGAGATAGTCGCCTCACTTCACACTTTTGGACAAGTTTCTAGAAAACAATGGGAACTCGACTAAACTTAAGCACTGCATATCATCCCCAAACAGACGGGCAAAGTGAAAGGACAATCCAAACTCTAGAAGACATGCTCCGAGCATGTGTAATAGATTTTGGTGGAAACTGGGATGATCACTTACCATTAATTGAATTCTCCTATAACAATAGTTATCATGCAAGCATTGAAACTGCCCCATTTGAAGCCCTATATGGAAGAAAGTGCAGAACTCCAGTTTGTTGGGCAGAAATAAGAGAAAGTCAATTATCAGGTCCCGAGATTGTGCAAGAGACGACTGATAAGATTACACAAATCAAGGAAAGACTAAAGACAGCTCGAGATCGTCAAAAAAGTTATGCTGATAATCGATGCAAGCCACTGGAATTTCAAGTCGGAGACAAAGTACTTTTGAAAGTTTCTCCTTGGAAAGGAGTAGTTCGATTCGGTAAGAAAGGAAAACTAAGTCCAAGACACGTAGGACCATTTCCAGTAATCCAACGTAAAGGACCAGTTGCTTATCGTTTACAACTACCAGAGGAGTTAGCTGGAGTACATGATGTATTTCATGTATCTAATCTCAAGAAATGTCTATTAGACGAATCTTTGGTAGTACCTCTCCAAGATATAGAGGTAAACGAAAAGTTAAAATTTGTTGAGAAACCCCTTCAGATAGAAGACAGAAAAGTGAAGTTTCTCAAGCACAAACGACTAGTGCTAGTTAAAGTAAAGTGGTTTTCAAAGAGAGGACCCGAATACACTTGGGAACTGGAATCAGAAATGAAGCGAAAGTATCCTCAATTATTCCAGTAAATCTCGAGGACGAGATTTTTATTAAGGTGGGGAGAATGTAACAACTCTCATCAAAAGTCATATTTATTAAATTAATTTGTCCAATAGGAAACCCTAATGGAGACACCCAAGTGATTCTGCACAAACCCTAAAATTTTCAGAACAATCGGAATCAGGATCAGGGCCCCTAAAACTCAGGGGGGGTAAACCCTAGTTACGATTATCTAAATAAAACACTGTCAAATTCGAATTTTACAAAGTTGTCAACTCAGCTAGGCTAGTCCCAGACGTGGCCACCCTATGGTCATTAGGTGTCCCTTACGGACCGTAAGGGATGAGTCTTACGGTCCGTAAGCAAGGGTAAAAATTCACTATAAATAGCAGACATTGGCAATTGAAGTTTCGCACTTGAACGACGTAAATTCTCGTTACGTAGACTGAGATATCGCAGAAACACTTCTAAAACACACACGGATCACTAATTGCTGCCGCAAAACAGGGTAATAACTCGATCGCTACTACGATTCAATGTCCGATTGATCAAAATATCCAATGGATGTTTAAGTGCTGCCTACATTAGGGTTATGCTTTGTCATTCGTCGGTAATTCGATGGATGTTTAAGTATCGCACTTTGTCATTCATTGTGAGGGTTTGATCTCGTGAGTTATCGTAAATGTTGTATTGATTACTAACCCAGTTTTGTGTGTATTGCTATTAATTTAGGTTAAAAGGCTAATCAGTAGGCTAGGCTCTGCTCAAATTAAATCTACAATGTGAGTCATTCTCTTTTTATCAAAGTACTTTATAAATTCTTAAATATTTTCAAAGTTATAATTACAGGGATTAAGTCTTTGTAGTCACCATATTACAGCCGGTATGTGGGGTTTTGTATACATTACTTGATAATCTTCACCATTGGACAACGAGTTAGCCAATGGGTGATATGACCATAGTCACAGAAACGAGTCGAGTGACAAGTACCGAGGGTAGTTGGTTGATATAAAAACATTGTAATCACTCTTAATACTGTATATTATAACAAATGAGTCATTTTAGCAAAATGAATGATTCACTCAGTATTTCCCGCTGACAAAACTTTTTCAAACATGTTTCAGGTGATCTGTTGTGATCCAGGAAAAGTGCCGAGAAGCACTACAAGATTAATGAAGTGGCTCAGTATAAAATAAGGAAACATGTTTTGTAAAAATAAAGATTTCTCCGTGAAATCATACGATTGTAAATTACCGGGTTTTTATCCCGAGTTGTGAAATAAAATAATCGGGAAATATTTTAGTTTTTAAAAGATCCTGATGATAAACTTCCGCTGTTAAACTCAATTAAATGAATACCACGGGATTTCTGTCCCGTGGCTCCTGGAACGGGTCAAACCGGGTCGGGGGCCGTGACAACAACCACAGGTCAAGGATGTGTCCAAGAGAACATGTTTCAAATGTGATCAAACTGGACATCTTGAAAGGAAGTGTCCAAACCTGAAACCTGTGGATGTTGACAAAAAGAAGTCTGAAAATGTTGAGAAACAGAAATCTGATGTTGTGAATCAGAAGTCAACCAAGTTTCTTTCAAAGCAAACTTGGAAGCTGAAAATGTCAAAGGCTGACTCACAACAAACCTAGAAATCAGAGACACCCAGACTTAGAACAACACAAAGTTGGAAAACAACTGTCGATGTACCAAAACCAAATAAGTTTTGGAAACCAAAAGTTGTTGTTCAAAATCAAAATGTTCAAAAAGAGTCACATTTTTACAAAAGAGGTACTCCGAAAGGGCAAACATGGTCCGCTAAGAAACAAGTGATTTCGGTAAATGTTGAAAAAGTTGAAGTAAAAGATGAAAAAGTCTTTGTACAAAATGACAAAGATTTTCCGAAATTGAATAGCATATTGTGTTGAAATGCCTAAGGTCAAACAGACCTGGGCTAAATTGTTCAAGTAATCAAGTAGTCTAAATGTACAGGTGCTCAAGAAATCTGAAGATTGTGAAAATGGAATTCAGAGTAGCCTGGCACAGGAAGAGGCTGATGTACCCTGGTTTGGTTGAACAGGGAGTTTGATTGTTCTGTACATAAATAAACAATATTTCAAAACCCTAAAAATTGAAAATTTTAAAAACCAAAAATATGTTTTTAGTTTGTCAAAAATTTCAAAAATTCAAAATATGTGTTGATTGTATACGCCGAAACCCTCATGGCTGAACAAACATGATTACTTTCACAAGATTGAAAAACGGTTTTCAAACTGTAAAATATCAATGTGTTGTAAATCATGGGGGTACGTTATAATTTCTGCTTCTCATGCGTATATTTTCTGCAAATCAGAGCACTTTAAGCAGAAAATGGATGGCGAGACAAAGCTATCTACATCGGTTTGTCAAATTTTTTAAATGGTTTTGCATTTTAGGGGGAGTAAGTAATATTGTCAGAAAATCCAAAAATATTAGAAAATTTGAAAAAGCCAAAAACATGATAAGATTCAAAAATTGAGTTTTTGTGTTAAAAGAGGAAATGATAGTACATCAGTAGACAGTTACAGTATGCTAAAGAATTGTAATGATTATATAGCGTTAAACGATCTCACTGATGATATGCCGATAGGTTTTTATACATTTAGTAAACTTTTTCGGGATATAAACATAAATTCAAACTTGCTTATTTCGTGGGAACACTACATGGATATATAGGTAACCCCTGAAATCTCGTTTGAAGGACCCCTCTTTCTGAGATACTAGGTCTTTATGCTTAGTGATATCTGGGGTATTATCCCGGGATTTCTGATTTTGTGGAAGCAATGGCCTAGTCCCCGGAGAATACTTTCTGCATTGCTTGAAATATAGTGCCGCCCTCAGCAAATTGATGAAACAATAAAATTGATAGTCATTGTTGTTGTAATACAAAAGATCCTCTAAAGGGGACACACCAAAAGTCGAGCCGTCATCTCTCTGCTGAACGGAAGTTCTGACCTGAGCTCTCACGGTTTCGTACTATAATTTATTCCCCTTACAGATATCATCTAGGTATACTCACCTGTAAGACTGAATATTGGGATCTGGATACGGGAGTATATTCAAGAGGTGGGGACACATGAATGAGTATAAGTTCTTAAAACATCTAATTCGTATCGTGAATCAGTTGAAATTTGTGTGAAAATTTAAGTGGATCAGTATATCGACAATCTAAGTGAATTGTTTAATTCTTAATGTGTAACTAAGCTCAACGGTACTTGTGACTTGTCAGAAACTTATATGATCCTCTAACGCAAACTCAAACAAAAATAGTGTCTGTATATATGTTTGTACATATTACTTTACTGCTTTATTTTTTCAGAAAAATACAAAAAGATTTTTGATTCTGCTTTATTTTCGACAACCGATGTCTGAGTGCTGAGTTTCAAAATCTGAGTAAGCTGATTGTGTTTCAGTAAATAAAACAAGTTCATTAATTTGAAACTTGAAATAAAAAAAAATCAAAAACAGTTTGTGATATCTCCAAGGTCTTTAAGTTGAACTTGGATGATTAACTGTGAGGGATTTGGATGCTTATACTGTTAAAATATGTAAAAGAGCCAGTTTCTGATCCGGTTCGCTGAAACTGCCAAATCCTTAAAGATTGTTGATAGGGGGAGAGATTCAAGTAATCCTGGATATATTCATATTATTATATCTTTAGAGCCAGGATCTTGATTTAGAAAGTTTGATAGAGCCAGGTTACGATACCTGGACAACTAAAAATGTTTTACTTATAAATGTTTGAGGATTGCAGATTCCAGACTACGATCCCAATAGCCGAGTCTAAGGGGGAGTCTGAAGACGAGCTCAATGCAAGGGGAAGCGTGCAAGGAGCCTGGTTTCTTTCCCGGAAGAGCTTGTAACCGAAAAGCCAGGTGTCGATCCCAAAGCACGGAAGCTTGATGAAAGGGGGAGCCTGAAGAGTTTACCGAAAGGGGGAGCTGAAGCTGAAAACAGATCCACGGGGATTATGTTCATACAGTAAGACTGAGTGAGAGAGAGAAAGATAAGACGCTACGAGTCTGACTAAATGTTTGAGATTGACTGCGGCAATATCCAAGGGGGAGTCTGTTAGTGCAGTATGTCTATCGCCTCCGTCATCTCAAGACCGTAGCAGAAATAGATTAACTCTAGCCTTATATTGTAATATCTAGTTAAGAAAGGCAAGGTGGCAATATTGTAATTAATGAGTTTTCTCATTAAAACCTTGGCCTATAAATAGTAGCTTTAGGGTTAGAGTTTAGGACTTTTGCTACTTTTGGCATTTTGCACTTTGGAGAGCTCTAGTGTTAGAGAGAGAAGCTAGAGAGAGAAAGTGCTGTCCACGTGGTTCAGGTGCTGTACGTTTTCAGATCTGTTAATAGAATCACGGTTATATTACGTTCTCGTGTGTTTCGGTCTCGGTCGTGCACCGATTCCGCACGTCGCACGGTCTGTTCGCAATCGTTTCGGAGTCAAAACCGGTCCTAACACCTTTGGCATGCAAGGTTTGGTCATCCTTCTGATAACGCTTTAAATGTTTTAAAACACAAGTTAAATGTTAAAATTGATGGTACCAAACCTTGTGAAGTGTGTCAAAGGGACAAGCAACATCGTGAACCATTCCTTTGAGTAATCATTATGCTACTGAACTAGGGGAGCTTGTACATCTTGATGTATGGGGTCCTTACAAAGTTCGTAGTAAAGAAGGTTTTAAATACTTCTTGACTATAGTGGATGATTATTCACGAGTTGTGTGGGTAAGTCTCATGAAGTCTAAACAAGAAGTGTATGAAAATGTTTTTGAGTTTGTTAATATCATTAAAACTCAGTTCAAAAAAGATGTTAAGTGCTTAAGGAGTGATAATGGAACTGAGATTGTAAATCATCAAATGAATAGTTTTTGCAAAGGTAAAGGTATCTTACATCAGACTTCATGTACTTATACTCCACAGCAGAATGGAGTTGTTGAACGTAAACATAGACATTTGTTGAATGTTGCTAGAGCTTTGTTATTTCAAAGTGGTTTGCCCATTAGTTTTTGGTCTGATTGCATATTAACTGCTGCTTACTTGATCAATAGGACTCCCTCTTCAGTGATAGGTGGTAGGACTCCGTATGAGCTTGTGTATAGGTTTGAACCTTTCTTGGATCATTTGAGAGTGTTCAGTTGTCTGGGATTTTGTACTGTTTTAAATGAACATGATAATCTCAGCAGTAGGGCTGAGAAATCTGTTTTCATTGGATATTCAATTAAGAAAAAAGGTTATAAAATGTTTAGCCTAGACAGTAAAACTGAGTTTTTTTCAAGAGATGTAAAGTTTTTTGAGTCTGTGATTCCATTCAAAGATAAAAATATCCTGAATTCAATTAATAAAAACAGTATTTTTGATGTCACAAACTTAAATTTTTTTGACATATATGATATCCCGGAAAGTCAAACAGTAAGCTCCCTGTGATGAAATAAAAGATCAAAACAACAAAGTATCGGGGACACATGGGTCTCATGAGTCTATGTTAGGAAGTACTAGTACAACTGGCGAGGTTCAATATGAGCAGCCGGGTATCGTTAGTACCAACATTGATCAGACTGAGCATGTGATGACTGATGTTGCTGAGGATCATACTTCTGAGGGATTTCATAGTGATCAATTAGAGGTTCAATCTACACCTAGGAGGTCTACTAGGAGTTCTACGTTACCTAAAAGTTTAAACGATTATATAATTGAAGGGAGAGTTAAATATGGGGTAGAAAAGGTTGTCAATTATTCTAATCTTTCTATTGAACATAAATGCTTCACGTCTATATTAGACAAAAGTATTGAACCTAAAACCTTTTATGAGGCATCCAAGGATCCGAATTGGGTATCAGCTATGAATGAAGAGATTGAAGCTCTTCATAAAAATGATACCTGGGATCTTGTTGAATTACCTCATGGTAGAAGTGTTGTAGGGTGCAAATGGATTTATAAAATAAAGTACAAGTCAACAGGGGAAATAGAAAGGTTTAAGGCCAGGCTTGTAGCCAAAGGTTACAGTAAAAAACATGGTGTGGATTTTGATGAAACTTTTTATCCGGTTGTTGTTACACCCCGATATTTCCACGTATTACCGGTGGGCCCGGTGGGGAGTATCGTGGCGTAGTTGATATCATCATAGTCAAATAGTCAGAGTTCAACGCACAGCGGAAGTCTAAAGTAATAATAATACAAACCGATTCGAAAGTATAATAAAGTATTACACAACGGTTGTATATGGATCCACAGGCGGATCTTAAAACAGAAAAATAAACACTGTTCAACAGACTTTAGACGTTTAGAACTTGCAAGATTCCTTATTAACGCCTTGACCTCCCAGCCAATTACGTACAGTACCTGTCACTTAATATTTTTGGAAAATACGTCAGTTTACACTGGTAAATACAATTAACTGACTCTTTTGAAAACATTTATGAAAACTGATTTAAATGCACAAGGCACAAATATCCTTTTATAACTTGGGACAATTATATAAAAATAATCTTGTATACAGATTTATATGTTTGTTATACATTCAGGGCCCGATATAGAAACTGAGTCAAGATTAATAGACACACCACAAGTATAGGCCCACAAGAGAGTGAGATACCGATTTTCCTACGCAAACGTCAGGTGTATGCCTACACCCCGTGCTTAAGACGTGGTCATTTCTTAATAAATGATGCCAAGGATATCCGAGACATGGTCATTAACCCCCAAAGGCTTTGTTTCAAACAAGACAGATTAAAACGGGTTACCTCAATAATTTAACCACTAATCGATTAAATATTCAATACCCGACCAAGTGGTATTATTATAATACCGTATCCCAAGCCCGTATAGGGAAAATAAGTTAAAAGTATTTACCTGAGCTAAAATGTAATTTTATTCTCAGGCGTTTATTCAAATCAGCAAGCACAAGTACCTCTACTGGGGCTCTCAATCTGGAACGACGGTTTTATTAACCTATTAGATTCTTAACGAGTCTTATTTAAGTTGTAACTTAAACCGGTTAGTGTTAAGGAAATGTTTACGGCTTGAAATCGCAAGATTAAGCGAAGATCGGATTAGAATGTGATTTAGACCCGACAAGTATGGAGACTTGTATAATATGGGTAAACTAAACACATTCTGAATTTTGAAGTAATAATGATAAGGTTTGACCTGTTTCGGTCAATTTATGCAAACTAGTTACATAAACCGTACCGAACGCGAAAATGCATAACGGTAACCAAATGAGTCATGAACATGTTCCACAAGTTAATATGCCTTAAATATGTTGTGATATCAGTAGGATATCTTCCACTATGCCCAAAACGGATTTAAAATCAATTTAAGCCCCGTAGGGGTATTTTGGTCATTTTAAAGATTATAAAAGAGGTTAAATAGTAATCTGAGGTTCTGGTCTAAAATGATCAGTAAAAATATTTATTTTTACAGGTTATATCAGTAAGATATTGCATATATGTGAAATTTATCATTTATGGCCAAACTATGCACCGTAGGGGCATTTTGGTCATTTCACATAAGCCTTAAGGGTCAAATTTGGAAATCTGAGTTCAAAACTTTTACTTACTGTTAAGGTATAAAAATTTATACATAACATCAGTAGGTAACAAGCCTTAGGTGCCAAATATGGTTTTTAACCATGCTATGCGCCTAAATCGCATAAAAGTCGGTATTTGACGATATTCGGGTTGATTAAGGAAATATGAGATTTTGTTTAGCCTTTACTGTTTAAAATAACTTATTTAATATATAAAATCAGTAGAAAAAGGTTTGGTATGCAAAGGTTGTGTAAAACTCATTTTATTAGCGCATTATCGTCAATTACCGAGTCTATGCAAGAACTCTATGTTATGATCAGTTTAAAATTTAATAAAAATTTCCGAAAATCCCTAAATATTATATTACATCAGTGGGTAGAAAGTTTGGTGTCAAAATTTGGGTTTAAATAGGCTTTATGCGGAAAATGCCGTTTAATTAATAAAAAGCTTTCAATTTACGATATCGAGCATAACTCTTAATTTAGACCTCAAACTGATGTCAAGTTTTTAGGACATGTTTATAAATCAGTAATAAAGGTTTTTGTCCTCTCACATTCTCAAAAATCTCGTTTTTATATCAAAAGGGCATAATGGTCAACTTTTAAGCAATTAACGGATACACGCAAATGATTCGGATTTCAAAGGAACCATATTATATAATCTCAGAGGGTTATACTAACATGTAATATGGTCCTAATGGAACCCTAAGGCATATCTAAACTAAGCTAAATCGGGTCAGAACTGAAAGTCAAAGCAAAAGTCTACTTTCGCGACTTTCGGTTCTGAACCGAGCCTAAACTCAGAATTCTCGGGTTGAACATGCCTAGGCATATTCAATTAATATTTACCAAGTTATTAAAGTGACAAAACTGATTTTATTGCCCTTACATCATTAGTTATGAATTTTATTTAAAACCGACTTGTTTGACTTTTATTTTAATTACTTTGACCCGACAATTAACTAAGCAAACGTGGTAATTAGGAGGTACCCTTTTTGAGGGTTTAATACCTACCTAATTACGATCACGTAGCCATGTTCGTTGTGAACAATGGCTCGATCGTTTAAAAGTCAAAGCGTTTATCGCGAACGCTTGACTTTTCGGCTTTAAGAGCCGAACAACTTAACTAAGCATGAAAGGAACACTTACAAGTGGTCCTTAGGACTAAAGGAGGTTCTCAATTTGATCAGGATCCTCTTGAAATAAGAGATATAGCAGATTTGGAAAGATGGTGTGATTTGAAAAAATGAAATCCACCTCTATTTATAGTTTTCGGGAAGCCACAGATGAATGCCAAGTGTTGAAAGGGATAACAAGATTAAAACAAGTGTAATCTGGTTTTATAAATCAGGTAGCAAGCCCCTAGATTGAGATATGTGTGTATGGAAACCAGAATTGACGAAAACCAGCAACTAAACAAAACAATCTGCAGCGGATCTGTCTTTGCGGCCTGCGTAGGAAGTCCAGGAGGGCTTACGCGGCCCTCCTAAGCATCTGGCCCAGCCACAAGTTTGGCAGAATTGCTGAAATGGTCCCTGACTTCATGTAAATGAATTTCTGACACATTTAAGGCCCGTTAAGCCATTTTCAAGGCTCTACAATGATGCCTAAATGTAGGGAACATAAAACATGCTCAAAAATATGTCGGATGTTGGTTCATTTGGTCGTACGGTTGCGTTGATCGCCTAATTACGACGATACACGAACGGACGCGAAAAACGATCCAAATTACACGACGAATAGAATTTTATCATGCCAATCACTAAAATAAAATATTTTAATGATTACATAAACTTTTGGATGTCCGGATATATTCAGAACGTAAGATATGCGCGAAAATGCAAACTTATGCACTTTTTGATGCTTTTAGTCCCTGTTGATCAAATAAGTTTATTTTTGCGCACCAAACACCACTAAGCCTATTTCTAAGCTATGTAAAGGATATTTAGGGCATGTTTAACTTATGATCATATTTCGAAAGGTTCGATACCATACGAATCGACAGGCTTTTGCAGTTTGACGCAAATAGTCCCTCTAATGCGCAAACTTGCGCATATCATCGTTTAATAGCATCGAAGCCTTATCTAATCCATATTAGGCATTCTTGAGAGTATTATTAAACATCATGATGCTTCAGGTTCGTAAAAAGGTCATTCAGAGGTATGATTAAACATATTGACGCTTTTAACCCCTTAAGCTTGCAAAGTTGCGAGTAACGTCACTTAAAGGCATAAAAGCCTTAGACGACCAATAATTGGCATTCCTGAGAGTATAATAAAATATAATGAAGCTCCCGGTTTGTGAAAAGGTCACTGAGAGGTAAAAATTAACATGTTGACGCTTTTAACCCTTCATCGCGCAAACTTTCAATTAATCACGCAAACGGCTACACTCGATCAATCAAGCGGCCCATTTGTGAATATGAGTACCATAAGAGGTTATTCAAAAACTTATTTTAAGCATGTTAACACTTCCAGTCCTTCCATAATCAAAGTTTTTGACTTTTCTAAAAATTAGTCCCTTAAACTCAACGTTTGACTTTATTAGGGTTTATTACACGTGTCAATACATCATTGGACGTGACTTTACAAGGTGTTACATCCTCACCCCCTTAAAAGAAATCTTGACCTCGAGATTTGCTAAAATAATGGAAGTACTTTCTGACGTATCATGGACTTAACCTCCATAGCATATTTGGGCCTCTAAGGGCATCTCAATTGACCTATACAATAGGTACATACTTTCTTTCGGAGCTTCTTAACCTGTCGATCCTTAATCTATACAGGTTTCTCATCAAATCATAAATTTTCATTAGTCTGCATATCATTATGTGATAATGCTTCTCGTCTTATCGTCGAAACATATCCTTAAATCACTAGTGTGGGACACATTGATTTCCATCAAGCTCCTCAGGTAAGTTTTAGCTTATAGGTTACCAATCTTGATATATTCGATTTCCTCAAATGATTCTATATGTCAGAGCTTAACTAGCTCGATAAATTTAAAATTCAACACACCCTTCTTAGGGTGATACCTTCAATTGAACCTTATTCCTTATTAAGGAGTTAAAGGGTTGCGACTTTCATCAATCCTTGATTTTCCGCTCATTACTGGCAACTTTCAGATGATTACGGATTTGTATGATCTTATTCGTTGTTTCCAAGGCAACTTTCAGATCCTGATAATTGGACTTACCAAACTTCTGTCCAATAACAGATGTCTAACATCCCATCTATACAAGGTCTTCAAAGGAGCAGCCTTGGTACTTATATATCGACTATTAGTTATAGAATAGCTTATTTAAGGTGAGATGGTTATTCCAACTGCTGCCTAAAACCAATCTTAAGGAATAGCTAATCCTTACAGTTAGTCGAACAAATCGACGATCCTGGGCAGCTGATGGCGATTCTTAATTGTTGCCTAAGTAGGGTTGCGGTAATCAATGCATAAGCATAATGAACCGTCTTTCTTAATTAATAATACTGGAGCTCCCAGAATTTTGATTTAGGCTTTTTATGAAATCCTCTCTAAAAGCTTTTCTGATTTACTCTTAGTTATTCCATTTCGTTGGTACTAACCGATATGGGGCTTTTCAATAGATGCAACTCTTAGCGAGGTATTAATCTTAATTCTACTTGTCTTAGGAGGTAAACAGGGTAGTCTTTGGAGAAGACAATCAAGACACAAGGAGATTACAGAGATATTCTAAATCTCAAACTTCGGTTCATCTATCATTGCCCGTGTCAGATAAATGACACACTTTCTTTACGAATCCAGGGATTCCTTAATCAGAGACACTTACTTGGACAATTCCATTCTGTATATCTTCTTTGAATACCATTAGCTGACTTTAGTACCACATGACCATTGGGATATCTTAGTGGTTCCATGCATTAAACCTCCATACTGATCAGGCATGGAAGCAATCTATGGAACATATCAAGATACACCAATCCTCATATGGCGCTTTTATCATACAATCTGGTATTCGCAGTTGATAAAAATCAATGGGATAACAATACTAACATATACTGGCGTACTCCATCCGGAGAGAGAGTACTCTAGAACTTTACGAATGAAGATTTTTGACAGGAACAGAAGAAATGGTTCCTAAGATTTTCATCTGTAAGTTTTACCTTACACTTAATCTCTGGGGTTTTTATGGAAGATTTTAAAAGTTTGCTATACTTATAATTTATGAAGGATTTATTGGTACCCGAATCAAAACAGAACTCTTAGCATTTATATTACTGATAAATGATAAGGAATATATCTGGTGTCATTATTGATATGAACTACCTCTGGCATCCACCAGGAGAGTTTAAGCGCTTTCATTCTTAGGCTTTCTATCCTTAGCCGCACCTCCCTTGACAGATTTAGGGCACGTAGTCTTGACGTGACCTTTCTCGTTACAGCCAAAGCAGGCTGCATCCTTCATGTCCTTGCAATCCAACGTTTTATGCTCACTTGATTTACTGATCCCATAAGCCCTAGGCTGCAATTGGGATTTTGGTTCGAACCTGCACTTCCCTAGATGGCGCTTCTTGCAGGTCTTGCATATAGGTTTCTTGTTGGACTTTTGTTTGTTCTTATTGAACTCAAGCTTACCTTTTTTCTTAGAATTCTGGGAGTTATCTTCCTCCCTTTTCCTTTTTAGTTCATTCTTTGCATCCGCGGCATGAACAAGATCCTTCTCGTGAGTAAGGAAGTGTGGTTTTATATGGGATTTAGAGCAAGTAGCATTGGGCTCTTTGAACTTTTTCACGACCTTTCTCACAGCCTTTCCAACAGCTGCGTCAATCATAGCTTGGATAACATCTTTGTTAATTTTGAGGTTCACAATTGTAGCATCATTAGCATGTGTCGCATCATCAATGACGCGATCGATGGTTGTCTTATCCGAGTTTGTCATACTCTAGACTTGGTCCCTAACACCAATGAAACAATTACTTAGTTGCACTACAACAGCTATTCATTATCCTGATGACCTAACATATACTAACCATGGTATCATTAAATCATAAAGGTTAATATAGTACAAACATTCCCAATGAACATTATTTAAATATATATCAATTATATTTAGCCTAGGCCATAAGAAAACCATCAATGGCATTTAAGGTTTGGATCTAGTCCATCACCTTTTTGACAGGGGATCAAAATGTCGCATCTGTCTTGATCATATTGGTGATTTTGGATAGCTTGAAAGCTTGCCACAAGGATATTGGAAAAGAGTGATTCCTAATGGATATAAAGCATCCATCTAAAATTGTTGAAGCAGTCTCTAAAGTATCGTCGGCTAATTCTACCTCATGTTTTATGTCTAGAGTCCTAACAGGCGGATACAACAGTTTACGACATTTATTGTCCACAATAGACTTATCTGCGCCAGTATCAAACAAATTCCCGCATAAACATCATTGATAAGGAATGTACCTGTTATCACATTGTCATTCTGAATGGCTTCCTGAGCATTCATTTGAAAGACCCGAGCATTGGTCTTCTTAGCCTCTTCAGGCTTCTTCTGATTCTTAGGGCAGCTAGTCTTGATATGCCCCTTCTCGTTGCAACCATAACAGGTTGCATCTTTCAATTTCTTGCAATCCAAGGTTTTATGTTCCTTAGACTTGCAGATCCCACAAGGTAGAGGCTGAGATTCAAATCTGTATTTCCCGAGGTGGTATTTCCTACAGGTTTTGCACCTGGTCTTTTCGCCCGACTGCTGGTTGTCCTTCTTAAACACAGAACTCTTCTTATGATCAGAGTTCCCCTTTTTCTTCTTATCAGAGCGATGAGAATTCCCATCCTCCCGTTTCCGCTTTCCATCATCAGAAGCTTTGGCAGCATTGTTTCTGACCACATCAAGTGTGAGAGATAGTGACAGATCTGTCGCTGATCTGAACGTAGGAGGTCTCGATGCTTTCACACTTGCCTTGATTTCTAGGGCTAGACCCCCAATAAAACGAGCTATACGCTTCGGTTCCGGTGTGATCAAATAAGGAACCAATCAAGACATGGTATTGAAACTTGTAAGATATGCCTGACAATCTAAGTTCTTCATGACCAATGTCAAGAAATCAGCCTCGATTTTCTCAACTTCATGTTGAGGACATAAATTTTCTTTGATAAGAGCAACAAACTGATCCCAAGTCAAGTTGTACAATGGGATCTTCCATGTAGCTTGGATAGTAACCTCCACCAAGCTAGAGCTTCTCCTTTAAAATATTTTGAAACAAACTTCACAATGTCTTGCTCTGCACATCCACTAATATCAACAACAGTGTCCATCTCATCGAGCCAAGTCATGCAATCGATGGCTCCCTTTTCTCCTGTGAAGTCTCTGGGCTTGCAGGAGACAAAATATTTATATGAACAGGTTTTAACACGTGGCTCTTGATTAAGCACAACCTCTCCAGACGGATCACTCCTCTGATTCGATGAGTGATGAGAATCGTCCTTAGAGATACATGCGTTTGGGAAGGTGGTTTTGTATGAGATACAGACTGGGTCTTGGTGCTTGTACCACTTGATTCATTATACTGTCTGTCAAGAGCTCGAGTAACGTCATTATCTATTAATGCCTGCAGTTCTGTTCCAGCTATATTAACTCTGGTAGTATCATTATTCTCCCTCGGGTGGCTGTTAACCTCATCTGACCCAACCATGTAGCTTGATTGCTACATAAATATTGCCAATGATTTATTCAGAAGTCTATTATGGAATTGTCATTTATGGCAATTCATTAACCATGGAAATTTTAAGCCATATTGGTTAATTTAATTTATTTAAATTTTTATTATATTTTATCCCAGTTATAAACTATTAAGGATAATAGGGTGGCATACAAAAGGCCTAGTCACAAGGACAATTTTAAATTATGAGCCATGATCTTATAGGATCGAGGCATCAAGGCTTGAACATAGTTCATCACCTTTTCTTGACAGTGAGTCAAAGACTACAACTGTCTTTCGTCTCAAAGGACAATATGTATGGCCGGTAGGCACTACATCACTAAGGGATGTTTAAATTAAATGAGAAAAGAAATTAGAAGAATCCAATATAAGGATGACTTGTGTGATTTTATCGAATCACATTTGCCAGGAGTGCTAACATGATTTCAGATGTTAACAAGGATTTAAATCTTAAAAATGTTTTACCATCTAGGCCATGTCTAAAATGACATATAGGCTAGGTTATACCTTCAAGATTTTCTTTCAATATTCAATGGCAGATCAACTACAAAAAGGAATGATATTTTGATTTATTTTATATGTTATATTCATACATATAAGGACAAATGAAACTTTTAAATTAAAACATTCCATTAAATGGAAAAAGTACATAGATGCCCTAAACGAGACTTTTAAACAAGAAATTTGTCCACATAGGGACTAAAAGATAAATATGTCCTTATAAGGACTAATAAAGAAATGAAATGCAACAAATAGAGTTTCTTCTTTACTTTATTTCTGGAAATTTTCTCCTTGGTTCTCTGTGTGTGGTACGAATACTGAAGGTTTTTGTGGGTAGTCCAAATCTTCTATATTAGGAATCTTTGCAAACGTGGAATCCAAGGATTTTATGGTTAATGAATAATATGAATCATGAATAAGGTCAGGACATGTATAATCCAAGTTTGGGATTCCAAGACTTGGAGGTAAGAAATATGAGTCCTTTGGGTCCATAGGTATTATCTTTGGAGCGGGAGCTTTAGGGACAGCTGGTATGAACTCCTCCGATGTTAGCTTCTCATTTGAAGTTTCAAAAGTCTTGGGTACAGAATTTGAAATATGGTTAATGGGTTTAAAAGGTCCTTTCTCCATACTGGTCGTATGCTAACTCGAGCTGTGGTACGAAGCTTACATTCTTTGGTCTTCGGGTCTTGAGAGCTTCCACCAATGGTAGCTTTGCTCGGTGACACGATCCTGAGATACAGAAATATTGAAAACAATGCATACACATAACACGGATGAGATCATTCCTAGTTCAAGTCTAGACTCGGAAGTCAAGGAATGTGCTACTGTGTCCTTGAGATTAAACACAAAAGGCTAGTGTTTAATTCACTCAATGTTGGCTCTGATAGCAACCTGTCACACCCCGATATTTCCACGTATTACCGGTGGGCCCGGTGGGGAGTATCGTGACGTAGTTGATATAATCATAGTCAAATAATCACAGTTCAATGCACAGCGGAAGTCTAAAGTAATAACATTACAAACCGATTTGAAAGTATAATAAAGTATTACACAACGGTTGTATATGGATCCACAGGCGGATCTTAAAACAGAAAAATAAATACTGTTCAACAGACTTTAGACGATTAGAACTTGCAAGATTCCTTATTAACACCCTGAGCTCCCAGCCAATTACGTACAGTACCTGTCACTTAATCTTTTTGGAAAATACGTCAGTTTACACTGGTAAATACAATTAACTGACTCTTTTGAAAACATTTATGAAAATTGATTTAAATGCACAAGGCACAAATATCCTTTTATAACTTGGGACAATTATATAAAAAAAATCTTGTATACAGATTTATATGTTTGTTATACATTCAGGGCCCGATATAGAAACCGAGTCAAGATTAATAGACACACCACAAGTATAGGCCCACAAGAGAGTGAGATACCGATTTTCCTACGCAATCGTCAGGTGCATTCCTACACCCCGTGCTTAAGACGTGGCCATTTCTTAATAAATGATGTCAAGGATATCCGGGACATCGTCATTAACCCCCAAAGGCTTTGTTTCAAACAAGACAGATTAAAACGGGTTACCTCAATAATTTAACCACTAATCGATTAAATATTCAATACCCGACCAAGCGGTATTATTATACCACCGTAAAAGTATTTACCTGAGCTAAAATGTAATTTTATTCTTAGCCGTATATTCAAATCAGCAAGCACAAGTACCTGTACTGGGGCTCTCAATCTGGAACGATGGTTTTATTAACCTATTAGATTCTTAACGGGTCTTATTGAAGTTGTAACTTAAACCGGTTAGTTTTAAGGAAAGGTTTATGGTTTGAAATCGCAAGATTAAGCGAAGATCGGATTAGAATGTGATTTAGACCCGACAAGTATGGATACTTGTATAATATGGGTAAACTAAACACATTCTGAATTTTGAAGTGAAAATGATAAGGTTTGACCCGTTTCGGTCAATTTATGCAAACTAGTTGCATAAACCGTACCGAACGCGGAAAATGTATAACGGGTAACCAAATGAGTCATGTACATGTTCCATAAGTTAATATGCCTTAAATATGTTGTGATATCAGTAGGATATCTTCCATTATGCCCAAAACGGATTTAAAATCAATTTAAGCCCTGTAGGGGTATTTTGGTCATTTTAAAGATTATAAAAGAGGTTAAATAGTAATCTGAGGTTCCTGTCTAAAATGATCAGTAAAAATATTTGTTTTTACAGGTTATATCAGTAATATATTGCATATATATGAAATTTATCATTTATGGCCAAACAATGCACCTTAGGGGCATTTTGGTCATTTAACATAAGCCTTAAGGGTCAAATTTGAAAATCTGAGTTCAAAACTTTTACTTACTGTTAAGGTATAAAAATTTATTCATAAAATCAGTAGGTAACAAGCCTCAGGTGCCAAATATGGTTTTAAACCATACTATGCGCCTAAATCGCATAAAAGTCGGTATTTGACGATATTCGGGTTGATTAAGGAAATCTGAGATTTTGTTCAACCTTTACTATTTAAAATAACTTATTTAATATATAAAATCAGTAGAAAAAGGTTTGGTATGCAAAGGATGTGTAAAACTTATTTTATTAGCGAAAATGGCATTATCGTCTATTATCGAGTCTATGCAAGAACTCTATGTTATGATCAGTTTAAAATTTAATAAAGATTTCCAAAAATCCCTAAATATTATATTACATCAGTGGGTAGAAAGTTTGGTGTCAAAATTTGGGTTTAAAAAGGCTTTATGCCGAAAATGCCGTTTAATTAATAATAAGCTTTCAATTTACGATATCGAGCATAACTCTTAATTTAAACCTCAAACTGATGTCAAATTTTTAGGACATGTTTATAAATTAGTAATAAAGGTTTTTGTCCTCTCACATTCTCAAAAATCTCGTTTTTATATCAAAAGGGCATAATGGTCAACTTTTAAGCAATTAACGGATACACGCAAATGATTCAGATTTCAAAGGAACCGTATTGTATAATCTCAGAGGGTTATACTAACATGTAATATGGTCCTAATGGAACCCTAAGGCATATCTAAACTAAGCTAAATCGGGTCAGAACTGAAAGTCAAAGCAAAAGTCTACTTTCGCGACTTTCAGTTCCGAACCGAGCCTAAACTCAGAATTCTCGGGTTGAACATGCCTAGGCATATTCAATTAATATTTACCAAGTTATTAAAGTGACAAAACTGATTTTATTGCCCTTACATCATTAGTTATGAATTTTATTTAAAACCGACTTGTTTGACTTTTATTTTAATTACTTTGACCCGACAATTAACTAAGCAAACTTGGTAATTAGGAGGTACCCTTTTTGAGGGTTTAATACCTACCTAATTACGATCACGTAGCCATGTTCGTTGTGAACAATGGCTCGATCGTTTAAAAGTCAAAGCGTTTATCGCGAACGCTTGACTTTTCGGCTTTAAGAGCCGAACAACTTAACTAAGCACGAAAGGAACACTTACAAGTGGTCCTTAGGACTGAAGGAGGTTCCCAATTTGATCAGGATCCTCTTGAAATAAGAGATATAGCAGATTTGGAAAGATGGTGTGATTTGAAAAAAATGAAATCCACCTCTATTTATAGTTTTCGGGAAGCCACAGATGAATGCCAAGTGTTGAAAGGGATAACAAGATTTAAACAAGTGTAATCTGGTTTTATAAATCAGGTAGCAAGCCCCTAGATTGAGATATATGTGTATGGAAACCAGAATTGACGAAAACCAGCAACAAAACAAAACAATCTGCAGCGGATCTGTCTTTGCAGCCTGCGTAGGAAGTCCAGGAGGGCTTACACGGCCCGCCTAAGCATCAGGCCCAACCACAAGTTTGGCGGAATTGCCGAAATGGTCCCTGACTTCATGTAAATGCATTTCTGACACATTTAAGGCCCGTTAAGCCATTTTCAAGGCTCTACAATGATGCCTAAACGTAGGGAACATAAAACATGCTCAAAAATATGTCGGATGTTGGTTCGTTTGGTCGTACGGTTGCGTTGATCGCCTAATTACGACGAAACACGAACGGACGCGAAAAACGATTCAAATTACACCACGAATAGAATTTTATCATGCCAATCACTAAAATAAAATATTTTAATGATTACATAAATTTTTGGATGTCCGGATATATTCAGAACGTAAGATATGCGCGAAAATGCAAACTTATGCACTTTTTGATGCTTTTAGTCCCTGTTGATCAAATAAGTTTATTTTTTGCGCACCAAACACCTCTAAGCCTATTTCTAAGGTATGTAAAGGATATTTAGGGCATATTTAACTGATGATCATATTCCGGAAGGTTCGATACCATACGAATCGACAGACTTTTGCAATTTGACGCAAATAGTCCCTTTAATGCGCAAACTTGCACATATCATCGTTTAATAGCATCAAAGCCTTATCTAATCCATATTAGGCATTCTTGAGAGTGTTATTAAACATCACGATGCTTTGGGTTCGTAAAAAGTTCATTCAGAGGTTGATTAAACATATTGATGCTTTTAACCCCTTAAACTTGCAAAGTTGCGCGTAACGTCACTTAAAGGCATAAAAGACTTAGACGGCCAATAATTGGCATTCCCGAGAGTATAATAAAATATCATGAAGCTCCCAGTTGTTAAAAGGTCACTCAGAGGTAAGAATTAACATGTTGACGCTTTTAACCCTTCATCGCGCAAACTTTCAATTAATCACGCAAACGGCTACTCTCGATCAATCAAGCGGCTCATTTGTGAATATGAATACCGTAAGAGGTTATTCAGAAACTTATTTTAAGCATGTTAACACTTGAAGTCCTTCAATAATCAAAGTTTTTGACTTTTCAAAAAATTAGTCCTTTAAATTCAACGTTTGACTTTATTAGGGTTTATTACACGTGTCAATACTTCATTGGACGTGACTTTACGAGGTGTTACAGTTGTGAAGTTAGTTACTGTTAGATGCATTATCTCTATTGCTGTTGAAAACAATTGGAAATTGTTCCAGTTAGATGTTAATAATGTGTTTTTATATGGTAGTTGGCATGAGGATGTATATATGTCCTTACCAGATGGGTATTATTCTAAAGATGAGAATAGAGTATGTAAACTTAAAAAGTCTTTGTATGGGCTGAAACAGGCCCCTAGAATGTGGAATGAGAAGTTGGTAACTGTTCTGTTTGACTTAGGTTTTTGTCAAAGCAAATGTGATTATTCGTTATTTTATAAAGTTGATGAAGCTGTGATAATAAATTTGCTTGTTTATGTGGACGATATAGTTGTTACAGGAAATTCTGTTCATGAAATCGAACTTATTAAGTCTAAACTCAAATCAAGGTTTTTAATTAAAGACTTGGGAGAATTAAAATATTTTCTTGGAATAGAGGTTGTTAAAACAGACAAAGGTCTATGTTTGTCACAAAGAAAATATTGTTTAGAACTATTAACTGAGTATGGCATGAGTGGATGCAAACCAGTAAATAATCCGATTGAACAGAATCACATTGTAATAGCTATGTGTTCGGAAAACAATAAATCCATTGACAGTATAACTGGCTTTCAAAAACTGGTTGGCAAGCTAATTTATCTTGCTCACACCAGGCCAGATATATCGTACATTGTTCATTTTCTAAGTTAGTATATGCACAATCCTAATGCTGGTCATTTAAAGATTGCATCCAGGTTACTTAGATACTTAAAAAGGCTCCTGGTAAAGGAGTCTTGTTTAGTCATGGGTCAGGTCTTAATCTTACTGCATATGCAAATTCTGACTGGGCGAAGTGTGTTAAAACTAGGAAGTCTGTGACTAGATTTTGTGTTTTTTTGGGTAAATCCTTGGTTTCTTGGAAAAGTGAAAAACAAACAACTGTATCTAGATCTTCAGCTGAAGCTGAATTTAGATCTATGTGTGCAGCTGCTTGTGAAGTTATATGGATTAAAAATGTTTTACAAGAACTGGGAATGTATGTGGATATGCCAGTCAAACTATTTTGCAATAACACAGCTGCTTTATCCATTGCTAGTAATCCTGTTTTCCATGACAGAACTAAGCATTTTGAATTCTTAAGAGAATTGATTTCAAAAGGAATTATTAAAGCTACCGGTATTCAATCTGAGGAGCAAATAGCTGATTTGTTTACAAAAGGGCTTCTCATAAATCAGCATGATGAGTTATGTTCTTTAATTAACATGTTTAATCCTTTTGGTTATTAAACTGGGGGGGGGCATGTTAAAATAATATAAATTTTGTCCATTTTATTCAGTTTAATAGAAGTTTAAACATGTTATAATGTTTGTTTGCTGTTCTTATGAGGTTGAATCAGACTGGATTTGGACTTCCTGGACTATGACTGGGCTTGGAACTGCTGATGGGCACTATGACTGGGCTTGGACCTGCTGATGGGCTTAGAGAATGTGCTGGGCTGCTGTCCGTTGCTGTGAGAAAGCTGGTATAACAACTAAAAGTTGTTATAATAATATATTGTTATAACAATAGTCAGGTTCTCTTATCCGAATTATCCGTTTGACAAAAGTGGGCATTGGGTCAGTATAAAAAGAGTCCTGTTGCATTATTGGAGGAAGCTCAGATATTTTTTCATCAGTGTTCTCTCTTTTCTCTCTCTAGAAAGCGCTTAGGGTTTCTTGTTGGTTATCACTGAATCGTCTTGGTTTAGTGATTTGTGTGTGAGATCAGGATAAGTTTCTGATGATTATCGTGTTGATAATCATCCGTAGTTGAGAGTTGAGAGTGTTTGATTCTTGTATTAGTTGGGTAGATTCTCAGTTGTAATCATCAATTCGTTTGAATAAATACTATTTGGTGTTTGATTTGTCAATCATCATCTTGATATCATTGTGTAATTGACAGTTTCTCCATAAGGTGGTCCATATGGATGTTGGCGCACATTTTCTTTTAACATAAGATGTCATATTATTTGTTTTCTTAAGTTCTTTGAAGACAAAGCTAATAAATAATTATTCTCATGAAAAGTATCCGGAAATAATTTTTTTAGCTTTGATATAAGTTAAGGCTCCCCACATACAAAAATAGTGACCAGTATTGATATTAGCTGAAGCTTTTTTTTCTAACCTTGCGTTCCCTTCTTTTTGTGTGTCTCTATCGACAATGCCAGTATTGATATACTTGATTTGAGCATTGGCATGCTAGAAACATCGCAATTGAACCTCGTTGTGGGAGTTGGAACACAAATACAGAAACTACTGGATTATTGCAACACTCCTGTGCAGCTTACTCCTGGCATAACCTACGATTCTGAATAACAAACACAGTTACATGAAGCTTCGAACATAAAGTGGTTTGACACACCTATATATTGTTTTAATGTATATTAAACAAAAAAAGTGTTTATCATATTAACGTCATACTATTTGTACAAAAAATTGCAGAATTTGTTGAAAAGAATGACCAGCAATATGAAGAAATACAAAACCATAGTGCAAGAAATGACGGAATTGGTTTTGGATGCAAAAACAAAGTGTTTATGGGATCTGGAAATCATGCACATGTGTAGGCTGTGGGATGAGACACTTAGAAAAAGTGTCCCTGATGTTGAAGAAGATAATGTAGAACTTGAGAAGAGTGTGGGAAATAAGGATAAAAATGAAAAGATTGCAGACCCAGAAGGTATTTACCACTAACATGCGATTGATATGTTCTAACATGCGAAAATGTTGTTTTTTGAAATAACATAACAAACATTTTATAACTTGCGAATTTTATCCTTGTTTCACATGCGATTATGTTGATTTTCCAAATAACATGCAATTTTGTGCAGACCCAGAAGGTATTCACCACTAACATGCGATTTATATGTTCTAACATGCGATTTATATGCTCTAATATACGAGACTGTGGTTTTTTGAGATAACATAACAACATTTTATAGCATGTGAATTTATCCTTGTTTCACATGCGATTATGTTGATTTATCAAATAACATGCAATTTTGTACAGAAGTTGCACCAGACGGTGATGGGGGATAGCCGACACTTGTATTGCGAATATGCAAACTATTGAACCGGGATTATATCTAATGCCCTGCTCTTTCGTACTTTCCATTAATAGCAAGTCTTGTCCGTATTTCTAATTTTGGAAGCCTTGTGTTCTTGTAATTGTTCTTTCTTTGTAACCGTTGTAAAATCCGAGACTTGAATCATATATAAAACTCGTATTTTGTTAAATTCATGTTGTACATACTTTATACATGCTCATACATTCAATTTCGTGAAACAATTGATACTTATTCGAAATTCTTGGAAACTATGTGCTAAACTTGCAAATACGTGAATATGCATAAAACGTGTTTTGATCGTATACGATACTTAAACATGACATTCATACACTTAATTTTACTTGATTTATGATCTCCATATTTTATTTATCCTTAAACTTTGCTTAAATGTCGAAAACAACCCCTAAATGACCTACTAATTTATAAACTATAGGGGCCAAATTGTAATTTAATGAAACTTGAGCCCTCACCCTTGTTTCCAGCTGCGAAGACCATCACCAAAACCTTCGCTGGCCACGAGGGTAGCCCCAGATCAGTTCCCTCATTTCAGCTCGCGAATTTGAGCGGGATTTCGGCTTAACTTGAGTTTAAACGAGTTTTGGACATTAAATACTCAACTAACACAGCCCTAATCCCTTCCCTATATAAACCCAAGCTTCCCCAAGCCATTTTCACTTTACAAACTCCCTTACAACCCTCTCTAATCAGTCCTAAAGCTGCTGCCAACACAAGTTCGGATAGAAGCATCCTACTTCACAAAAGTTAGCATATCTCACTCGTTTCTCATCCATTTTACCTCATTCTTTTTCCTATGTGCTTGGATTGACCTTAGCTTCGATTCCCTGGGTTTTTCACTGTAAATCAATCCCTAGAACATCGCCAAAAAGCCTCTGAAATTCACTGTTTGTTTCTGTTTTGATTAAACCTTTACTAAACTTGTTCAAACTTGAGTCTAACTCATCTCAAACCTATGTCCTTATGCTTATAACCACTTCTATGGTTAGTTAGGCTTAAAAACAAGGTTGAGACATTCAAAATCAGAGGTTAAACCTCACATACATTCTGTTTTGTATAGGGTTTTTAAACCCACAAGTGATGTTCGAGTTCAAAGCTTGATGAATGTGAGATTAAGGATTAACTTGGGTTGTCCTACATAAAATCCACAAATTGCTTGATGATTTCTTATAGAATATTCGTGTATTACTTGTAGTTCATGACCCTCCTTGAATGTTTCTACATCAAGTGTAGTGGTGAACTCTTAGAGGTGCCTAAATGGAAGACTTCTCTTCTTACCTCCTACATGATTTCCATGAAACTTAGAGGTACCTAAATGAAGAGTTAATATTCTACCTCATGCTTGACCATTGGGCATACTAATATATAACCTAAATAATACTTATATATACTATTCAACACTCGAACCTTTGATGAGGAACTTGTGTTCATTCGTCAAAGTACTAGACTAATATCATCTAAGACCTTGACGGGTGGTCCATGGGACAACCCTTAAGTGTGTTAAAAGTCGAGTTAGTCCCTCATTTGATCATGTAATTGTCTTGAATTAGATAACTACGGTTGCTTGTGTTTCAGGTACATTTGGAGCTTAAAAGTATGGAAATAAAGCTTCGAATAGACGTGACTGGATTGGAGATTGAAAGACGGAGAATAAATGAAAAAAATAAAACTTTGGAATTGAATAATTAAGAAGATAACATGATAGAGGATGAAATTACGAGAACGTAGGCGAAAACGGTGAAGAAAACGGAGTTGAAACGAGAAAGTTATAAAGAAAACAAAATTGATTGCTGAAGCCTACGGTAAATTACGGTAGCTAGCGTAATTTACGGTAGACACTGACAATTTTTTACCACCGTATGGCACTAAAGACTCAACGTAAAGGTTTTAATGCTACCGTAATTTACGATAGGTAGCGTAAATTACGGTAGACCCTGACGCAAAAAGTGTAACTGCCCTCTTTTAATCCGTTTTCAAGTGCCTTTTCATATCTATCATCAGTGGGAACGTTTCTCTGGAGTTTTTGGGTGAAATTTAGCTTGCGCAAGTGATTGGGAACATTTCTAAACAATTCAGTTTGTATTTTGATTTTGTTGGAATGATGATTCACCAAACTATGTTAGGCTAAACTTTCGGTGATCATCTTAGGTGAAGGTTTTCTTTATGACTTTTGTGCTTTGAATCTTATTTCTAGAATAATGAACTTGGTTTGTTTGCTATGTTTATTATGGTGTATGAATGTTTGATTGTAACTTGTCAATTAATGTTTTGATTCTAGTCTAAATCATACGTTCTTGGTGTCGTTGACAAACGAGATATCACGGGAAGGGTTAGGGTTGGATATTGATTAATTGATCATCGGGTAACAACCTCGTGTTTATATAATCCGAGTACTTTGTTCCCTTTTATCACAACAAACGTTTATGCGTGAGTTATGTCTATGTAACTCTTTCTAGTTGGATTTATGCACAATTGTTAATGGAAACCGGAACCTAAGATGGTCATTCTCTCATAATCTAATTAACAATCCAATTTTGATTTGCAAGTAGTTACTAGTTTAGTTCTTAAATCAAACAATCCAAACTCTTGAATTTTAATTTCTGCATATTAGATTAATTGTAGTTAATTTACAAGGCTATATAATCAACACATTTTCCACAAACTCCCTGTGTTCGATACCCACTTACCGCTATCTATTTAGTAGTAATTGGATTAAATTTGCGTGTGACTACGACAACACGTCAAATTTTGGCGCCGCTGCCGGGGAGTAGTGCGCAACGTGTGTTAGTTTAGTAGTTTTGTTTTGTTATTTTCGGGTTTACGCTGGTTGTGTTTAGTGTGCAAGTACTACAGGTGTATGCATACTAGGGGCTCTCACAAGTCATCACCGCTATCGTTTGATCCGAAAATTGAAAGAACTTTGCGTCAAAACAGAGTTTTGTTACGAGAAAACAAAATCGTTGGTTCACCCATTACACCAAAAAACATCATGGAAGAAACATAAATACCACCCACTAAGGGTCAACCAACATCAACTTTCATTCTTACATCCACACAACCTTCACCAAATACCACCATGCCTAATTCCACTACCGAATTTACTCCACCACATGATGTTACACCAACCAACACTACACCACCTATTACTACCCAAGTTGAACCTACCCTTACCTTTAGCCCTGTTTCAACAATCCCACCAGTTTCACATTTCTTTCCAGCTTCGGGTCAATCATCATCCACCTATTCAATACCACCAAATTCAACCGTTATTCATACTACATCTACATACCGACCACAACCGAGCCAATCAGGTTTCCATTATTCATCTCTTCCATTCGTGCAATCTTCGGGTATAGGAGGAGATGGTTATGATGATGGGTATGAAGAAGACTTTAGAGGATACGAAGAAGAAGGATTCTACTATGGGGGTGATGGAGGTAATTTGGGACCTCAAGGAGGAGCGGGTCAACAAAGTCAACTATTGCAACAAATTCAAGACATGGGTAGGCTACCTGTTGGGGTACAACATATTCGGCCACAAGGGTCACAGTTTCAAAGACCAACGTTGTTACAACAAGTCCGTCCACAATATTCAAAACAATTTCAAAGGCCGGTGCAACAACCACAAATGCAACACCCTCAATTTCAACAACCGTTTGCACCTCAAGGGTCGATGCAAGGGCAAATGGGTCATCCAAGAGTACCATTGGGTGCTCCACGAAGACATCACCAAGAGGCGGTGCGGGGAATTGAAGCTCATTTTAGACCGGTTATTACTAATAATCCTTCACCGGTGGTGATTCCTCATCACCCGGATGGAAGGACTTTTGAGGTTAGAACTACCGCACTTCAAAGTTTGCCAAAGTTTAAAGGGTTAGCAACGAAAGAACCATATTTTCATTTGGAGACATATGACTCCATTTGCAACACTATTGGAGGGCAAGGTTTTTCTTCGGATGATGTTAAGTTGGTTCTCTTTCAATTTTCCTTGGAAGATAAAGCAAAAAGGTGGTTTCATACTTTGCCTTCTGCGTCAATTTATACATGGGCCGAAATGCAACGAATATTCTTAGAAGAATTCTTCACAGCCCAAAAGACAAACGATGCAAGGAGGAGCTTGAGAAGCTTCCAACAACAACCGGGGGAAATGATTCATGAAGCGTTTGAATGATTCAATATGATGTTGAAAAATTGTCCTCATCATGGTATACAACTTTGGGAGTTGTTGAATGCCTTTCATGAGGGTTTTGTGTTCCGAGGATGCTCGTGATTTGATGTCTATCACGAATGGTACATTCGAAACCAATTATGAGCAAGATGATTCGCAATTCTTGGAACAAATGGCGGTCACATCGAAAAGGAAGGCTCAATCATCAAGGAGAGCACGACCGACCATTACCCGAATTGAAGCGCATGCGGTAGATGATGGTAATGTTCAAACTTCTAATCAAATTTATGATGTTTGTGTGCTTTGAAATGAGATAGGGCATGCGGCTGAAAATTACCAAGGTGTGGAAGGGCAATATGAGGAGGTGAATGCATTGCAAGGGCAATGAGGGGGTGGTCGAAACTTTAACATGAATTCGAACACATACCAGCCCGGGTTAAGAAATCATCCTAACTTCCGTTACGGGAACCCGACGAATCAAGCTAACCCAAATTTTCAAGGAAATCAAGGAAATTTTGTTCCTCGCCAACAATTCAATAATCAACGTTTTCAAAGGCGATTTCAACAATCAGGTAATGAACAAAGTGGGTTTTTGGGTCAAGGTTCCTCGGGTGGAAATGAGGTCATGGAGATGTTGAAAGTGATGCAAATGGAGATGCAATGAAGAAATCAGCTTGATGAGGTTCGTATGCAAAAAGATGAAATCCGTGACAAAGCTATTCAATCGTTGACCACTCAAATGGGTCAACTTGCGAGTGAAGTGGCAATATTGAAAAAAGCAAAAGGCCAGCTACCGAGTGACACGGTGACAAATCCCAAGAACATAAAAAGCGTTAATAACAATGTGGTAAGCATCATTCCTAGTACCGAATTTAATGAAAAATTTCTAACCTCTTCGTGTCAAATAAATACAGGTATAGGGAAGGACGCCGATGGTGAGAATGATAAAGAACATGGAGCACCAATCGTGCCTATCCGTGTGGAAAAATTAAAAATCCCTCACGCATTGTTGGACTACGGGGCGAGCATGAGCGTGTTACCAGGTGATCTATATGATATGTATGATTTTGGTCCGCTCGAAGATGTAGACACCATGGTGAGTTTGGCGGATGAGAGTTTGGCGGTTAGTTCTTAAATCAAACAATCCAAACTCTTAAATTTTAATTTCTGCATATTAGATTAATTGTGGTTAATTTACAAGGCTATACAATCAATACATTTTCCACAAACTCCCTGTGTTCGATACCCACTTACCGCTATCTATTTAGTAGTAATTGGATTAAATTTGCATCTGACTACGACAGCACGTCAGACCTAAACCTTGTTATGATTCTAATGGGTGACCTACTCATGAAAACATTAAACCCTTTGAGGTTTCATAGTGTCAAACAAGTGTTATGAGTTAAAAGATGGTTACTTTCATATGTCATATTTTCTTGTGTTTTAAAACTCCGAATCTTCATTCCACCATATTATTCCCAATACTCATACACTTTGCTTCTTCGTGTAGAAGGACTTGGTGTTCCAACCTCCTAATCAACAAGCAACTCACTTGCGGATTCTCAAGTTCAAGACTTGCAAAACTGTGAGTACACTTAACCCATTTACTTTTACAGACACTTTGGGTTGTAACATGTTAATATACAAAATACACACTCACACACTTAACCATTCTTTATACACTCAATCCGTTATACATGCTACTTGTTTACTTAGGTTCATGCTAGATTATACATGCTATATGTCATTAACTTTGCCAAGCCCTCAACTTAACATATATAGCGCTATAGGAGTAGCACACCACCCGTCGGGGTCTTGTTAAGTCTTTATTCTAAACGGTCTTGTCACTTTTGTGGCAAGGGATGCTAAATACTAGTGGACACTTGGGTTTGACGTATTGTTATGCATGCTAGTTACCTTGTTTACAAATTGCCATATGGATTTGAGATAATGCTTTTATACTTATACCATACTTATTCAAACATTGTGTACTCGCCTTTGCTTTTGCATTGAAATTATTTTAAACATGTTACAGGTTGATGATGATGATGCTATGAAACGAAGTAGCGATGATGCCTAGATATACATTTAGACGCCTTAGGTTTAAATTGTTGTATCAATTTTGTTATGTTTATGTTATGAACAATGTTGTTATTTGAATTTCTTGTAATGTATTAACAATTTTATTATGAAATGAAAATGGTTGGTTTAAATATTGTCACAAATAGTGTTATGTAGTCTCTTGCAATCTATTTCGTCTCATCCTGATGATTCCCCCATTGGTTGGGGTGTAACAGATTGGTATCAGAGCCATAACTATAGGGAATTAGGTTGAATTGCCGTGTTCGGCCTAGTCTATAGTAGGTACCTTATTTTTTACCATTCGTGATTCATGCTTAAAATGTTTATTCTTCCTACTTTGCTTCTTTCTCTTCTTTTTGGTCTTAATCTTACATAATGTCTTTCCTAAGACGTTTTACACAATACACTTGAAGACTTGAAGACACTCTTTATACAAAAGCGACGAGTTTACCAAAATAGGCGTGAAACCCACAATCTGGTGAACGACTCTCATTCCTCTTATTCTTTATTTTGCACGAAATTACACCATTAAGTTAAGAGTGAAATCCACATCTTAATGGTAAATTTCCAATTCAAACTCTAGTGGACCCTCGTCAAAGTGTCGAAATTAAATTTTGACCCGACAAGTACCAACCACACTAGGGTACGAAATCGTCAAGTTAGGGGTGAAACCCGCATCTTGTCGATTAAGTCCCATTCCTCGATTTTCAATCTCGCCAAAGTTTTGATTGTTTCAATCGATTAGAGTCGTGTAGTAACTGGAAGGGTAAGATACCGTTAATCGCTTCTCAACGAGAGTATCTTACATATAGGCCAAAGCACGTTTCTATAATTTGAAATGACTTTCGATTCACTTTGGAATAGTCGACGTTTCTCTACCCGAATCAACCCTATGTTTTATGAGCCTCTCTTTTATGTGATTCAATTTATATGTGATTTTATACTTGTTACCTAGTTCATTTCAAAACCGTTACACAATTCAATGTCTCGCGCAATAAAAAACAATAATAATTCTCTTGAAAAAATTAAATTTATACTCTTTTACGCATTCATACGTGGTTATGTTTTGTAAATGCTTCTTGAATTCATGCTAATTATGTGAACCATACATGATACACCATGTTTACAAGCTTATACATGCAAAACTCATTTTGAATTTATGATCAAGTCTCATCCTTTTCCCTTCTCTTTCGATTCGTAGATGTCGTCCAACACTGCGCCAAAGAAGACCAAGTCAAAGAAGGGTTCTAGCTCCAAAACTATGTCGAAAAAGGATTGTATGAAGTTTATGGTTGTGCAAATGGCTAAGGTCATCCGTGATATCGTTAGAAAAATCAATCCAGACTCACCACATGGCTCTGTCGATTCAAAGGCAGAAAAACCCAAGTCGACTTTCCAATTCAAGCAATTTATGGCTTGTAAACCCTTAGATTTTACTGGCAAGGATGGCGTTACTGCCATGATGAATTGGTTTGACACGATTGAGCTTACTTTCTTGCAAAGTGGTTGTCCTGATGAGCTAAGAACCTTGAATGCGACTAGGGTTTTCCGTTCAAGGGCACTCGAATGGTGGACCACCGAACGCAACAAGAGGGGAAACGATGTTGCACATGCCATGCCTTGGGATGAACTCAAGCAACTCATGAAAGATCACTTTTGTCCTCCTCACGAGCTCCAAAAATTGGAGAACGAGTTTTGGAACTTAACGCAAAAAGGGAGCGACATGGATGGTCTGATTACGCGTTTCAAACAGCTTAGTGTACTTTGCCCTGGGCAGGTCGATTCCGTCCCCAAAACCATAGCCAAGTTCATTCGTTGTGTTGCACCTTCCTTGACTAACCATGTTGCCTCTGCTTGCCATAAAACCATAGAGGAAGCCTTTAGCATAGCCATCGAACTCAACAACAATTGCGTCCTTCATGGAACCTATGACAAGGTTTCGATGAAGAGTGCGCACCAAAACGTTACTGATACCACCGATACTACCACCGCTGTTGAACCTTCATCCTCCCAACCAAAGAAAAACCGTGGCAAGAAGCGGAAGGCTTCAAGCCAGAATTGTACTGTCGTCACTCCGCTAAACCCTCAACCCATCCAAGCAGTAGCTGCCGTTAATCCCACAACCCTAGAACCACCAAGAAGAAACTACACTGGGACATGGCCCAAGTGTAACCAATGTTCTTACCATCACCCTACTGGTACCCCATGTCACAAATGTGCAACCTGTGGCAGGCTTGGGCATGTCGTCGATCGTTGTCGTTTTAACTAAAAGGTTGTTCAAGACCAAGCCATTGTTGCCAACCCTGCTCCTAACCAGGTTCAACCTCCAGCTGCTCCTATGCGAGCATGTTTCAAGTGTGGTGATCTTAATCATTTAGCCAACGTGTGTCCTCAGCGTAATCAACCACAACAGCAGCAGCAGCAACAGACTCAACCACAACCCGCTAAAGGCCGAGCTTTTCTCCTCACCACCGCTCAAGCGCAAAATGCAAACGACGTCACCACCGGTACGTTTCTTGTGAACCATGTTTATGCTTCTTGTATGGCGCCGACAAAAGTTTTGTGTCGTTAGAATTCGAACCTTTGCTTAAGTGTAAATGCTCTAAGTTGCCAAGATCCTTCGCCGTCGAAGTCGCGGATGGTAAATCCGTCACTGTCGATTCCGTTCTTTCCAAGTGTTCCTTAATTCTCAACGATCATACTTTTTCAATCAATCTTATACCTATTCAAATGGGTAGCTCTAAAAGGAGATTTTAATGAGGAGAGAGAGAGAGAAATGTGAAAAGAGAGAAATTGAAGACAGAAAAATTGAAAAGACTTTCAAAGGAGATTTTAATGAGGAGAGAGAGAGATGATTTAATGGTTTTGATTAAATAACTATATTACCCTTTTGGTTGTTATTATCTGATTGGCGGAGAGTGGTTCTCGCGGTTCTCGCAACTAGGGGTTGTTTTTGTTTTAGCGGATATATATATATATATAGTATACACGAACATATAGAGAGGATAGGGATGGCAATGGGTCGGGTATGGGAAGGGTATGGCTAATCCCAACCCCATACCCGATTACAAAAACTTGTCCCATACCCGGCCCAAAACCCGACAAGTATGGGACGGGTAATTACCCGTCGGGTATCGAGCACACCCACGGGTTTTGGGTATGCTCATGAGTTTCAGGTTTCAGGCATAACCAACGAGTATTAACGAGTAAAAATCGATGTATGTTGAGTTCAAAACTAATACAAAAGACCGAAATGTGATAAAATTAGTAGGCTAGTCAACTCTTAAACCAATACAGATTCAAAAGAACCTAAAAAAATACTTGAACCAATACATATTCAAAAGAATCAAAACCATTCTAAATTTCTAATAAATATTCTCTAAATTTCTAATAAAAAAACTAATATATATTCAAGAAAAATATGTCGATCCTTCATCCACCATTTCAACTTCACTATTTGCTTTCACCAAAAAGAAACATATCAAGCAAAAAAAAAACTTGTCCATCTGCTACAACTCATTTTAAATAAATAATAGAAGACTTACATAAAGAAAAATTAAATAATAATTGTCACAAGTTTGAAACCAAGAAGTAGAGATTAAAAAACTTACATTTTTACAGTTAAGTGGATAATACAAAAACCTATATTTCTTTACATGTTTTATTGGAATCATGGTTGTAAAACAAGGTTTCCAAGGCCGAGTAGTCGCTACAAGGTAGGCTGCCGAGGCGACTTTCTTCGACTCCGCCCAATTACTCAGAGTCGGTCAAACGCGGTCAACCTCGGCCAGAATTGGATCTAGTAGATCAACTCATGCCTAGTTTGACTTAAATAATAATAAAACATTATTTCTATGCCTATCATATTAAAGAATGAATATCATTTTCACGTATTTTGTTATAAATATTAGTAAATTTATGTTATTTGACATATATTTAATCTCCAAAAAGTAATTTCTTTATAAGTTAACATGACCAAGTACTCCCCGAGTACTCTCCGCCTAAACCGAGTACTCTCAACTCCCCGGTCGACCGACTAGGGAGCGCCTAGCGACTTTTGCAACCATGATTGGAATAACAAAATTCAACCCAATAAGTAGAGTTTGGTTATCCATATAGATTTATAAATAAAAGCACAATACACACTTGTTTTTTTGACCTAAATAAATAATTCATTAATATATAAAATACATATTTATATTGCGTAAGTTAACTAGGTACATGGGCATATATAATCGGGTACTCGGGACGGGTAAACAGGTATAACATCAAACCCCATACCAGTCCTAATATTTCAAAACAAATCCCATATCCGACTACCCAATCCCACACTCGTACCATATGTTTCGGGTTTCAGGTTTTCTCATCGGGTTCAGGTTTCATTGCCATCTCTAACAAAGGCAGGACCAAATACAAATATGGTTTATGTTTTAACTTTTAAGGTTTAACTTTCAAGGTTTAGCTTTCAAGGTTTAACTTTTAAGTTTAGCTTAAAGGTTTAATATTAGGGTTTAGGGTTTAACTTTAGGGTTTAGCTTTAGGGTTAATTATAATTTATGAGATTAAATATGTAATTGTTATAATATTTAATCTTGTAGGCATTATACGCCCTAGTATTTCTCCTTGGGGCGCTCCCGTTTTGTTTGTCAAAAAGAAAGATGGGTCATTCCGTATGTGTATTGACTATTATGAGCTCAACAAGCTTACTGTCAAGAACCGATACCCTCTTCCTCGCATCGATGATCTCTTCGATCAATTGCAAGGCGCGACCTGCTTTTCCAAGATCGATCTTCGTTCTGGTACCATCAACTTCGAGTCCTCGAAGAAGATGTACCTAAAACCGCTTTTCGTACGCGTTATGGTCACTACGAGTTCGTGGTCATGCCCTTTGGTTTGACCAACGTACCTGCTGTTTTCATGGATTTGATGAACCGCGTGTGCAAAGCGTACTTGGACCGTTTCGTGATCGTCTTCATCGACGATATTCTTATCTACTCCAAGACACAAGGAGAGTATGAGCGACACTTGCGTCTTATCCTACAACTTCTTCGTACTGAACGTCTATACGCCAAATTCTCCAAGTGCGAATTTTGGTTAAAAGAGGTTCAATTCCTTGGTCATACTGTCAACGAACTTGGTATTCACGTTGACCCCGCTAAAATCGAAGTTGTGAAGAATTGGATTGCACCTAAATCTCCGTCTAAAATTTGTTCGTTTCTTGGTCTTGCTAGTTATTATCGTCGTTTTATCTCCAACTTCTCGAAGATTGCTGTTCCTTTGACCTCTTTGACTCAAAAAGAGAAACCTTTTGTTTGGGGTCCCTAACAAGAGGAATCTTTTCAAACGCTCAAGGACATGCTATGTAATGCTCCTATTCTCGTGCTTCCTGATGAAAATGACGACTTCGTCGTGTATTGCAATGCTTCAAACCTTGGTCTTCGCTGTGTCCTTATGAAACACGACAAGGTTATCGCTTACGCGTCGAGACAACTCAAGATACATGAGAAAAACTACACTACTCACGACCTTCCGTATGTGTATTGACTATCATGAGCTCAACAAGCTTACTGTCAAGAACCAATACCCTCTTCCTCGCATCGATGATCTCTTCGATCAATTGCAAGGCGCGACCTACTTTTCCAAGATCGATCTTCTCTCTGGGTACCATGAACTTCGAGTCCTCGAAGAAGATGTACCTAAAACCGCTTTTCATACGCGTTATGGTCACTACTAGTTCGTGGTCATGCCCTTTGGTTTGACCAACGTACCTGCTGTTTTCATGGATTTGATGAACCGCGTGTGCAAAGCGTACTTGGACCGTTTCGTGATCGTCTTCATCGACGATATTCTTATCTACTCCAAGACACAAGGAGAGTATGAGCGACACTTGCGTCTTATCCTACAACTTCTTCGTACTGAACGTCTATACGCCAAATTCTCCAAGTGCGAATTTTGGTTAAAAGAGGTTCAATTCCTTGGTCATACTGTCAACGAACTTGGTATTCACGTTGACCCCGCTAAAATCAAAGTTGTGAAGAATTGGATTGCACCTAAATCTCCATCTAAAATTTGTTCGTTTCTTGGTCTTGCTGGTTATTATCGTCGTTTTATCTCCAACTTCTCGAAGATTGCTGTTCCTTTGACCTCTTTGACTCAAAAAGAGAAACCTTTTGTTTGGGGTCCCGAACAAGAGGAATCTTTTCAAACGCTCAAGGACATGCTATGTAATGCTCCTATTCTCGCGCTTCCTGATGAAAATGATGACTTCGTCGTGTATTGCAATGCTTCAAACCTTGGTCTTGACTGTGTCCTTATGCAACATGACAAGGTTATCGCTTACGCGTCAAGACAACTCAAGATACATGAGAAAAACTACACTACTCACGACCTTGAACTTGGATCAGTTGTTTTTTCGTTAAATATTTGGCGACACTACCTTTATGGTACTAAGTGTGTGGTCTTCACCGACCATAAGAGCCTTCAACATATCTTCAACCAAAAAGAACTGAACATGCGTCAACATCGTTGGGTGAAATTATTAAACGAATACGACTGCGAAATTCGCTACCATCCTGGTAAAGTGAATGTAGTGGCCGACGCTCTTAGTCGCAAAACTTATGTGAAGAGCATTCGTTGTCTCCAACTCGTTAACGACCTTCAAAACCGTATTCGTGAAGCCCAATATGCCTCTATTAACGAAGGTAGTCTCTCTATTGAAATACGAGGCGCTTTTGAGCAAGATCTCGTGTCCACACCCGATGGTATTCTATACTATTGCAATCATATCTGGATTCCTAATCGCGAAAACCTTCAAGACTTTCTGATGAAGGAGGCACACAAATCGAAGTATTCCATTCATCCTGGCGCTGACAAGATGTACCAGGATACGCGTATTTCATACTGGTGGCCTGGGATGAAGAGAGATATCGCCTCTTACGTTGTAAAATGTCTCACCTGTTCAAAGGTAAAAGCCGAACATCAACGTCCCTCTAGCCTACTCGAACAACCAGTAATTCATGTCTAGAAATGGGAGAGCATTGCCATGGATTTTATCACCAAGCTCCCTCTTACTTCTTCTGGTCATGACAGTATTTGGGTGATCATTGATTGATTGACCAAATCAGCTCATTTTCTTCCCATTCATGAAGATTTTAAAGTCGAGAAATTGGCTAGAATCTACACTGATGAGATCATCTGTCGTCATGGTATCCCCATTGACATCACTTCCGATTGTGATGCTCGTTTTACGTCGTCTTTGGCAAACCTTTCAATCTACTATGGGTACTGTTCTTAACCTTAGCACCGCTTTCCATCCTCAGTCAGACGGTCAAACCAAGCGTACTATCCAAACTTTAGAGGATATGCTTCATTCTTGCGTAATAGATTTTGGTGGCAACTTGGATTCACACTTGCCTTTGATCGAATTCTCGTACAACAACAATTATCATGCGAGTATTCAAATGGCACCTTTCGAAGCATTGTATGGTCGTAAGTGGCATTCACCTATTTGTTGGAACGAGATTGGCGAATCTCAATTCACTGGTCCCGAGCTTATATAAGAAGCAACGGACAAGATTTTACAGGTTCGAGACAACTTACTGAAAGCCTGAAGCCGACAAAAGAGTTACGCCGACAAGCGTTGCAAACCCTTGGAATTCAAGATAGGTGATTTCGTACTTCTTAAGGTATCCCCTTGGAAGGGCATGGTTCGATTTGGTAAGAAAGGGAAACTTACACCTCGCTACGTTGGTCCTTTCAAGATTCTAGAAAGGATTGGCAAGGTTGCGTATAGACTGGACCTTCCTGAAGAACTCAACAATGTACACCCTGTCTTCCACGTGTCCAACTTAAAGAAGTGTCTAGCTGACGAAGGGTTCAAGTCCCACTCGAAGATCTTCAAGTCATTGAAACATTGCACTTTGTGGAAAAACCCGTCGAAATCATGGATCAAGGAGTCAAGGTATTGAGGCGTAGTAAAATTCCTATCGTCAAGGTTCGATGGGAAGGAAAACTTGGCGCTGAATTTACTTGGGAACTCAAGTGTGAAATGAAGACGAAATATCCACAACTATTCGTTACTTCTTCCTAAATTTTGGGAAGAAATTCCCTAAAGGAGGGGAGACTGTAACGCCCTACTCTTTCGTACTTTCCATTAATAGCAAGTCTTGTTTGTATTTCTATTTTTGGAAGCCTTGTGTTCTTGTAATCGTTCTTTCTATGTAACCGTTGTAAAATCCGATACTTGGATCATAAATAAAACTCGTATTTTGTTAAATTCATGTTGTACATACTTTATACATGCTCATACATTCAATTTTGTGAAACAATTGATACTTATTCGAAATTCTTGGAAACTATGTGCTAAACTTGCAAATACGTGAAACTTATGCATAAAACATGTTTTGATCGTATACGATACTTAAACATGACATTCATACACTTAATTTTACTTGATTTATGATCTCCATACTTTATTTATCCTTAAACTTTGCTTAAATGTAAAAAAACAACCCCTAAATGACCTAAAAACCCTAATTTATAAACTATAGGGGCCAAATTGTAATTTAATGAAACTTGAGCCCTCACCCTTGTTTCCAGCCGTGAAGACCATCACCAAAACCTTCGCTGGCCATGAGGGTAGCCCCAGACCAGTTCCCTCATTTCAGCTCGCGAATTTGAGCGGGATATCGGCTTAACTTAAGTTTAAACGAGTTTTAGACATTAAATACTCAACTAACACAACCCTAATCCCTTCCCTATATAAACCCAAGCTTCCCCAAGCCATTTTCACTTTACAAACTCCCTCACAACCCTCTCTAATCAGTCCTAAAGCTGCTACAAACACAAGTTAAGACAGAAGCATCCTACTTCACAAAAGTGAGCATAACTCACTCGTTTGTCATCCATTTTACCTCATTCTTTTTCCTATGTGCTTAGATTGACCTTTGCTTCGATTCCCTGGGTTTTTCACAGTAAATCAGTCCCTGGAACGTCACCAAAAGCCTCCAAAGTTCACTGTTTGTTTCTGTTTTGATTAAACCTTTACTAAACTTGTTCAAACTTGAGTCTAACTCATCTCAAACCTATGTCCTTATGCTTATAACCACTTATATAGTTAGTTAGGCTTAAAAACATGGTTAAGACATTCAAAATCAGAGGTTAAACCTCACATACATTCTGTTTTGTTTAGGGTTTTGTAAACCCACAAGTGATGTTCGAGTTTAAAGCTTGATGAATGTGAGATTAAGGATTAACTTGGGTTGTCCTACATAAAATCCACACATTGCTTGATGATTTCTTATAGATTAGTGTTTTATATTCATGTATTACTTGTAGTTCATAACCCTCCTTGAATGTTTCTACATCAAGTGTAGTGGTGAACTCTTAGAGGTGCCTAAATGGAAGACTTCTCTTCCTACCTCCTACATGATTTCCATGAAACTTAGAGGTACCTAAATGAAGAGTTAATCTCTACCTCATGCTTGACCATTGGACAAACTAATATATAACCTAAATAATAGTTATATATACTATTCAACACTCGAACCTTTGATGATGAACTTGTGCTCATTCGTCAAAGTACTAGACTAATATCATCTAAGACCTAAACCTTGTTATGATTCTTATGGGTGACCTACTCATGAAAACATTATACCCTTTGAGGTTTCATAGTGTCAATCAAGTGTTATGAGTTAAAAGATGGTTACTTTCATATGTCATATTTTCTTGTGTTTTAAAACTCTGAATCTTCATTCCACCATATTATTCCCAATACTCATACACTTTGCTTCTTCGTGTAGAAGGACTTGGTGTTCCAACCTCCTAATCAACAAGCAACTCACTCGCGGATTCTCAAGTTCAAGACTTGCAAAACCGTGAGTACACTTGACCCATTTACTTTTAAAGACACTTTGGGTTGTAACATGTTAATATACAAAATACACACTCACACACTTAACCATTCTTTATACACTCAATCCGTTATACATGCTACTTGTTTACTTAGGTTCATGCTAGATTATACATGCTATATGTCATTAACTTTGCTAAGCCCTCAACTTAACATATATAGCGCTATAGGAGTAGCACACCACCCGTCGGGGTCTTGTTAAGTCTTTATTCTAAACGGTCTTGTCACTTTTGTGGCAAGGGATGCTAACTACTAGTGGACACTTGGGTTTGACGTATTGCTATCCATGCTAGTTACCTTGTTTACAAATTGCCATGTAGATTCGAGATAATGCTTTTATACTTATGCCATACTTATTCAAACCTTGTGTACTCGCATTTGCTTTTGAATTGAAATTATTTTAAACATGTTACAGGTTGATGATGATGATGCTATGAAACGAAGTAGCGATGATGCCTAGATACACATTTAGACGTCTTAGGTTTAAATTGTTGTATCAATTTTGTTATGTTTATGTTATGAACAATGTTGTTATTTGAATTTCTTGTAATGTATTGACAATTTTATTATGAAATGAAAATGGTTGGTTTAAATATTGTCACAAATAGTGTTATGAAGTCTCTTGCAATCTATTTCGTCTCATCCCGATGATTCCGCCATCGGTTGGGGTGTGACATTATATGTACACAATGATTCGCTGGTGCAAGGTAAACATTTTTACTATAAACTTTATAATTAAAACTTATATTTTTTTTTACCATACACTTGCAAATTGAATAATCGCATGCAGAAGGTGGGCATAGTGAAACTGAATTTGAAGCAGTAAATCTAGCAGAATCTATCCAGCAAACCCAGCAGCAACTAGAAACAAAAGATACGTGCACGAGTGTCGATATTGAAAATGAGAAAGATATGGTGGACCATCCAGTCACGGTCACAGCAGAAGAATTGCAATCGGTTGAATCACTTTTGAAATTGGCACCTCCTGCATCTGAAGAACAACCCGATGTGGTAGATAAAACTATTAAAGTACACAAAGGAAGAAATCCAGCTACAACACTTAAAGTACACAAGGGAAGAACCCAACAACTAAAAGGAAACCAGAGCCAAAACCATCTGATGAACAAGCAAAACAAAACCCATGAACAAATGATAAGGGAGACCAAACAATGGTTGAGGCAAAAGGGTTAAATGAGATATTGTTTGAAACAATAAAAAGTGCAAAAACTCGAAATGAGAAAAGATATGCCGATCCTGGTGGTGCATTTTGTTCCCCTTACTGCGACAGAGCGGTTACTTTAAGTGAACCATTTCTGGATTGTGAGTTCAGTCTACTTAGATACACGTTTAGTAAGTAAACCATTTTATCTATAAAACATCAAAACATGTATACATATGCGAAAACTGTAAAATCGACAGTTTCTTATACCACGTTTGATTGCAGCTCATTGTTTTACAAATAAAAAACAGCGGTGGAAGCATACAAAATAGTCTTCGAAAGCTTCTATAAAAATCAATATGTAGCATCAAATGGGATCGATGTATTTGTGGGTGTACTGAACCTTGAAGATAGGAAGAGGGATAAAACTTCATCACTATATAGACTCTTCCTGCATAGTACAATGCTAGTAAGTATACATGTTATTTGTTAAAATTCTCATGTTAGGTTGTATGCCAAATCGCATGTTACCTGTTGAATTCCGCATGCTAGGTGCTAAAATTCTCATGCTATACGTTTTTCAAATTCACATGTTATACGTTAAAGGTCGCATGTTAGTTGTTAAAATTCTCATGTTACGTTGTATGCAAAATCACATGTTAGCTAATGAATTTCACATGTTATGTGGTAAACTTCTCATGCTATACGTTTTTTTTCAAAATCACATGTTATACATTAAATTTCGCATGTTATGTGTTGAATTTCGCATGTTATATATACATGTCGCATGGTAAGAATTTGGTAAGAATAAAGTAAAGAAGATTGACAGAATTGGGAAAAATTTTTGAGTGACGAAAGTAGAGTTTTAAATCAAGGAATTTGAACCTGAAAATTGTGCCAAGTTACGCTCATTTAAGTTTGGGCATTTTCTACCCCTTTTCCCTTTATCAAGCTACCCGCTTCTCATTGACATTATTAATGAACCATTCATTGTGTGACTAACTTGGATTCTTATACATTGGCACTTCATTTTTTTAATCCTCACACAATACTACAAAATAAAAGAGGATGAACAACGACAATATCTATCAATAAAGGATAATTACTAACAACCATCCTTAGGAATTTTTCTATGGATAATCTCATTTGCGACATATTACTAACAAAAGTTACTAGTGGATTATTGATGCCCTCATTTACCTTTGGAAGTTGAAAGAAAAGAGTAAAGATGTTTGGAAAACACTTTCATTGGGTTTTGCCTTTATACCTATGTGCGTGAGAGGTGAAAACGTTTAGTAACCATACGAATTAGTTTGTTTGACTAAAACTACTGCAATTTAATGATATATTAAAATCATTTAGTGCAATTAAAAACTTATTAAACTATGGTTAATTGCAATTCATTTTCATTTTTGGGTATAATATGAGGTTGTTGCTTCATTTCTAAATGAAGGGAAACACGTAGAAAACACAAGCTTAGCTTGTTCGATAACTAAGAGAACCCAAAAACGTACTATGCTTTGCAGTTGACGAGAAAGAGAGTGAACCCTCACATTTTGTTCCATTTCACGATTAAAGAGATTGAGAGACACCTTCTACTTTCTTTGGTAAGTTTTATGAAAAGAACATCATAAAAACTCTCATGTGATTCTCAGGTTAGTCGGTCATATGCGTTACGTCTCACATCTATTTAAGGTAACTTGTAAAACCTATGACTTTAGCCAACATGTGATTCTTCTTCTCTCACTGAATATCGTTACTATTGATTCCCATCTAATTTCTAACTTTGGAGTTATTAATTGTAACCTTAGCGCTAAACCCTAAAGTATACCAAATGCAACAATTACATTAGGAAACATTCTAAAATTTCATAAGCGATACAATGTTAACCTAAACATAACCATTTTGGTTATCCTTATCTATATATAGGATTAGGTTCATTAGTGAACAACCCCCTTGGTAGTGAACACTAGTGAACTAATCCTAGCACTTTATTATCAATATAAGAGTATATACATAAGTGTAAATCAATGGCCACGATTTGACGATGAAAATACACTAATGTATTTTACGATTTAATGATGTAAATCAATGGCCAAGATTTGTTCACTTAGTTCACAAATACAGTAATGTTCACTCTAGAACCCCACCCTATATATATAAATGCAAAGATGATAGGCACGACAAATCAACGACCAGACAAGTTGGCATTGACGACTCACTATGTTATTCCTACAGAAAGCATATTTTCTTTTTTATTTTCCTACGCGCTTACCATACATGTTGGCACTGACGACTCCATAAGCATTTTTGACGGTAAACATATTATGTATTTCATTTTCCTAGGTGTTTCCGAAGATTTCACTAAATGCAATTATATTGTTGTATTTGTTATCGCATAATCATTATTGAAAAAAATAAAACAATTATTTGTTACGTATTTCCGACGGAAACCATAATTATTATTTTATTTGACTTTGATTTATAAAGATTCCTTCTACTAAATTAAATCCGCATAGAAATAGTAAATACTAAATGCAACAACTACAAAGCAATCTAAAAGTTAATAAACCCTAGAATTTCAACCTCTAACCATCTGGGTTCTCATTATCCATATAAACACAAAGATGATGAACATGACAAGTCAATGACAACATGTAGGCATTGACGACTCAATAGGGAACAAATAAATAAAAATCAAAGTTAGACAATTATTCGGAAAGAAAAGTTTTATAATGTCAAAATAAACTTGATAGTTTTGAGCAAAAGTAATAAATCTTTACCAAACAATGCATATCGACTTAACTCGAATCCAAAGTTTTATACCCGAACAACAAGCGGATTAATTGATGTGATGGCTCGAGGTGAAACAAGGTGGGGCATGATTTTTATCAGGTACTTGTTAAATTTCATGAATCTGAGACAATTTTCCATGGATGTTCTTCTTCATTTATAGCTTTAATTTAAAAAAAAAAAAGGGGATCTGTTGGGATTCAATGATTTCCGGCCCATTAATCTTTTGGGATGCATTAGTAAAGTAATATTAAAGGTGCTAGCTGAAAGACTAAAACGGGTTCTGAATTAAGTTATTTCAAATAACCAATCCGCTTTTATAAAGGACCACAATATCATCGATGGGCCACTTATTATTAATGAAGTGTTAGCGTGGGTAAAAGGAATGAAAAAGAAAATGTTGATTTTTAAAATCGATTTCGAGAAAGCTTACGATCACATTAATTGGGACTTTTTGGATTCGACTCAAGATCAAATGAACTTTCCTTAAAAATGGTGAAAATGGATTCGGGCAATTTTAGCGTCCGCTAGATCTTCGGTGTTAATAAATAGATCCCCTTCGTTTGAGTTCCAATTCTCTCGCGGGATTAGACGAGGAGATCCTATCTCTCCTTTTCTATTTCTCATCGGGATGGAAGCATTTTCGGTTATGATGGAAATAGCGGCGGATGAAGGTATTTTTCAAGGTATAAAACTCCCGAACAATGGTCCCTCAATTACGCACTTTTTGTTTGTGGATGATGTTCTTTTGGTGGGGCAATGGAACAAGGAGAATGTTCTAAACATGGCTAGAGTGCTTAGATTTTTAACCTTGCTTCGGGGTTAAATATTAATTATAGCAAATCAAACATGTTTGGAATAGGAGTTTCGGATGAGGATTTTAAGATGACGGCTAAAGAGATCGGATGTCAAAGTGGGAAACTTCCATGTATATACTTTGGGTTAATGATTGGAGCCAACATGAATAAAATCACCCATTGGCAACCGGTTATGGAAGTGTTCAAAGAAAGATTGGCTATATGGAAAAAATCTACACTTTCGGAAGGGTGTTGTCTTACTCTTATCAAGCCGGTATTGGAGACATTACCTACTTACTACTTCTCTCTTTATAGAGCGCCCATTAAAATCATAAATCAACTAGAAAGCGTCACACATTTTTTGTGTGTGTGTGTGGGGGGGGGGGGGGGGGGGAGGAGTAGCACTAGATGTGTTGGGTGAGATGGGACAAAGTGATGAGACAAAAAGAGGACGGGGGCCTGGGTATCACACCTCTTAGGAATGCTAATTTAGCTTTATTGACCAAGTGGTGGTGGCGAATTAAAAGAGAGAAACAAGCGTTATGGAAAAAAGTTATCGAAGCAATTCACTTTAACAAAAGAAGGGCTACATACATGCTGTTGGTAACTTCAGTATCGGGCGCTTGGAAGTCTATTGCGGAGTTAGATAAGAGCATGTTTCAACACAATATAAGGTTGGAAAATTTTCTCAAAGGGGTAGTGGGAAAGGGAGTAGAAGTTCGGTTCTGGTGGGACATGTGGATAGGGGATGAACCTCTCAAAAAGGCTTTCCCTGATCAATATGTATTGGAAAAAGAGAAAGAGGTGAAAGTTCATGATTGTATTGAAATGTGAAATAATAGTGTGACATGGAAGTGGAGATGGAAAACACAAAGTTTTAATCAGAAGGATCTAGAGGATATGAAAAAGCTGGATAATGTTTTCAAACACGCCAAGTTCACGCGGGAGTCACCGATGGCAATGGAAGTTGGATGATAAAGGCATGTTTTCTGTGGCATCAATGAAAGCGGCTTTATGCAAGAATAGGCAGAATCAGAATGTTTTTAAATGGAGATGGAATGGATGGGTTCCAAATAAGCTAAACACATTTATGTGGAAGGCTTTGGATAATAATCTTCCGAACCTAGTGGCGTTGAAAAGAAGAAGAAATAACATCCCAAATACTTTGTGCAACTTATGTGGCGAGGCAGAGGAAGATAGTGATCATCTTTTCACGTCGTGTACAGACGCAATGACCATTTGGCAATCTATAAGCGATTGGTGCAAAATACCGAATTTCTATGCCTTCTTGGTTAAAGATTTGGTAATGATGCATAGTTATGTGAAAACGAGTAATTATAAGAAGAAATGTATTCAAGCGAAATTTTTACGGCAACATGGTGCATTTGGAAAGAAATTGGAACGAGGCTATTTTTTCGTAACAAGGCGACAAACATCAACCAAATAAAGGAAGACATTAAAGCATTGGGATATTTGTGGATGAAGAATCGATCTCCGTATAAAAACTTAACGTGGAAGGATTGGTGTAATTTTGTTCTGTAAGCGTAGTTAGCTTTAGGGCTGGCAATTGGGTACCTGTTAAGACACGATTAGACCTGTTTGACTAAAAAATACACCCTTTGACTTTTTTAATTTTTAAAATAATTAAAATTACAATGTTATGATCTATCATTTATTCATCTTTGTACATAAAAGATAAAACTGTTTTATAAACATGAGGTAGAAAGTAGTTAAACGCGTCGTAATCATGTTTGAAACTTATGTTGTGCGCGTCGTCAGAAACCTGTTAAACCTGTTAAGACACGATTTGCCAGCCTTAGTTAGCTTTGTTGTTGTAGTGCGCCCTAGCGGCTTGCTAGGTGCGTTTTTTTAATGAAAATTGCCGTTCAAAAAAACAAGCAATCTAAAAGTTAATAAACCATAGAATTTCAACCTCTAACCATTTGGGTTCTCATTATCCATATAAACACAAAGATGATGAACATGATAAATCAATGACAACATGTTGGCATAGACGACTTAATATGGAAAAAATAAATAAAAATCAAAGTTAGACAATTATTTCAAACGAAAAGAAATAGAAGTTTTATAACGTCAAAATAAGATAGAAACCTGATAGTTTTGAGCAAAAGTAATAAGTCTTTACTAAATTATTGCATAGTGAATTAACTGGAATCCAAAGTTTTATACCCGAACAACAAGCGGATTAATTGATGTGATGGATCGAGGTGGTGGTGGTGGGTGGCAGCGGCTGATCTTCGGCAGAATTGGACCCAGGTGTCATGCTTCTTGTATATGTGCTTTTGTCAAAATTTGTTGCTGCATTAGTTCCTTTGTTTTTTATTGCTACAATATCATAAGCACGTGCAGCCTCCTCTTCAGTACCTGAAAAGAAACTAGAAACTCACTGTAAGTGCCAATGTAGTGAGATTTTTTGGACAAAAGAGTAAAAATAGATCAAAACTCACTGAAAGTGCCAATGTAGAGAGATTTTTTGCCACGGACGTTTCCAATCCTAGCTTCCCATCTATTACGATGATGCCTGCAGTTGTATCAAAGAGAACACCAACACATTATTTTTGGAAACATGGTGTCTCAGACTCTTTTAGTTAGCAAAACTCGACAAAATACATAAACCTATACTTATACTAAACCCTTAAATATACCTCATCTAAATACGTATACTAATTATGGATAGGATCGCGGAATATGATCTTTTATTGATTGAACATTCTTCAATACAAATGAAGTATTGACAGGACCGGAGGTTTGTGACGGTTACAGAGTGTTGGTTAAGTTAGTTAACTGCCTAATACTTAGGTTATTAAGCTTGATCTGCATCTCTTAATTATAGGCTCCTAAACTTTCTAATTCAGTTTTCTTTTAAGAATTATATGCTAACAATAAAATCAAATGAATTAGAAAATAGGAAAAAAGAAATGACTTGAAATGACCTTGCAACCCCTCTGTATTTCGATGCGCCTCTTGAGAAACAGTCGCTTTTCCTGAGAATGAATAGCAATCTAGTCATTTCATAGTTATGTAGAGAAATTCAAGAACCATAGTATTAGTTGCCACGGTTCTATACTCAAATTTAGTTGTATATTGAACATGTAATATGCATATATACAATTCTTACTATTAAGTTATTACCTTCTTAAAATCTCGAGATAGTCCTTCTTGGTTTTCTTCTCCATCATTTCCAAATCTTTCTCATACTCAGTCACCTAAAGTTAACTTATTAGTGTCAAGTAACTTGTATCTTTTAAAAAGTTAGTAATGAATAAGAAAATAAACAATTTTTTTTTGCATGGCAAATTATCATCGTGCCACTAGCGGAACACCCGATCATATCAATCTCCACTAGCTAGGCTATAATATCTATACACTAATTCAAGAGAAAACCCAATTCATTTGGAAAACCCCCCTTATGGGAATCGAACCCAGGACCTAAAACGAGTTAACAATATTAGTTATATAAACTTCATGTTTATAATACCGGGAAATTAGTTTGCGTAGACGTTCCGAAAAACTTGAGTGCTGCTAAATCGTATGCTTTTGCGGCAGATTCTTCTTCATCATATGTCCCTAATTGCAAATCCATTACGGGTCATGCTCTAATTACATTTTAATGTTGATTATAATATAGTAAACTACAACCATGCATAGAATATTGATTTGTATCTTACCGATATAAACTGCTTCATCCAATAGTTATTTGCATCCGACACGAGATACAATAATAAACATATAAATCAAGTTAGCAAGATCAAAATGGTGGTCACAAAACAGGTGGACAACCAAGAAAAGTGGTCAAGAAAGGAGGGCCGACTCAATAGGGTTGTAAGATTAAAGACCAAAGTTGTCATATTTGTATTTTCTTTTTCTGAATTCTTTAAAGCTTGTATATTTTTTTAATCGCACGGAATGACGCAAAATTTTCTTTTATTATGACAAAATCAACTTGAACATAATTATTTTAGCCCCAAAACAGGTTTAGTCGCCACACATATTTTAATTTTCTGATGCATCTTATTCCATTATTTTATATGGTTACTAACTAAAATATTGGATTTTAATAATCATAACTGCTGTCAACAGTTCCAACATAAAAAATAATTATTGGCAGTCCTAGCTATTCGCCTCCAATGGACCCTGACTAACGGAACTCTATCGCCGTTAGTTGCCGGTTTGGGAAAAACGTTTTTGGCCAGAAAAAAGTTCCTAAAGGTCTGATTTAAAGTTACAGAAAGGTTTAAGATAAAAATGTTGAGTTTTCCGACTAAAAAGGAGTTTTTCGGCGCCTCAATAATTGGGGCTTTTACAAAGAAAAGGTTCCTAAAGGGCCGATCTAGGGTTAACAACAGGTTTGGATAAAAAATGTTGAATTTTCTGGCTAAAGTTTTCCGGCCAAAAATGAGTTTTCCGGCGACCTCAATAATTGGGTTTTTACTAGAAAAAAAGGTTCCTAAAGGTCTGATCTAAGGTTACAAAGAGGTTTGGGACAAAAAGTTGAGTTTTCTGGCGAAAAACGTTTTCCCAGCGACCGGCGTTAGGGTTACGTTAGTCAGAATCCATTGGACGCCAATATTTTAATAGTTGGGATTGTTAGTGGTTGAGACTGTTGGCGGACAACAACGAATAGTTGTGATTATTAAAATCTTGTAATCCATTTTATTTTCTAACCTTGTTTTCCCTTCTTTTGTGTTGCGTTCGATGCCTCTTTGTCCCACAAGTGAGCCTCATATCGTCCTGTTCGTCGATGTCTGAAAATCAAAACTATCTATTATCCAAATATTAAAAACCAGGAAGAAAAGTTTTCTTAAACTCTAATATCTTTCAAGAAATTTATAAGTATTCGTTGTTAGTTAAAAAAAACTAAGACTATGTGTTCTGGTCAATTGGCGCTCAACGTCACCACCACCACCGCCCTACCATTACAACAATGACGTCGTTGGGCGTTGCCCTTAGGATGTTGCCAAAATCATGGGTGTGGGGGCATACTTCATTTATTTTTATTTTTAAAATATATTAAATTATATATAATCTAATCATTTATCTCTATCAAAAAAAATTGTTTTTCAATTTTTTATTATCCATCACACCACATTTCACACCCCCACAACCCCCCTAGTGGTGTAAATTGTGAAAAAAAAAGTGTGGCTACCTTTAACCCCACCACAACACAACCTAAAAACAATATCATTCCCGACACAGAAATTTAACAGTCAACCCTATAGCATAATTTTTTTAAACACATTCGTAAATCTCCATCACCTGCTGACTCCTCGGAACATTGAGGTGCGTTTGGTAGTTGCTGGGTTAGGGTGAGTGTTGGTCGTGACAACATTACTGGACTGATCAACAAGTGGCCTTGTTGATGTCTGAATGTTAATTTCATCACCATCAACCTTGTGTTGTTTTTTCACATCTGAACTTGATGCATCACTTTCCATGCAAAACAAGTTAGGCCTTTTTAGGCTTGCTTCAGATTTTGGGCTAGTGTTCAAATCCATAAGAGAACCTTGTTTGGACTTCAAAGCTCAATCTAGAGATTGATGTATGAGAGAGAGTGAAAAGAAAGATGCAAAATGAAGGTTTTAAATATAGAATTGAGACATAACCATAAATTACAAAAAAGACATGAATGAAGAATATTTTCAAGTCAATGGTAGAACAAAAACAAAATCACTTGAGAATAATCACCTTAAAAGACGCATAGCATTTAATCTATGAGAGATATGGTTCATTCACCTATTTATATTTACACTAATTATAGAACTATTGAAAAAATAATAACTCTTAGCAAAAAGTAATAGGAACACATACTCTTTAATTCTTTACCACCTAATATCCATCTAAAAACACATAAGACCATGTGTAGTGGTACACATGAGTAATGTCACTACCTATGGGCGTTGTGTGCAATGTGGCAGTCCAATCAGCAATGGGGCATTATGGTGTGTTTTTCAAAAATGAGTGTAGTGGGCATGTGGGCATTATGTTAAAAAAGATGTGTAAATAAAATTAAATAAAAAAACATCAAAAAATTTTATTGGACAAAGAAAAAATAGAACAACAGTGATTGGCCTATATATATATAGGAGAAGGATCCGTTAGAAACCACCCTTTATTGCGAGAACCGCAAGAATCAATGTGAACATAACAAAAAATACCTAAAAACACACAATTTTTTATAAAAAAATCGCTGGATTTCGTTACAAAAAAAAAAAAAAAATTTGGCTACTAAAAGTAGCGACTTTAAGGAGGGGGGTGGGGGTGGGTTTAGGTTTTTTGAGGAGGGGGGCGGGGTTAGGTTTTTTTTAGGTTTATTGGGGGTTTAGTTTTTAGCATCTAACTTAGGGGGGAGGGGTTAGGTCTTTT